>JAPDVR010000021.1:27439724-28039724 GCA_026230005.1 Gila orcuttii
CAAACTTTTGGTAGGCAAGTCAATCTTGGACTGAAATTATGGTAAATCGATTGGTGCTTGAACGTCAAATGACAGAAATAACAAAGATTTCCCAACTCATAAAACGGTTCACACACAGGTTTCTACACATGTAAACCCGTTCCTTAAGGACAGTTTTCATAGGGAATGACTCAAGGAAGCCAAACATCATTTGCATGAGGGTTGTCTTACCCTCTCCCTGTTGTACAGGTGGAAGTCTGTGGGCCTCCGGAGTGGCACAGGTGACTGTGGAGCCCTGGACTGAAGCAGCTGTTTCAGCGTCTTCAAAGAAACACGAGTACATGTCACCCTCTGACAGACTGGGCAAACCCAGCACATCCACAGCGATCTGAAAAAAAGAAACATTAGTCATGGTTGTAGTCTCAAAATCATTGCCCAGTAAGTGTATATATATATATATATATATATATATATATATATATATAGCTTTGGGTTTATGTCGTCATATACACTATTGTTCAAAGTTTGGGGTCTTTTTGAAAGAAATTAATACTTTTATTCAGCAAGGATGCAATATATTAAAAGTGACATTAAAGACATTTATAACATTACAAAATTTTTCTATTTCAAATAAATGTTTTTTTTTTTTTTTTTTTTTTTACTTTCTATTCATCAAAGATTTGCACAAATTATCATGATTTGCACAAAAATATGAAGCAGCTCAACTGTTTTCAACATCGGTAATAATCAGAAATGTTTCTTGAGCATCAAATCAGCACATTAGAATGATTTCTGAAAGATCATGTGACACTTAAGACTGAAAATTCAGCGTTGCCATCACAAGAATAGATTCAATTTTAAAATATATTAGAATTGAAAACATTGTAATATTGTAATAAAATATCACAATATTAGTGTTTTTACTGTATTTTTTAATGAAATAAATGCAGCCTTGGTGAGCATAGGACATTTCTTTCAAAACCATAAAAACATATTTTGAACCCAAACGAATGGTAGTGCATAAAAGACATTAATTGACATATTGTAGGATTTCTAATCAGCCAATGGAATTGCTTTAGGGCTGAAGGGGGACTGAATTTTGATGGTGCTTTGAATTTCTCACATCATAATTTCTGATTGAATGATTTTATACCAGTTTCTGTTCTCCAAGGCTGGCGTTATATCGGCTCAGAGACTCCACTTTCAAGCACTGCTGCTGCTCATCAAAACTCCACAGCCAATGACCTTCAACTGAGCCCAGCCTACAGTCTGAACGCATCCCACACCTAGAGGAGCGAGCAGAAAAAAGAAACACGTAAGATAACTAACAGATAGAGAGCATCAAATCAGCATATTAGAATGATTTCTGAAGGATCATGTGACATTGAAGACTGAAGATGACTCCTAAAATAAACTGAAAACTACAGAGTTCAAAGCCGAAACTACAAAATGAAACTCACCGGCCGTCAAGAACACACCAACCACAGTAAGGGTCTTTCACTGCCAGACAGGAAGTGCAATCCGTGTGCTTGTCACACTCTGCCACTGGCCTCTTCTCCACCTGACCACACGACACAGCAGGACAAATCACTATTTCACACATCACACAGGGATGACCCAGAGTTTTCACTCCAGGCATACGGGCGAGTGAGTGTGCTCATGACCCACATTAAATCTGCACTTTTCCACTTATTTTTGGTGATTTTAATATATATTTGGTAACATATATATATATATATATATATATATATATATATATATATATATATATATATATATATAAATCATACACGATATATATATATATAAAAATAAATGTAATTACTATTGGACACCATTTATGTCTGTTTTAACCAATGAAAAGTATTAAAAAGAGCTTGTGACTGATCCTCATAATTCCATTGGATCCTCAAACTGTCAGTCAAACAGCATAGCTCCGCCCACCTCTATCGTGAATGAAGTGCACACATTGTGGACCGTCTCTGCTTGTTTGCAATGCAAAGGTAAATAAAGACCTGGTTCTTTGATTAAGTACAGTGTTTTCTTTACTCAAGTAACACTATATATAAAGGCTAATGTTTTATGTATTTGAGAAGGGGAGAAGAGTGTCTAAGTTTAGCATTTGTCGTTGAGTCATAGCCAATACATTGCCTACCTACACTTTGACTTTAATAACATGAGATTTTGTCCAAATTACAAAAAAAAAAAAAACTAAGCGCCAGCATAGCTACAGTAAACTTACAACCTGTAAGTTAGTGAAAATATAATGCGATGCACTTACTGCCTCAGACGCGGCTGTTCTAATTATAGACATACAGTAACAAGCATGTCTGACATTTGCTGGTTAAAATCCTCATAACTCCATTTGAGCTTGGTTTTTGGTAAATGTTAATAATCCAATGACGCATGCAAGTGTTTCACCATATATAAAGCCACAATTTCAATTTTGACAATTCTGCGTTTAATTATTTAATAAACACTTTTTTCCCCATTTCCTGAAAAGTAGTGTTTTTGGAGATATGAGGTTACAGCAGCTAAAATATATGTTTAATTTTATATGCCAACTATACTACTGTTCAAAAGTCTCGGGTTAGCAAACATTCAAAAAAACTGATCAAAGACATAAATTACATTAAAAACTTGGAACAATTAAGTTTTTTTTAAAAGACATTTCTTATGCTCATCAAGGCTGCAATTATTTGATCAAAATTTCAGTAAAAACAGTAATATTGTGAAATATTACTACAATTTAAAATAACTGTTTTTATATCTAATTTATTCCTGTGATATAAGTTGAATTTTCAGCATCATTACTCCAGTGCCACATGATCCTTCAGAAATCATTCTAATATGATAATTTGATGCTTAGTAGTTATGATAAATTATTATTGGTGTTCCAATATTTATAATGGTTCTCATCATTATCAATACTGAAAACAATATAGCTAACTTTTTTATCAGTTTTTGCTGATTAATATTTTTGTGGAAACCATGATACGTTTATTTCAGGATTCTTTGATGAACAGAATGTTTAAAAGAACAGCATTTATTTGAAATAGAAATATTTAATTTTTAATTTTAATATTTAAACAAATGTCTTTGTCAGCTTTTAAATTACATTAAATTAATTTAATAAAATTACATTCAAATATAAAATAGTTATTTCAAACTGTAATAATATTTCACAATATTACTGTTTTTATTGTATTTTACAGATCAAATTAATGCAGCCTTGCTGAGCATAAGAGACTTAATGCTTAAAAACCTTAATTATTCCACTTTTGAGCGGGAATGTACCTAATGGGATGATTTTTTGAACTCACAGAATGGCTGGTCATGATGTAAACGTGTCTATGGGTGGAATCCAGAAGTAAGTCACTGTTGATAGCCAAACCAGGTTGGATGAGAAGGGTGGAGTACTTCTTCACCTCTCCCGAGTTACCCAGGAACACCTATTATGAGATAAAAAGCACGATGAACAAACCACGAAAAAAGTGATTTTTTAATAAGAAACCTGACAATGGCTCCTAAGAACTTCCTCAAGGTTTAATTGCATATTTAGGTTTATGAAACTACATCAATTGCAACAGGACACCTTAGAGACACGAGGAGAACTGGATGCGGACAGGTCTAACTAAAAGTGCTGAAAGTGTCTGCTGAAAAGGTTTAGCGCTATTAAAGGAAAAGGACGTACAAGGATCTGAGCGAGGTGCCTAATGCCTCTTGAATTCTATCACAACTGGGGTCGATTTCAGCAAACCAGATTAGAATAGTGAGAATTCCATCAGAAGAGCAGGTATCCTGCTTAAGAGTCTCAGACACCTTATACCAAGAGCTGCTCACACATTCCACCCATTCAGGTTTCCGTTTTAACTGGATTAGCATTGACAAACTGTCGGCCACATTCTACTGCAGGAGGAATCATGCATTGCAACATTATTGTATTATGCAAGACAGAATAGTTGTGTATGTAAGTGTATGTAGGGTTAGAGGAGATATAACTGCATGTGTATTTGTGTTGGATAAAAAACGTCTGCTAAATGATAAAATGTAAATGTGACTCAAAATGATGCAACAGGTCATAGTCATATTTAAAGTGCCCCTATTATGCTATTTTAAACGTTATTTTGTTTTCGATGTCTCCTACAATAGATTTACATGGATCCAAGGACAAAAGACACTTTATTTTTCTCATAATATAAATTGCAGAATCACCAATTTTCTCACAGTGTCTGAAACGATTCAATAAAGGATTGTCTCTCTAAACTCCTCCTTTCCAAGAGCTTCCTCTGCTCTGATTGGTCAGCTGTTCAGTCTGTTGTGATTGGTCTACTCTGCTCTGATGGCCCAGTCTGTTGTGATTGGTCTACCGCTTTCAGCAAGGAAATTAAACATCCATTAGCATATCTGAATTTCAGCTCCGGAGTTTCCTCAGCACTTCATACACAGTGATTCATGAACAGTAACAATGGCACCAGTTTAACCATATCAATTCCAGTGCGAATCCTTGAAAAGTGGATTTGCAGTGCTAAAAACAGTATCTTCTTGACATTGTCGACAACACAAACCAAACTCTTCCAGGCCTCAGTTACAAGTGTATTTGAGGGTGTTTCAAAATCGACGTTGTTTACGGACAGCCAATGAAGATCATAAGCTGGCATTATGCAAATTTGTAACAAACCTACATAGATATGTTACAGAAGTAAGACTGGAATTGCTGACGCTTGTTTTGGTAGTTCAGAAACGATTCCTTCTTTGAAGAACCAATAATTTTACTTATCTTTAAAACTTTGCTGACCTTTTACATTCAAAAACAGCTTTATTACACACTACATGAAAAGCATAATAGGGGCACTTTAATAGCCAAACTTTAAAACCTTATGCATATAGTGATGACGGCTATTCAAAAACTGTGTCGTCTGAAGCGTCACTTGCCTTCCACTGCAAAAATGTCACACACGCTTGTGAACAATGACATGGAGTTGCCAAAATGTGTCAAAATAGCAGAGAACAGTGTTTCACTGTCATAGGGAGGTGTGGGTCATGTAATGTTGTCTAGAATTAACCAAACACTACGGATTAACCTTTGACCACTGAGGCCTAGACGTAACTTGGTCTTTGTTTAAATTTCAGCTCACGAGTTTACAAGCATTGTCAAAATGAGTCAAAATGATTAGTGGTCTATGAGTAATCGCAAACCCTGCACCCTTACTGTTTTATATAACATGGTTTGTGGTGAAGGCTGTGGGCAGTCCGACTGAGAAAACACTATGGTATGCTGCTTCAGCACTATCTTGGCTATGACACATTTGCCCAGAAGGCAAAATCTCTTTCCTTCTTAAGTAGACAGATAATATTACCATATTAAGTGAACTAATATTCCTCTAGAGGTTTAAAAGGCATACTATATATCATAAATAAATTGTTTTAGAAATGACCAGTTAAGAGAGCTCATTTTCATGTCACATACCTTAAGCAAATTGCCCTTGGAGTCACCCAAGAAAACAATAGTGTGCCCCTCCTTTACACTAACAGCGACAGCAGTGAGACGGGCGGATGGGCTTTCCAATACGGCTTCGGCTTCAACTGGCTGTCGGCTGGCCATTGGGCTCGGGGTGTGGTCCGAGCCACAGGGATAAGCGTTCAGGGTGTTCTGCAGGACACAATAACAAGTTTTCGTGACTTTGGTTTTGGCAAAACAGTTGTGACATAATCCAGTTTCATGTTGTGTAATAATAAACTCTGCAAATCTCAGTTTTTTTTTGTACTGTAAGGGTTTAGTTCCAAGACTATTGCCTCAAGGCTGTTAAATCCTCTTAGTTCAGAAAGCCAGATTAGATGAAGATTATCTTGGTCTCACACTAGGATGGCAAGACTGCTCCTTTCTTTGAGACTAACGCTATCAAATCTGCTCCAGCGGTCTTTGATAAAATCTAGCCTGAATGTCATGCCATGTTCCCTCTTTATTAAAAGTGAACTGTGATTTTGTTTGTGTACCACACTAAAGAACATATGGGGATCAGGAAAATGTGTTTAAATGTTTGAGGATTTGCAAGAAACAAAGAATCATGTATTTGTGTGGTGGTGTTGGTCTCTGGATCAGTAACATCATACTTAAAATGTGTTATAATTTTTTCACCCTTATGTCTGTAAAACAATATGACTTACTTTTTTTTCTGTGCAACATAAAATTAAAGAGTTTGAAGAATGTTACAGCTGCTCTTTTCAAATCAATAAAACTTAATGGGGATCAGTGTCGGTCAAGTAGTGATGCACCGAAATGAAAAATCTGGGCCGAAACCGAAAATTTAGGATGCACTTGGCCGAAAACTGAAACTGGCTTCTTTTAAAAACTTATACTAATATATATATATATAGTACAAACCCTAACATATTTTTAACAATAAATATAAATAATAATACCAAATAATATTATTCTTCAAGTTTTATGTCCCATCAAATAAAATAGTTTTTTAACAGTTGCGCAAAAAGATCCACAATTATCTGAATAACTGCACACAAAATCACAGAATGGCAGTGGGCCTCTATTCTGCTGCTGCATGTAAACAATTTTTTACTTACATTTTAAATTGCTGTGCAAACAATGCAAAACAACAGTGCAAAAAAAGCACTAGAACTTAATCCAAACTCAAACTATAAACAACATGTAAGCCTATTAGGGGTGGGGGAAAATCAATTCTTAGATGCATCGCGATGCGGACGTGGACGATTCTGAATCTGCACGCGCGCTACACGGTTTGGAGCACGAGCTCTTGCTCGCTCACTCTCGCTCTTCCGGGAGATAATTGAACTAATTTGTGGGCATCAGGGAGCCGCTATCAATATGCGGGAGACATCCCTGATAGGCAGACGCGTGATAACAGCTTGACCGTGAGTGAAACCTAAGCGCTTGCGCACGGATGGAAGGGGCGGGTGACCTTCATTTTCGGTTTACGTTTTCGGCTGTTTTTTTTATTTCGGCCCGAAACCGATAATGCCATTTTCGGCGGCCGAAATTTCGATGCACCCCTACTGTCAAGCTCCATAAACTGACAAAAAAGCCCCATAAAGCTATATAAAGTAGTTTGCATATGATAGCTTTGTGTGATGAACAGACCAACATTTAAGTCACCAATTTACTAAAGCAACAAAAAAGTTAGCAGAATAACAAAATATATATTGTGCGGCTTCAAGAATATGGCCAATAAGATCCCATATATGGTACATTAGTCACTGGTTTATCCAATCTATGGCACCCTAACCCATCCGAACCCTATGGCACATCCATTTTTTTTTTGTCATTTTTGGAGAATGAAAGCATCCATCCCCATTCACTTTCATTGTATGAAAGAGAGCAGCATGACCATTCTACCGAGTATCTCCGTTAGTGTTTTAAAGAGGAAGGTATAGGCCCGGGTATACTTCATTTTCTATGTCCCACTCCTGTTGAGTGTGCAACCCTTTTAAAAGTACACTGCTTTGGCTATGAGCACGGAAAGACGTAATCAGCATGTGCACACTATCAAGTGGACTTTGTTTTAAGCCCTCATGTCACTCGCGGACACAAAAATTGGGCTGCATGCAGACAGTGTGCGACAAAAATGATGTCACGCGGAACGCAGTCGGCCAAAGTATACTTTAGGCCTAAGTCATACAGGTTTATAACAACATGAGGCTGAATTAATTACAGAATTTATATTTTTATGTAAACAATCCTTTTAAAAGGCAATTTTCTTCTTTCTAGAAGTCTTCTAGATATCTAACCCTCCACAGACATGCATTTCTCCTTCCTACCCTCTCTTCTAGCAGACATCATTAGTAGTTTAAGCTTGTGGGGTTTATTGATCCGAATAACCATGTTTAGGAGTGAGCAGGCCGGGTTCTGGATGCTGAATAGGCACATACATGGATGTCATGAAGAGGTTGTTTGCCTGTGAGCCCACATCTTTGAGGTCTTTGATTTGTCTAAAGATCTTGTTAAGACTAATGCTAGGTAGGCCTGTCTTATGCCCATCAAAGAGTAAATCATAATTCACTCAGATCATGGCTTGCAGAATAGTATGAGCTAAAGCAATTTGCCTGAGAACTAATGAGCTGCATTGCTTCTACATTAGGATAAATGTTAGTTTGAACACACCGTTAGAGGAAAACGATGCGGCCCAGTTCCCTAGAGATACATTGTGGGCATCCTTTTCCCATTTTTCCCATGCTTTTCAATCAAAGTTAAACTACTATGATGATTGCGTGGAAACGGTTGACCTCAAAACCTATTTATATGGATAATTTATACGTATAATGTTTCAATGTGAAGTGCATCTGTCAAATGTTCCTGTAAAACAAACACTGTAAGACTGTATCAGAATCAAGTGTGATGAATCAAATACATATTTAGCATCAATTAAATTTTCTGGCTTCTTCAAGGCTTTTTTAACCCTCTTATTTAAGCCAAGCAGGTCAAGGCCACTATTAACACTGGGTCATGTAGCGTTTGGAGTGCTAACATCATATTGCAAAGCCATAAGTATACAGTGTTAAAAAATGTGGTGTGATATACTAAAAAACACTTTTGTAATTTACTAAAACACACTTTTCACACTCTCACCAATCCTGCATACATCACCAGAGAGAAGTCTTATGACATACAGTTATGACATTGCGATTGAGTTCAAAACATTTTTTTTTCTATGAAACGTATGGATAAATCGTTCACGATAAGATCTAACATTAATTTTCCTTTTTTACTAAAA
This sequence comes from Gila orcuttii, assembly GCA_026230005.1. Lineage (NCBI taxonomy): Eukaryota > Metazoa > Chordata > Actinopteri > Cypriniformes > Leuciscidae > Gila > Gila orcuttii. The sequence goes on from JAPDVR010000021.1 coordinate 27,448,451, forward strand.
TATTGTGTCATGCATAATTAAACTACAGTTTAAGGGTATACTTGAAACTCTTTACTCACTGTGGGCAGGTTGGCACAGTTGGATTTAACGTCATACTCAATGTATGCCACCTTATTGCCGTCTTTATCCCCATACTGCGTGTAGCACAGGTCTCTTGTAGCATCAATAGCGTGGTCCACTTCATCCAGAGAGTACACGCACAATGCCGACTCCTCACTGGGCCCATTGGCGGCACTAACAGCCGTCGAAAAAACTCCCATCAAAACTTGCGAGCCTCTAGATTCCTCACCACCCACCTGCGCCCCCTGGAGGAAATTGTAGTTCCTTCCTGGCGAGCCCGAGCGACACATTAGCGGTACCTCAACGTAAGAGTAATACGCCTGATCGTCCAGACAGACCCGTGCCACATACGTACGATATTCCCGTGATTGAGCTTTCAGGTCGCGCCTATAGAATAAAAAGTAGACGTGGTTGCGTCGAGCAAAGGTTGCGAAAAAATTGTGATCGTACTCCGAGAGGCGTCCGGCAACGGCGAGCTTGGCAGTTTCCTCGTAGGAAAACACTGGCTCTGCCGAAAGTTGGCGAGTGGAGACCGGTGGGTGACTGCTGGTGTAGCCTCGGCCCACATACATGACGGGATCCTTGTCTTGCGGTCGCACCACAAGCCCGACCGTTGACGCCGTAGGTTCGTTAGCTGCCACATACTGCGTATCAACAGGTCTCTCAGCAGAGAAGAGGACTTGGTTCACATTGGCTAGGCTGCGTTTCTGGCAGGTCCCCTGGTGTACGCTGCCACAGGTGATGAGCTGGAGGGAGTATGGATCCACCAACAGGAGCTTGTTGTGATTGCTAACGAGCCCAGCCTGAGGGCAGTTCTCCAGGGTTACTGGTGGCAGACAGTCCTTGCTGTCTCTCACTGGGCCGGTTCTCTCATCCAGTTCAAGACGGAGCCCATCGAGCCCAGCCAGCTGGAACAGATGGTCCAGAGCCCCCACATAGACCGTTCCTACGCTGGGGTCAGGGTGCAACGCCAGGTGCTGGAAGACTGTGTTGTTGGAGGAGAAGCGAGGGTAACTGCTGTGGACCCCCAGAACACCCAGGATGAGGGACTGAAGCAGGGTCAAGATGAGGGCCATCCCACACTGCACTGCAAACACACTGATCGCATATGACATGAGTCAGTATTACAGCAGTATTAGCTCACAGCACAGTGCCAAACATAGTACGGTTCATCAAAGGCATGTTAGGGATAACTTTTCACTAATTAACAATAATTATGAATATTAATAGAAAAATTAAAATAAGTACCTAATAAGTACTGTATACAAACAGTATATACTGTATAATTACAATGTCCCATGAGCATGGTATTACCATGTTAAATGTACAAAAAAAATGACAGTATTTTTGTTTTGTGGACATGGTACCATGTCATTTTAACCATACATATTTAAAATAAATATAAAAAGGAATTTAAAAGAAAGGCCACGGTTACTATGATACATTTCCCCCCCCCCCCCCCCCAAAAAAAAGGATTATAGTATTATTGTTTTGTTATGCTTTTTTGGACAAGATATCATGGTAAAATAACCATGTTCATTCACATGTTTTAACAAGTTTTTGTAAGTGTATACATATTTAAATAAATAAATAAATACAATTTTTTTTATTTAAATAAATAAAAACATGATATTACCATGCTACATGTACAAAAAAAGGTATTACCGTGATATATGTAAAATCAATCAATCAATCAATCAATCAAAATAAACAAATAAATCAAAACCAAGGTATTACCATGGTACAATACCACCTCAAAAACAATAATATTAGGTAAAATGTGTTTCCTGTTTCTGTGCATACATACATTGTAAAGGTACTCAAGAGTATTACCAAGCTATATGAACAAAAAAAAAAGTGTAAATGTTTTTACATATGAATGATGTGGTCAAACATATCAATGAATTATGATTTATTAAGACAACAATCTTCAGACAAGGCCTGTTAAAACAGCTATATTTAAGTATGATGGGAAAAAACAGACACACCATTTGTCAGACATATAATGTTCGGGAGGCTGCTGTCCTCTTGGTTATCCAGTGGCATAGCACATGCCTGTGGAGACAGTCTGTGAGGGTAGAAAAACATGCCGATTAGCTCTTACACAGACCGGCATTGAGCAATCTGAAGAGAGGAGGCTTAATGCCACTGTGGCTCATGGGAGACACAGCTGTTGAGCTGAGCAATGCTTCCCTGACAGGAAATTGGATGATATGGGCCCTAAGTCACCATCGAAGCCCTAATGCATTGCGCTGCAGTAGCAGATTGGCAGAGATCTTGTACTCTGAGGAGGCAAACTGTCGATGATGTTTTATATGAATTAGATGTGATTAATAAGAGGCCATTATAGGGTAGAAGTCTCAGCTTTCTTGAGGCAATTCAAGCCGAACTAAACAATCAATAAGATAAAAAAGTGAAATAATGTGATTTGATGACTTGTGTTATCATTCAGCATCACCCGATTCACCATTTCCCTAAGTGGAGCACCTTTCTTTCATTACCCACATTCACTGATCTCGGTTTAAATGCACAGTAGAGACACTTACAAAACTGATAGCAAGTCAGTGAATAAGATGATTTTACGGCTTATTATTCATGACATGTTAGTCAGTTAAATATCTTTAGTTTGGCAATTTCCTGCTAACAAATTATTTGTGTGATAGATTATTAACCTGGCAATTACTATGCAGCAACTTTTGAGTATACCAACTTTAAAAGTGTATTTTCTCTATTAAAAGACTAAAAGATAAAAGAAGGAAAGGGAATCAAAGAATTAAACAATTTTAAAGATTATTGTCCCTTAATGGTTCCATTAACGATTCTTTTAAATTTAAGGAAGAAGTATTTGGAAAGTAGAAATGCTTTGATCATTTCAATAATAAATGTAAAACAACAAAGAACAAAACATGAGGTCACATTAACTGTTTTTATCAAAACTCAATGCATTTTTTTAACTAAACATTGTCATATGAACAACCAGTCAGTAACTACAATAATTTAAATTTCATAAGCTGCAAGTACAACATAAAACAGTAAGAGTTCTTGGCTCATGGAGTTGGGAAAGACTAAATTTAAGGACTTGAGGTTCAGGGAATGATTCTGCTCCAACAGATTCATAAAGTTTGTGATTCACTAAAATGTAGCAGCTCATTAGAATCATTTGGTAAGTCTGATTCCTGTGCAAAAGTCTCTTACGGGCAGGCTTTTTTTTTATTGATTGCGCTGTATGTTTTTAATTCACCAAAAAGAATCGGCTCATAAGAGTCATTAGCTCAAGAATCAACATCACTGGTCACGCTGAATGGTTTTGATTCACCAAAAAAATAAAGGCTCATAAGAGAATAAGAAATAAGAAGTATTCAGCTGATCATATGATTTCAACATAGCAGCCACTATGAGAGGAGACCACCATTATGTAGAATAAAACAGCGTTTTCTAGGCTAGTCATCTTATATAAAAATACATAATTTTAGACTCATAATGTCATTTAAATTATAGTGCATAATAGTAAGAAGTACTGTTTATTTCTTTGTGTAAACCTAAGTACCAAAAAACAGTCTGAAGATGAGGTGACTGCTACAACCAAACGTTTATAAATGGTGGTAACTAACCAATGACAGACTTTAGCAACAGCATGCTAAAGCTAACCAAGTGAGTGCCTCTGCCAAGCCATATAAGACGACATACGTCCAATTAATTCACTGAATTTCACCCAAGTTACAAGAGAATCACTTGACCCCAATATAGTTACTTACTATTAACCAAACCAAACAAATAAAAGTGCCCCTAGCTGACCTATTACCAGATTTTGGAGGTGTGTTCCAAGAGATCCTGTTGAGCATTTAGAAACCCCCCTCAACTTTAGGTGGTACCCTGAAAAGCAGCACAGACAAAAGGTCTCAAATAGAGCTCAACCTCCACAGTTAGCGAACAGCAGACCGAATAATAGAGGCTCGTTAGGCCGACTGCTTTTAAATCTTCACTATAGACATGCAGGTGGTGTTGATTTAACACCAATGACAGTTAAGGCTGACACAATGCAGAATCTCCTCTTCACAGACCAGTCATAGAAAAAGAGGGGGGAAGGAGGAAGCGAGCGAGAGAGAGAGCGAGAGCGAGAGAGAGAGCAAAGATTCCACACAAGAATGTCAAGCACTTCACCCTGTATTAAAGGATAAAACTCTGAGCCGGCCCCTCCGAATCGTCCCTGGGCTGAAGGGAGTGTATTGTTTGGAAGCGTTCCCAGGGGCATAGATAGATGCCGGGACCGGCAGGGCAACGTCAGGCTTGTGAGGCATGCCTCACACAGCAGCACCAAGAGGAGACTGACCCCTCTGTCTCTCTGGGAGGGGTTGGCAGTGACCCCACATTTTTATGGCCCCTAACAGAATGTTACGCTGTCACGCCTCATTGGGCATGACAATGAACATGAAAAGTTGCCACTCTGGATGATTAAGAAAGCTATTTATCCATCTCGTGGGACAATGCGGCCATTCAGCACGTAGAAAGAGGACTGAAACATAATTCACAGCGTATGAGACGTCTTTTCAGATATCAAACCGATGTCGTTAGCCTCTCTGCTAAAGAAGATTTGTCTGTGAAATATGGTGAATGGGTGTTGCGAACAATCCCTGGCTGTATTTCGGATTTTTCCAAGAAGGCGTGAGAATTGAAAGAGAAATGAGGGAGAGTAAGAGAGTGAAACAGTAGCATGCTCATGACAGAGAGAGTGTTATTAATAGAGCTTTTAAACATAGAGGGGCATCGCTGCATACCCTGCATTCCAGACACTATTGTTGATGACCTTTCCATAGTCCTCCTTGCGTAGCCGGACTTTTCACTATCAGGATAATGTCTGTCCAACTTTGCAGCTTATACTAGCCAAGAACTGCCCACCTAGACAGGGAAAGCGCATCTGATCTAAAATGACCAACAATATTGTGTTATGATTTAAGTGGCGTTTAGAAGGCTGAATAACAGCGTGGGAAAAACGTATTCAATTAAGTGCACAGCAGTGTCCATCCATGTTCACAGAGATCATTGACCCCTAGCAGCGAACCATTAGAATTTCTAAACAATTATGACGTAACAATAGCCTGGCTGGTCCCACCAGATTCTCGTACATTTCGTTTGTACATAGAGTCTGGCACCGCTCCATTGACAAGCGTTAACTTCCTTGTAGGCGGGTACTCTATTGAAGTCTAAAACTATTGGATCTGCCCAGAGTCACTCTGGATCTGCCATAACCAATCGCTAATGTTTGTTCGTGACGTATGCCTAGCGTTCGCCGTAGCCAACTCATTCACCACTAACGGAGTGAGCTGGAAAATCAAACTTCTCCCGAACCCCGTGGGGAGGTTCTTGCTCCGCCTTTAACTTCTTGATATTCGGCAGCGTTGCCACAACGGACAGAAGGGCTTCGCTCGAATCTTTCTCCGCTGCCATTACTTAACTACAACTCAAAATAACGCACAACATAAACGTCATCGTTCTCAGCCACTCCCTCTGTTCGCTGATTGGCCCAGTAAAAAATTTATTGGAGAAAACCAAAGACTACAGCACAATCCCAGACCTAGTACAGAAGGAAAATGAAAACTGAGCGGAAGTACGTAGGAGGGCGGAGCCAGGCTAACGTAACAAAGCCTTATTTACTGAAATCACGTGACTTTGGCAGTTTGATACGCACTCCGAATCACTGGTTTGAAACAAATGATTCGCAAAGGTTTCGAAGTTTCACAAAGCATGTTTCGTGTTTGAGCTTACACAAGAACCAATGAGGTTCATTCTCGTGTTACGCAGCACGTTTGACCTACAGCAAGAACCAATGAGGTTCATTCTCGTGTTACGCAGCACGTTTGAGCTTCAGCAGGAACCAATGAGGTTCATTCTCGTGTTACACAGCTCATTTGAGCTTCAGCAAGAACCAATGAGGTTTATTCTCGTGTTACGCAGCACGTTTGAGCTTCAGCAGGAACCAATGAGGTTCATTCTCGTGTTACACAGCTCGTTTGAGCTTCAGCAAGAACCAATGAGGTTTATTCTCGTGTTACGCAGCACGTTTGAGCTTCAGCAGGAACCAATGAGGTTCATTCTCGTGTTACGCAGCTCGTTTGAGCTTCAGCAAGAACCAATGAGGTTTATTCTCGTGTTACGGAGCAAGTTTGAGCTTCAGCAGGAACCAATGAGGTTCATTCTCGTGTTACACAGCTCGTTTGAGCTTCAGCAAGAACCAATGAGGTTTATTCTCCTGTTATGCAGCACGTTTGAGCTTCAGCAGGAACCAATGAGGTTCATTCTCGTGTTACGCAGCACTTTTGAGCTTCAGCAAGAACCAATGAGGTTCATTCTCGTGTCACGCAGCTCGTTTGAGCTTCAGCAGGAACCAATGAGGTTCATTCTCGTGTTACGCAGCAAGTTTGAGCTTCAGCAGGAACCAATGAGGTTCATTCTCGTGTTACGCAGGACGTTTGAGCTTCAGCAGGAACCAATGAGGTTCATTCTCGTGTTACGCAGCACGTTTGAGCTTCAGCAGGAACCAATGAGGTTTTTTCTCTTATAACGCAGGACGTTTGAGCTGCTTCAAGAACCAATGAGGTTAATTCTTGTGTTACACAGCTCGTTTGAGCTTCAGCAAGAACCAATGAGGTTTATTCTCGTGTTACGCAGGACGTTTGAGCTTCTGCAAGAACCAATGTGGTTTATTCTCATGTTACAAAGCACATTTGAGCTTCTGTTTATGTTCGCTGATCAATGTTTATATGTGAATAAAAGCCTAAATTCAATCTGTTCAGCATACAAAGCAATCGAGTCTGAAATTTGGACTAAACTGCTCAATTAATATGGATTAGTTTTACAATCTTTTTATGAACTTTTTGAAGCGTCAAAGTGGTAGTTGCATAGCCGTCAATAGAGGGACGGAAATCTCTCAGATTTCATCAAAAAAATCTTAATTTGTGTTCCCAAGATGAACGAAAGGGGCTTGTCGGTTTAAAATGAGGGAAAATACTTCATGACATACCTTAAGTGGACCTTAGGTTTTTATCTTGCAACCCATGTTTCACTAACGTACCCTTAACCTTATAACTTAGGGTTCTTAACTTAAGGGCTTTCATGCAACCGGGCCCAGAACTTCCCAGCAGTCTGTCTGCAAAGATCAGCCATAAAAACAAATAAATATCCATAGCAGCGTTACACTTAAACCCAGAGTTCTGACAGAGTGTCCCACTTCCTCCAAGCAGACGAACTTCCCATGACAGCTGGACCCTCAGCGCTATAAATATCCCCATCCTAAACCACCGATGTCACGGTTACAGATCGGGTGGAGACACTACCAAACTCGCACAGCCAAGTCTTCGGTTTCTCACCAGTCTCACTGTATCTGCCTGTGCCGTCACTGACATGCTGTGGTCTCTCCAAGTCTCTTTCACAAGCTCGCCTATGCCCACAATTACACTTGGCACAGAAACCAATGCGAGCGACTTTTTGTGACATTTGTGCCTCAATGTGCCAGTGTACTGACAGAAACTCCATGATACCCTACAAATGCCACATCACATCACAGAAAGCAACTACAGTATGAGAACAGAACCACATGTGAGATGAATATGAACATATAATTCATTTCATGAGTTGTATAGAATGAAAAATGTGAAGTATGCTGAATTAGGAGGTGGGTCCCAAGTTCTAGAGTGGATTTTTAAAGTGTGCACCCATGCATGCCATTTTGGGCTAATATTACCCACAACCCGATTGTTCAAGATGCAATATGATTCAATACTAGCTTATATAGAGTATTCTTCTGGCCTGAGTATGCAAATGGAGACACAAATGCTTAACCAACACATTGCAAGTGTGTGTGGTACTGTACTAAAGGGGGCGATAGAGTTCAACTGACTGTCAAAGTAGCTCCCCAAACCAGTGTTATTTTAGTATTATTTATACTATTATATTATTTAATCATTTTTTAATTAGCTTTTATTTTTATATTTTTAGTTTCAGTTTTAGTAATTGTGTTGTGCTTTTGTAATTTTGATATTTATTTTAAATATTTTTATTTAGATTTAATTTATTTTTATTTCAGTTTTAGAAATATTAATTCTTCAACTTAACTTTTAATTGTTTTGTAATTTTATTTCAGTTAATTTTAACAAACAATAAACTTTATGTTTTCATCTTATACTTATAATTTTATTTTACCTTCATTTTAATTAACCATAGAATGCATAAAAGGGGTCAAATTGACCCGACAGGGTGTGATTTTTTAAATGTTTTATTTGACATACCATGAACTCCTCAAAAAATTGTTTCTGATCCCATCAATGTCTTTTTCATATTTCTTGGTCATAAGATGTGGGGAAAAAACATTTTTGTATCACTACCCCATTTTCTATGGAATTTAAAAAATAATATTATATATATATATATATATATATTATAAAAAATATATATTTATATGCTTGGAAGTTGGAACTCTATGGATTACTTAAAAATATGTTTGATTCCTTTGATTCCTAATTCTTTGATTCCTAACCAAAAATTTGCTTCAGAAACCAGCCACATGCCCTGAAATATCTGAATTGACAGTATTCAGTAGGCATAAAGCACCCTGATACTGTAGGTCACATAAAAATGCTAACCTAGTACATCTACATTGCGTTTATACTACACGCATGCATATTTATACTAAAGTACATACTTTTTAATGGTTGCAAAGTAATTTTTCATCAAATGAAGTACCTACTCAGACAGTATGTGATTTTAAATGGATTTGTAGAGAAAGGCCACAGGAAAGGACAACTGAAGACCCAAACAAAGAAAGAAAAGCAATCGCTGCCTAAAAGTTATGCACAGAAAGGTACAAAATGTGTGTGAAATGTTCTGTCCCTGTCTACAAAGATCATTTTCACATAATCTCTGAGAAATGTGGGTACTACAGCATACTTTACAGTAGTTCTGAATTTGTTCTTAGATTACTTTCCTGATGCTAGATGCCCTTTTTGGAGTTTCAAAAACTCAGGCTCTATTCAAGGCCATTACAAAGCTACAAGAGCCAGGATATTTTTTAATATAACCCCGATTGGGTTCGGCTGAAAGAAGAAAGCTATACACCTAGGATGGCTCGAAAATTTTTGGGTGAACTATTCCTTTAAGTGACTGAAGGCCAGTGGCTGAGGCCTATGGTGCGAAGATATAAAACTGTCCTTCTCAAGTGATCAATAATGCAGAAGCACAACTGCTGATCTGAATCTTGGTTTATGTGGTGAAGTACTGAATGGCGGGCAGCATCACAATAGCAATTGACAGCGGCTGCCAAACAGACCACCAAAAAACAACTGGATGCTGATCAAGGAAGGAAGGAAGCGGAATCAGTGATTGAGAGTGAGGAACAAAGGGCATCTGCCAAGATTAATTACTGAAATTATATGTAATCATAATTAAACAGACTGCATTTCAGGATTTGGCAAGAAATTACGGACTTGTGTATCAGATGTCAGTCAGAGTTCAAAACTGATAAATCAAATTTAATGAGGCACATGTTAAACATCTCTCTAACACAATGCAAGTCACTTTGTTTGAAGAGCATTTAAAGGCCCCCAGCAGCTTCTTAATATGGCTGTGTGTCATGAATTTTTCATGGCTTTTCCCATCATAACGTTTTTCTGAAGGGCGATGTCCGTCCCCCTCTGAGAAGCTGACCAGACAAGAAATCCCACAGCTTCAGCTGAGCGGTATAAAACAAGACCGGTATCAAACTGTGAGATGGGGGACGACCCGCACACCTGCGCGTGAGGCTGAACGGCGTTTTGGAGCCCTATCACATGTTCAGATGAAAAGTAGGTTCATGTGGCCACGTTTATCGGGGGAAGTTCAGAAACGGGCTTGGGGTTTGGGACGTTTTCAATTATTCAACACACTCTCAGCCTTTCTAGTGAACTCCAGATGTGGATTTGATTAATCGTACAGCGATGGAACAAGGAAAGAGTGTTTGAGTGACCCCCGATGTGACAGGGACTTAATTAGGCGTCTTAGGCTGGTGCCAAGCTGAGGTCAGTGAAGGGTCATGAGAATCAAGTCGCCATTTCCTAATATGCCTTCAAGTACATTTAAATATTAAAGTGATCGTTCCAGATCCAAAGATGGAATTGACTCATCATGTACTCGACCTTATGTCATATCAAATTAAATTGATATGAAAGTATCTTCATGCTCTTTTCCAATAGCTTACCATAGCAGCTAATAGCTTTGTATAAAATAGTGTCAAAAGTACCGACTTCGGTACCAAGTCTTGTTTTTAATAAAAAATATGAATTATTATTTATGTGTATTATTACATAATCACATAATAATTATAGTATGTTCTTTATACTAGCAATGTCAAAAGTACCAACTTTGGTACCAAGTCGGTACTGAAATTTTAAAAAATGTGACTATACCAGCATTTCCCTCTAGCATTACGAGCGCGGTTGAACAGATTTTTAAACACCTCTGATTGGCCATTGTGTTCACGCGCACATATTAAGGCAATATGACTAAAATAATTAATATTAAGAATAACAACAACAATAATAATAGTTACAACTATTATTATTAAACAAAATAAGAAATATTGTAATTAAAAAAATATATATATTATTAAAATGATTATATAAAAATAACTATAATAAATAAATCATTATAATTATTACACAACTACTCAAAAATAAAAAAATAAAAATAATATACAGGTCCTTCTCAAAAAAATAGCATATTGTGATAAAGTTCATTATTTTCCATAATGTAATGATAAAAATTAAACTTTCATATATTCTAGATTCATTGCACACCAACTGAAATATTTCAGGTCTTTTATTGTTTTAATACTGATGATTTTGGCATACAGCTCATGAAAACCCAAAATTCCTATCTCAAATAATTAGCATATCATGAAAAGGTTCTCTAAACGAGCTATTAACCTAATCATCTGAATCAACTAATTAACTCTAAACACCTGCAAAAGATTCCTGAGGCTTTTAAAAACTCCCAGCCTGTTTCTTTACTCAAAACCGCAATCATGGCTAAGACTGCCGACCTGACTGCTGTCCAGAAGGCCATCATTGACACCCTCAAGCAAGAGGGTAAGACAGAAAGAAATTGCGGCGTGGCATGGAGGCAATCAGCCTGTGGCACTGCTGAGGTGTTATGGAGGCCCAGGATGCTTTGATAGCGGCCTTAAGCTCATCCAGAGTGTTGGGTCTTGCGTCTCTCAACTTTCTCTTCACAATATCCCACAGATTCTCTATGGGGTTCAGGTCAGGAGAGTTGGCAGGCCAATTGAGCACAGTAATACCATGGTCAGTAAACCATTTACCAGTGGTTTTGGCACTGTGAGCAGGTGCCAGGTCGTGCTGAAAAATGAAATCTTCATCTCCATAAAGCTTTTCAGCAGATGGAAGCATGAAGTGCTCCAAAATCTCCTGATAGCTAGCTGCATTGACCCTGCCCTTGATAAAACACAGTGGACCAACACCAGCAGCTGACATGGCACCCCAGACCATCACTGACTGTGGGTACTCCAGTGCTGCTTCTCTGTAGCCCAGGTTAGGCGCTTCTGCCGCTGTTTCTGGTTCAAAAGTGGCTTGACCTGGGGAATGCGGCACCTGTAGCCCATTTCCTGCACACGCCTGTGCACGGTGGCTCTGGATGTTTCTACTCCAGACTCAGTCCACTGCTTCCGCAGGTCCCCCAAGGTCTGGAATCGGTCCTTCTCCACAATCTTCCTCAGGGTCCGGTCACCTCTTCTCGTTGTGCAGCGTTTTTTGCCACACTTTTTCCTTCCCACAGACTTCCCACTGAGGTGCCTTGATACAGCACTCTGGGAACAGCCTATTTGTTCAGAAATTTCTTTCTGTGTCTTACCCTCTTGCTTGAGGGTGTCAATGATGGCCTTCTGGACAGCAGTCAGGTCGGCAGTCTTAGCCATGATTGCGGTTTTGAGTAATGAAACAGGCTGGGAGTTTTTAAAAGCCTCAGGAATCTTTTGCAGGTGTTTAGAGTTAATTAGTTGATTCAGATGATTAGGTTAATAGCTCGTTTAGAGAACCTTTTCATGATATGCTAATTTTTTGAGATTTTTTGCGTTAATTTTGGGTTTTCATGAGCTGTATGCCAAAATCATCAGTATTAAAACAATAAAAATCACTTTAATTATCTACTCACTGATAATCTTACAAAAAACAATTTGTATGATATTTTTGTTTATGGCGGCAATGGTTATTATGAACAGTCTTTTTATGAAAAAGAGCAGCATTCTTAAAAAAAACAAAAAAACATTTGCACTAAACATGACTATGCCTTTAAACATTCAGTTTGGTTGCATGTTGACTCCTGTGTCTAGACAAGACAACGCTGCCTACTGTGAGTCAGGGGACGTGTGCTGTGTCAGACAGAGGCAGTGACTGTACACACACATGAGGAACTGGATTTAGCAGCACTATGATGAAACACTATAGCCAATGAAAAAGCAAGCTGATAACATTCACACTTGCCTGAATTACGGTATGTCGGCTCATACGAAATCACATTCCTGCTGGACAGCTTCATAAATGGTTTACTGATTATGGCAGCTGAACAGGAGCCAAAGGCCTCAGCATAATATCGGCCATCCATATATAGTTAAAGCCATTAAAATCAACATGGATAAACACTTCATAGGCAACCACTAATCATTGTGAAACCTTTTAGCCTCGTGTTTTACCCTCAACTGGTTTGGTTCTTTTTGTGGTCCTGCATACCACAATTTTGTACAGCATGTAACAACAAAAACAACCAAAACAATGCAAATAACAATAACAACAACAACAACATTTAGAAATTAACCTATTATTTTCCATTCAAAATCTTTTTGTGTGTTCATCTGACTGAATTCAATTCCAGTTTATCCAGACAAATATAAAACTAAAGTTTGTCATTTCTGTTTGGGGTTATCATGACTGAATTTTTTTTTATTATCATTTTTTTTTTTAATTACTAGCAATTTCTGAGTGAAAATAGTTTTGAAGTCATTTAGAAAAAGATAACCAATACATGATTTTTGGATATTAATTAATATGTTATTTAGACTTTTCAAAATAAAATAATAAAATAAATAAAATATTAAACACAAAAATCAATCATTTTAAATGTTAATTCAAATTAAGCTCTACAACATTATAATGTATGGCAAAGGTAATCTATATGTAAAATTAGAGAAATTAGCTCAATTAAATATTCAATATTGCCACATAACAATAAATTAAAAATCTCTAAAATCACTCTATAATTGATAAGGTAGCAAAACATTGTACATCTTTATTTATTACATTTCTTTATGAATTGTTTCTGAGACCCCAAACAAAAGTATATACTTAAAGTCATTGTTTACCCAAAAGTTAACGGAGTAAAAATTACTCTCCCTCAAATCATCCTAAACCTGTATGATTACGCATAATTCTTTAAACATAACTCTAGATTTCTTTCTTCTGAGTAAATGTGTAAACGGAAAATAAATAAGTAAAATTTTTCATGGAGGAATTTATCAAGATTTTTTTTTTTTTTATAATCAGATCTCACAGGATACACAAGTCATCATGAAGTTTCAACATGGTAGATCAAAATGAAAGTGTATTCTGTTCTACTTGTGCCAAAAATAATGATGAAGTTTCCAGAAAACTTCCCCGTCAGCAATTGGCCAGAGAAACAACCGCTACAAACTTGCACCATTGGTTGAGCTGTTACCCGTCGGGATGCTTGAAAAGTCTCAGCATTTGTTTAATGGCTTATAGTCTCTCTGCATAAAGTTCAGTGATAGAGTCATTAATCTCTCAGCTGTCGGCTTCATTGTGACATAAATTCATGTATGGGTGTATGAGTGTGTGTCTGTGTCCATATGTAATCTGTATGACCATCTCCAAAACCAATTCATCTTGCTGACAAATGGAAAGCATGTTGAATGTGAACCTCTGTTTGCAGATCAGATTTGAAATGCGCTAGTGAACAGAGCAGAGTTAGCATGCTTATTCTTCTGTTTGCACACTAAATGAATATATTACTTCCCACCCACAACTCCAGCACAAAAGCCCCTCTCTCTCGTGCCTCTGAATGGGCCTGAGAAGGCTCTTTGTAGCTTGAGGTTGTCTTGACGACACCCCATGGTCCAGTGATGAGGAGTCAGCATGGATACATGCTCCGGTCGGGGAGTCCATTAGCTCACATCAAAACAGGGCCCCCAAAATGACCTAATATTATTAGCTAAAGTTTACACCCTACTGATGAAAGCCAACTTCAGTGTCAAATCACACTTTAAACTAACTAAATGTGTAGTTGTAGTTTACAACGTAACCACATATACACACACACACACATATATATATATACACATACAGACATACACATACATATACACATATGTAAATGAATTTAAATAAAAAATTTGAATTGAATGCAACTGCTAAGGCTAAAAACTAATGAATAACATGAACGTTAAAGTCGCCATGAAATCAAAATTTAGGTTTTATGGCTTTTAGTATGAATATGTTAGCCTTACTGTTATCTATAAGCTATGTGCTTATTTTCGTATTTTATAATTCGTATTTAGAAGTTATAAGCATTCATAACTTAGTCTCTCACTTCCACCAATATGAATCGATGATTTTGTTGACACTCTACATTTCGCATCAGATTTTCTGTCCAATAAAATGCTCTCTAGAATCGGAAGCCCCGCCCACTACACTATAAAGAATGCTATATTTTAGAGTTTTTTTGAGGAGATTAAGAGGAGAAACGGTTAGATATTAGGAGGAAACTGCGGATTTACCGAGCTCAACGGCTCTGGCCGATATGTGATATTAACGAAACACTATTGGCTATTTAAAAAAAGGGGAGGAGCTGATCAATATGTCCCATCCTGTGTTCCTGTTTAAGTGGAAATTACACATTGAATAATGCTGCACGTTTCAAGGCATTTCAGTGGGCCTTTAACACAAACTGACAATATACTGTTGATTTAGAGAAAAGAATAGTTCATACTAAATACTTTTTTTGAACACAATGGTTACATGATATGAGTTCTTTTATTTTTCATCAGTTCTACAGTTGAGAGAAGAGACTCATATTCATTTTCATAATATGATAATCTTTTTTTGTATTCCACTAAAGAAAGAAAGTCAAACCAGTTTGAAATTACATGAAGGTGTGTAAATAATGGCAGATTTTTCTTACTGAACGAACTATCCCTTTTATATGCTATATGTCAGGCAGAAGTAAGAGAAGTCACAGCAAGGATAGCCACACTGAACACAGTGATAAGTGAGCATGATTTATACACTATGTGGTGGAGATTGCACAGTAGAGTCAACAGGCAATGTTAGGAGCTGATGTAATGGATGTTAATTCATTCACAGGTGCCTGAGGCTGCGTTATTTTCAGACAGGATTGCTGATAACAAGGACTTGAAATACACAAGTGTATTGAACCCCAACTGCGACAGTAATGGAGAACTCAACAGTTTAACTTTATGGACACTGCATGGGACAAATGTGCAAGCCTCCTTTTTCAGCATTTGGAAATAAGAAATTCTGATTTACAGATTAGCCCCTTTCGCACCGGGTGGTTCTAGGAACACAGTCCTAGGGACTAGCCACCAGAGTGGTTTCCCCGAAAACTAATGTTCCCTAGGGCCATTTTCCTCGTTGCATTCGCACCGGCAGCAGGAACTCTGAAGTGACGTAAGCCATAGCCTGAGCCACAGCGCTCCCATTCTCCATCTTCATTAGTTTTTGATCTGTTTAACAGTCCTGTCTAATACGTTATTAGATAGAACTTTTATACAAAGAAAGTAGACAGTATATGAAAAGATATTAGCGTATTCCGTGTAGTTGATGCCCAGTGTTGCTAGCTGAGCAGAAATACATGTTTCTCTTGGTCTCCTCAAAGTTGCATTGGATTTTATCCTTAGCGTAAAGGTTGAGAGGTCCATCTATCACTTTTTCCATGTTCGTAGAGTTAGTTTCAGGAGTAAATATATAGGCTATAATCTGTGTGTAGACGGCTTTTGTAAAAATGACAGGTGTTGGTGTTTCGCATGGGTTTGGCCAATCAACGCACACTTACTTCACTGGTAGTTCCTATTGTGCTGGGTTAGACTCTCCTCTGAAGTAGGAGCTAATTTAGTTCCTCAAAAGGCGTTCCTATAACTAAAATCATTACCAGTTCCTGCGTTCCGAACACACCAAAAAGCAGGTACTTGCGCCAATAGTTCTCCGGTTCCTCCGGTGCGAAAGCCCCTATTGTGAATTGCCAATAATGAAAATGACAATAACATATCACAATTTTTCTTTACACCCTGACTTACTTTCTTCTGCTGAACACAAAAGAAGATATTTTGAAAAATGTTTCAACTCTTTTTGTCCACATAGTTAAAGTCAATGGGGTTCAATAGGTTTGGAACAACATGAAGGTGAGTAAATGACTAACTATCTCTTTAAGGTTTAAGTTAAAACATCACTATAAAATAAAGACTTAAAAGTTACAATGTGTGGGAAATAGTGACTAACAGTATGTTAGAATACTAAAAATACTTTCCACACCATTAAACAAACTTCCAAAATATACTGTGTAATCAAGCTAATTTTACTATCAAGATTTTATAAACCAAAATTGCAATACACATTCCAGTCCACCACCATAGATCCGGTTGCAATGTCCTTTTTGGTTATAATAGGTAAAAGCACAATGGCAAGTTCAATTGCATGAGAAAAAATTAAAATTAGTGCTGTCAAACGATTAAAATATTTAATCGCGATTAATCGCATTAATGTCATAGTTAACTCGCGATTAATCGCATTCGATTAATCTATTCTAAATGTCTCTTGATTTCTTTTTGTTCATTATTTTTTCTCATTTTAATGCTCTTATCAACATGAAAAAAGTGGATTGCTTGCTTTATGCACATTTTTTTTTTATTGAAAACAACATTGGCAATACTGTGTTCAATTTCACACTAACATTCTCACTTGGAGCAAATAATTTCTTTGTAACACAATGTAACACTGTCCATCAATAAAAGGGTGAAAGAAATACTGACGAGGTACTGATATTGACGAGGGGGCGGAGAATTCGCATCAGCTGTGTGTGTGTGCTTGGCAATCATCAAGTGGTATTTCAGACTGGACGTGCTGCGATGATGATAGCTCAGTTCATAACGACAAAACACACAGATCACTTTGGTCTAGTCAGTGGAACCATTTGGCAACTTTTTAAAAGTAAACTTTCCATTCAGAATATTATTGGGATCCATTTCGGCGTCTCGCGCTCGTCATCCACTCAAAACGTAACTTTAACCTATTTGGCCGGCTCGCAAGCCCAAACAAGTATGTGCACGTGCCTGTTGTTTTGTTTCCGGTCTAGCTAGATCCACTTGCGCTTTGGTCGACGAAGCAACAAAACGTCCTCGCACGGCGCAAGCCCTTGAAATGAATGGGTTTCATAGCGCAAGGCAGCGCCGCGCATGCCGCGTCCTGTTGCAAAAGCATGTGAAAAAAACTACAAAGTTTGCTAGGCCAAAAAGACCGTTAATCTCGCGATAAAAAAATTAATCGCGTTAAAATGGTTTTGCGTTAACGCCGTTAATAACGCGTTTAACTGACAGCCCTAATTAAAATTAAAAAAAATAAAATCAAATGACATACTGTACATAAAACCAAACATACTATTTTGTGCACATTTAACCTATGTTTAGATTCTGTTTGATTGGACACACTTTACAATAAGGTTCCATCAATTAACATGAAATGACAATGAAAAATGGACTTATTAACCTCAGCTGATGTCAAATAAAGCATTTACTAATATATTATTAAAATCAAAAGTTGGATCTGTCAATATTATTTAATAGACCAAATACATTATTAGTCAACCTTAAACCCACTCCATATTTAGCAGCATAAAGATCTTTTTGGCTGAATTACAGCAGCAGGTCTGGTGTGACTGCCCTGTTCTCACCATTGTGGACAATTGTTTCTCACCCATTTGTCCAGCGTGTTGTTTGATCCAGTGCCAGAGAACCCATGCTGAAGTAATAAAGAAGCTTCAGTCTTCCATACAGCTCAACACAACCAGCCTTTGGTTCTAATACCCTTTATCCTATTTTTGCCAATCCAATCTAGTTATAAATTTACACCAAAACACTGTAACATTAAAAAAAATGTTAGCAATACAAATCAATACTAACCCCCAAAACAGTCTAGGGGCTGCACCAGCATACATCTTAAATGAATTAAGATCAAATCAACTCAAATCGACTCCAGAGTAAAAACTAGGAAGTCAATTTGAAGTCAGTTGTTAAGCAAGGAGCCAAACAAAACAACCAGACACCGCCACTCACTGTGAAAATAACAATCAATTTTTTTTCCTGATTGATTTTTGAGTGGGCAAAACCTGGGGGAAAATAAGCGTACATTGCCAACACAGCCATGCAGCTGTTATCGCATATGGATCATTTTAAACAAGGGAATTACTGATAGCTGATGACATATGAATCCCAATCAATACTAGTTATTAGTTCAGATAAGACACTTGCGTACTCCGCATGAGTTCATCGTTTTTAATATTAATGAGCGAGTGAGTAGGCGTCGTTGATGAATTACTCTAAATACAGGACGACCGGCGGTCTAGGACAAGGTCAGAGTAGAGAGACGGCAAATCTTGGACCTGCATCACAATCAGCAGAATCTGCGTCAACAAAGAGGTCCACCCACAAATGAGCTTTTCAAGCATAGGACGGAGGGAGCTTTCATGACCTTCTGTTCCAGTTTTGGAGGGGGGGCAGCTTCATTTGAAAGACAATGGACTACCCCCGGACACACACATTGTCCTTGCTGGCAGATTGCAAATGAGAAGATTCTAAGCCACAGCGTTTGGAGTGGGAGGTCTACAGTTGTCAAGCACTTTATAAAATCCCTTCTCTTTGGTTTCATTCACTCACTTGGATGGAAACACACAAATAAGCATGCGCGCAATCCCACGCCACACAATTAGACAATTGCGAGTGATCAATCTCCAGCCCTCTCAGTCATCACAGACAGGAAATCGTTGCCGATCGATGTTCACTTGCCAAGTTAAAAAGCCCCGGTGTCACAGACTGTGGGCATGAACGTGGGTCGGCAAGAAGATCGACCCCTGTGGGTGGGTGGAGCTCTGCAGGTGGTAGAAAATAAGACATCTGTCTGTTTGTTTCCTCAGTGTGAGGGATGACATGGTGAGAAATGGGCAGAAAACGAGGATGTGAAGAGGTGACGAGTTCCGCCTGGGCTGAAAAGAGAGGGAGACTGGAGCTGAGGAACAAGAGGTGGTTTCTGAAAAGCACAGCAGATGCCTCCTCTCTCAGAGAGAGCTCTCCACAGCACTGTCCAGCAGGACGCTCGCATCTGCCCTCAAATCCAGGACAAAGGACACACGTTTGGGCATCTGCATCTGGCTGTCATTCAAGAAAATCGTAAATTTATCAGCCCACGCGTGCTAGTTACCCTTTAACCTCACTCTTAGATCAGTTTTACATCACACACATTATGGAATGAAAGAGGACGGCAGTGTATCAGCAGCTCTGATTTCTGGGCTACTACATTGAGTATTTCCTTTAAAAGTATAGTTGGCCATATGATAAATTATTACATACTTGAACATTTATTTAACATCCAAAAGGTAATTAACTCTTTCCCCACCACTGATGGAAATTTGCGCCATTTGTGAGAAAACGCTTCCCACGTCATTGACGGAAATTTCCGGCTTTCAGTGTTTTCACTGTTATACGGTAGGGGGGTGCTTTGACATCTTCAGCAGGAGCGATGTCATACTTAAGCAGATGGTTATGTAAAATAACACCAATATTAAATAAATCAAAAGTGCCTAATGTTACTGAATGAAATGTCGACCCAGGACGAGGTATATGACTGTGCAAGCATTAGAGGTGTTGATGGAGTCAATCTACTCCATCTGTGTTTTGATCATTGTTCTGAATGCGATCTGGATGTAGTCTTTGCCAAAAACGTGATTTTCTCAGCTTTTTGCCCAAAATGCCTTTTTATGAAACTTGCCCACATTCAAGTGTTGATAAAAAAAAATTCATTAAGCTAGAATAAAACTGGGTTTTTGGTTTAAAAGCAGAGGCTCTGTTCTTTTTTTATATATATTTTGAATGTTCAGATATAAAAAAATTTAATAAAATAAACACCGGGGGGCTATGAAAAATTTGTGAAAATTATTAAAAATGCTGGCTGAGGCTGGCAACTTTTTTAAAAATCAGACTGTGCGATCCACAGTCATTTAAAGTATGATGCCCAGTTTTTCCTCTGTAACCATTTTCAAAGAATAACTGCTCAGATTTTAAAAGTCAGGCAGTGCATTCCAGCCTTTGTCAAAAGAACCCACCATAAAGGCCATTGCACACTGAGTCCGAAATTTTCGTATGCGTTTTTTCGTGTTCGTCAGCCTAAGAATTCGTCACGCACAGAAACCTTGCCTAGTCCGATGCGCATTTATTAAAACTTTGCGGAAAAAAACGCAAAAAATACAAAATGGATTCGTCAAGCAGTGAGGATGATTTTGTTGCCCTCTCTCTTCTTAAAAAGAAAAAGAAAGACGAAATTTTGGGTCCATCCAATCCTGAGATTGCGCAGAGAGGAAGGAGAGTTTCAGCTCCTTATCGAACCCGATCCAAATTTTTTTTATTACGGACAAAGGTTTCGTAGACAAGCATGATTGACATAACGTGAGGTCGAATTTTTTTTTTAACGTGCGAAAATTTCGGATGCAAATTTCGGACTCCGTGTGCAATGGCCTTTAGTCTTTATGACATTTCGTGTCGGTTTTATTGTCCGCTAGATGAAAAATCTGATTGCTTTGAAAAGTAATAGCACACCTCCATGGGTCTGTTTAAATCTCTAACCCCAAGTATGATCAATAATAGCAAGGAGATTAATATCATATGCACATATTCCAAAGCGTTCTCTGCATGGTACCCAATAAACCATTCAGTGCACTCTAAAAAAAAAAAAAAAAAGTACAAAAGCAGTCACAGGCACCTTTCAAAAGGCACTAATATTTACTATTTTGGTACTAAAATGTACCTCTAAAGTACTAATATGCACCCTTTAGGGGTAAATAAGGTACAAAGGTGTACCTTTTGAAAGGGTACCTCCCCAGTGACATCTTTTAAACCTCATTTTTCAGAGAGTCTATGATAGCATATGTGGAACTTCTATGGTATTAGCATCTGATACCATCATTCTACCATGGTACCGACACCACATTATGATTTTTCTAAGAAAGAACTATGCAAAGATGGTCAAACCGAAACAAACCACAGCTGCTATAAATAAAATCCTGAATGGACACTCACCCAGCCTAATTTGAAAAAGCAACATTGGTGTTTTCATGTGATTTACTAAAAGAGCTTGTGACATGAATAACCAGACAGCAGCATGGGGCTTCCTCAATCTACAGGGAGCAAAGCAGAGCTAGACAGCACACGGCTTCCAGCAACATGGCTAATGGCTTAAGGAACCCTGCCGTTAGCTTAATTGAAGCAATCTTTCCAAAATCAGGGATGGAAAGAGATAGAGCGTGACAGAGGGTGGGAGGACGAGGCTGTAAACCCTCAGCTGGCATGAGTGGCCTCTTGAGATTAGGTGAGAAGAGAAGCAGAGAGGTTTGGAAGGATGAGAAGTGTGCCGAGAAGAGAAGCAGTGGGATTTTCCCCTGTGGTCACTGCAAGTCAGTTAACAGGCCAGACACCTGGGAACCACATAAATGATTAATATGAGTGGAGTCACTCGCAGGACAAGCTCTGCTGGGCCACAGACACAGGGATGCTCTGTTCTCCCCGGAATCAATCGCGAGAGACCGATCCAGACGGCCTGATAAAGAACGCCATCGCAGTGCAGATTCTCCGCTTATCTATCGGAGCTTTGATTAAGACTGACACTGAATTAACAGACCATTATTCAATGCTCTACTCCATTAGAAGAGAAGACTTCCTTGGCATTGACCTTGACCAATGTCTTCTAGCCAAGTGCTTCAAAAAAATCGGACAATTAACAGTCAACAAGGAAAAATATAACAAATGAAATGTATAACACAAATATAAAGAACTGAACGGACAGTAGTCTAAACAGCCAACGGTACAATGGAGGGAGAAGTTTAATATTCAGTGCACACCGCCCTGTGAGGTCGGAGACAGAGAGCGGACGCTCCCACACTCGCTTCAGCCGCCGGTCATCCCACGATCCCCCTCCTTCTCTCCCGTCCCTGACCGAGACCGCAGTGAAAGACAGAGAGGAAGTGGAGTTTTGGATGTGCTCTGCATGGAAACGACCGGATGCCTAAACGAGGGAGGCGCCTGTCAGGTTTCTAATTCCTCACTCCTCCTCAGTCGAACCGACATGAGCCATTTGGTTTAGCCTTTAAGTTGAACGCTCCGAGGAACATTAACCTGAATGACGGACTCAAAAGCAGTTCTGCAAACACAGCACTGCGGGAAATTAGGCCTTCATGTAAGGAGGGAGAAAGGAAGGAAGGAAGGAAGGAAGGAAGGAAGAAAGAAAGACGAGATCAAACAAAAAAGTAAAAGAAAAAGGAAAAAAGGAAAGAAAAGGATAATGTGAGGAAGGAAAGAAAGAAAGATTTAAAGTACAGATGGAAAGGAGGTATGAGAAAGTATGAGAAAGGAAACAAAGGATGTAAGGATGGAAAAGGAAGGATTAAAGGAAGGAAGGAAGGAAATGTGATCAAACAAAAAGTTAAGTAAAAGAATTAAGGGAAAAAAGGAAAGAAAAGAAATTAATGGAAAGAAAGGAAGGAACGAAAGGATGAAAAGAGGAAAGGAACAAAAGGATGAAATGAGGAAAAGGAAAGAAACAATGAAATGAGAAAAGAAAAGAAAAGCGAAGGAAAGGATAATGGGAGGAAAGAAAGAAACATGGAAAGAAGGAAATACAAATAAATAAATGAAGGAAGGAAGGAAGGAAGTCTTCAAATTAATTCAGAGTTAACTTGTAATTCATCCACAGGCCTTTTCACATGAGCAATAACATGAGTAGGCCAAACATCAGAGTGTGTAACAGTGTAATGTTGCGGTTCCCTTTAATGTACACAGTGACTCAGTGTAAACAGCTGAGGCTACACAGGCAGTGTGATGTCTGCTAATGTATGTGCTAAATACTCTCTATGAAGACTACAGCAATACACAAATCACAGACAAGTTCAAAGTCCAAAAACTGCTTACTACTCAAACATTTGCCATAATTGCAAAGAACCTCCTACTCTTGATGTCTTTATGGATACAAATGCTTCTTTTTAAGATGCTTCAGTTGCAGATTTCCCTCAAATTAAGCCAGTTTCTGAGTCAGAGCTGGTTTAGATTGCAACAGTAACTGTAAAACGAGCATATCATTTTACAGTTTCACGCATTAAGACTCAATTTCGCATGCAGCAAATGGATGCTAATCAAACGTCTTTCTTCTGAAATACGGCTCATTTCCTCGATGTGAGCCAGATTGCAACTGTTGGCACGTTGAGAAAACACCTCCTTGAATATCCAGCACGTGACGCTGGGGGCAAAAACAAAAGACGGCGCACAGCTGGCAAAACAGTGTAACTGCACCGGGAGCCAAAAGCAACAGCAAAATCAACAACGGCCCAATCTAGTAGCAGACTCCTGCAGAGCGGAGCAAATGGAGGAGATCCATGCTTTAAATGGATTTCAGAGGGGATTTAGAGAAGAAAGGCTGCTCAAGCTCACAAGAGAAATGCATGAAGTATGAATATTATTGAATAGGAGTTGTGAGCAGTTACAAGTCACATATTTAGTAGTCTTGTTTAGCAAGAGCTTTAATTAAATGGCATAGGGCCTACAGTCTGGTCCATATTGCAGCTTATACTGGCCAAGAAATGCCTACTTGGACAACATCTAAAGTGATCAACCACAGTCTGTTTTGTTTTAATCTGCCATTTAAGGGTGAGTTTATCTGAAATTTCTCTAGGATTTTATTACAATAATAGAGTGGCGTGGGAAAAATGTATACGAAAAATGGTGTAGCAGTCTCTGAACAGCCGTATAACTTAAGCGCAAAATATAGTTCTGCTTGTGTACATCTAGTTCACTTGTTCCTCTAACCAAACTTCAAAAGTGTTAAAAGCCACTAACCCTGCAAACTTTGGAAAATTCAGGGATTATTTCATTTTCAAAAGTGCTCATTATAACAGCTTTTAAACACAACTTTGTTTACTCTGTTTATTCTAGCAAAGAACCACAAACTTAAATGTAAAAGTGTAAAACAACTAGGCGTTGAGCTGATCATAGTTGATCCATGATCTGTACGGACCACAAGTAAAACATACATGTGCTCATCTAGCTCACTGTATGTCCCTGGAGCGATAGTTGAACAGTGTGAAGCCTAAGTGCTGCTTTAGCTCTAAGTACTGTGGGTTTAAGAGAGAATGCTATAAATTCAGCTGACACGTATGGAAGCATGAAGAGAAAAATGAAGTGCTGTTGGGATATCAACATTTTTCAGCACACCACAGACCTTTGTCAGGCAATAAACTGGGCGACGACCAATTAACCCCTTAGCTGTCATCCCCCTTTTGATAATTGACATTAAAATGCACTATACAAACTTAAATGGTTGTAATTCAAGAATGCTTTGGAATACAGACCTAAGTTTGGTCTTGTTTTAAAGAAAACAATCAGCAGATTATTACTGAAGTGAAAGCACTTCAAAAAATTAAAGTATGAAAAAGTTATGGAAGTTAAAATTTACAGTAAATCAAATATACTTTATCAATATTTTTTTTTATATAAAATAAATATTTTACAAAATATTTTTTAGTATAAAATTACTATAAAATGAAAGCTAAATATCTAACCAAGTTGTGTTCCAAATTTGAAGTTGATATCACAAAAATTGAAGTTCCCATGAGATTTTGTTTAGGCGTTGTACCAAAAATAGCCACCGGGTGCCATTGAATTCCATTGAATCTAATTGTATGTATTCTGCCATAACAAATTAATAAATTTCTATCCAAATATCATTTTTGTTACTAAAAATGGAACCTTGAGACTCAGACCTTTCTGACAATATGTGTTTTGTCAAGATTAGAAAAGTTTTTGATAAAAAATTATGAAAGATGATGCCCAAAAGGGGAGGAGCCTAATACAAAAATACCGTTTCTATGGTAACGCAACGTCCAATTTCAAAACGGTTTTCACAGGATGAATTCTGAGTTCGTAAGCTTTTAAATGATACCTAATTTATAATTTATGATTTTGACCTAATTTATAATAATGATAAAAAATAAAAATGTATATATATAATATATATTATATTTTTTAGAGGACTTTTTACTTTACTTTTTCAAATATTATTTCATATTTTTTTATTGACAAATACTAGATTATGTTTTATTATGAACTTTTAGCATTAAAAACCAAAGTTTCAATTTTTAAAAGTGTGTGCGTTGACTTTTTGTGACAAAGGTCAGAAACTCCTGTTATGACGTAGATTTTTTGAGGCGCACTCTTGTCAAAAATTCATATATTACTGTTCCTACATAATTTGTAATAAAAAAATAGTGCAAAAATATCTATTTAGGAGTCTTAGACCTTTCCAACGATATATAGTTTGTCATGATTAAATTAGGATTTAATAGTAATATATTGAATTAAAGTTAGGCGTCCCGCTAGCGGGACGGTGACACTTAAGGGGTTAAAGAACTTCATCATGAGAGGGATGACCTTATATACCAAAACTTTGAAAGGATAGTTCACCCAAAAATGAAAATGTATGATATTCCATAAGTGGGGCACAAAAAAATATTTAATGAAATTACAATGAATGGGGGACTGGGGGAATGGGGAAGTTTTAAGAATGATGAACAGAAGGAAATTTAAGTCATACTTTATTGTTAATCTTTCCTTTTAATGGACAGTTAACGGATTAGTTCACCTCAAAATGAAAATTTCCTAATAATTTACTCACCCCAATGCCATCCAAGATATCAATGTCTTTCTTTCCTCAGTGGAAGAGAAATTAAGTTTTTTGAGGAAAACATTTCTGGATTTTTCTTTGAATAATGGACTTCAATGACAACTAGCGTTTTGAAGTCCAAATCAATGCAGTTTCAAAGGTCTTTGAAGTGCTTCAGCGGACTGTGCATGATCGCAGCTGAGCAGGGGGTCTTATCTCGCGAAACGATGGGTCATTTTCAAAAAACAAACAAAAAAACTATACTTTTTAACTACAATTGTTCGGATTGAGCTGATCTGCAACGCGCCGGGAACTACGTCATCACTTTGAAAGGTCAGACTCGATGTCGCCAGCGTCGGCGGAAGTACCGCCCTACTGTTTACAAAGCGACCAATACAATTTGAACTATCCTCCTTCGCACGGTCGAGTGGGGCGGTACTTTCGCTGGCGCCGGCGACATCGACAGTGACCTTTCAACGTCATAACATAGTTCCCGGCGCGTTGCAGATCAGCTCAATCCGAACAATTGTAGTTAAAAAGTATAGATTTTTTTTTTTTTTTTAAATGACCTATCATTTCGCGAGATAAGACCCTCTTCCTCAGCTGCGATCGTGCACACGCATAGTCCGCTGAAGCACTTCAAAGACCTTTGAAACTGCATTGATTTGGACTTCAAAACGCTGGTTGTCATTGAAGTCCACTATTCGAAGAAAAATCCAGAAATGTTTTCCTCAAAAAAATGAATTTCTCTTCCACTGAGGAAAGAAAGACATGGATATCTTGGATGGCATTGGGGTGAGTAAATTATTAGGAAATTTTCATTTTGAGGTGAACTAATCCTTTAAGAACTGAATCATTAGCCCCCTCCACACAGCAATCCCGGTAAATTACCGTAAAAATGCTAGAATGACTTTACTGTTAAATACACAAATGCTGTTCACACAAGCAACGGCGTTCCGACTTTTTACCGGTAAGAGAACATTCACACATAAGCACCAAAATACCGGTAAATTCTGTGATGACAGTCATCGGAAGTGATCTATAAACAGCGCGCTGTTGTCTTCATTCGCCCGCATGAGGAGAAGCGCTTCAGTTTCACTATCTTTTCACTATCACGTTTTTTTTTAAAGGTCCTGTTATTTTAAAGGTCCTGTTTTTTTAAAGGTCCTGTCGCACTGCTGTTCGCCCTGCGATCGACTGCTTTTGTCAGCCTCGTTGCCCGCTGTGAGTTTGTTTGTTTGCGTTTGTTTGTTTGCGCAAATACGGTTTGAACATTGGTTGTTGGTCGTAGAGCGAGACACCGCTTCACTGCTGTTCGCCCTGCGATCGACTGCTTTTGTCAGCCTCGTTGCCTGCTGTGAGTTTGTTTGTTTTCCCGTCTATCGTGCGTCTACATTACACCCATACCACTAAAAAGACGGTTTTTACCCAAGACTTGAGTCATAAATTAGTATAAATATTAATAGCATCACTGATTGCATCATTGCTAACTTATTGTCCATCTGTTAAAATGGTGAATATGTCAGGTGTATGTTGTCTACCTTTTGGTGCAGATGAGAACAGATCTGAATTGCTCGCGGTGCAGTCTGAATTAGAAGCTGTAGAAAAGCAGATCCGTGACCTTCTAGAGAGACAAGCTGAGCTGAGAGACCGGCGTTTAGCTCTTGAAACATCACGCGCTGATGCACACGGATCAGTGATTAACGTTAATAATCCGCTGACGCTGACCTCGTCTACTCCGTGCGTTTCTCAGCATTGGTCCCGAGCGTCCAGGTCACGATCAGCCATGATTTCATTCACTCCAGGTCAAACACACCACCACGAAGCCTGGGTGGTTCCGCGGAAGCCGCGTGCCAGGACAAGAATCTTTTCGCCCCTCCCGGTTTTCGAGATCTCCACTCAGAACAGCTTCTCCCCTCTTCGCGAAACGGAACGCGATGCTGTGATCATCGGCGATTCCACCGTCCGACACGTCCACGCTACGTTAGGTAAAAGTAAGGTGCACAGTCACTGCTTTCCTGGTGCGCGTGTTCTCGATATCACTGCGCGGGTAACTGAGATCTTGAACGGTGACGAGCGCGTTGGAGCTGTTGTGCTGCACGCGGGAGCTAACGACATTAGGCTGCGACAGACGGAGGTTCTGAAGAAAGACTTCAGGAGCCTTATCGATACGGTACGCAGCACATCGCCTGAAACATCGATTATTGTGTCTGGACCGCTTCCTACGTACCGACGAGGGCATGAAAAGTTCAGTAGATTATTCGCGCTAAATGAATGGTTATTGTCATGGTGCAATGAGCAGAAACTGATTTTTGTAAATAATTGGAATCTGTTTTGGGAGCGACCAAGGCTCTTCCGCGCTGATGGCTTACATCCAAGTAGAATCGGGGCAGATCTTCTGTCGGATAACATCTCCAAGATGTTAAATACCATTTGACTAGTAACCAAAAATCCAAATCACAGTCTCTACTGCACCAATTTAATTGATATTAATACTAGTGTAGAACATTGCATAGAAACTGTGTCTATTCCTCGTTTACTAAGATCAAATAATAAATCTACTGCGGGATCTAGAAAAAATCTAATTGTTATTAAAACAAAAAATCTCGCTATTAGTGAACAAAAACAATTTCTAAAGCTAGGTCTTCTAAACATTAGATCGCTCACACCTAAGGCGGTTATTGTAAATGAAATGGTCACAGATAATAATTTCGATGTTCTGTGCCTTACTGAAACCTGGCTTAAACCAAATGATTATTTCGGTCTAAATGAGTCTACTCCGCCAGGATACTGTTATAAGCATGAGCCCCGTCTGATCGGTCGTGGCGGCGGTGTTGCAACAATCTACAGAGATATCCTTAATGTTACTCAGAAAACTCGTCATAGGTTTAATTCGTTTGAAGTGCTAAATGTTACGCTCTTAGATGTAAGAAAAAAACCCCTATTATCTCTAGCATTGGCTACCGTATATAGACCTCCAGGGCCTTACGCCAATATCCTAAAAGAGTTTGCTGACTTTCTATTAGATCTTTTGGTCAACGTCGATAAAGCATTAATTGTTGGAGATTTTAACATACAATTAGATAATTTAAATGATGCGTTAGGGGCTGCGTTTACAGATTTATTAAACTCCTTCGGGGTCAAGCAAAACGTCACCGGACCAACTCATCGTCTTAATCATACACTCGATTTAATTATATCATATGGAACCGATCCAACCGATATAGATATCATTCCACAAAGTGATGATGTCACTGACCACTACTTGGTAACTTGCATATTACGCACTGCTGTAATATGTTGTGCTGCGCCACGTTATCGACCAGGTAGAACAATTCGTCTATCCACCATAGATCATTTCTCAAATAGCTTATCTGATCTGTCTCAGCTGCTGCCTGAACCCAAACAAACAGATGAATTAGACGAACTAACTAGCACTATGAGCACCATTCTCTCTAGAACATTGGATATTGTTGCACCCATTAGATTAAAAAAGGTCAGAGAAAAAAGTATAGCACCATGGTACAATAATACTACATATGTTTTAAAGAGAGAAACCCGTAATTTAGAGCGTAAATGGAAAAAAACTAATTTAGAGGTCTTTAGAATCGCGTGGAAAGACAGTATGTCACTTTATAAAAAGGCACTTAAAACGGAGGCACTTAGCACCTCAGCAAATTAATAAAAAACAACCGAAATAATCCAAGGTTTTTATTTAATACCGTGGCTAGACTAACAAATAAACAGACGTCGTCTGAACAAAATACCTCGTTACAGTTTAGTAGTAATGATTTCATGAACTTCTTCACCGAGAAAATTGAAAGCATCAGAATCAAAATCGTAAACGTTCGATCTTTGCTCACGCCTTATAATTCGGCCGCAATTATCACCCCGCAAGAACAATTACAATGCTTTACAACCATAGAACAAAAAGAGTTAAATAAACTTATCACTTCATCTAAAACAACAACATGTTTATTAGATCCTATACCAACTGAACTACTGAAAGAAGTGTTACCTATAGTGGAAGAGCCTCTTCTCAATATTATTAACTCATCTTTATCTTTAGGTCATGTTCCAAGAACGTTCAAGCTGGCAGTTATAAAACCTCTTATTAAGAAACCACAATTAGATCCAAATAACCTAGCAAATTACAGACCCATTTTGAATCTTCCATTTATGTCAAAAATATTAGAAAAAGTTGTGTCCGCTCAACTCGGCTCTTTCTTGCAAGAAAACGACATCTATGAAAAGTTTCAGTCTGGATTCAGGCCACATCATAGCACTGAAACTGCGCTTGTTAGAATCACAAATAATTTACTTTTAGCTTCGGACCAAGGCTGTATCTCAGTACTAGTTTTACTTGATCTTAGTGCTGCGTTCGATACTATAGATCACACAATACTCCTAGATCGACTACAAAATTACACTGGTGTTCAAGGACAAGCATTAAGCTGGTTCAGGTCATACTTATCTGACCGCTACCATTTCGTCTACTTAAATGGAGAAAAATCGATTATAACTTCGGCAAACTATGGAGTGCCACAGGGATCTGTGTTAGGCCCTTTATTATTCTCAATATATATGCTGCCACTTGGTAATATTCTAAGGAAACATGGAATTAGTTTCCATTGTTATGCTGATGACACTCAAATATATATTTCATCACGGCCAGATGAATACGCTAAATTATCCAAATTGACAGATTGTGTTAAAGATATAAAAGATTGGATGACGCGTAATTTTCTTTTATTAAATCCAGACAAGACAGAGGTAATACTTATCGGTTCTAAAAACCGTCCACAAAACCTTTCACAGCACGACTTTAACATAGTAGGATGCCCTGTTACTTTATCCGCTACAGTAAAAGACCTGGGTGTTACATTAGACTGCAACCTGTCTTTTGAAAAGCATATTTCATATGTTACAAAAACTGCCTTTTTCCACCTTAGAAACATTGCTAAGCTACGTAATATGCTATCAGTCTCTGATGCAGAAAAGTTAGTTCATGCATTCATGACCTCGAGACTAGATTACTGTAATGCTTTATTAGCTGGTTGTCCTGCATCTTCAATAAACAAGCTACAGTTAGTCCAAAATGCAGCCGCTAGAGTTCTTACTAGATCAAGAAAATATGATCATATAACACCGATTTTATCATCACTTCATTGGTTACCTATAAAGTTCCGTATTAAATACAAGGTATTGCTTTTGACTTATAAAGCTCTAAATGGTTTAGCTCCAGTCTATTTAACGGATCTTATATCGCCTTACAATCCATCGCGCTCTTTAAGATCACTAAATTCGAGGCTTCTGGTCATTCCTAGGATATCCAGATCCACCAAAGGAGGCAGAGCATTTTCACATTTAGCTCCGAAGCTCTGGAATAGCCTTCCTGATATTGTTCGTAGCTCAGACTCACTCTCCCAGTTTAAAACTAGACTGAAGACGCATCTATTTAGCCAGGCATTCATATACATTTTTTATCTTACAGTTACTGTAAATTCGGCCTCTAGTTCATAAACGCCAGAGGAGAACTGGCCCCCGACTGAGCCTGGGTTCTCCCAAGGTTTTTTTTTTTCTCCATTGGGTCATCTGATGGGGTGTTAGGACACCATTAGGTCACTGGATGGAGTTTTTCGGTTCCTTGCCACTGTTGCCTTTGGCTTGCTCAGTTGGGGATATTAAAATTAATTAACCAATCATACCATTGATCAGCTCTACCAAACTTGGATGTCTTTTTTCCAGTAATAAACAAACATTAAGTTGTTTTGATGGATACTGTGAAGCAGCTTTGATACAATCTGTATTGTGAAAAGCGCTATATAAATATATTTGACTTGACTTGACTGTTCACACGTAATCTCTTACCGGTAATTTACCAGCGAGACTATGTGTGAAAGGGGATGAGCTAGTGAATAATACCAGTTTGATTCAATTCAGTTTGGTTCGTGAAAGAATTTTTTAGATTGAACAAGTGGACAGGATATTCATAAAAAAGTCACCTTTTGTGTTCGTAGAAGAAAGGAAGTCATACAAGTAGAGTTGTAAAATGTACCGACACCAACATTTCTGCCGAGTAGCCTACCGGCTATATTTCAAACACCCTTGTTTGTTTAAGCGCCCTCTGAGCGTCAAAGGTTTCTATTTACTGTGTGTTTTTACAAGCGTTGAGCATTGTAGCTAATCACAATCATATCTGTTGAGTGCGTGAACGCAATGGCCTATCAGAGGTGCTAGTCAGTAAGTTAGTCAGAATCTTCTTAACACTGCTGAAAACTCAATATTTTGTTTTGTTCAACGCGAGCCACACACTTGCGTATCCGTTCATTGTGACCAAAAAAAGTGTAAACACAATGTAAATATTAATTGTACAATTAAGACAGCTTTATTATTATAACAGGATATTGCAGAGAGTGCAGAATTTAGTGAGCTTGCGCTTGACAGCCTTTGTGATTATAAAGGGAGTCTCTTCTCTTTCTCTCAGTTTATAACCTGTTCACAATCAGAATACAAGTTTAGTTTTTCATGCTGCTGAGTACACTGCAGAGTTTGAGGATTGACAACCGTATTTAAATGCGCAATTGAATCGGAAACAGTGATGACTGACAGTGATAACCAATGGACGAGACAAAACGGGACACAATTTTTTTTCAAATACTTAATTCAATAGTTTTTGCTCTGGTACCGAAATTGGTACAGTTAGAAAAGCATGAAATTGTACTGGTATTAATACAACCCAACATACAATTTTGTAATGACACAATAAGTGGCACAAAATTATTTGGTAAACTAATCCATTAAGACAGAAGAGAAAATACATGAGCTGCATTGTTGTTTTTACATTTTCACCACATGCGGACCCTGAAGCTGTAATGACAGCATTCAAGCATAGTGGAAACAGAGCTAAAAATAAATGGATAAGATTCATAGCAGTTTTCCAGCAACCCTCAAGAAGGCCTGTTTGTTCCTTCAGAGCCTCAGTCAGTGTGTAATGTTTAACAAGCACTGGCTGCACACTGTGGTCTTTTTCCATCATTGGGTCTCACTACAGTGAAATAAAGAGAGATTTGTGATGTTGGGAGTGAAAGTTTACCTTGGGCTGATGTGAATGGTCCTTCTGAGGATGTCTAGCTGTTTTTGCATGGTGTCAGCGCAGTGGTTCCACCCATCACTAATGCAGTCACAACCGGCTGTACTAGAACTTTGCCATTAACTTACGCACTTAACACAAACACAGGCAATTATGCATCCCTTAAACAGCGTTTTTGAGCTTGAACACCTGACAATGAAAAATGCTGTCTACATGCTTCAGTTAATGACATATGGACACAATGAAGTCCATTAAGACTTCCTGTGGCTGTCAATTTATGAAGTATATGTGAAAAATTATGACCTGGTAAGAATTGCTTCAGTAATACACCAACTAGTGCCTTCATTTTAAATGATAGTTATATGTCCCAACTGATACTATGTTGAAAACAGTAAGTCAAAGGTTATAAGTGTCGCACACAATTCCTGTGGGATTTTCAAACTATGCTTTCGTGCAGCAGGTTTTTTTTTAAAATTGTTTAGCTAATATCAGCCACAAGCCCACAGGGATAAGGAGTTTGTTCCCTTTTGAATTTTTTTGTCAGTTTTTAAACAAAGTGTATGTTTAATGAACTTTAATTTAATGAGTTTAGCTCTATCCCAAAGCTTATGTGCAAACACAAATGGCACATTACAATATTTAAAC
This sequence comes from Gila orcuttii, assembly GCA_026230005.1. Lineage (NCBI taxonomy): Eukaryota > Metazoa > Chordata > Actinopteri > Cypriniformes > Leuciscidae > Gila > Gila orcuttii. Next base: position 27,482,285 of record JAPDVR010000021.1, read on the forward strand.
TTCATCAGAAATACAGTAATACTGTGAAACAGTATGACCATTTAAAATAACCATTTTCGGTTTAATATATTTTAAAATGTTATTTATTCCTGTAATATCAAAACTACAATTTCAGCATCATTACTCCAGTGTTCAGTGTCGCATTATCCTTCAGAAATAATTCTAATATGCTGATTTGATGCTTAAGAAACATTTCTCATTATTATCAATGTTGGAAACAGTTGTGCTGCTTCATGTTTTTGTGGAAACTGGGATACTTTTTTTCAGGATTCTTTAATAAATAGACAGCATTTATTTGAAATTGAAATCTTTTGTAACAATGTCTTTACTGTAATCAATTTAATGCTTCTGGTACTATATAAACAGAAGTACCTTTTAGCTCACATGTACTGCTTAAATAAATACAACATATCATTAAATTGCAGAACAAAGAGGTCGTTCAATCATAATGCTACACTCCTTTGGCCATGCAAGCATGTAGGTCATGAGTGCACATATTTAATGTGTGCATTGCATTCTTTAAAAAAATATACTGATCTGTCTATGCAAAAAGACATATGGATAGGGAACATGAATATCCTGAGAGGTTGTGCACATGAAGAAAAACAGATGCCAGCGATCATCAAGAATCTGTCTCTGTATGATTTCAAAGTCTAGCGATGCCATAAGTCTCAGATTAGGTTGACATACTTTTTTAAACATATTGAAAGAAAATCAACAAGGAGAAGACAGTTTTACTGAAATTTAACTGTACCATGTAAACAGTGAAGAGATATCCCTGCATGCAACAGTGCTGGCCAAGAAGTGGCTGAAGATAACATGCTCCTCAGTGGTCATAACATGGCTTGCAGCGATTTCCTCTTTACTGACCAAAGCTGGAACAAACAACATCCCGAGTCCTCAGCCAACTTCTCCACTTAATTACAAGGCTCAGCAGTTAGGCCATGAAAATCTCTCTCCCTCCTCTTTTTTTCCCCATTCCACCATCTTTATTTTTCCCTCTTCCCCCATAACACTAAACTCAGTGAGTGGATCTTTCATAGGAGGGTTCACATCTCATGGTTCATGGAGCAAAACCCAGCCAGTAAACACTAATTTAAATCCACTCTCCTGGTTCAGTGTAATCATCAGTATTGCTGAGAAGGCCTCAGCCTGGACAACTCCAAATCTGTGTAGGAGGAAAACAACAACTCTTTGCATCCACATAATGACAGGTTACACTTTATTTTAAGGTGACGTAGTTACACTGTACTTACTCAAGAGTGATATTAATTAAGTACTATAAAGTTACGGTTAGGGTTTAGGGTTAGTTACTTGCAATTATGAAAAATTCACATACAGTAGTAAGTACATGTAGTAATGTGTAAGTAGGTCACCTTAAAAAGTGTTACCAAATGACATTCAGCAAGCCCATATGAAGGGCTCATGCAATTTAATTAACTCTGTAGTAACACACTGTGTTGATTACTGATTAATAGCTAATGAATGCGCTTTCGTTCCTCCCTAAAACCCCAAACTTAACGCCCAAATCAGCGATTGCAGGGAGTGTTTGATAATCATTCAAACTTTTTTCATAAATTTGATCATGTTTATCATTATTTAGGCAGTAAAAGGCCCTAAAAACAAACTTTGTATAACAAGGATTAGGCACTGAGAAGATAAGCAACGAGCAGTGTGTAAATGGCCTTGCACTACTGTTATGGTTAATAGGATACGGAACACAGAAGTTGAATTAGATTACAATATTTTATGAGGTTTATTTAGAAGTAACAATCACACAACCATTTTCATGAGCAGACATTCTAGAAAATGTGACTGTTACAAAATCAAATGAAAGAGTATATAGTCATGATGACAGACCACAGAAATTCATTCTAATTCTATCAGCAGAACACTGCTGTCACTATCCCATAATAATAAAGAAACGCAGCAGATTCATGGAGACCATGGGAAAGGCTTTCAAAACCGCTTTACGTCTCTTGCCCTAAAGGCACAGCCCTGGCATGGAACGCATCATTTCTTCATTTATGAGTATGTTTAGTTTAATTTCTTGTCAGGAAATCCATTAACTTTTTCACCCGTCTGTGTGTAATACAACTAATTCTGTAATAAAACTGAAACTGGAACACCCTCAAGACAGGGAATGAATCTTTAGCCAAGGCTGACACAAGCCAACATGATAGTAGCAAGACATTCATTCATCTACATCCTCATTTTATGTTCTTTTATCTTTCTTTTATGAATGTTTGAGGGTCATGAACAAACATGAAACAAATGTTTTGTTTTACAAGCAGCCGAATTGTTACTTTGGCTGAGACTCAGAAGGAGCCAAAGAGCTGGTCTCAGAGCTTAGCCTAAGAATCTTTCAACGACAACAGAATCAAATCAGATATGCTGTGAGCTTTTTAAAAGTATTTTAGCCCTGATTTGACTTTGAGCACAGCATTAGAGATAAGACAAGCGCTGGAACATCCTCACAGCAAGAATGTCTTTGAACCAACTCCAAACATTACCTTCATTCAGCAGTAAATTCAGATGTATGCTAACTGTAAGTTGTTACGTAAATGCAACCTATAGCCATGATCAAGTCCAGTGTGTATTTCTTTTTAAAGGTGATCATTTATATGGTAATATGATTTATATGATGCTAATTTAATGTTTTTGTAATATCTATATGTAATATTTGATCTTTTATCCATTCAATGTGCAGAGACTAAGAAAAGTGAAAGCGTCAATAACAAATAAAGAGTGTCCATAATAAAGAAAAATCTTGTTTAGCAGAATACATTACTAGTTTAAATTAAGAGTAACAATCTTTGTATTTCATTTTTATCCTATGGTTTTGAAAAGTGTAAACCATTTACGTTTTAAAAGTTTCAATGTAATGACTCTAAAAATGTCATGTGATATTACCATCAAGTAAAACAGTAAAAAAAATATGAGTGTACAAATCTTACACATCATTTTGAAAAAGGTTTTTAAATATATTTATAAATGGAAAACATTTTCAACTATCCATTAATTGTAGATATCATTAAGTTGTCTCTGCGCATTAAACCTAAATAGAAGTATTTAGACAACGTGAAAAAATTCACACTTTGCTTTTTAATAACTATTCAACTGTGTCTGTCACTATTCTTGAGCTACAGCAGTCTGCGCATGCCTTTAATACTCTGTACTCAGCTATGTGTAGCACGGCTGAAGTGGTAGTTATAAATTGATCAGTTGATCAAGCAGAATTGTTGCCAGAGCCAATGGGATTAATGGATTATAGAGCAGGCATAACTGGAGAGGAGGGTGTGTTGAGTCAGTCCAGCATCCCACCATCTCTCTCTCTCTCTCTTCCCTCCACTCTCTTCATTATCCCGATCATTTGAGATTTGGGGAAGGAAGGGGGGTGATTCTGCATTGAAAGTTGTAATCCCCCTTTCTCTCTGAGGGTGTGATTGAAGTAAGAGGCAGATGCTTGGGATCGACACTTGAAAGGGGCTTGTTCCCCATGCAATGGTTTGGCCTCATTGATTTTAGCCATGGCATCTTTTACAGCTTCCTGCCAAATAAGGTTAACTCAGCCAGCTTGTATTACTGTACAGCGGTGCCTGCAAGTGGAACTGAGTGCAAACTAACCACATTTAAAGCCATTATACACGTGGAAGACTGTGTTAAATAGCACCACTGTTGCCTTATGAGTAATTCACTCATGCATGCGGAATAATGACAATTTACACTTTTGCATGCATTTCCAGGGCTATGGTTTATGCATGGCAAGATTAAGTGTGAAACACTAGGTTTCCCAAAGCCTATTGGATGAACAAACAGATCATGATCCCACCTGCATTGGTTAAGTCCAATTTTGAAAGTGTTTAAGGATCAATTACATGAAGCCCTTTTTTTGTAATTTTGGTTAAGGTCTAATAATTTATTTAAAAATGTATTTAAAGTGCTATTCATACAATGTACATTAGTGATGCATTGAAATTTCAGCAACCAAAAATAAAGGGCAAAACATTTTTTTTTTTTTTACTGAAACTGACATTTAACTAGCGTTTCTCTGTGTCAGTGTCTATTTCGAGCACAAAACATGGATAAGCTACAACAGGTTGTGTGTATGCTAGGGCTGGGTTGACAAAATGGATTTCTCGTTTTTAATGGGTCTTCATTTTGATGAACCGAGATCTTTTAGTCTGTGCTGTATTCAGTTGATGCATGAACAAAACTACACTAAACGTGATTTGTAGCACTTCTTATTTAAAATCGCAATAAGCTTTGTGCTTTGTTACTTCAAAGTCTGTCAATTTTAAAATGAAATACAAACAATAAATGTGGATTTAGTGCTCTTTAATGTGGCGTGACAGGCCAGTGTAGCTGCTTTAGTTTAAGCAGCATCATGGATCAAACACACACAAAACGATCATCTCTTTCTCTTTACTTATAGCACAAAATAAACAAATGAACATCAGAAGGCTTGTTGAAAGAAACAGTACAACTGAACTTACTGAAATGCATCATGTCTAATGTAATCGCTCAACCAGTATTTCAACCACTTTAGAAAGACGTTAATACAGCTTGTAAACAAGGTACAACTAATGTTACATCAGGACAGCCCTTTAATGTCCATAAACTTGTTAGTCAACTAGTAAATTAACACTAGAGAGGAGCAATTTGGATTTTGGATCGAAATCACATTATGAAATAAATGTTTTTCTCCAAAACTTGAACCCAATTATTGGCACTCTCTAGAATTTTTTAAGGGTAAAATATCTCTGAAGTATATTCCCATAAATATTTACCTTTTTTTAGCACACCAGGGTGACTAGGAAAATGAAATAGTCTAGCTATGACTTCTTATTTCACAGGAGTTTAAATATGAGGAAACACAAAGGCCAAATTCCCTTAATCATCCATCACAATGAGTAAAACCAAATAATATAGTTCTGATGTGCAGCAAAAGGGGGTGGTGGAGGGGTGCTGCTAAACGAATTGAGGTGAGACTGCTGAATATATACACCTCTTATCGTTGAATGCTGAGTGCTCTCCACTCGTGTTAATTATCTGAGCGTGCTCCTCCCGACCTCTGTTAATAAAACATAATTTAATGTTGTGGGCATATTTTTCTGCTGGAGGTCCTGGACATCTTGTTCAGATACATGGCATCGTGGATTTTTATCAAATATCAACAAATAAAAAATCAAAACCTGACAACCTCTGCTAGAAATCTTATAATTGGCCGTGGTTGGATCTTCCATCAGGACAATGATCCAAAACAAACATCAAAATCAACACAAAAATGTGTTACGGAGCACAAAATGAAGCTTCTGCCATGACCGTCCCAGTTCCCTGACCTGATGAGTGGAGTGAACTGAAGAGGAGAAGCACCAACATGGATCTGGGAATCTGAAGGATCTGGTGATATTCTGTATGGAGGAATGGTCTCTGAACTCTAGTCAGGTGTTCTCCAAACTTATCAGGCATTAGGAGAATACTCAGAGCTGTTATCTTGGCAAAAGAAGATTGCAAAAAGTATTTAATAAAAGGGTGCAAATAATTGTGGCCAACGTGTTTTGGAGAAAAACATTTATTTCATAATGTGATTTCCCCCCCACTTTCAATTATTATACTTCAATGAAATGGTTAGATTTTTGCAAATTTTTTGAATGAAAGATTAAAAGGATAAACAAAGTAGATTTATGTTTTACAGCCATTTTTGATCATATTTACCAGGGGTGCCATTAATTCTGACCACAACTGTATAGTATCCGAAGTTCGTGTAAAAGATTGGCCGTCTTCTGAACTGGGGCGGGGAGCAGCAGCTCATTTGCATTTAAAGGGACAGACACCCAAAAAGGGTCAAATTTGACAAGCTATAATAAATTATCTGTGGGGTATTTTGAGCTGAAATTTCACAGACACATTCAGGGGACACCATAGATTTATATTACATCTTGTGAAAAGAAGCAAACTAAGGGTGTCGAAATTAATCGTTTCTAAGATGCACCGCGATGCAGACGAGGACGATTCGGTATCGGTTCAGTAATAGACCATAACCGGTTATAATCATAGACAGTATAAGAAGTGGACAGAGCCATCTCATTGGAACTCAGTTGAGACAGTTGAAGCCCATTTTTAGCGATTTTTGAGCACTTCCGTTCCTGACGCGCAGACTCAAACCGACTCAAACTAAGCTTGATGATGTGAGCAACCTGTCTGACAGACATACATCTTCTAGTAGCTGTGCGTGAAAATTGCCAACGTTAATCACTTCATATGTATTCACTTGCCACATACCGACTTATTTCCAATTCCCCAAAAACGTTGTTAAAATATTTTGTCCCGTTGCTTTTATGGACTCATTATCTATGGGCTTCTCCCTTGACGGAACGTCCCCCCGATTGCCTGCGAGCTTCTCCTCCTGTCTATACGGTAATGTCTCTATTGTGCGCCAAAGTCATGTGGTTATGACGCAATCGTTAGCCTGTTTTTAACAAAAACGGCTTCTACGGGGCCATAACGTAAGATACAAAGTAATGGAGCCTTTTATACATTTTCGTGTTTATTTAGAAATAAATAATGGCCAAATGAAGTCTTTGGACACCTCAGATGTAAAGTTATTCGCTGTCAAAGTGACGCCAAAATGAATGGGAGTCAATGGAATGCTAACAGCAGATGAAGTTCTGCTACAATGGCGGCGCGAGGCTTCAACTTCCGGCTGATGGATTACCCCCTTGGTTATAATGTACTGACGCTTTTCTGACGTCATTTATCGCGCATGTGCTTTGTCGCGGTAGCAGGTAGCATACAATGGCAGAGGGAGGCGAGACGCAAGTGCGAATTAAACATTCTTTCTTACATACATGCATTACATGCGCATGCAAGTTAGTTACATGCGCTTCTTGAGGCACACACACACAAGGTCTCGCTCTCTCCCTCTCTGCTGTGCGCGCGCTACACGGTTTGAACATACATTCACGTAGCCTTTCGGGAGAGTGGATACATTTCCCGGGACAGGTTATTAAAAGATAAATCGGGACAAACCGAGACAGATGGCAACCCTTCCGTACCCGATGGTCAAATTACAATGGTGTTGTTACGCGTGATTATAAATGGATGATCGTCTTCAACAGCGGACTCGGTGACGGTTGATGCGCGCGTCTCCAGGGTAACATACACTGATGAATAAGCGCTGCTTTTAAATGAACATTTCTTTAAAACAAAATTGATTTGACAGAATTTCATTTTCTCAATGGCATAAACAGGCTTTAGTCCCATGAAACTTAAACTGGAATGTCTCTGTTTTTGTCATTGCGACTTCCCGAACAGGCGAACACACACGCGTGCACGCACGCACACATCACTTTTGAAGTAAAATTGAAAATTGAGGATGCGGTGCATCGCAATGCATCGCGATATCGAATTGAACCGAATCGATGACATGATAATAGTAATCGAACCGAACCGTGAGACCAGTGTAGGTTCACACCTCTAAAGCAAACTATTTCACATTTAAAGCCGATAACTTTTAAAGCAGATGATTCCTTTATCTGAGACACTTCAGATACACAATTGCGTATGTTCGCCATGATGGTTTTGAATTGCTTGAAATATGATTGGAATCACTTCGAATCATACAGTTAAGTGCAACACAAGTCTGTCATACAGGCTAGATAAAATTATAATGAGAACATCATTATAATTGTGTGCTTGGGATATGACTTTTAATAGTGAGACTTTTGTTTTTGTAATCAGGCTTTCAAAAATTATATAAAAAATTGGATTTAGATTTATCGGCCATTATATCGGTTATCGGTTTTCAAATTTAAGGAATTATCGGTTATCGTATCGCCCAAAATTTTTATATCAGTGGATCCCTACTTTCAGCGTCGATGTACATTTGAGCAGTCTGACATGTCAACAACTGGTTCAACCTGTGGCATGTGTTTGACTGAACAATGGCAGAGAAGTAAGCGTTTGGGAAACCCACACAAAGCACTGATAAAATATGACAGCATTCCCATTTCAAAACAGTATGAGGCCTATTTATAAAAAAAATTATATATATATATATATATATATATATATATATATATATATATATATATATATATATATATATACACACATATATACACATACACATACACACACACAGTATGTAGCCTATACTGTATATATACACCGTATGTATACTGTATACATATGCAGTATATTCAACCACATCTTTGAAAACTCAAATAAAATTGATATAGCCTACTTAATACTATAGTATTGTCATTTGTCTTGCTTTATTCATGTCACACTTTCACACAATTTAGATGCTTTACTTTCAGTAAGACATGCAATTACAATAATGGGGTGAAGCTAGCTGCACAGATGGACTAGCTGTTACCATCTGCACTGAGGTCTGTGAGCAATTAACTAACTAGCTGAGGTAAACAGATAATGAACTATACCACTGATCCATGACACCCGGTGAAATCTTAATCATAACAACAACTTTCTTTAGGCATTTTAACTCACATATGCAAATGTATAAACTATACTCTAACAACGCATTATATTATATTTCACATACATACAATACATACATACATATTATATATTGAGTACATAATAATAATATAATATTCATATATTTAAAAAAAATAATGCAATTAAGATTATAATGCGACTAAAATCCTGTCTCAAAAACTGCCTTTTTTTTCCCCCTTTTAAGCAGCTGCCCACCAAAAGGTCACTGGCCAACTCTGGTACAATTGCTTTGCTTCAGTAGTCAAAGTTAATATCCTCTCACCCAAACAAATATGTGAGTCACTGTGCGGATGTCCACAGATAAAGCCAATATATTGTCAAAAGGACCCCAGGTCAAACCCCCTCCAGTGGCTTGTAACATTTCAGCAAATGGATTAGGCAAAATGAGAGCAGATGCAGCTGTCATGTCAGGCTGCCTGTCTGTGACACAGACCCGGCTTACTGTACTTACATGGAGCCATATTTCATATGGCTGATATAGCTCTGAGGGGGACAAAGGCAAGTGGGGTATGTCAAATCACCTCCTTTATAGTTCATCCAAAAATGAGAATTCTGTCATTATTTTGCTTACGCTCATCTTGTTCGATCCTACACAATGTGATTTTGTTTTTCTGCAAAAATCTTCATGCACCTCTTTTCCATTCAATCAGTTCGGCTCCAAATACGACACCCAAAACTAACATGAAAGTGAGCTGTGAATGAGTCAGTGAGTTAAACCAGAGAACAGAATTGATCTTTTGATTCTTTGAAAGTTATTTTTAATGAACAGAATGATCTGGCAATTCATTAATTTGCTCACAGTGTATAAAACACAGCTAAACTCTCCAACTCAAAGGATTCTTCAAAACGTCAAATAATTTTTACATGAAGAAAAAAAGGGGGTTGGAACAGCATGACGAAGAGAAAATATGGCTGTTGGATGAACAGTTCCTTTATAGTTCAATGTCACAGGAAAATAAATAAAACAAGAAATGAACTGTAGCCAATATTACAGGCGAAGAAACTGGAAAACAAGAGTGGACACGAGAAAAAGAGTATAAACAAAATTTTAGTTTAGTCTGGTGTCAGATCAGAGAAAACATTTCAGATTTTATGAGCTACGTTCTCCAGATTCACCAAATCCTCACGTAAAAACTCCATACATGGCCTCCACAGGAAAACACACTTATGTCACCGCACATATGCAACACTGAATATTTTTAGCTCAACAACTTGCCACACTTGCATAATATATCATGCAGAGGGAGGAACCTCAGTGTGTGTGTGTGTGTGTGTGTATGTGTGTGTGTGTGGGGGGGGGGGGGGCGTCAGTGGGAGAGAAACTGACAAGTGTGAGTGGGAGACAGTAAAAGTCTTCTCACATTCGACACCCACTCAAATAAACCGAGAATAAGCAATCACCCACCCTGAAGAGATCATGCTAGCCACAACTGTCCTCGCCTCTTAGCACAGGCAACACCTCCACATGCTTCCTAATATCTGGCCCTGTAAGGGCCTCTGTCAAACCACAGTCTAGATTAAAAATACAGGAAAAGCTCACTCTGGTAAAGTAAACACTTAAACCGTGTGCTAATGAAAAGGGTTATTTATGGACAGGGCACAGCTAGGATGGATGTTGGCACACTAGCCTAGCATTTGAGGTTTAGTTTCTCAGCAGGGCATTGAGAAAAAAGGTTTATAAAGTCATTTATTTTCAGAAGATTGTGTCTCTTAAAGAAAGAATTAAAAAAGTTACAAGTAAAGTACATTACAAAGTACATCATTACAACTAGTGTGGTTTTATAGGCTGTAAAGTATTGCAAATGCTAGAAAGCTGGTGTATATAAGCTAATCTGAGGGTCGTTAGTGTAAAAGTTTACCCAACAGGAAGCAAGAAGAGGTATCCAAGGCCTTTACACATGTGACCAGAACTGATGAGAAGTCCCGGGTGGGCTTTCTTTTAAAAGACACACACACACACACACACACACACACACACACACACACACACACACACACACACACACACACACACACACACACACACACAAACAAGACAACGCTGTCATGGTTTCACAAAGGCAACAACATGATTTTAATATACAATTCTACAGTGGGAAATGTGGGATAGGTAGTGAATTAGCTAATTCTACATTTTCCTATGCAAAATGCTTGGGTATTTTGTGTGTTTTTTTTTAAAAGAGTTGCTATGTGATTACTAGGGTTTTACTTTTTTGGGTGGTTACTGGGGTGTTCAATATGATTCTGGTCTCTAATCCTGATCTAACCATAAGTATGATCAATAGTAATACACAACTTATTCACTTTTATCCCACTTGCATTCATTTCAATAACATGCAAATGGTAGTGAGTTAAAGGGTTCAGGAGGTGCTCCGTCCTGGAATACACTGGGTCGAACTGACCTGAACTACAACAATCAAAAGAGCAGGCCAATTTCAAATCTCTTTGCAAGCTTTCATCTGTTTGCCAGACTTATTATTAGTGAGCGTCTGATCTTCTAACCAATCCTCATGTTACTCGCTGTATGTCTAACAGATTTGAGAAAACTGACCTTGCCATGGCAGCACGGGCATAACATTAGAATCCAGAAAGATTTAACATGTTCTTTAATTTTTTTTGTACCTCAAGGCTTTTTCCACATTCCCACACACACATCCTTTGTAAATAAACACTAAATATGATTTTTCTACTTCCCATTTTCCAATTATGCATAACCTTCTATGTGTGGGCTTGGAAAGCATTACTCGGGTTAAGAAAACAATGACAGAAAGACCAGGGACCAAAAATGTTAAAAATGTAATGAAATAAACAAGAATATTAGAAAAGGAGAATGTCTGCTTATTTTTAACCATCATTTACCGATTAGTGTCCATACTTTTTATATTTGAGATGAAAAAATATTTACAAAAAGGTCTAATTTGTTAACCTTAGTTGTTCATTGTTAGTTCATGTTAAAGGGATAGTTCACCCAAAAATGAAAATTCTGTCAGTATTTACTAACCCTCATGTTGTTCCAACCCCGTAAGACCTTCGTTCATCTTCGGAACACGAATTAAGATATTTTTGATGAAATCTGAGAGCTGGATAACTCCTCCATAGGCTTCTTTAAAGACATCGTTAAAATAGTCCAAGTGACTACAGTGGCTCAATCTTAAGTTTATCAAGCGACGAGAATACTTTTTGTGCGCAAAAACAAACAGAAATAACAACTTTATTTCAACTAATCATTTCCTTCTCTGTTGGCCTCTAGTCAGTTAACTTAGTGTAATAGCGTAGAGCTACGTCACACGTAGGCTCACTATTGGCCGACGCTGGTCATGTGGGTGATGTGTGTGACGTACAACAACAGAAGCTCTACGCTGTTACACTAGTGAACTGACTCGAGGCCCAGAGAGAAGGAAATGAATAGTTGAAATAAAGTCGTTATTTTTTGGGGGGTTTTCCGCACAAAAAGTATTCTCGTCGTTTGATAAACTTAAGATTGAGCCACTGTAGTCACTTGGACTATTTTAACAATGTCTTTAATGACTTTTCGGGGCTGGCAAGTTTCAATCCCTGAAGAAGCCTATAGAGGACTGATCCAGCTCTCAGATTTCATCAAAAATATCTTAATTCGTGTTCCGAAGATGAACGAAGGTCTTACGGGGTTGGAACAACATGAGGGTTAGTAAATACTGACAGAATTTTCATTTTGGGTGAACTAACCCTTTAACTAAAGTAGTTAACTAATGTTTAAAAAAATTAAACCTTATTGTAAAGTGTTACCATGAACATAACTAGTCAAATTCATATTCACTGACTTGTAGATTTCATTAATTTCTATTACTTTTCCTTGCCTGGAAACCACAATTTTAAATTCCCTAATATGTTAATGTTTTATGATCCCTGTTATTTGTACGGAAACACAAACTTGTGCGTGTAACATCATCTAGTTCAAATAGATCGACTTTCACAAACAAAACTGACCCAACCATTGTACTGAATTAAAATAAAACTAGATGTCTTGTGAAAATTCCATTGCATAATCTAAACTCATTCTAGTTGAAAATATTATATTATCACAACATTGTACAACAAATATGAGGTTGCTTTGTGTTTCTTGGGTGAAGCATGAAACCGTGTCGATGTACCAGTCCAGTTCACTAAAATGTCAAGTTTATTGCCTTGTGGTTAAAAGTCATCTGAAGCCTTCCTGCCACAACTAAAAGATGCTGGAAAGCAGATTCATGACCTCCTAAAATAGCCTACATGCTCATTAAAAACTCTTGTACCTCACACCTTCCTCTCTGAGCACCATTTAACCAAGCATTAAAAAAAGCTAAAGCAACAGACCAAAAACTAGAATGCAGTGCACTATACGATCTTTCAGTTTTCACTCAGTGACACATATAAGTTGATGACACAGTACTGATCGAATCGGCTGACAGAATCAATATCACAGACCACAAGTTTAAATCACGAGACCAGTGTTTTAGGCGAAGCCTTTGCATGAGAGGGCCAACCCTTCAGGATCTATGTCTGCTACCACCTGTTAACCCAGGCCAACACCCTCCAGACCAGTGGTTTCACGCTACAACCATCCCGTTCTGCTCCACACCACACTCCCATAGAACATGAGGTGAGGGGTTAATCTGATATCGTGCTGAAGGAAACTACAAAGCAGCGAGCAGATGGCCATCTTTGAGCAAGGTTTCTGCTAAATCACGAAAGCCAGAGATGGAAACAGGAGAAGCCTTTTTTGACTTAAACTGCAACATTTTTGGCTCGACGTTCACGTCTTTGTGCAGATAATGAAGAGATAAAACAGCGCAAATGCACATGTGGGGTAAACTGAACCTTGAAGTGTTCCTCTATGGGTGGATGTGGAAAAAACAATAAGGGATGGGTCAAATTAATGAGATATTATTGAATAATATGCTGAATTTTATCATTTTGACCTGAAAAAAAAAAACTGCTCTTAAGATTACTTTGTTGGCCAAACACAGATAAAGATTAAGCTTTTACAGAGTAAGAAAAGTGCAATGAACAGTCAGCAAAAGTCCATCACAGTCGTTCCCACCACGTATCCCTCTGTGAGATCTGGCAACTGTGGGAGTATTTGAACTTCCTCCTTTTTCACTAAGAGTGGGGGGTGGGGGTGGGGGTATCGCACCAGCCACACATTAAATATGTACATGGACAGTAAGAATCTTGATACAGCAGGTTTTTCTGTAGTCAAGCTATAGATTACAACCAAGCTACAATTATATCTAAAAGTTGTTGTTTTTTTCAGAAAAAAAAAAAACTGTAAAAATGCTACAGTAAAAATCTGTGATTTGGTTAACTGTAAGTTACCTAACCATAAGAAAAACATTTTATTATATGTAATTTTTCTGTAAAATATTGTCAAATGCACGTTTTTCTATGTAACAGCTTTAAATTACTGTATAATTTACGGTAAAAAAAACAGTAAAAGGATTATATTATATTTTATATATATATATATATATATATATATATATATATATATATATATATATATATATATTTGTTATCAATAATAAAAACATTTTTTTAAATTGTAACATTTATTGCAGTATTTTAGTGTTATGTGTTGTCTTTGTATGACCCTGAGTGAATGCCGTCTATATATTGGACATGTTTTATGGACAGGTTGCTTTAGATTTGTATTGTACCACTTGTATAATTATGGTGATTATCACTACATTTTAAGGTAAAAGGCAGATTTTGGTACCTCGAGTAGGTAAATTAACATTTATTAACCTTAAATCAAATTGCATCATAGTTGTAAGTTTGTTGTAAAATATAAAGGCACCAATATGCCATCCCGTAATATCTGAAACATTGTCCATATTACACCATATTTTTTACTGTGAATTTCTAGTAACCACAGGTGGTGTTTTTTTTTTTTTTACCATCAATGATGATATATATTTCAGTGTAGATCTGTTAGTCTGACTTCACATAACCAGACTTGGACCAGTTGCTCAGCCACTATTTTAAGACTGTCTTAAAAACTAGTTTGTCCAACTAGCAGTTAATCAGTCATACTTTTCCAATTCAAATTAGACCAATCTATCTTTTTATGTAACTTACTTAAAAAAAAAGTTGGGACCAATCTTGAAGAAAAAAAAAACTCAATGACTCATTTTTAAGACTAGTCTAAGCAGTTTATTCAACAGGCCCCAGACTGGTACAATTTCAGTCAGGTACAGGCCTAATGTCGTCTAGTTCCAACTTGCTTATTGTCGTTATCGAATTGATGCAACCATTAACCTGTACAGAAGGAATTATAATAAATCTAGATCTCTTGTGACTTATTTAAAATTCCCCAGTATAATCTAAACTCATTCCAGTATTACAATATTCACAACGCTTTCAAATAAAAATGAGGCTGCTTTGTGTTTCTTGGCTGAAGCATGAACGGTGCAGATGTACCAGATCACTAAAATGTCAAGTTCAGTGCCTTATGGTTAAAAGGCATCTAAAGCCCTCCTGCCACAACGAAACACGCAGATGAAGAATGCACCACAAGGCAACAGATGCTGGGAGGCAGATTGATGACCTTCTAAAATACATGCTCATTAAAAACTCTTGTACTTCACACCTTTCTACAGCGGGTTTTTGTGTAGTTAAGCATTAACAGTTTCAATCTTTCTGGATATGGATGAAGCCCAGCTTGAATCGCATTCACCGACTTCACAAAAACCAGGGCTGCCTTTCCCAAAAGCATTGTGAGTTAAGTTGATCATAGAGACCATTGGTGGCAACGGCTTTGCGATCTTCTTAGGCTTACGATGCTTTTTTGAAATGCATAAAGTGTTCACATGACATTTTAAAAAGACTGATTACTGCTTTAGTCTGACTGAAATCGAACTTTGAAAGTGCATGCAAACACACATTTTGACAACTAGTCCAGCTGAGCACTGGGATGCAGTGGATCCATTTTCAAATGTGATCTGTTAGTATTAGTGAATGGACTACTTGCACTGAGCTTGGTGACGCACTTCCGTTTTGGGAAATTTATTTCCGGTTATGTATAGTTTCCAATGTGCTGTAGTCACTTTAAATGACTGTCCGCAAGAAGATTTAAAAATCTGGACATTTTTAAACTTATTTAAGGCACTTTCATTCATTCAACTATTTTAATAGACTATAATAAGAGCACCCGCACACACAAGTAATCCTTTTTATCAGTCAATTCATTTAAACTGTAAACTCAACAGGTATGAAATATGACCAGTAAGAGAAAAACACTGTTAATGAGAAGATGAGCACTGGACAGCTGCAGCTTAGTGGGGTTATATATTTATTTATTATTCAACATTTACAGAAAGAAAATATATTTATAGAAACATTTCAGCAGATTCAAGATAATTCATGTTATCGCGGAGAACATGATTCATTGTTTTAATCAATTGAAAGCCATAAAACGTAGTAATAATGCGCTTTTACCGGAATCCCCAGTTGTAGGCCTAATAAGTAGAATGTGTTGTGCAAGTAGTCCATTACTGTTAAAAGTGCACTCGGTCATTTTTTTCTTTACTGATACCTACTGGCCTGGGTGTATTAAGTATTACTAACTGCTTTACATCGAAACTGTTTGTCTTGTTCCATTACTTGCTTGTAGTACTTACTTGTAAAGTAAGCTACTGGCTGAAAGCTCTGTATAAAGTAACATTATTAGAAACAGTAATAGAAGTACTTGCAATTTAGTCAAATGCATGCTGGTCAGATTAAGTCAAACATGGTAGGAAGGGATGGCCTGATCCATGTCGAATCAAACATCTTTAACTAGAAGGCCGATATGTCTAGAATCTTCATTTTATGTTAGTTTACATCATTTTAATGATATTTCACATGGGCACCATTCATTACTTTAACATTTTAATTTAGAAAAAAGGACTGAGTGAAGCAGTTAAACCCAAACTTTATTGTTTACGAACTGAATTATTCATTGCAAATATATTAGATTTAGTTTCGGAATGTACACAATGGTTTCGAATTCAGTCACAAATGTCTGGTGCATTTATCAGTCAAGTCATGTGGTTAAAGAGGCTTTGTTTAACATGGTTCAGATGAAGCTGCTGAAACAACCATCCTCATATCAGTAATGAAATATACACACACTACTGAGTGCAGCTGTTCATGACAGCAAGTTCATTGGGATGATGATCTACAGGTTTCACAAAACCTGACCACCTTATCATAAATATACGGTAGGCTAATCTAATACACCAGTGTTAACAACAACAATTATTAAACAAAATAACCTCTTTCCAACTGAAAACTCAGACTGAATGAGCTCCTCCATCTAAATAAAGCAACGCATGACAATAAAGACTTGGAGTAGCCTACTGACAATTCTTGCTAATTCATGTACAAATGTTCAGTTAGCAATATATATATATATATATATATATATATATATATATATATATATATATATATATATATATCCATTTAAGCGACGTTTTCACGTAAACGCTCATATATTAAGTGTTCTTATATGGCAAAAGACAGACATTTTCAGGTATAAAAGGTGTTGCCAACTTTTGTGCCTCTGATATAATCTGCGTCTAAAAATCTAATCAGCAGCAAACCACAGAAGTTAAAGTGCACTAATAACAGATTAAATCTAGCACGAAACAACAGAAAGTGTAAAATGCACAGCAGGTTTGAAATCAACAGAGTATTATCATCTTCTTACCTGCATTTAAAGCAATGAAATCTTCTTTGGAAGAAAAAAAAACGCGACGCTTCGCCTCCAACAGACTCGCAGTGATTTGAATCCCGATTAATCCGCACGAGCGAGGAGATTTACAGTCTATAACTTCACCGGGAGCGCTTGTGCCCGACCCTGTAACATTACACACACGTGTGTGTGTGTGTGTGTGTTTGTCCCTCGCTGTCTGTCTCACGCAATGAATGATTTCCTAAAAACTAATTAGTAAAATGAGTCCCAGTGTGTTTTAGACGCGTAAACTCCGGGAAGCCCGTCTCTTGTCTATCATTCGCGGCTGTGCTCTGTGTGAATTCGGTGAGGAATAACGGGAGGTGAGCGTCAGTTCACAGAGGAGTTATTGTCCGCTAGTGCGACCCGGCGGCCGCTGATGGAAGAGGGCTGGGCTTCAGACATCGCCTAGTCCAAGTCCATACACGAGAGACGCAAAAACAGCCGTGGTTATTCATCTAAATGTTCTCTGAGAGTCTACTCTACACTTTTAAAAGTGCTGGTTGTTTGTTACAATATAACGATAAAACAAAGACTTGTGTGTTTATTAGGCTAATTTAAACAGAAACATGTTTATTTGTTTGTTTATTAATATAACATTCAAACAAAGACTTGTGTGTCACTGTTTTTTATATAAAATTTTAACATTTAAACAGAAACTTGTTTGTTTGTTTATAACATTCAAACAAAACATGTTTGTTTGTTTTTTTTATATAAAATTTTAATAAAAACATGCAGGCCTATATTTTTTCTTTAATACATATGCTTGTTTGTTTGTTTGTTTGTTTTTGTTAATATAGCATTTAAACAAAACATGTTTGTTTGTTAATATAACATTTAAACAAAAACAGGCTTGTTTGTTTGTTTTTGTTAATATAGCATTTAAACAAAACATGTTTGTTTGTTAATATAACATTTAAACAAAAACATGTTTGTTTGTTTGTTAATATAATATAATAATATCTATCCATCTATCTATCTATCTATCTACTTGTTTATTTCACATTCACTTATATCAGCTCAGGTATAGGTCTTCTTAACACTTACAGTGTGAAATGGAAGCCTCATTCAGCTTTATAGAGGGACTGACAGGGGCAAGATGTTTGGCCTAACTATCAATCCAAACAATGAAACTGAGTGGAAATGCCAAATAAAAAGTGTAGGAAACAAAACTGCAGAATACTTTAAATCAGTTGATTTATTTGGGAAATGTTATAATTCCACCTCTGATTTAATTATCCATCATTTTAAATAGTATTCCTTTGCCTGTATTTGTAGGAACAAATAGCGAGAAGAAGAGCCATGTTGAGTGTACGGGCTCATGGTCACACAGATGGTGGGTGTGTTGAGTAGGTGTTTGTTTGAGTGGGTGTGTCTGTGCGGTGGGAGTTCACAGTGTGCCAAAGAAAGAACACACAAACACATTCATGAAAACACACCCAATCGTGCCACACCTCTCGCCCAGCATCACAGTCATGCGCCCAATCTCTATTCACCTCACAGTGGGCATCACAAAAACACAACCAATCTCTTGTCACCTCTGTGCCTCATCATGGGCAGTCTCCCCCACACCTTCAAAGTAAACCGACATCAAGGGCTCACTCTTTTCCACAAACACATCATGTTTATTTGACCATATCACACTGGTTTAATTGCTTTGAAAATCACTGTGTAATGGTGTATGTTTTGAATACGTGTGTTGCAGTTATGGACATAACAAACATTATCAGACGTGACAAAGAGACCTAAAGCCAAGATTAATTTCTACTTATATATTACCATATATATATTTACAATCCTCCCTAAAATGGCATTTACTTACTAAGGGTTACCTGACTGAGCTGAATTAGAAGGACAAACACTGTACAAAAGCCTAAAGATAAAAAATAAAAGAAAGAAATGAACCTCACCTAAAACTTGTAATGCTGCCTACAACCAGAAGAGGCCACTGTTGGTCAAAAATTTAATTTATTATAGCATAGGCCCTAACTACACACAGCCGACTTTTAGACAATATTTATAAATTCTTTGTCTAAAAAGACTACATATATAATGTAGTATCACTATTTACTACATTGAATATTATGATTATGTTTTTTTAAGCCCAAATAAGTTGATATTTTTCTCAATTTTGCCTCTGAAAAAATACATTTGACATTAATGGGGAATGCTGGTTTCACAATGGTTTCCATAACTTGCGACCTATTTAAGTTATTATAATGGAATTTGACATTGATATATTGACATTGACTTGAGGGGAAAAAAACACCTGTGTGTAACACAAAAAAGTTCATGAAGCAGAAAAAACTGAGGAGGAAAAAAACACAAAAATATCAAACCATTCTTTTGCCCACTTTTGCTAATTTAAACAATTGTAATTATGTAATATATATATATATTACATTTCTAGCTTGCTATATTCACTTTTATATATTCAAATATATATATATATATATAATACATAAAAATATATATGATTTTATATCCATAAACATTCATATTTACATTATATATATATATATATTACATTTCTAGCTTGCTATATTCACTTTTATATATTCAAAATATATATATTTTGAATATATATATATATATATATATATATATATGATATATAAAATCATATATATATATATATATATGATTTTATATCCATAAACATTCATATTTACATTTAATGCGTTTAGCAGACACTGTTATCCAAAGCGACTTTCAAAAGAGCCAACAATATTCATAACATAGAAAAGCCAGGTTTTTAGACAACCAGATTAGGAAGCAAGCTAGAAAAGAGGAGAAATGCAGGAAAGTGAATGTGTGTGTGTATTTTTTTATATGATATTGATAGTGGTGATATTATGAACATGTTTTTTGCGTGTTTGAATATGTGTGAAACTTCTCTGCCTTGAAGAACTGACCTTTGACCTTCTGTGAGAGAGTCTATTTATTCCTCTGAAATCCAGTGTTTTCTTACACACTGAAGCCAGAAGAAGAGGAATCTGCAAACACTACCTCTGTTTGATGTAACACCTGTATGTGGAAAACACATGTAACTGAATCACCTCAGAATTGACCCATCGCTAAACCCCGCCTTATAAAACCTTTCTGACAAACCTTGGAAAATGTTGTCTGACAACAATCTTGTCAAATGTGTATGTTATTTATTTGTCAATATTGTTTTGATCCCATCTTCTTTTGTGTTCTGCAGAAGAACGAATGTCATACAAGTTTAGAACGACATGAGCGCGAGTAAATGATAACAATTTTCAGTTTTCAAAGGACCAATGAGCCAATTTTTGTACATGCAGCTTAGACTAATGTTTCCCGGAACCTCATGACTCTCTGACTAATAACAATGAGTTATATTATCTGAAGCAATGCCAACGTAGGCCTGTGTGGGACTGATGATGATCATCATCATGGCACACTTTCCCCTATGCCAGCAGTGAATGTCATCTCTTCATGTCTTATCCTTTGCTCATTTGCTCTATGGTCATGCTAGATGTCATACATTAGTCTCAGCCTCAGACGTCACACACTCCGCCCACAGTCTGATCCATATTGCACACAGATCTGGAAAACACTTTTTTGATATAATAAGTTTCAATCTGATTTCCTTTTTATCACTCTGTCTGGAAACAAAGTTGAGTTACAAAGTCGGAGTAATACAGCAGGTGCTTTTGACGATGAAATAATCGCTTTTGAAGATTAAAGGTGGCAAAGGTAAGTGACATCAAATCTCTAAATGATAATCAAAGTTTTATTTGAGACTGCCACAACATTATTTATACGATATAGTTGTTTCCACAGTGCTACGGTATAAAGAACATGTCAGATGTTGATGCTGTCTAAGTGAGAGGTTCTTGACCAGACTTTATAACGTCTGATCAAAGATCAGTCGTGACAATAGACAAGAGACAATACTGTTGAAAAGTTTGGGGTCCATAAGATGTTTTTTAAAGAAGTCTCTTATGCTCACCAAGTCAGGCCAGGATCGGTCTTCAGTGTCACATGATCCTTCAGAAATAATTATAATATGCAGATTTGGTGTTCAAGAAACCTTTCTAATTATCAATGATGAATACAGTTGTGCTGCTTAATATTTTTTTATATTTTTTTTTTCCGGGAATCTTTAATGAATAGAAAATTCAGAAGAACAGCATTTATTTGAAACATAATTTACAATGTAAAAGTCTTTACTGTTACTTTTGTCCAATTTAATGCACCTTTGATGAATTAAGCATTCATTTCCTTTAAAAAACATCTTGCAAAAAAGTTGAACTGTAGTCTAAATACGTATAACTATGCATTTTGTTCAAAAGTCTATAACCGATGGTTTAAAAGGTTCCATTGTGACAACTTACCTCAAATAGTGTGACAAATAATGCCCTGATGCACTTTTAACATAAAGTTACCCAAAGAAATACACATTAGTAAAAAGTATGACAAGTGAGGGGCCTGTTTACACGACACCGTTTTCAACTAAAAAAGGAAAACTTTTTATGCGTTTTGGCCGTTCATTTACACGACAACTGCGTTTAGGGGACCAAACGTTTGAAAACGGGGTTCAAACTGCAAGTTTTTCTCTTTGTAAACTACACAAATGCGAATTCGTACGAAAGTGTGACGTCATTCTTATTACATGTTCACAAAGTGACATCGCCAACTGCATGAATAATACAATTCAGTCGATCTGCAGTTAAGTGGATTTGACATAATGATACACTTCATTGATCATGGGATTGAGAAAGATAAGGCATACTTCATACAATTGTTAATATTAATGGGAAAGTTTTACATTCATAAAATGAAATGGTCTGACTCCAAAACGTTTTTAGTTGTTTTCACGGACGTGTGAACGGGGATCGTCTTGACAACGTTGTCGTACGAAAAACTCAAAGGAAAAACGTTTCTGTTTTTATAGTAGCTAGCCTACATCGTTGTCGTGTAAACATAGCCTACTGTATGTTTTTATACGATATTATATGTTTTAAAACCTACATAGTCTTATATAAGAAAGTGCAGAAAATATTAGGCCTATAGGCTATTAGGACAAATATTTTTATATTTTCCAGTACAAAAAGCTATCATAGTTTCTACCAAAACACAATAGTTGTATAGTTATTATGGCTCTAAATGGAATCTCCCTCAAAGAGCTTTCAAATTCTTCCTGATAATTGTTCAGTCTATTTCATTTTTTATGGTAGGCCTAGCCCATTGGTCAATAAAACCCTCAACTTCCTGTAAGTTCAACACGTTGTTGTTGAGGAATATAGACAGGCGACAGTCAGGTTTATTCGACGCAAAAGACAAATAACTGTTATAATGATTTTTGTTGTTATTTTGGTTGAGCAGAACACAAGGGCCCTCACCTTCATCACATGACGGTGGAGGTGCGTGGAGGTGGGCGTGTCCTCGCGACTCTGACTGGCGCTCACCTGGGTCACTGTGATCAATCCGAGTGGTCGAACAGTGCGCTTCGACAGAAGTGGACACGAAGAATAAGCTGCACGTCTCCATGGCTTCACCTCTGAAAGCGGGATTCTACAGACTGGAGATCCAGAAAACTACATGGGATGTTCCTGACCGATACATCTCACTCAAGCCTGTTGGCACTGGAGCCTATGGGACTGTATGGTAAGAAAGGGGGCTTATGCTACTGTAAGTCAGATTTATATATGTAAAAAGGGAGCTTATATATGTTAAGGGGGGTTAATACTCCACATGATAAGCAGAATTTATATATGCCGTTGCCGTTGGGCAAATAAGTGATATTAAAATATTTATATAGCCTATTAAAGTGTTTTATACATAGATATAAAGGGGATTTATATAGCTTAAATGCCAGATTCTGGAACTGATTTAGAATATGAAGCATATGAACAAAGCCCTATTCAATTTCGACTTTTCTAATAGGAAACAGTACATTTAACAGTAAAAGTATAGTGTAGTAGCCTATATGTAGTAATAATTATTTGTCTTAAGTTTGCATAATGCATCATTGTTTTTACAAACTGTACTGCTAAGCACTACAAACTGTTATGTTCATTATGCAGATGTAGAGATTCAGTAATATAAATGATTTGCTGTATGCATCTATGACATAGACTTGAGAGTGAGTGAGCCTTAGGTAAAATAAACAGCTGTGGACTCACATACCTGAGGGACAGGTTTCAGCACGTTTGCTGATAACACAGAAATTCCCCCTAAAAAACTGACACTGTCTCAATCAATATAGCTCTCTTCAGTTATGTGCCATTTTATTAATTTATAAGGACAATATACATTAATTATGTGCTTTAATTATTAGCTAATCTCCAACTCTAGTCCTTTGGCCAGATGTTAAAACAACCATAAAACATTACAATTTAGAGACAAACTTTTTTTTAATGTAAAGAATATGCTTTAAATACCACATTAGTTTTGGTATTGGAATCAGACCTTGTGATAATATAAAAATGTATGAAACAAATACAATAAGCTATTTAAAAAACTATATAAAATCACTATTTTTAAAAATCTTGAGCAAATATCAGAACAATTCTTGGCACAAGAACAAGTCATGGCCTTTAGCTGTATATTTTAACTGTATATTAACTGTATGTATATATATATAGTATAGCCTATATAGTATATAGCAACTTTTTTTTATAAGTTATATAAGATTCAACTCATTTTTTAAAGTCAGTTTATGTAATTTAAGTTGAAATGACTTAAACATCTAAGTTAATTGTACTTAAAAAACTTTTTTTACAGTGTAATATTATTATTATTATTTAAATATACGCATGAACTAAAAATGTAACAATCAAATGCACATCCTTTATTATTAAGCGGTAAAATGATACATAATTTCTTATAAAATATGTAATAATAACAGGAAAGTGAACAAGGAAAAGTGACATCTTTAGCTCTAAGTTCTATAACATTTCTTTATACCGTGATTGAATATAGTGAAAATATATTTGAGTTTTTTAGCTGTATGATATAGTGCTTGCATGCCATCTCTCTCAGTTGTCTGTGAAAATTAATTTCATGTCAAATGAATTTGTGATGTGATGGTTTCTAATGATAACTTCTGTGCAGTTCTGCAATCGACCAGAAGACACAGGAAAGGGTCGCCATTAAAAAGCTTTACAGACCATTCCAGTCTCTGATCCATGCTAAACGTGCCTACAGAGAACTCCGGCTGCTCCGTCACATCCAACACGACAATGTAAGTCTCAAATTCCCAAGAGGACGACAATAAATCTAGGATAGGATTAAATATCGTATGTTTCTGTATTATTTACATTGTTATTATTTTTTACTGTCTTCCTTATGGCAGCCTCATAATTGATGAATTTTCATCCATCATTTAGACCAGAGCTTTAACATTTGTTTTGTATGTTCGTAGTTTGTAATAGCATCATAATCCTTTTGTCAATTGAAAGAGAATGAAAAGATTTAATGATACTACTGTTGTGAAAGCCCCCCTTTATCTTCTCAAACCGGTTTCTGTGCTTAGTAAACAGTACGCCTGACCTCACACTGATGCAGGTTTGTTGCAAGAGGTTTAAGAATAATTTATGCAATATGTTATACTCTTTTCAAAATCCAGTTAAGTCACTGGAATTACAAATTCATTGTTATTTGTTTTAAAAGTTTTTTAAAGGGCAAAGTTAATGATTTTTTTTTTTAAACAACAGCAAATAAACATTTATCTGCAAGCAGCAATTATGGGATCAAGCACAAAAGTACATTCAGGTCTGCATACATTTGTGTGGTCATGACAAGTGTTTTTGAATACAGTCAGATAAGAAGATCAATATTCCTTTTAAAGGGACAGTCCACCCAAAAATGATCATTCTGTCATAATTTACTCACCCTCATGTTGTTCCAAAACTGTTATTAGTTTTTTGCTTAACAAAGAAGATGATATTTAAAAGAATGTTGGTAACCAAACAGTTTCTGGTCCCTATAAACACTATTATTTCAATGCTTTTGCATTCCCCTGAGAAATGTTGCATTTGCTTGGAAAAGCAATGATACAACACAATGAATAGTTATTCATCCCACCATATTATTTCCATCACCATTGCACTTTGTTAGCGAATGCAAAACTTTTGCGTTCTCCCACAGAGTTTCTCAAGGGAAGGTAAACGTTTAGCGGGTACAGACCAAAGTTTTGCGAGTGAAACCAAAGTTTCTCAAGCGAGCGAAAAGTTTTGCTAGTGAATTCAAAAACATTAAAAAAAAAAAAATTCCTCCCGTCTCATATTTTTTTTCCATCACCACGTCCCCTTAGACATTCACTGGGTGAAGATGTATGATTTATGGTAATATTTTCCACATAAAGTTTTGCAATTTGTCGCCTAATCAATCTTCTAATATTATTCACAACTTTAAATCGAAGTTCTATGGTCTGTCATATACTTCTATTATGCGAGAAGCAATAAGAAAACCAACACATACTTATTCTTCCATTCTTGGGATAAATTATATTGTCCTTCGAATCATAATGAATGATGTTTAACAATTCATTCATTGTTAATGCACAGACTATTTCTGAATGTATTCTTCTTCCTGTAGGTGATCTGCCTCCTTAATGTCTTCACCCCTCATTCCTCGCTGGAGAAATTTGATACTTTGTGAGTGTGGGGATGAACAGAATGCATTCCTGTGCAGAAATATTGCGCTTGTCATGACAGGCTGAGGGATGCAGTGCATGCATGCATATGTGTGGATGTATTTGTGTGTTAGTGAGAGGATGTGGTTTTATGGCCATTTAAAGTTGATTTGTGTGATTTTTCTCAATTTTAAAATACTTGTTTTAATCCCGGCTTCACTAAATTACAAACTTCAGTGATACTGAAATGCTTACATTTTCTAATGTTTTTTCCCCAGCTATATGGTGATGCCATTTGTAGCTCAGGATCTTAGCCAGATAATGAAGAAGAAACATTTAACCTACAATGTCATAATTTACCTGTTCTATCAGATACTGCGAGGACTCAAGGTCTGCCTTATTTCTATTTATTGAAACTCTTTCATTCTTCTGTATTTCCGTTCTTGATGCTTTCGATAGATGTCATACACTAACTTCCTTGTATACCACTTATTGATGGCATTGAAACATGAATATTGAATGATATTGCAGCTAATAATATGTTTTTCCTTAGTATATCCATTCTGCTGGGATTATTCATCGGGTATGTACTATGTAGAGTAAATATTGCCTGTTTATCCATAGAGTCATAAATATACACTACCGTTCAAAAGTTTGGGGTTGGTAAGATTGTTTTTTTTGCTCACCAAGTTTGCATTTATTTGATACAGTAAAAACAGTAATATTGTGAAATATTAATACAAATTAAAATAACTGTTTTCAATTTTAATATATTTTGAGATGTAATTTATTCCTGTGATGGTAAAGCTGAATTTTCAGCATCATTACTCTAGTCTTCAGTGTCACATGATCCTTCAGAAATCATTCTCATATGCTGATTTGATGTTTAAGAAACATTTCTGATATTATAAATGTTGAAATCAGTTGTGCTGCCTAATATTTTGGTGTAAACTGTTTTAAAAAAAAATCTTTTTTTTTAGAACCTTTTTCTATTCATCAAAGGTTCTTTGATGAATAGAAGGTTCAAAAGAACAACATTTATTTGAAATTGTAATCTTTTTTAACATTATAAATGGCTTTACTGTCACTTTTGATCAATTTAATGTATCCTTGCTGAATAAAAGTACTAGTTTATTTTAAAAAAATTTTACTGAGTGTGTGTGTGTGTGTGTGTGTGTGTGTGTGTGTGTGTGTCCGTAACAGTAACACAAAAGCATGATTAAATGCAAAATGTAGTTGTGAGATTATTTAAAATGTACTGTAGCTCATTGTTTCTTTTAATGTTTGTAAAATTGTAAATAATATATTAGGTTCATTTATATCCATTACACTTAAATAATCAGAATATGACATGTAAATGCAGTCCCTGATAAAACATGATGAAATGACACTAGTATCTTGTTTCAGGATCTTAAGCCTAGTAACCTCGCAGTGGATGAAAACTGTGAATTAAAGGTAAACATAATGATCATAAAAGAAATGATCAGCAAAATAATGGCAAATAATATTACAAGAATTATCATTTGTTTCAATACTGCTTTTTTCCCCTCATGAAACCTTTCCTCATTCACTGACCATTTTTTAGATTTATTTAAAGGGGCCATATTATGCCCTTTTTCAAAGTATTGATTTTGTTTTTGTACTCTACTAGAATAGGTTTTCATGCTTGAATGTTTATTCACTTATTTGACATTGTTGCAGCACCTCTCTTCCCAGTCTGTCAGTAACGCCATAGATTTTATTGTTATTGGGAGATACGTGGCTCTACCATTGGAAAAAGCGTAGCGGCTAAAGCCCAATTTATACTTCTGCGTCGAACTCACACCGTAGCTACGCCGTAGGCTGTGTGTAGCGCGCGTACCCTTCGGCGTACCCTGACGCGCACCTCTCCAAAAATGTAACAACGCGTCAATTCTACGCGGACGCAAGCGCTGTGATTGGTCTGCTAGAACCCCTCCCTCGGGTTTCACATGCTCCCTCTGCATGTAATTGCGCGTCAACGCGGACAACGACGCAGAAGTATAAATGAAAACCAACGTGTAGTGTATAGCGTAGAGGCTCCGGCGTAGGTCCGACGCAGAAGTAGCCTTCATGCCATTGAATTTGGTTTCAGAGTTGTGCGACAGTCGATCACAGTTTGCGATACCATAGAAATGAATGAGAAGTGCCGTAAACTGAATAATTCCTGTCGCGCAATTTTTCATGACTTCTCTTATAAAACAGCATTTTTTTTTCGATCTAAAAATAGATAAATCCAAAACGAATGATGAAGAGCAAACATGCTGAAGATTGGCGGACAAGCTGTCGATTCATTAAATTATAAGCTATTTCCTCACAAAAGTGTTTTTTTTTTTTAGCATGGTGAAGCCTCTCCTCCATTGACA
The DNA here is from genome assembly GCA_026230005.1 of Gila orcuttii. NCBI lineage: Eukaryota > Metazoa > Chordata > Actinopteri > Cypriniformes > Leuciscidae > Gila > Gila orcuttii. The sequence goes on from JAPDVR010000021.1 coordinate 27,510,534, forward strand.
TCCATTCAAAAAACAGTCTCTTGTCTCCTTATCTGCGTATCCCTTTAAGCATTAAGAAAGCTTTGGTCCGATGGTGGAAAAGTGGCTTATGTGGCCTGTTTCTTACACTATTTGTTAGATTCTGGACTTTGGACTGGCAAGACACGCGGAAACTGAGATGACGGGCTATGTGGTGACACGCTGGTACAGAGCCCCCGAAGTCATTTTCAACTGGATGCATTATACTCAAACAGGTGACCTTTGACCCTTTAATTATTGACCCGCCCAACACATTGTGTAAAAGGCGATTTAAAGAGTTTTAAGTCACTGTAGTCTTTTGTCACAATTTTACTGTTGTTTGTTCAGTTGATGTTTGGTCTGCTGGGTGCATCCTGGCCGAGATGATAACAGGAGAGGTGCTTTTCTCAGGCAGTGACAGTATCCTTTCTCTTTCCTTGCTTTTTAAATATGTCTGTCAATCAAAAGAGTGCCTATTCCTTAACGTTATTGTCTAGGTATTGACCAGCTGAAGAAGATCCTCAGCCTGACAGGCACACCAAACTCAACGCTTGTTACGAAAATGCAAAGCAAGGATGTAGGCATATACCGTCTGACATCTGTTACTGTCTATTTTAGGAATACTTTAAGAGTCTGTTTGTCATTATTGAATTGATGTGTTGGCAGGCTCAGTCATATGTCCGCTCACTTCCAGTCCAAAAGAAAAAGGCTTTCAAAGAGGTCTTTTCTCGTATGGATCCTACTGGTATGTTCACAACTCGCATATTGATTTCACTTTTATAAACATTTTAAACCTAAAACCAATAGCACCCAGTAATTATTAACTACAGCTTTATGTGTGTGATATTGCATTGTTTTGAATGGGTAAAAGTCGTCCTCTAGTGGTAGACTACTACATTAGCTACTATATTGCTATGATACCCGTTATTATTTTGGCTTCGTAAAGCCAGTATAAAAGCTTGTCCCATCTGTTGCACCTTTAACTGTAATTTAGCTTTGATTTAACGCGTGTTCCATCTACAGCCATCGATCTGTTGGAAGGCATGCTGGTTTTGGACCCGGATGTCAGACTTACCGCAAAAAACGGCCTTTCACATCCATATCTGTCTGAGTTCCATGACCCTGAAAACGAGCCTGTGTCTCCTGCATACGATGATTCTTTTGAGAGTCTGGATCTGGCCGTCAGCGAATGGAAGAGTGAGATACATACACACATAAAACTCTTGTCTTATTTAACATTTAAAATGTCTTCTGTACTCTGGCACTCTGTTGAACCTGCTTTAAATACAGTTCTAAATTCTCATGTTGGTCTTGAGGTATATTTATATTTAAAGCTACTCTGCCTTTTTTATGTCTCACAGGTCTTATCCACATGGAGATCATGACATTTGACCCAGACAACCCGAGAGTGACTGCAACATAATACCTCATCTTTACATCACCAGAACAGCACTCTAAAGAATTACAGACACTGATGAACTATTGTTTGCTTCTTTCATCAAACAACATTAGATATCTTTAACACCTGTTGTTATCAAGCACAGTTCACTAGATATCTAGATATAAATCTGTGGGTGGTGATGGCGCAGTGGATAAGACGCATGCCTTTGGTGTGAGAGACCCGGGTTCGAATCCACTGTGAGACACCAATGTGTCCCTGAGCAAGACACTTAACCCCTAGTTGCTCCAGAGGCGTGCGACCTCTGAAATATAGCAATTGTAAGTCGCTTTGGATAAAAGCGTCAGCTAAATGAATAAATGTAAATGTAAAATCCTTATCAAACACTTAACTGGCTATCTTCAAACATATTGACTACATCAAGTGTGTAAACCAATTTTTAAAGAATGTACTCAAGTATTTTAAGATAATGAAATGAGGAAAGATAAAAGTGTAAAAAATAAATGTTTTTTTGTGGATGTCTTTGTGCTATCTTTCTTTATATTATATAATTTAAAATTATATTATATTGACTTTTAATATTAATATTATATTGAGGTAACTTTTTATTTTACAGTGGCAGTTATAGATTTTACATGTAGTTACTGTAGTAATAAGTATAAATTATGCATAATTACATGCAATTAACCCTAATCCTGGCCCTATAGTAAGTAAATGTACTTAATTTTTATCACTCAGTACTTAAATGTATAATTACACTAATACTGGCACCTTAAAATAAAGTGTAAACTATGTCGACATTGAATATTAACTGTTTATCCTCGTGAGGATCATCATCCTAAAATTAAATTTAAAATGTATCGATCTATAGTTTCTTGTAGCTATTAAAACCCAATTTATACTGTGGTATTATTAATATTATATAAAATATTAGCCTATTAGAAAAATATTTAGTTTATTTTAAATTAAATGTTTAGCTGTGTTTCCTTTTCTAGCTACTCCTAACCTCATTTTAATTTATTTACTCATGTGTTTGTTGTCTTTTTACTGGTTTTATTTCTTTTTACAGGTTTTTTAAAATACATATTTTCCATGAACTTTTCAATGAACCCATTAAATTAACCCATAGGCCTACTTTCTTTGATAAACAGTCGGGCGTTAATTAGACGTAGTAAAATTGACAAGTACTCGTTAGGGGGCGCTATTAGGTAGTAAGTAAAGTTAGTAATTTTAAGTTACAAGTTTCCATTGAACAATTCCGATCTGCTTTGATATTTCCTGCACCGTTAAATATGTATATTTGATTTTAGATCCGCGGGATGAAAGTGTGTCAAAAGCTGTATGTTTGTTTGTATTGGTATTATTTGACCTGCTCGCGAGGTCTTCACTCTGATAAATCAATCAGCTTTTAACAGAGGGTACAGTAGTTATCTCTCAAGCAGGACACGTACTATCAGGTTTATCCACTTAAACAACAACAGAATTGTCGTACGACTACGAGTAATACTAACTGAACAGCCAGTTAAACCCTCATTGAATGGACGCTTAGTTTGCCTGTTGTAACCAGATATCTTGGCTCTGCTCACGGTCCTATGGGAACGTGTTTGAATTGTTGTTTGGGTAGTGTTTATCTGTTTAGCCAACACATGTTTAATGTGTTGTGTACATTTAACAGCGATATTTAACTCTCTGAAGTGTTGTGACTTTGTAACCCGCATGTTTTCTGAGTGTAGGCTAGTGCCCTTTCCACTCTTGAGGTGACGACATGGGGTGTGTGTTACGCCCACAAGTGGCAAAAAGACTGAGCGGCAGCATTGGTTTTCAGCGTGAATGCTGCGGAAAAACACACAAAACGCGTCTAAAACGGGAAAGAGCTTTGAGACTGACTGTACAACTAGATTTGACAAGAAATATGAGGTATATTTTTACAGACTACCTAAAGCTACAGAACAGAGAAGCAAATAGATCGCTGCAATTCATAGAAACAACTGGACTCCAGGCAGCGAAAGGTGGATTTGAAGTTATCATTTTTGTGTCAATATGCTGAATTTAGTGGTAAAATCATTCTCTATATATTGTATTGTTATATATTGCAGTGACAACTCATCAATCAAATATTTACCAGTGTATATTCTGTATAATTTGACATTTTTAAATAAACACTGACAAAAAACTATACAAGTTTAAGTCTAGACGATATGATGATATATAACATTGATATAAGTGATCACCTGGATTTAGACCTGCCTATATTGTATTTATATAAAGCGTTCACAGGCAAATTTGCTGTATGTATTTCGCGGTGTCAAAATCAGGCACATATAAATGTCAACACGATTCATGGCTGCATAAATGTCAATATCCATGGATCATTGGATCTTTAGTAAGTTGTAAGGAACACTATATTGAGTCCAGTCTTTAGTTTAAACTGATAATCGTTTGTTTTACTCGCGTTTTCGCAGTTTCCCCTATTAAACCCAGTCACGCAGCAGCTCTTCTGCCACTCAGTCCGGCTGAAGGGGCGTGTTCCGGCGGGAAGGTGACGTTAATGCATTCCCTCTATAGAGGATATGCGCGTGACGTCACCGTCAGCTGGAGTGATTGAGGCCACGCCCACTGAGTGGCAAAAAGACTGAGCGGCAGCATTGGTTTTTAGCGTGAATGCCGTGAAAAACACAAAAAACACATCTAAAACGGGAAAGAGCTTTGCGATTGACTGTACAACTACATTTGACAAGAAATCTGAGGTATATTTTTACAGACTGCCGAAAGCTACAGAACAGAGAAGCAAATGGATCACTGCAATTCATAGAAACAACTTGACTCCAGGCAGAGAAAAATGGATTAGCAGTTATCATTTAGCACGTTTACATGCACACCAGTAAGCTGATAACTCACAAATATCAGCTTATTGAAATAACCAGTTTCCGCTGTTTACATGCAAACCAGTAAAACCAATGCAAGTAATGACTTTATTAACAACACACCATGACTTAAAGGTGCTCAAAGCGATGTCACGCGTTTTTTAGCCCAAAACATTTTTTGTCACATACAACAAACATCTCCTCACTATCCGCTAGCTGCCTGTCCCCTGAACACACTGTAAAAAAACACGGTCTCTGCAGACACCTCAGGCTCCACAAACGGCAACAAAAACAAACTGGGCTTACCCGCACCACGAAACATAGCAAACTGTTCCAGCCAATAACCGATAAGAAGGGTTTGGGGGGTTTGGGGGGTTAGTGCGCGGATGAGAAGGAGGGAGGGTCTAGCTAGCCTTCGTTTTGTTTGACAATACTTTAAACGTCAACAAGAAGTGATGTCACCCGACATCGCTTTGAGCACCTTTAATTAATAAATCAGGCCATGACCCTGTGTGACGACAAAACGACTCGGTTACTAACGTAACCTCGGTTCCCTGAGAGGAGGGAACTTGCTCGAACAACTTGCGGCAACTTGCTCGAACCAATGACGGGGCGACTCTGAATGCGCGACCAATGAGCGCGCTTCGCGCCCGCGCGCGTCAGAGCCCGCCAAGATGGGCGTGGCCAAGAGCTATATACTGGGCGCCCCGTCATGAGAGTTCTTTAGGTTAAAACGACTGAAGCGAACTAACCAAGCACAAGCACGGGAGCTTACGCAATACTCGTTCCCTCCTCTCAGGGAACCGTTCCCTTTTGAGAGGTCTCTCCTATTGCGTATGTAGCTTACGCTATGGGAACACCATGCAAAACGCCGTGCGTGCTGAACTTCGCCTTATGATAGCCAGAGGCAGGTGCCTGAGCTGAAAAGCAAAGTTATCATCCAACTAGCCGGCAGAGGCGAGCTTTATATGTGGGAAAAAATACAGAGCGGCTAGAAGGCGCTCAGTGTGACACAAGCACATACATAATCTAGATACGAACTCGTAGTTCAACTAGCATCATGCTGAAAGTACATTGGAATGCAATGTCGGGACCTGTAGGTTGTAGAACCTGATAAATGTGGACGGTGAGGCCCAGCCTGCCGCCGCACAAATATCCTCGATCGGTATCCCGCTCGACCATGCCCAGGAAGAAACCACACTTCTGGTGGAGTGTGCTTTGACTCCCCAGGGGCATTGAAGCCCCTTAGCTTCATAAGCCAGCGCTATAGCTTCAACTATCCAGTGAGAGATTCTCTGCTTTGAAACGGCGGAACCTTTCGTACGGCCGCCAAAGCATACAAACAGTTGTTCTGTCTGTCTGAATAGGGCAGAACGCTCCAAATACACTCTGAGAGCCCTAACGGGGCAGAGTAGATTAGCGTAGTGTTCGTCTGCTGGAGACGATAGCGCAGTTAGGGAGATAACCTGTGCTCTGAAGGGAGTGGTGAGTACTTTAGGAATATACCCATGTTTCGGTCTAAGGACGACCCTGGAGTTGTTAGGTCCGAATTCTAGGCAGGCAGCGCTTGTCGAAAGCGCGTGCAGGTCGCCCACTCTCTTGACCGAGGCGAGTGCCAGCAAGAGCGCAGTCTTGAGCGAGAGCTGTTTAAGGTGCACGGTTCGGAGTGGTTCGAACGGGGGCCCTTTAAGAGCGTTTAGGACAGTAGCTAGGTCCCAGATCGGCACTGAGAGGGGGCGTGAAGGGTTCATCCTCCTAGCGCCCCTTAGGAAACGAATAATTAGGTCGTTTCTTCCCAATGGACGTTCCATTACAGGGTCGTGTGACGCTGTGATGGCCGCCACATATACTTTGAGCGTGGAGGGGGTGCGGCCCGCCTCCAGAAGCCCTTGTAGAAAAGCGAGTACGTTCGTAATCTCGCATGTTTCAGGGTTCAGGCCCTTGGCATTACACCAGTCACTGAACACTTTCCATTTCTGGGCATATAAGCGTCTCGTGGAGGGCGCCCGCGCCTCAGCAATGGTATTTAGTGCTCCGCTCGTGAGGTTCCTGGGAACCCGTTGAGGGGCCATGCATGAAGGGCCCACAGATCGGGGCGGGGATGAAATATTATCCCGCTGGCCTGACTGAGGAGGTCTGGCCTCAGTGGAATCGGCCGTGGTGTAGATTGCATTTGCATCAGATCTGGAAACCATGTTTGGTTCTTCCAGAGTGGGGCTATCAGCAGCACTGCGTTTTTCTCCTCTTTGACCCGACTGATGACCTGTGGCAGCATTGCGATCAGGGGAAAGGCATATAAGGGGCGGCTCGGCCAGCTCTGGGCTAGCGCGTCCGTGCTTTTCGTGAAGAAAAGAGAGCAGTGCGCGTTCTCCTTGGAGGCGAAGAGGTCGATCTCCGCTTTGCCAAAGGTTTTCCATAACCACTGAATCGTCAGCGGGTTGAGAGCCCATTCTCCTGGGAGAATCTTGTCTCTGGATAGCATGTCTGCCCCCTGGTTCAGGGCGCCTGGCACATGCGCTGCTCTCAGCGAGCGCAAGTTGTGCTGGGACCATAAAATGAGTCTCCTGGCCATTGAATGCATGGAGCTCGACCTGAGTCCACCCTGGCGATTTATGTACGACACTACCGTCATGTTGTCCGTCCGGACCAGGACGTGTTCGTTTTTTAGATGTGGGATCAGGGCTCTGAGAGCCAAAGCGACCGCTTTCATTTCCAGACAGTTTATGTGTAGGCGCTTCTCCGGGTTTGACCAAAAGCCGGAGACAGGCCTGCCCTCGTAAAGGGCCCCCCAACCTATTTTGGAGGCATCTGTCATTATCATCTTTCTCCTTGTGTTCACACCCAGATCCACGCCTGACTGGTACCAGTCGGCGGCTTTCCAGTGCGTCAGGGCTTTTATACAGCCGTGGTTCGCTCTGATTAAAAAGTGGCCCGAACACCACGCGTGAGTAGGGACGCGGCTCTTGAGCCAGCGTTGGAGAGGGCGCATATGCAACAATCCTAGCTGGAGTACGGCCGATGCTGAGGCCATGAGACCGAGCATCCTCTGAAACCGCTTGACGGGGCGCGCGCGCCCGCCCTGAATGATGTTGCAAGGCGCCGGATGGTAAGCGCACGCTCTGATGAGAGACGCAAATCGTCATTTGCATCGAGTCTAGAACTATTCTAAATGGCTGATAATCCAAGATCTGTGTGTTATTAACTGACTTTCTGATTGAGCTAGAACCAGCCAATCGTCGAGATAATTCAGTATTCGCACTCCCCTTCGCCTTAGGGGGGAAAGTGCTGCATCCATACATTTCGTGAATGTACGGGGAGCCAGGGACAGGCCGAACGGAAGTACTGTGTACTGGTATGACTGTCCCTCGAAAGCGAATCTCAGAAACGGCCTGTGATGAGGCGCTATTGGAATGTGAAAGTAAGCATCTTTCAGATCCACTGAGAGAAACCAATCTCCTGGGCGTACTTGCGCGAGGATATGCTTGGTTGTTAACATTCTGAACGAGCGAATCATTAGTGCTTTGTTCAGGTGTCTGAGATCTAGGATGGGGCGGAGACCGCCATCCTTTTTCGGGACGAGAAAATAGTGGCTGTAAAAACCTGCCTCGCTCAGAGAGGGGGAAACAGTTTCCACAGCGCCCTTTTCTATTAGTTTGCGCACCTCGGTGCGTAGAAGATGTGAACACTCCTTTCTCACTTTCGTCTCGACCACAGTCGTAAAACGTGGTGGTCTTCGAGCGAACTGGAGCGAGTATCCGTGCTTTACTATATTCAATACCCATTTCAGCATATCTGGAATGTTTTCCCATGCCGCTGCGTGTACAGATATGGGCTGAATACAGGCTAGGGGCGGGCCGCTGTGACGTAGCGACCCGGCCAGCGAATCGCCTGAAGCCTTGTTTATACTCGACGCGTCGGCAAGAGCGCGAAGGTGCGCGCGGCAAAATGACGTAATTGCGGTGTGGGCGGTCGTGCGCGTTGGGTGCGCGAGACCCCATTTCGCCTGGCGGTGTGCACGGCACTTTTTGTAACATCGCGCGCGGCGCCGCATCCGAAGATGAACGACTTCGAGCCGAATCTGGCCGAACTGGTACGTCTGTACCAGCATGATTATGATCCTTCTATACACATATACATTTGCATTGATGGGCGACCATAAAAGCCTCTCATTTTGTGAATAGGATCACATTTGCATTAAGGACCCAGTTTGCACTTGTCTAAAGTAACTGCTTACATTTACAAAATAAGCCTACAATAGCAGAAGTAAGCCCTGCTGATGAAATTAAGGTTTAAACACTTTTCAATAAGGCTTCAGTTGTTTAACTAGTTTGTACAAAAAAGTACAATAAACCTACTGCATTTATTACTCTTTTAATATGAATCAGCTATTAATAAACTATTAATAAACGGCTAACTACTTCTTCACTGCTGATTCCTGGTGGTTTAGAGGAGAATTACTCCGAGTCGCCCCCTGTCCTTTCACAGAATAGCACAACGGCGAGCGCGTCAAGTATAAACGCCTCGTCCGTTTGGAGAGGTGCGCGCGCAGTCAGCGGAGACTCGCGCTCGTGCGGACGGGTCGAGTATAAACAAGGCTTGAGCTCGTAGCTCCCAGAGGCGCGGGCGCGCGCTGAGCAGCTGAGTGAATGGGCGCGTGTGTGATTACAATAGCGCGCGCTGTGTCTGTAAAACTCGCAGCCTGAGCTGGGGTTGTGTTTGACACTGTAAGGACAGTGTTTATAAGTGGGGGTGCATAAACAGTGGTAAGCACACGCGTCACTTTTATAATGTTTCCCGCTTTTACTGGGGATGAATTTATAACTGTGTGAACAGTGCTTGTGTGTAGTGGTGCGTACATGACCGTAGGCACGTGATCTACATTCATGGGGAGCGCAGCCTGAGCTGGGAATGAATTTGGCACTGTTTTGACAGTATCTGGGAATGCACACTTTGTGGACATGTGAACCCTTGTGACACAGGCAGAAAAAGACTCTTTTTGAGTTTTCTGTGCGTCGCCGTAAAAACGGCGTTTGTTTGCAGGTGAGCGAGCTCATGTCAATATCCATGGATCACTGGATCTTTGGTAGGCCTAAGTTGTAAGGAACACTTATATCGAGTCCAACCATCGTTTGTTTTACTCTCGTTTCCGCAGTTTCCCCTATTAAATCCAGTCACGCAGCAGCTCTTTTTCCACTCAGTCCGGCTGAGGGGGCGTGTTCCCGTGGGAAAGTGACGTCAATGCATACCCTCTATTGCACCAGCGTCATGTCCTAACCTAGTCAATATTCAGAATCAGAACAGTTATGGATCAATATGAGTTTTTCGATATTCAGTTTCAAACCTTTTACATATGTTCCCCACAGTCTCTAACAGGTCACATCTGTGGATCTAGAATACAATAAATGTCCTTGTTTGTACAACCTCAAATCTAGAAATGTTGGGGCATACTGTGAAATGCAAGAAAATCAAGAATCTGTGATATGTTAATTCTCTTTAACCTTTATTTAACTGACAAAAGTACAACGAAAATATTTTCAAGTTTTCACTGACTAACCTAAGAGTATTTTGTGTAGTAAATTTTGATTTTGATGGCTGCAACAGGTGTAGAGTGTCTAGCATGCGCAGAATGAGGACTGGCGTTGTCCTGCTCCCCAGGAAAGATGTCATCTTGATGCCATTAAATGTCTCTATAATCCCAATATGTCTCCACATCAATGGTAGGCTACCTCCACACATATGCAAGTCACCTGACGTTTGCACTGATGCGCCCCCATACCACGATGACAGATGTTTGCTTTTCCACGTGTCGCTGATGAAAGTCTGGATGGTCCCTTTCGTCTTTGGGATTGAGAACTCGATGTCTGTTTCTCCCAAAGAACAAGCTGAAATGTGGGCTCATCTGACCACAGCTCACATTTCCACTGTGTTTTGGATCATCTGAGATGAGCTCTGCCATCTGAGATGAACTCGCCAGCATTTCTGCATTGAAGTGCATTGAAGACATTGAAGACTCAAGTGGCATTTCTGGATGCAGCAGCAGCCTCTGTTACGAGACAATGGTTTTCCAAAGTACTCCCGAGCCCATGTGGCTGTATTTAACCCTTAATCAGTGCTCAGGTAGCTTTTACATTTTTGGTGTTTGGGGTATCCAAACACCAATATTTTGGTGGTGTTATACTGGTGTTTTATCAAACACCAGTATTTTGGGGTTTGGTGTTGTATCAAAATATATATAATTTCTTTTTTATTTACTTCTCAACTATACGTTTATGCTGTGTTTTTGTGGATATTTGGTATTTTTTACCGCACAATTACTTAATACGCCATAAATTGACTCTTGAAAAATTATTTTCTTTTATGAAAAGTCACTTAAATGATGATCTTAATTAAATCTAAATTGTTTTTGGACATTGCTCTATGTGTTAGGGGTAGAATACTGCCATCTGCAGGTTTGTGGAAAAACTTAACGAATTATAGTTAAAGAAACAAAGTGCAAAGACCACATATCTCCAGTAGAGGTTCATAGGGACTCATTTAATTTTCACTTAATTTTTCTTGATGCTTCAACTTCTCCTCACAACTTTATGATATATATTTTGTGAATATATATTTAAACATTCTAAAATACATTCAAAATCTGTATTTTTGTCAAAGTTAGAATTTGTTGTTGTTGTCTGATTGTATTTTGAATTGTCTGCTTTTGCAAATTATTATACATAAATTTGCAGAAACGTTACAAGTCACCACTAAAAGACATGAATGTAATCACATACTATCTATTTCAGAAAATTATTTACCACAAATTATTTATTTTTTTTAGAAAAAGATATGAACGAAAAAGTAAATATGTGTGTGTGTATGAGATAGAAAGTTCGTTCCAGTTTGTGTTTATGCTCTAGGACCAGACCTTGATTTAAATGTAGAAATTTTCAGAGTTATACTGGATTTTTTTTTTTTTTTTTTTTTTTGACAAACAAAATGAAAAAAAGTATTTTTTAAAAATGTTCCCATTCATTTTCAATGTAGGGTCAATCTGACCCCAAACACCTTAAACAGTAAAAACAAAAAATGTACACACATTTAGAACAACCAAATCAAGCCCAGATTTTTTTGTGCGTGTTTAGATTTAGGAAAAGTCACAGAGTCTCATGCCCCTGAGATGAAGGTAACACTTTTTAAAAATGAAGGAAAAGTCCAGTGGGGTCAGCTGGACCCCAAACACTGATTAAGTTAACAGAGTAGCATGATTGTTTCTCATGCAATGCCATCTGAGGACTCAAAGGTCACGTACATTCAGGTTTCCTGCCTTTACTATGCATCCTGAACTTTATCAGGATGCATAGTATCCTGGATCCATGAAATAACTGGGCTTTAAAAATAAAAATCTGTCTCTATGGGAATTTAACATAATATGAGTGTCCTGACTTATGCACCCTGTATTTTAAGAAAGAACATTTATTTATTTATGATACATTATTCATTCACAAAGAAAATTGGTGTCCTTAAAGGTTGGATTTTCCCTCATTTTTTTAATTAAGGGATTAAGATCAATTTCCAAAAGATGATTTTTAATTCCTCTTTTTAGTCAACGTTAGCATGGGTGTGTTCACTTATGCTAAGCACTGTATTACCAATTCAGCTACTTTTTATACTTATTGGACTGTTTCATAAGTGTTTCATTTGGATATTCTATAAGTTTTTCACTTTTATTTAGCCTCTGTCCCAACTTTTTTGGAGTGTGTTGCAGCAATGTGTTTATATTTACAAAATACGCTTAAATTGGTCAATGAATACTTTGAAAATATTTATTATTATTATTATTTTTTAAAAATGTTGTCAGTTAAATAAAGATTAAAGAGAATTAACAAATCATAGATTATTGATTTTATTAGATTTTACAAAATGTCCCAAACCTTTCTGGATTTTGGGTTGTAATATTATTTTGTTATTATTTTATTTATAATTGCTGGTTTTGCAGCTTTTCCCCTTAAAAAAAAAACATAGTCCTCAAGGTATCTAAAAGAATACTGTGGTTTTACTATGGTACCTTTGTTGTTTTGGTACATTTAGTTATTGATCCATGTTTTTATTTATTTATTTATTTTTTTTGGCTGATGCTGTTTATCTACAATCTGAAAATTATGTTTGCTAGGATGAATTCAAAATATGGGTCAAATACATCCATATGGGTGATACAACTGTCCTGTTATAATAATGAATACAAACCAGCTAATTAAAAGAATAAAAGTTTTGAAGAAAAAAACAACGTTATTAAGTAAAATGTATTTAAATTTGTTGCAGCTCACCAAAAACTAAATAACAATTCTGAATTAATTTGTAATATTTGAAAAATACCTTAATATATATATATATATATATATATATATATATATATATATATATATATATATATATATATATATATATTTATTTATTATTATTATTTTGATATTTATTTATTTATTATTTTTTATATTTTTTAAAGTAATGATTGATATGTGTACACTCACATGTATTTAATATTTAAGTTAAATCTGTTATCACTTTTTTACCTGGTAGTATTTTTAGATTTAAACTTTTTGTGAAAATGGTATAAAAGGTGTTTGAAACCATAGACTACTTTGTTTTTTATATTTATTTTTCTTGATTGTGGATACTCATTGACTCATATACCTCTATAGCAGTGATGATTAAATTATCAATTTAAGTTGCATTTTTCCCCCCTATGTTGTGTAAAAGAGAAAAGTCGATGAAATGAAAACTGAAGACAAGTGATTGTATATAACCCTGATTTATTGATGTTTCAATGTGGAACATGGTTGGATGAAAACAACAATTTTGACAGAACAGCTCATCTGTCCATCATCCAAAATCAGGGAAAGAAAAAAGTAAAAGTTACTCCTCTCTGTGGGAAGTAAAATCTCAAATGAGTAGCTTTTGTTGCACTATAATGAAGCAGAAGCATTATAAATGCTGGTTGTAGTGACAAGGAATTTTAAGTCAGTTGAAAAGCCATTTATTTTATGTGCATTTAATGCTTACTTGTTGTGACAGAGCAACAAAAGCTATTCAGCCCGAAAAAATACTTGAGCTCCATGATTTGTCTCTCTTATTAGCACTTTTCTGATTGTGCATCACCTAAAGGACAATTTGTACTCTGGCTGAGGAGCGGTGTCCAGAGGAAACAACTAGAATCAAAAACAGCACGGTGAATGTGAAAAGCCATTCTGCAGGTACAGTATATAACACTTTGACATTAGAGTCTCTTTGGGTCACTGTGGATTTTGGGGGTTAAACGCATAAAAAAAATGTATGAACATTGAAATGTGGAGTGAAAAGATCTTGTTGCCCAGGTGGTAGATGATATTATGGAGGGGGAACTGGGTGGATGAGTTTAGAAGCGGCGCTTCTGGCTGGACTGCACCACAGAGGAGCGGGACATTGACATTTGACCACCGCCGCCACCGCCACTCATGCTCATGCTGGAGCCACCGCCATATCCAAAGCCACTGCCGCCGCTGCCACCACCGAAGCCGCTGCCGCCACTGAAGCCGCTGCCACCACCGTAGCCGCCGCCGCCACCACCAAAGCTGCTGCCACCACCGAATCCGTAGCCGCCGCCGCCACCGCCACCACCACCACCACCTGTGAACCAACAAACAAAGACATTAGTTATACTGAACACCAATGCAGTTTATTACAGCAAATTATGTGCTGATAATGTCTTTTTATCTAAGGTAAAGATAAAAAATATAATAAGCTTACTGCTGCTTGACTCCTGAATGTGGATGGTTGCAGAACTGCCACCAGAAGCAATCCTGACGAAATGAAATAAAATAAGTGTCAATGCCTATATAAAGACGAATTTAAAGAGAAAAAAAACATACTTAAGCTTTCAAATTAGAAAAGTGACTGACCTGGTCTCCTCTCCTTCTAGAAGCTTCCTGTAGGTTGCGATCTCAATGTCCAAGGCCAGTTTGACATTCATGAGCTCCTGGTACTCACGCACCTGGCGCGCCATATCCTGCTTTGCTCTTTGCAGGGCCTCCTCCAGTTCCTTAATGCGGAGCTTGGCATCCTTCACTGCCAGTTCTCCACGTTCCTCAGCCTCAGCGATTTGAGATTCCAGGTTGGCACGCTGAGCAATTCAAAGAAGACATTACAACTTTAGTCTTCAGGAGCACTTTTACATTATTCCTGTCCTCTTGTTCCAATACCTCATCCAAAGACTAACACTAAAGGCTAAAAGACTACTTACTTGTCCCTTGACAGCTTCAATTTCATTCTGAAGTCTGCTGATCATGCGGTTCAGCTCAGCAATTTCAGCCTTGGTGTTGCGAAGGTCATCTCCATATTTGCCGGCAGATGACTGCATCTCCTCGAACTAGAAGGTGAAAAGAGAGACACTGTCATTAGGATCTGTCAGATGGTTGCTTAAAACTAGTGTTTGTTTGATGCTTGAAAGTCTTTTTCTCACCTTCTGTTTGTACCACGACTCGGCCTCAGCGCGGCTGCGGTTGGCAATGTCCTCATACTGAGCACGGACCTCTGCAACGATGGAATCCATGTCCAGGTTGCGACTATTGTCCATTTCCACAATGACTGATGTGTCTTTGATCTGTCCCTGGAGTTCGCGCAGCTCCTAAAATTTCAAGGATAAGGTATAAGGCATTGAGATAAATCTAACATTTAAAAAACTAGCATTGCAGTCATCATATAGTTCCATCAAACGCTCACCTCCTCAAAGATGGCTCTAAGGAAGTTGATTTCATCTTGAAGGGAATCAACCTTGGCCTCAAGGTCAACCTTGTTCATGTAAGCGGCGTCAACATCCTATGAAGAAATGTACAAAGCTCAATATAATGGGTGGACTCTACAATCAAAATAATTGTAAAAATATAACCAGGGAGCCAAGAAAGCAGCCAAAGGTATTACCTTCTTGAGCAGGACAAATTCGTTTTCCACTGCGGCACGCTTGTTGATTTCATCCTCATATCTGCAAAGATAAGTTTTCCATTTTAGCAAATTCATTGTGAAATTATACCATTCACACAAAATGTGATTCATAGAACCCTGAACATGTTTTTGCACAGCTACTGTACTTACTTGTTCTTGAAGTCCTCCACCAAATTCTGCATGTTCTTCATCTCTCCTTCTAGCTTCATCTTCTCATTACCAAGTCCATCAAGCTGTCTGCGCAGGTTGGAGATGTAGGCCTCGAACATGGCGTCGATGTTGGAGCGGGTGGTAGTCTGGTCCTGCAGTAAACTCCATTTTGTCTCAAGCACTTTGTTCTGCTGCTCTAGGAAGCGCACCTGTATTTGAAATGAACCAATAAAGGATTTGAATAAATGGCTTTATTAGGAAAAGAAGGCATCAGGACCTTTTGATATGCCATTACTTATGCCACAGGATGTGTCTTCTACAGTAATTATCAAGCACACCTCTTATTGCATATCCAGACTTGTATTGACACACCTTTGGCAACTTAAAAAAAAAAAAAAGCATATGTGACATGCCGTGTTGGCCAGCACAACTTCTTGGAGTAACTGTCCTGTTAATATGAACACTCCCCTTTGAGATCATAAATATGACACTACAACATGTTTAGACTCTCGGTGCTATTAAAACAATGTTTCCCTCCAGGCATAAAGGCATGGCTCCTAGGCATGGCTCCTGTGCCAAATGGCAAGCCTTAACAGAGATGATATGGCACGCCTTTACCCTCGGGTGCTAACTGTACCCACCGTTCTGCATATTCATGGAATGTAATAAATAATGTGTACAAGCTCACAATTACTTTAAACTTGCAGGATTCACATGAAAAAAACAAAGCAGTGATGACATCAGTAGTTATTTGAGCTACATGATTGCTGATCATATCTCTTGTCAGAATTATACAAATGGGCGTAGCACCTACAGTGGGGGTGAAATTTACAAGGTGTGGTTACATAGTGAACTCCCCAAAGGTCTCAGAGAATCAAAATAGGAAACTAGGTTTGTTTAAGAAAAAATGAAAAATGATTATTAAGGCTTACATGAAGTTACAGCAATTAGACTTTTAGGACCTTTTTATGCCAGGTATTACTTTGAGTAAGAGTTAAAGATGATACTCGTTTTACACAGACACACAGACACACACACACACACACAATTGTATACAAGGAAAGCAACTCAAGTCTGTGCTAAGATATAAACGTTGACTGCTTGACTGAAGTTGAGTGATAATGATGCAGAGGTGGCATATGCAATGGCACCCTGTCTCCTACTGTGTGTGCTTACTGTTACACTGAATCTGACACTAGCAGGATTTCTGGGTGCAAGTGACTGGCTGTGAAATATTTAATGAGTAGAACCCAGATCATATGAAGGCCCTTGAAATGTGCGCATGTAAACCAAACATTCAAATGAATAGTCAAAATGACAGATGTGCAAGATCAGATTGTTGTGTTGTGCAGCTGTGTATGTTTGCAAAGAGAAGACTAACCTTGTCAATGAAGGAAGCAAAACGGTTGTTGAGGTTCTTGATCTGCTCTTTCTCCTGGGTGCGAACAGCTTGGATGTTGGGTTCGATGTCTAGGTTCAATGGAGCTAGGAGGCTCTGGTTGACTGTGACAGCTGTGATGGGTGCCATACCGCCTTGAACGAATCCTCCACCAAATCCACCACCACCGAATCCACCACCGCCGAATCCACCACCGCCGAATCCACCACCGCCGAATCCTGCACCACCACCGCCGAATCCAGAGCCACCGCCGAATCCAGAGCCACCGCCGAATCCACCTCCTTGACCTCCTCCAAAGCCACCACCGCCGCCGCCAATGCTGTAGCTGTAGCTTTGTCCAGATCCTCCTCCAAAACCTCCGCCGCCACCACCACCGCCGGAGCGACGGAATGACACAGAGCTCATCCTGCTGCCCATGGGGGCTGCACTGGCAGACATGCTAGAGAAGCTCTTCCTAACACCTCCACCAAAGCCGCCGCCGCTCATGCTTCCACCACTGGACATGTAGGAAGTTTTTATCGAAGTCATGACTGCTGTCGTCTATGAGGGGGTGAGGATCGGACAGAAAAAGAGCAGGAGGAGACAGAGAGATCCAGAGCAGGTGAGCTCACTAAGAGGAAAGTTAAATCCCTCTAAGTGCCTTCTTCAATGAGTGCAGGGCTTTTATACCTCTTGTGCCACGGGAGGGGCTCATCTGGCCACTCCTCTTTCAGCCTCAGGCTCCTGTCCTTTCACCCCTCTCCAAGTGATACATACACCCATCTTGCTAGGCTGGAATGGGAGTACTTTCAGCAGAGAGGGCCACACCCTACCTTACATGCACACACACTCTCACATAAAGTGAAGAGATTAAGGAGGAACATGTCAAAACTTCCTGAAATTCTACACAGCCTCTACTACAAAAGATGCATTCACTTTTCTTGATGCTTCAACCTCTCCTCACAACTTTATGATCAATCAACGGCTTTTAACAGAGGGTACAGTAGTTATCTCTCAAAGGACACGTACTATCAGGTTTATCCACTTAAACAACAACAGAATTTGTGAATATTTTGTGAATATATATTTAAATATTCTAAAATACATTTTATCACAAATGATTTATTTTGTTTAGAAAAAGAGATGAATGAAAAAGTAAATAAATCCAATATAAAACAAAACAACAGCACCAATAAACTGTAATGAAAAGGAGTGAAGGGTATACAGAACAACCTATAGTTGTGTTATAAAAAAAGGACCTAGAGTTGTGCATTTATGTATGGACATTTTTCAGATTTCAGATTTAGGAATAGTCACAGAGTCTCATGCCCCTGAGATGAAGGTAACACTGTTAAAAATGAAGGAAAAGTCCAGTGGGGTCAGCTGGACCCCAAACACTGATTAAGTTAACAGAGTAGCATGATGGTTTCTCATGCAATGCCATCTGAGGGCTCAAAGGTCATGCATATTCAGTTCCCTCGAAAGGGAACTCGCGATGCGTCGATAACGCTTTGGGAACGTCCCCAGCGTGAACGTGTCTGAAGCATCTATGTCAACTAGTCCAATGGAAGGGATGATCGTCACGGGCGGGTGACGTCATGACCAGGAAATGATAAAAGGGGATCCGATGCAAACCGGCATTAGCTTCTGTTGCTTCAGGAAGCGATCTGTGTATCGGTCTGTCACTATTTACTGTGGTCTGTTCAATATATATATATATTAGGGATGTACCGATACCAGTATCGGTATCGGCCCGATACCAAGCTCATGTACTTGTACTCGTACTCGTAAAAATACCCCGATACCAAAGACCAATACCTCACGTGACGCGTGACCTCACGTATATCCTTAGCTTATATTTCTTAATTCTTATGAAGACTCTTCCTGCAGTTATAGTGTTGCTAGATTTAATAGTACACTGTAATATTTCACTTTACACTTTCGGCTGTGATTACATTGTTACTCAGTGTTATGTTATAAACATTTGTTCTGTGATTTCTTTGGCACTTCATGACAAATTTGATTGTCTTGTTGTCTGTGATTTCTTTAGCACTTTGACAACTTTGTGACAGGCAGTTAAAAATTACATTCATTATGTCCTTGGTTTTGCCCTTTGGAGGTTATTGGACACTGTGAAATTTGGGCTTTATAAGGACATAATAATGATTTAATTTTTTAAGTTTATTTAAGTTGTTGAAAATAAAGATGCTGATATGTTCATTAGTCTCATTGTGTTGTTCTTAGAAAATTGCCACATAAAACGAGAACCCCCCCCCCCCCAGTACAACAGGCATCGGTATCGGCGAGTACCAGGAAAAAAAATATCGGTACTCGTACTTGATCCTAAAAAGCGGTATCAGTACCCTAATATATATCAATAAAATGGCAAAACAATTATTCAAGCAGTGTGCGCCTCCCTGCCCACGTTATTTAACGGGTGGAAACACACACGAGCTTTGTGTAATGTGTTTGGGAGTGGAGCATGCGGTATCAGCCTTCGAGGGGGCTGATTGCCAGCACTGTGAGCGGCTACCGCTTCGCATGCTCCGCTCCCGTCTGTCACTTTTGAGGAAAGTGGTCAGGCTCGCGTTCCTCAGGGTGCAGGACCCGCTGTTGCCGAGGCAGCACGGAGAATGCACTCCTGGGGATCGCAAAAGGATCTCTCAGAGGGGTTGGAGACGGGTCCGAGGGCTCTTTCTCCTCCTTTGCCAGGGGGATCCTCTGCTCTCCCTCCAGTGTCGGAAGCCCACGCTGCGGCTTCTTCCGCCCGTAGAGAGAGCCCAATGCTTCAGTGATCTAAGCCATTAAAAACTACATCTAATTTAGTGGGCAAAGCTTATACGGCAGCAGGTCAGGCTGGAGCGTGCTTACACACCATGGCACTGCTTCAGGCTTATCAGGCTGATCTGCTGGGGGATTTGGACAGGAGTGAGGGAGTGGGACCCGATGAAGTTCGAGAACTTCGTCGGGCCACAGATTTGTCTCTCAGGGCTACTAAGGAGACCGACAGAGCAATTGGGCGGTCTATGGCAGCCCTGGTAGCCACTGAGAGGCATCTCTGGCTGAATTTAGTAGAAATTAAAGATAAAAATCGTGTGTTTCTGCTGGATGCACCTATTGACCCTTCTGGGGCCTCATGTATCAATCTTGCGTACG
The DNA here is from genome assembly GCA_026230005.1 of Gila orcuttii. Classification (NCBI taxonomy): domain Eukaryota; kingdom Metazoa; phylum Chordata; class Actinopteri; order Cypriniformes; family Leuciscidae; genus Gila; species Gila orcuttii. The sequence goes on from JAPDVR010000021.1 coordinate 27,530,434, forward strand.
CACAAAAACTTTGCGTACGCCAGCTTTCACGCTCACGGTCGGATGTACTAACAGTTAAATCAACGCGAGAATGTGCGTTCCTCCACGCCAATTTCATGTCTGGCGTACGTACATTTCTCATAGTTTTTGGCCGTTGGCGACTCTTACAGGCAATGAAGTAAAGTTGCAAACATTACACAACGAATTGTTCTACAAGTCTATCGCACTACCACCTGTGGGAAGCATTGCTATTAATTTGCAATTTATAAAATATATAACATATATTGTCACACGAGCCTTATGGGAATATTTGATCAATTATGCAATTAAGTAAGAACGTATAAAAGCATATGCAAATTGATACAACCCTTAGTCTATGGCAATGGCAGCTTTGGCCCTATTAGAGGACATTGCTAATGGCAGAATCCGAAGAGAACGAGTTTTTAGGGACCACAATAATTTTCTGGCCCAGGATGATGACTGGCTTATCAGCCGTTTCAGATTTCCAAGGGCTATCCTCTTGGATCTCTGTGCAGAGTTGGGTCCGAATCTAGAGAGAGAGACAGCGAGGAGCCACGCAATACCCGTTCCCTTGCAGGTGCTGACAACACTTGGTTTCCTGGCAACTGGTTCTTTCCAAAGGGAACTGGCAGACCGCTCAGGAATAAGCCAGTCGTCTTTGAGCCGCGCAATGCCAGCGGTATGGGTCGGGATCATCCGCATGTCTACCAGGTATATAAGGTTCCCATATGATGCAGTTGACCAGCCAAACATTAAAACGCAATTCGCAGCGATAGCCGGTTTTCCTAATGTAATCGGAGCGATCGACTGCACACACATTGCTATTAAGGCGCCATCTGAAGAAGAATTTGCATATGTGAATCGGAAACATTTCCATTTAATAAACGTGCAGATAATATTGGTTACCTTCGTGGCAGTCCTGTAGTAAATCCGAGTCTCCCACAGCAGCAGATACTACTCCAGAGAGAAAAGTGTCACCCATAATTGAGGCAACTCTCTGCTCAAAGGGTGTAAGTTCATCGACCCCTTTACCACTGCCTGTTCTGCCCACACTTTGTCGGTGCGCAGCAGTTCTCCATTGAAACGTCCACCTTTATATCAGACAATTCCTTTTTAAGGTCATTTACAGTGCGACTTTCAGATCCGGAGGACAAAGTTCCAAATATTTTTTATTTCTCGTTTCTACCTCCGATAGTAGCACCTCCGATTCACTTTCTGTAAAGTTTCGCTTCTTGCCCCTTGCTTTAGCCATTTTCTTACTCCTTTCTTTTGCCAAAGTGGACTCATTACCATATTTAAATGTATTTAATTAAGGGAGGAGACTGGGTGGGGCGTTGTGCTCGTGCATGTGCGCTCATTTTTACGTTAATTGGGATGTACAAAGAGAATATGCGTAGGATCCTTCGTACGCAGACATTCATACATCTGTTTTTTTTTTGTGCGTACGCACATTTACAGCTTTGTCCGTACGCAATGTTTTAGTATGAATTCAACGTAAGTCTTTGTACATGAGGCCCCTGGTCTCTTCGGCGACGCGGTGAATTCGGTCGTTGAGAGATTTCAGGAGGCCAAAAAACAGTCAGAGGCTTTTAAAAAATTTCTCCCTCGCCGTGTCCAACCCCCTGGGGCTGCTGGGCGTGAGCAGCCCCAGCCGTATAGCTCCTCATATAGGCAAGGCAAGGCAAGGCAGGTGGTGGAGCGGGTCACACCTCAGTATACAGTGTCCGGTCCACTTCGGTGTCCTCAGGGGACCATTCTGCCAACCCTTTGTGCTTCAGGGCGCAGTGGTCTCCATCGAAAGTCAGGCGCAATGTCAACTCGACATTGCGTCAGACATGAACTCTCTGAGGGGGGTTCAAAAACAGTCAGTTCGGGTAGTTCCTGCCTGGTTGCTTTAGGTCCCCGAGCTGAGTGTCTCAATTACTCCAGAGGCCAGCCTCAAGAGGCTGGTTCCCTTAGTAGATTTTCTGACAGAGTGGAAAAAACTGCCAAATATATCTCAATGGGTCTTGCATATAGTAGAGGATACAGAATCCAGTTCGGTTCTCATCCTCCACTTACAACGGGGTGTTACTCTCAGTAGTGCATCCCGAGCAGGCTCTGATGATGGAGCAAGAGGTGAAAGCTCTACTAGAGAAAGAAGCTATAGAGCAGGTGTATCCACCCGACAGGGAATCGGGTTTTTACAGCCGTTATTTCATTGTTCCAAAAAAGGATGGGGGGCTGCGTCCAATTTTAGATCTTCGTCTGTTGAATCGTACAGTTCAAAAACTCAAGTTCAAGATGCTGACACTCAAACAGATCGTGACTCAAATCAGATCCGAGGAATGGTTTGTCACGATAGATCTGAAGGATGCATACTTCCATATCTCCATACTCCCCACAGGAGGTTCCTGAGGTTTTCTTTCGAGGGCAAAGAATACCAGTATCGGGTACTTCCATTTGGTCTAGCTTTATCACCCCACACATTCACGAAGTGCGTAGATGCAGTTCTGGCCCCGCTCAGACTGCAGGGCATACGCATTCTGAATTATATAGACGACTGGCTGATTCTAGCGGAGTCATAACAGTTGGCGGTTCAACATTGAGGTGTCGTTCTCGCGCATATGCAGAAATTGGGGTTGAGGCTCAACGCCAAGAAGAGAGTGCTTTCTCCATTACAGAGGACCACTTTTCTTGGTGTAATATGGGATTCAGTCACGATGCGAGCTGTTCTATCGCCCGCTCGTGTAGCTGCTATCCTGTTAGCCACAGAACAGCTAAAGCTAGGCCAGTCATGCACTGTGAAACAGTTCGAGAAACTGTTAGGCCTCATGGCAGCAGCGTCCAATGTGATACCCTTTGGCCTGCTGTACATGAGACCTTTGCAGTGGTGGCTCAGGACCAGAGGGTTCTCCCCGAGGGGAAACCCACTTCGTACGATCAAGATAACGCAGCGGTGTCTCTACGCCTTGGTTATATGGAGGAAACATTGGTTCCTGTCCCAGGGTCCGGTGTTAGGAGCTCTTTGCCATCGAGTTTCGATCTCGACAGATGCTTCCCTCACCGGCTGGGGAGCGGTAATGGAAGGCCGCTCAGCTCAGGGTCCGTGGAGGAGTCATCATCTCTCTTGGTACATAAATTGCCTGGAGATGATGACTGTCTTCAATGCGTTGAGACATTTCCTCCCAGACCTGAGGGACCGTCATGTGCTTGTCCGGACAGACAACACATCGGTGGTCTCTTATTTAAACCGTCAGGGGGGTCTGCGTTCGCGCCCAAATACTCTCTCTGAGAGCAGTGTATATTCCAGGGGTCCAGAATATTGGAGCAGACATCCTGTCGAGGCAGGAGCTGAGGCCAGGGGAATGGAGACTCCACCCCGAGGCGGTCGAGAAAATATGGGAATTTTACAGCTGAGCAGAAGTGGACCTGTTTGCGTCTCAGCATACAACGCACTGTCCACTATGGTTCTCCCTTACTCTACCAGCCCCCCTGGGGCTGGACGCTATGGTACAGACGTGGCCGAGGCTACGTCTGTACGCATTTCCCTCTGTTGCTCTGCTCCCAGGAGTGCTGGAGCGAGTCCGCCAGTACAGAATAAGACTACTGCTAATAGCACCACGCTGGCCGAGTCGAATCTGGTTTGTGGACCTGATTCATCTTCTAGACGGTCCTCCCTTGGAGATCCCGATCAGGAGAGACCTTCTGTCTCAGGCAGGGGGTTCAATATTTCACCCCTGGCCAGAGATTTGGAAATTGTGGGTTTGGCCTCTGAGGGGGCCCAACTCATAGAGAGTGGTCTCTCAACCGAGGTTGTTGAGACCATCCTAAGCTCCAAAGCTCCTGCTACAAGGAAACTATACACATTAAAATGGAGAGTTTTGACTCTCTGGTGTCATCAGCGTCAGTGGGATCCGGTTAACTGTTCAGTATACACAGTATTGGAGTTTCTGCAAGAGCGCTTTTCTTCAAGTTTATGTCCATCCACCTTAACCCTCTGGGGTCTGAGGGGTTTTCTGGGTCCTGGAGGTGTTCTGACATGCTCTGACATTTGTGCTTTTTTCAGTTATTTATAAACATGTTAATGGCAAAGGTGTAAATTCACTCTATATAGCACAAACGGGGCTACCGTAATATGTGAGCAACATGTATGTACGTGTTTGTATTTTTGAGAGAATATTGTTTATGCATGGTTATTGAAAAAACTCAAACTTAAAGTGTCTGAAATAAGGCCACAAAACACATACTAAATATGTGTCCACAAGACTTTTGACTAATGGGCATTGTTGCCTAGAGTTTTTGCTTCAAAATGATCTGAAAATCATCCTGCCTTATCATTTACACAAAACAATACATTGATTTAAATTTTATAAGACACCTTTTGTTTGGAAAGGCAATATGAGTGGAGGCGTGTTCACACCTGAGAAGACAAAGGCCGGATAAAGTGCCACATACATAATGAGCTGCATATTAATTAGCCCTTTCACACAGGTGTGTCACAGGGTCCCAAAGAATGCAAGGACAAAAGAAATTATCTATATATACATATTTTACAATTAGAAATTGTAACCAATTACAAATAGGTTACAATTACAACAACAATTAAAGCTGCAAGCAGCATTTAGCGGTGTTCAAGCAGTTAAGGCCTTTAAGGCCGTTAAGCACAAAAGCATCAAAAGACATTAAGTTGCATGTAGCAAGCATGATTTACCATGATATACTACATTTCAGTGTGATTTTTCATGATTTGCCATGTTCCAGTATGATTTACCATGAATCTAACATGATTTTCCATAGTTTACCTTGATATACCATGTTATAGGATGATTTACCATGATATAGCACATTCTAGAATAATTTACCAGGATTCTAGCATGATTTACCTTTTTTACTATGATTTACCATGTTTCTGGCGTTATTTACCATGATTTACCAAGTTGATAGCAATTATTTGAAGCATCAGAACAATTGAACTGATACACTCTGACAGAATATGAATGTGTTATAATAGTAATTGTTATATAAGTGATTTTATAGTGTCTATATACATATGAATGCAAAAGCACATGTGAAAAGACTATTAAAAAGAAGAGTGGCCAGCAGAGGGCAGTAGAAGACCAATTATTGTCTCACTTTAATTTTAAACTACTTTATTTCTCCAGTATTCTGCACTAAAGCAAACCATTTTTTTTCATGTTAACTCCATAATGCATGCTCTCTCTCTCACACACACACACACACACACACACACACACACACACACGTGCACACACACGTACACACGTTTGGGTTATGTTATTGTGAAAAATCATGTTCTACCACAATTCACCATGATTTACCACATTGCTAGCATTGATGTGAAGTGTCAGTACAAATGAACTGATACACTCTGACAGAATATGAATGTGTTTTAATAGTAATTGTTATATAAGTGATTTTATAGTGTCTATATACATATGAATGCAAAAGCACATGTGAAAAGACTATTAATAAGAAGAGCGGCCAGCAGAGGGCAGTAGAAGACCACTTATTGGCTCACTTTCATTTTCAACTACTTTATTTCTCCAGTATTCTTCACTGAAGCAAACCATTTTTATCATGTTAAGTCCATAATGCATGCTTACACACACACACACACACACACACACATTTTTGGGATATGTTATTGTGAAAATCTGTTTTAATGGTATATGAGCATTTCACATATTTCTTTGCAATGTAATAATATAAAACTAATTAAAGAAAATGCTTTAAGCATTTGTTTGTTAGCCAATGCTTAAAGCTGATAAAAAGATTAAAAATGTCTAATGCTGCTGCTCCATCTAGTGGACAACAGTGCTATTACAGCCTACTTATACAATATGCCATGTTTTTCATATCATTTAATCTACACACACTCATTCTGTTGTAGATAGAGACATTTGGAACTTCAGGATCCGGTGTGACTCAATTGTCACTTCAATAGATGAATTTTGACTAAATGTTATTGTAAATGTTAAAATAGTGAATTTATAAAGTCTAAATATTAATTATAGTTGAGTAGTATGACAAAATGACTTTTTTTAAACAGCAGGGGGCAGTAAAATACCACTTATTGGCTTAATAGGCCATTATGTTCATATCATTTTCACCTTTTTAACTGTTATACAGGCCTATTTTGTCCAATCTGTCCGAAAATTTTCATGATTATTTGGAGTCATGGCCCACATGTTCAGACTTGTTTTTAATAAGATCTGAGCATTCATCGAAGAGATATAGGCTTTCGAGCACACTCGGTCAAGGCTACACATTGAAGTGACCCTATTATAGCCATCAAAATGCAGAAGTTCAACCTTTTCTGATAATTATTGCTCTAGAGAGTCCAGAGAATTGTACTGCACTGGTTTTGAACGTTATTATATGAAAATTATATGATCTTAGATGGAACAAACCATTTACAGTCAATACTGGCAATTTACCATAGGGAATACATGGTTTTTAAGATTTTTAACAGTTATAGCACCACCTATTGTCCGATCTCCATGAAACTTTGCATGCTTGTTAATGATGTTATGTCACATATGCTCACCAATTTTTGTGAAGTTCCGAGTTTTCATTTATGATTTATAGGCTTTTGAGTGTGTTTTGACACGCCCCTTTTTATAAATGATCCTGTTATAGCAGACCAAAGGGCAAAGTTCAACTTTTTTTCGATAATTATTGATCTAGAGAGTCCAGAGAATTGTCCTAGACTGGTCTGGTTCCGATCGGGCGAAAAACCAGGGACTAGTTCGCAAAAGTAGGTTTTTAACATATTCGTGAATATTTAATGAACGGTTTGATTGACAGCAATGGTTCTAGAGGCAAAGTTGTTCAGCATGAGGAGATCTATCGACTGATATGCATATTGAGGGGATGTGTGCAACACCACGTGATTACAGAGCCGTAAAACTCGTTAGCGCCAACTAGTGGCCGATTTCTTTCAAAACTCTTACAGACCTCTTGGGCCATGAGTTGAACATGCCCATTGAGTTTCGTTCTGATCGCCCTCCGTTAACCTTGTTTAAAAGGTGCTCAAACTTCATTGGCCGATGGCAGCCATGTTTTTTGAGATACGCCAATGTCCTCATAGACATACATGGGGCCTTGGACCAAGACACTGCATACCAATTTTCAGGTCAATCGGACTAACGATCAGCCCTTTATATGTTTTTTTCATGTTATAGTGCCACCTAGTGTTCGATCGTCGCGATATTTTTACTGTGACCTCAAATCGAACTCATTCACATGTGTACCAAGTTTGGTGAAGCTATCTCATTTCCTTATCGAGTTATAGCCATTTTAGTAAAATAGGCTCCTCCCACAATGTTCATTTTGCGCCCCCTAGCAACCGAAAATCGAAATTTCAACTTTTTTTCAATAATTATTCACATTCAGACTCCAAAGAACATTTCTGCACTGGTTTGGTTCCGATCGGACGAAAAACCAGGGACTAGTTCGCAAAAGTAGTTTTTTGACAAAATTCAAAATGGCGGAAAATCTATATTGGCGGAAATTAAATCGGAGATATAAGTTTTTTTCGTCAGGTGACCAGCTTTCCAGTGATATAAGACACTTGAGTCTACGACTTACGGTCTAGGAGTTATGAGCAGTTTCGCGCAATTGGTTGCTATAGCGCCACCTATGGGCCAATCGGGCTCATAATTTGATAACCTCTCCTCGATTTTTGTACTACCATCTGACAAAGTTTCAAGGCTCCAGCACTTACGGTTTGGGCTGCACGATGCGTTTTACGGCGGAAGAAAAATAATAATAATAATAATTAAAGCTGCAAGCAGCATTTAGCGGTGTTCAAGCTGTTAAGGCATTTAAGATTTTTAACCACACAAGCATCAAAAGACATTACGTTTTATGTAGCAAGCATTTAACCACTGATATCATAGATGGAATAGACCATGTTTTAGCATGATTTACCATGATATACCACATTTTAGTGTGATTTTTCATGATTTACCATGTTCCAGTATGATTTACCATGAATCTAGCATGATTTACCATGATTTACCAAGTTCTAGTATGATTTACTACGTTCTAGGATGATTTACCATAGAGCAGTGGTTCCCAAACCTGTCCTGAAGGACCCGTTTTCTCTGTCTCTCTAATCAATCACACCTGATTCAACTCATCAGCTCAATAACCTATGTGATTATGAGCTGATGAGTTGAATCAGGTGTGTTTGATTAGGGTTCCCAACACTGCCATAGAGTACCGTGATTCTAGCATGATTTACCATAGTTTATCATGATTTACCACATTGCTAGCATTGATGTGAAGTGTCAGTACAAATGAAGTGATAAACTCTGACAAAATATGATTGTGTTATAATAGTAATTGTTATACAAGTGATTTTATAGTGTCTAAATATGAATGCACCTGTTAAAAGACTTCATTAATAAGTAGAATGAGCCAATAAGTGGTCTTCTACTGCCCTCTGCTGGCCACTTTCATTTTGACAGTTTTTCCATTTTAACTCCTTTATGCAAGCTTACACACACACACACACACACACACACACACACACACACACACACACACACACAAAATCATTATGAAAATATATTTGAATGTTATTTCATACATGTCTTTGCAAACTATTAATCAGATTATTCAGAATTTATTCAGAAACATAGGACTACACACACATTCTGTTGTAGATACAGAGATTTGAACTATGTCTCATTCAGGATTCACATTTGTCAATGTGACAGAATTGTCAATAGTGATACTTCAATAGATGAAATTAGACTTAATGTGATTGTAAATGTTAAAATAGTAATTTTATAAAGTCTAAATAGTAATTTTGTCACACTACTCAAGTATAATTCATATTTTAAACAGCAGGGGCCAGTAAAATACTACTTATTGGCTTAATATGCCATTATATTCATTTAATTTTCCCATTTTTAACTGTTATAGAGGCAAATCTTGTCCGATCTGTCTGAAATTTTTCATGATTGTTTGGAGTCATATGGCACATGTTCTGACTTGTTTTTAAGAAGATCTGAGCATTCATTGAAGAGATATAAGCTTTTGGGGACACTAGGTCATGGCTACATTGTGAAGTGACCCTATTATAGCCATCCAAATGAAGTTGTTCAACTTTTTCTGATAATTATTGATCTAGAGAGTCCAGAGAATTGTACTGCACTGGTTTTGAACATTATGATATGAACATTACATGATAATAAATGCAAAACACCATTTACAGCAAATACAGGCAATTTACCATAGGAAATACATTGTTTAAAAGCTTTTTAACAGTTATAGCGCCACCTATGGTCCGATCTCCATAAAATTTGGCATGCTTTTTAAGGATGTTATGTCACATATGCTCACCAATTTTTGTGAAGTTCTGAGTTTTCGTATAGGATTTATAGGCTTTTGACTATATTTTGCCACGCCCATTTTATAAATGACCCTGTTATAGCCAACCAAATGCCAAATTTCAACTTTTTTTGATAATTATTGATCTAGAGAGTCCAGAGAATTGTCCTAGACTGGTCTGGTTCCGATCGGGCGAAAATCCTAGGACTAGTTTGCAAAAGTAGGTTTTAAACATATTTGTGAATATTTAATGAACGATTTGATTGACAGCAATGGTTCTAGAGGCAAAGTTGTTCAGCATGAGGAGATCTATCAAATGATATGCATTTTGTGGGGATGTGTGCCACACCACGTGATTACAGAGCCGTAAAACTCGTTAGCGCCAACTAGTGGCCGATTTCTTTCAAAACTCTTACAGACCTCTTGGGCCATGAGTCGAACATGCCCATCGAGTTTCGTTCCGATCGGCCTCCGTTAACCTCGTCTCACAGGTGCTCAAACTTCATTGGCCGATGGCGGCCATGTTTTTTGAGATAAGCCAATGTCCTTTTATACATACATGGGGCCTTGGACCAAGACACTGCATACCAATTTTCAAGTCAATCGGACCAACGGTCAGGTGGTCATAGCCCTATTTAAGTTTTTTTAATGTTATAGCGCCACCTAGTGCCCAATCGTCGCGATTTTTTTACTGTGACCTCAGAATGAACTTATTCACATGTGTACCGAGTTTGGTGAAGCTATCTCATTTACTTCTTGAGTTATAGCCATTTTAGTAAAATAGGCTCCGCCCACAACGTTCATTTTGCGCCCCCTAGCGACCGTGAATCAAAATTTCAACTTTTTTTCGATAATTATTGATATTCAGACTCCAGAGAACATTTTGGCACTGGTTTGGTTCCGATCGGGCGAAAAACCAGGGACTAGTTCGCAAAAGTAGTTTTTCGACAAAATTCAAAATGGCGGAAAATCTATCATGGCGGAAATGAAATCGGAGATATACGTTTTTTACTTTAGGTTTCCAGCTTTCCAGAGATATAAGACACTTGAGTCTACGACATACGGTCTAGGAGTTATGAGCAGTTTTGCGCAATTGGTTGCTATAGCGCCACCTATGGGCCAATCGGGCTCATAATTTGATAACCTCTCCTCGATTTTTGTACTACCATCTGACAAAGTTTCAAGTCTCTAGCACTTACGGTTTGGTCTGCACGATGCGTTTTAGCGGAGAATAATAATAATAACAAGCAGCATTTAGCGGTGTTCAAGCAGTTAAGGCCTTTAAGGCCGTTAAGCACAAAAGCATCAAAAGACATTAAGTTGTATGTAGCAAGCATGATTTACCATGACATACTACATTTCAGTGTGATTTTTCATGATTTACCATGTTCCAGTATGATTTACCATGAATCTAACATGATTTTCCATAGTTTACCTTGATATACCATGTTATAGGATGATTTACCATGATATAGCACATTCTAGAATAATTTACCAGGATTCTAGCATGATTTACCTTTTTTACTATGATTTACCATGTTTCTGGCGTTATTTACCATGATTTACCATGTTGATAGCAATTATTTGAAGCATCAGAACAATTGAACTGATACACTCTGACAGAATATGAATGTGTTTTAATAGTAATTGTTATATAAGTGATTTTATAGTGTCTATATACATGTGAAAAGACTATTAATAAGAAGAGTGGCCAGCAGAGGGCAGTAGAAGACCACTTATTGGCTCACTTTCATTTTCAACTACTTTATTTCACCAGTATTCTTCACTGAAGCAAACCATTTTTATCATGTTAAGTCCATAATGCATGCTTACACACACACACACACACATTTTTGGGATATGTTATTGTGAAAATCTGTTTTAATGGTATATGAGCATTTCACATATTTCTTTGCAATGTAATAATATAAAACTAATTAAAGAAAATGCTTTAAGCATTTGTTTGTTAGCCAATGCTGAAAGCTGATAAAAAGATTAAAAATGTCTAATGCTGCTGCTCCATCTAGTGGACAACAGTGCTATTACAGCCTACTTATACAATATGCCATGTTTTTCATATCATTTAATCTACACACACTCATTCTGTTGTAGATAGAGACATTTGGAACTTCAGGATCCAATGTGACTCAATTGTCACTTCAATAGATGAATTTTGACTAAATGTTATTGTAAATGTTAAAAGAGTGAATTTATAAAGTCTAAATATTAATTATAGTTGAGTAGTGTGACAAAATGACTTTTTTTAAAAAGCAGGGGGCAGTAAAATACCACTTATTGGCTTAATAGGCCATTATGTTCATATCATTTTCACCTTTTTAACTGTTATACAGGCCTATTTTGTCCAATCTGTCCGAAAATTTTCATGATTATTTGGAGTCATGACCCACATGTTCAGACTTGTTTTTAATAAGATCTGAGCATTCATCGAAGAGATATAGGCTTTCGAGCACACTCGGTCAAGGCTACACATTGAAGTGACCCTATTATAGCCATCAAAATGCAGAAGTTCAACCTTTTCTGATAATTATTGCTCTAGAGAGTCCACAGAATTGTACTGCACTGGTTTTGAACGTTATTATATGAAAATTATGTGATCTTAGATGGAACAAACCATTTACAGTCAATACTGGCAATTTACCATAGGGAATATATGGTTTTTAAGATTTTTAACAGTTATAGCGCCACCTATTGTCCGATCTCCATGAAACTTTGCATGCTTGTTAATGATGTTATGTCACATATGCTCACCAATTTTTGTGAAGTTCCGAGTTTTATTTATGATTTATAGGGTTTTGAGTGTGTTTTGACACGCCCCTTTTTATAAATGATCCTGTTATAGCAGACCAAAGGGCAAAGTTCAACTTTGTTTCGATAATTATTGATCTAGAGAGTCCAGAGAATTGTCCTAGACTGGTCTGGTTCTGATCGGGCGAAAAACCAGGGACTAGTTCGCAAAAGTAGGTTTTTAACATATTCGTGAATATTTAATGAACGGTTTGATTGACAGCAATGGTTCTAGAGGCAAAGTTGTTCAGCATGAGGAGATCTATCGACTGATATGCATATTGAGGGGATGTGTGCAACACCACGTGATTACAGAGCCGTAAAACTCGTTAGCGCCAACTAGTGGCCGATTTCTTTCAAAACTCTTACAGACCTCTTGGGCCATGAGTTGAACATACCCATTGAGTTTCGTTCCGATCGGCCTCCGTTAACCTTGTTTAAAAGGTGCTCAAATTTCATTGGCCGATGGCAGCCATGTTTTTTGAGATATGCCAATATCCTTTTACACATACATGGCACCTTGGACCAAGACACTGCATACCAATTTTAAAGTCAATCGGACTAACGGTCAGGTGACCACACCCCTTTTTATGTTTTTTTAATGTTATAGCGCCACCTAGTGTTCGATCGTCGCAATTTTTTTACTGTGACCCCAGACTGTCCTTATACACATGTGTGCCAAGTTTGGTCAACCTATCTCATTTACTTCTGGAGTTATAGCCGTTTTAGTAAAATAGGCTCCTCCCACAACGTTCATTTTGCAACCCTGAATCGAAAATTCAACTTTTTTTCGATAATTATTGATATTCAGACTTCAGAGAACATTTCTGCACTGGTTTGGTTCCGATCGGGCAAAAAACCAGGGACTAGTTCGCAAAAGTCGTTTTTTGACAAAATTCAAAATGGCGGAAAATCTATCATGGCGGAAATGAAATCGGAGATATACGTTTTGTTTTCCAGGTTTTCAGCTTTCCACTGATATAAGACACTTGAGTCTACGACATACGGTTTAGGAGTTATGAGCAGTTTTGCGCAATTGGTTGCTATAGCGCCACCTATGGGCCAATCGGGCTCATAATTTGATAACCTCTCCTCGATTTCTGTGCTACCTTAATCCCAAATATCAAGTCTCTAGCACTTACGGTTTGGGCTGCACGATGCGTTTTACGGCAGAATAATAATAATAATTAAAGCTGCAAGCAGCATTTAGCGGTGTTCAAGCAGTTAAGGCATTTAAGATTTTTAACCACACAAGCATCAAAAGACATTACGTTTTATGTAGCAAGCATTTAACCACTGATATCATAGATGGAATAGACCATGTTTTAGCATGATTTACCATGATATACCACATTTTAGTGTGATTTTTCATGATTTACCATGTTCCAGTATGATTTACCATGAATCTAGCATGATTTACCATGATTTACCAAGTTCTAGTATGATTTACTACGTTCTAGGATGATTTACCATAGAGCAGTGGTTCCCAAACCTGTCCTGAAGGACCCGTTTTCTCTGTCTCTCTAATCAATCACACCTGATTCAACTCATCAGCTCATTAACCTATGTGATTATGAGCTGATGAGTTGAATCAGGTGTGTTTGATTAGGGTTCCCAACACTGCCATAGAGTACTGTGATTCTAGCATGATTTACCATAGTTTATCATGATTTACCACATTGCTAGCATTGATGTGAAGTGTCAGAACAAATGAAGTGATAAACTCTGAGAAAATATGATTGTGTTATAATAGTAATTGTTATACAAGTGATTTTATAGTGTCTAAATATGAATGCACCTGTTAAAAGACTTCATTAATAAGTAGAATGAGCCAATAAGTGGTCTTCTACTGCCCTCTGCAGGCCACTTTCATTTTGACAGTTTTTCCATTTTAACTCCTTTATGCAAGCTTACACACACACACACACACACACACACACACAAAATCATTATGAAAATATATTTGAATGTTATTTCATACATGTCTTTGCAAACTATTAATCAGATTATTCAGAATTTATTCAGAAACATAGGACTACACACACATTCTGTTGTAGATACAGAGATTTGAACTATGTCTCATTCAGGATTCACATTTGTCAATGTGACAGAATTGTCAATAGTGATACTTCAATAGATGAAATTTGACTTAATGTGATTGTAAATGTTAAAATAGTAATTTTATAAAGTCTAAATAGTAATTTTGTCACACTACTCAAGTATAATTCATATTTTAAACAGCAGGGGGCAGTAAAATACTACTTATTGGCTTAATATGCCATTATATTCATTTAATTTTCCCATTTTTAACTGTTATAGAGGCAAATTTTGTCCGATCTGTCTGAAATTTTTCATGATTGTTTGGAGTCATATGGCACATGTTCTGACTTGTTTTTAAGAAGATCTGAGCATTCATTGAAGAGATATAAGCTTTTGGGGACACTAGGTCATGGCTACATTGTGAAGTGACCCTATTATAGCCATCCAAATGAAGTTGTTCAACTTTTTCTGATAATTATTGATCTAGAGAGTCCAGAGAATTGTACTGCACTGGTTTTGAACATTATGATATGAACATTACATGATAATAAATGCAAAACACCATTTACAGCAAATACAGGCAATTTACCATAGGAAATACATTGTTTCAAAGCTTTTTAACAGTTATAGCGCCACCTATGGTCCGATCTCCATAAAATTTGGCATGCTTTTTAAGGATGTTATGTCACATATGCTCACCAATTTTTGTGAAGTTCTGAGTTTTCGTATAGGATTTATAGGCTTTTGACTATATTTTGCCACGCCCATTTTATAAATGACCCTGTTATAGCCAACCAAATGCCAAATTTCAACTTTTTTTTGATAATTATTGATCTAGAGAGTCCAGAGAATTGTCCTAGACTGGTCTGGTTCCGATCGGGCGAAAATCCTAGGACTAGTTCGCAAAAGTAGGTTTTAAACATATTTGTGAATATTTAATGAACGATTTGATTGACAGCAATGGTTCTAGAGGCAAAGTTGTTCAGCATGAGGAGATCTATCAAATGATATGCATTTTGTGGGGATGTGTGCCACACCACGTGATTACAGAGCCGTAAAACTTGTTAGCGCCAACTAGTGGCCGATTTCTTTCAAAACTCTTACAGACCTCTTGGGCCATGAGTCGAACATGCCCATCGAGTTTCGTTCCGATCGGCCTCCGTTAACCTCGTCTCACAGGTGCTCAAACTTCATTGGCCGATGGCGGCCATGTTTTTTGAGATACGCCAATGTCCTTTTATACATACATGGGGCCTTGGACCAAGACACTGCATACCAATTTTCAAGTCAATCGGACCAATGGTCAGGTGGTCACAGCCCTATTTATGTTTTTTTAATGTTATAGCGCCACCTAGTGCCCAATCGTCGCGATTTTTTTACTGTGACCTCAGAATGAACTTATTCACATGTGTACCGAGTTTGGTGAAGCTATCTCATTTACTTCTTGAGTTATAGCCATTTTAGTAAAATAGGCTCCGCCCACAACGTTCATTTTGCGCCCCCTAGCGACCGTGAATCAAAATTTCAACTTTTTTTCGATAATTATTTATATTCAGACTCCAGAGAACATTTTGGCACTGGTTTGGTTCCGATCGGGCGAAAAACCAGGGACTAGTTCGCAAAAGTAGTTTTTCGACAAAATTCAAAATGGCGGAAAATCTATCATGGCGGAAATGAAATCGGAGATATACGTTTTTTACTTCAGGTTTCCAGCTTTCCAGAGATATAAGACACTTGAGTCTACGACATACGGTCTAGGAGTTATGAGCAGTTTTGCGCAATTGGTTGCTATAGCGCCACCTATGGGCCAATCGGGCTCATAATTTGATAACCTCTCCTCGATTTTTGTACTACCATCTGACAAAGTTTCAAGTCTCTAGCACTTACGGTTTGGTCTGCACGATGCGTTTTACGGCAGAATAATAATAATAATAATAATTAAAGCTGCAAGCAGCATTTAGCGGTGTTCAAGCAGTTAAGGCATTTAAGATTTTTAACCACACAAGCATCAAAAGACATTACGTTTTATGTAGCAAGCATTTAACCACTGATATCATAGATGGAATAGACCATGTTTTAGCATGATTTACCATGATATACCACATTTTAGTGTGATTTTTCATGATTTACCATGTTCCAGTATGATTTACCATGAATCTAGCATGATTTACCATGATTTACCAAGTTCTAGTATGATTTACTACGTTCTAGGATGATTTACCATAGAGCAGTGGTTCCCAAACCTGTCCTGAAGGACCCGTTTTCTCTGTCTCTCTAATCAATCACACCTGATTCAACTCATCAGCTCATTAACCTATGTGATTATGAGCTGATGAGTTGAATCAGGTGTGTTTGATTAGGGTTCCCAACACTGCCATAGAGTACTGTGATTCTAGCATGATTTACCATAGTTTATCATGATTTACCACATTGCTAGCATTGATGTGAAGTGTCAGAACAAATGAAGTGATAAACTCTGAGAAAATATGATTGTGTTATAATAGTAATTGTTATACAAGTGATTTTATAGTGTCTAAATATGAATGCACCTGTTAAAAGACTTCATTAATAAGTAGAATGAGCCAATAAGTGGTCTTCTACTGCCCTCTGCTGGCCACTTTCATTTTGACAGTTTTTCCATTTTAACTCCTTTATGCAAGCTTACACACACACACACACACACACACACACACACAAAATCATTATGAAAATATATTTGAATGTTATTTCATACATGTCTTTGCAAACTATTAATCAGATTATTCAGAATTTATTCAGAAACATAGGACTACACACACATTCTGTTGTAGATACAGAGATTTGAACTATGTCTCATTCAGGATTCACATTTGTCAATGTGACAGAATTGTCAATAGTGATACTTCAATAGATGAAATTTGACTTAATGTGATTGTAAATGTTAAAATAGTAATTTTATAAAGTCTAAATAGTAATTTTGTCACACTACTCAAGTATAATTCATATTTTAAACAGCAGGGGGCAGTAAAATACTACTTATTGGCTTAATATGCCATTATATTCATTTAATTTTCCCATTTTTAACTGTTATAGAGGCAAATTTTGTCCGATCTGTCTGAAATTTTTCATGATTGTTTGGAGTCATATGGCACATGTTCTGACTTGTTTTTAAGAAGATCTGAGCATTCATTGAAGAGATATAAGCTTTTGGGGACACTAGGTCATGGCTACATTGTGAAGTGACCCTATTATAGCCATCCAAATGAAGTTGTTCAACTTTTTCTGATAATTATTGATCTAGAGAGTCCAGAGAATTGTACTGCACTGGTTTTGAACATTATGATATGAACATTACATGATAATAAATGCAAAACACCATTTACAGCAAATACAGGCAATTTACCATAGGAAATACATTGTTTCAAAGCTTTTTAACAGTTATAGCGCCACCTATGGTCCGATCTCCATAAAATTTGGCATGCTTTTTAAGGATGTTATGTCACATATGCTCACCAATTTTTGTGAAGTTCTGAGTTTTCGTATAGGATTTATAGGCTTTTGACTATATTTTGCCACGCCCATTTTATAAATGACCCTGTTATAGCCAACCAAATGCCAAATTTCAACTTTTTTTTGATAATTATTGATCTAGAGAGTCCAGAGAATTGTCCTAGACTGGTCTGGCTCCGATCGGGCGAAAATCCTAGGACTAGTTCGCAAAAGTAGGTTTTAAACATATTTGTGAATATTTAATGAACGATTTGATTGACAGCAATGGTTCTAGAGGCAAAGTTGTTCAGCATGAGGAGATCTATCAAATGATATGCATTTTGTGGGGATGTGTGCCACACCACGTGATTACAGAGCCGTAAAACTTGTTAGCGCCAACTAGTGGCCGATTTCTTTCAAAACTCTTACAGACCTCTTGGGCCATGAGTCGAACATGCCCATCGAGTTTCGTTCCGATCGGCCTCCGTTAACCTCGTCTCACAGGTGCTCAAACTTCATTGGCCGATGGCGGCCATGTTTTTTGAGATACGCCAATGTCCTTTTATACATACATGGGGCCTTGGACCAAGACACTGCATACCAATTTTCAAGTCAATCGGACCAACGGTCAGGTGGTCATAGCCCTATTTATGTTTTTTTAATGTTATAGCGCCACCTAGTGCCCAATCGTCGCGATTTTTTTACTGTGACCTCAGAATGAACTTATTCACATGTGTACCGAGTTTGGTGAAGCTATCTCATTTACTTCTTGAGTTATAGCCATTTTAGTAAAATAGGCTCCGCCCACAACGTTCATTTTGCGCCCCCTAGCGACCGTGAATCAAAATTTCAACTTTTTTTCGATAATTATTGATATTCAGACTCCAGAGAACATTTTGGCACTGGTTTGGTTCCGATCGGGCGAAAAACCAGGGACTAGTTCGCAAAAGTAGTTTTTCGACAAAATTCAAAATGGCGGAAAATCTATCATGGCGGAAATGAAATCGGAGATATACGTTTTTTACTTCAGGTTTCCAGCTTTCCAGAGATATAAGACACTTGAGTCTACGACATACGGTCTAGGAGTTATGAGCAGTTTTGCGCAATTGGTTGCTATAGCGCCACCTATGGGCCAATCGGGCTCATAATTTGATAACCTCTCCTCGATTTTTGTACTACCATCTGACAAAGTTTCAAGTCTCTAGCACTTACGGTTTGGTCTGCACGATGCGTTTTAGCGGAGAATAATAATAATAAATATATATATATATATATATATATATATATATATGCAATATAGTTTTGAACATATATTAATGCAAATACTTTTCTTCTTTCATATGTGCAAAAAATTGAAATGAATAAAATGATACCACAGAGACATTCTTCAATATGCAAACGATTGAACTTGAATAAATTAATTGATTGTTAATGTTACTTATTTTCATATGCACTGTTTAAAAACAACAACATTGTATTATTCTGGCAATAAAATGCAGTTTTGTTTTCTATGACTTGGTTTGACTCCATGTATTTTTTAATGGCACGTTTTTCATATTAACTCTAATAAAAATGCTTAAACACATTTTGTTATAGCTATAGATATTTGAAATAAATGGTAGGTAAAAAAAAATGCTTATTACAGATTTCCCATTTAAAACGCAATTTTTCGTTTTCATTTTAATCATATAATTTTATTGAAAAAAATTTCTCAAATTTTCATGTTTACTCAATGCATGCTTACAGACACACACTTTTGGGATGTTATTGTGAAAATCTAATTTAGTTTAATATAGTTGATAAAATCTAATTTAGTTTAGTTGAATATTTAGGCAATATAGTTTAATAATATTAATTATATTCATAGCTGTCAACATTGAACATTGAAAATAAGGGAGATTTCCCGGAATCCATCCCCAAAATAAGGGATTTTTTTTACACGATTCTTACCCACAAACTTTTAAAAAAAAAGAAGCACTAATCATTAACAGTCTAAAGAGTTTATAACTAGCCTACATATAGGCCTACATGTGTGAGAGAGAGAAAGAGACAGTGTGTGTGTGTGTGTGTATGAGAGAGAGAAAGAGACAGTGTGTGTGTGTGTGTGTGTGTGTGTGTGTGTGAGAGAGAGAGAGAGAGAGAGAGAGGGAGAGACTGAGAGACAGTGTGTGTGTGTGTGTGTGTGTGTGTGTGTGTGTGTGTGTGTGTGTGTGTGTGTGTGTGTGTGTGTGTGTGTGTTAGGGGTGTGACCATAACCGTGAGACCGACGGTTATAGTTGAACACCGTCATTAGAACTCTATAATCGCCAAAACCGTGTTATTAAAATATTTTTTACAAAAATGTTTTATCATAGAGAATGTTTAAATACTAATATCAGCTTACGAGGGAAACGGAGGCGGAGTTAGTGGTGCTTCGGAAGTTCGGAGGCTGCTACTACTGGAGATGATTCGGGAGAGGTCTGTGCCCCTTTACCGATCAGAGCGCACGCTGACACGGGTTAAGCTTTGTTTATACCATGGTTTATACTCAACGCGTCCGCACGAGCGCGAAGGTGCGCGCGGCAAAAATGACGCGTTGGGTGCGCAAGACCGGCAAGACCCCATTTCGCTTTGCTGTGTGCACGGCTTTTTTTGTAACAGCGCGCGCGGCGCCGCATCCGAGGATGAACGACTTCAAGCCGAATCTGCCGGAGCTTGTACGTCTCACACAATCAGAGCGTAAAAATACGGGATATTTTACGGGAAAATACTAAAACGGGAAGACAGCGGGAAAAGAGCTAAAATACGTGAGAAACCCGGAAAAAACGGGAGGGTTGACAGCTATGATTATATTACCAATCCATCATAATAATAAAATAGCTTTAAGAAGTAAAATGGCCAGCAGAGGGCAGTAGAAGACCACTTATTGGCTCACTTTCATTTTAAACAACTTGGTTTCACTAGAATCCTGCACTAAGGCAACCCAGTTTTTTCATGTTAACTCCATAATGCATGCTTACACACACACACACACACAAACACACACACACACACACACACACACACACACACACACACACACACACACTCTTGTACATCTATCTTTATGAGGACATTCATTGACACAATGCAATCTCTAGCCGCTTACCTAACCTTACTCATCACAACTAAGTGCTTAACCCGAACCCTTACCCTAAACCTACCCTTAACCTAATTATAACCGTATCCCTAAAACCAAGTCTTGACCCTCAAGCCTTTAAAGGGGTCTCAGAAAGTGAGGACCGGCCAAAATGCCCTCACTTTACTCTCTTTGTCCTCACTCCAATGGTCTAAAACTCAAACTGGTCCTCACAAAGATAGTTGTACAAGTACACACACACACACACACACACACACACACACACACACACACACACACACACGTGTGGGATATGTTATTTTTGAAATCTCTTTTAATGGTCTATAAGCATTTCACATATTTCTTTGTGATGTAATAATATACAACTAATTTAAAAAAATAGCTTTAAGCATTTGTTTGTTAGCCAATGCTGAAAGCTGATAAAAAGATTGAACATGTCTAATACTGCTGCTCCCTCTAGTGGACAACAGTGGTATTACAGCCTATATAGAGTTGAAATGAATGAATGGAAATTTGGTTTTTCACTTATATCTCGGGAACGAGAAAGTGAAAAAATCTGAAACTCAGAACTTAGATAATGTCCGAAGAGCCCTGTTGAACGAGACCATCCCGGTGTTGGTGGCCGATCGGGGCCGGGAGTTATGCCCGTTCAAAAGCATATATTTTGGGGCTTATATCTCGGGAATGCCCTGGCCGAATCGCACCAAACTCGAATCGAAGCTAGATGAGGACGAGCCCTTTCTAACGAGCTATCGCACAAGAATCTAGGTGGTCTAGGTCGAGAGTTACAGCCGTTCAAACTCGGGGGTCTCTCGAATTAGCGATCCGCGGGGGGGCGCTCCCGAGGCCCGCGATGATAGATTTCGATCAAGGCCCAATAGAGGACTTTACCATCCAAATTTGAGCGCGCAGGGAGTTCGCGTTTTCGAGTTATGAGTGAATTTGTACTGTGAGGGCGTGGCCTAACGTTCGTTTTCAGCCTGAGCCTTCCTGTGACACAATTGTGAATAATACATGAATGTGATTGTAAATGTTAAAATAATGATTTTATAAAGTCTAAATATGAATTATATATAACAATATTAGGGAGTAGTATGATAAAATGACAGCAGGTCCACTTATTGTAAAATGCCACTTATTGGCTGTTATAGTCATCAAAGCTGTTTAATATAGTCATCACAGCTGGTCTTTCACCCTATTATAGCCATCCAAATGAAGAAGTTATACCTTTTCTGACAATTATTGATCTATTCTAGAGAGTCCAGAGAATTGTACTGCACTGGTTTTAAACAGGCAATTTACCATAAGATATATATGGTTTTAAAGCTTTTTAACAGTTATAGCGCCACTTATGGTCCGATCTCCATGAAACTGTGCATGCTTCTTCACCATGTTATGACACATATGCTCATCAATTTTTGTGAAGTTCTGATTTTTTATTTACGATTTATAGGCTTTTGAGTGTATTTTGACACGCCCCTTTTCTAAATGACCCTGTTATAGTGAACCATAGGGTAAAGTTCAACTTTTTTTTGATAATTATTGATCTAGAGAGTCCAGAGAATTGTCTTAGACTGGTCTGTTTCCGATCGGGCGAAAAACCAGGGACTAGTTCGCAAAAGTAGGTTTTTAACATATTCGTGAATATTTAATGAACGGTTTGATTGACAGCAATGGTTCTAGAGGCAAATTTGTTCAACATGAGGAGATCTATCAAATGATATGCATTTTGTGGGGATGTGTGCAACACCAAGTGATTACAGAGCCGTAAAACTCGTTAGCGCCAACTAGTGGCCGATTTCTTTCAAAATTCTTACAGGCCTCTAGGGCCATAAGTCGAACGTGCCCATCGAGTTTCGTTCCGATCGGCCTCCGTTAACCTCGTCTCATTGGTGCTCAAACTTCATTGGTCGATGGCGGCCATGTTTTTTTAGATACGCCAATGTCCTCATACACATACATGGGGCCTTGGACCAAGACACTGCTTACCAATTTTCAAGTCAATCGGACTAACGGTCAGCTGGTCAGAGCCCTTTTTATGTTTTTTTCACATTACAGCGCCACCTAGTGTTTGATCGTCGCGATTTTTTTACTGTGACCTCAGAATGAACTCATTCACATGTGTACCGAGTTTGGTGAAGCTATCTCAATTACTTCTTGAGTTATAACCATTTTAGTAAAATAGGCTCCGCCCACAGCGTTTATTTTGCGCCCCCTAGCGAACATGAATCAAAATTTCAACTTTTTTTTGATAATTATTGATATTCAGACTCCAGAGAACATTTCTGCACTGGTTTGGTTCCGATCGGGCGAAAAACCAGGGACTAGTTCACAAAAGTAGTTTTTCGACAAAATTCAAAATGGCGGAAAAATTTGCATACCGGAAATGAAATCGGAGATATACGTTTTTTAAGTCAGAAGTCCAGCTTTCCAATGATATAAGACACTTGAGTGTACGACATACGGTTTAGGAGTTATGAGCAGTTTCGCGTTTTTGTTACTACAGCGCCACCTATGGGCCAATCGGGCTCATATTCTCTCAACCTCTCCTCGATTTCTGTGCTACCTTAAACCCAAATATCAAGTCTCTAGCACTTACGGTTTGGTCTGCACGATGCGTTTTACGGCAGAATAATAATAATAACTAGCAGCATTTAGCGGTGTTCAAGCATTTAAGCCATTTTAGCACATAAGCATTAAAGACATTTAGCAAGCATGTAACCACTGACATAATAGATGGAAAACCATTTACCATGATTCTAGCATGATTTGCCATAGTTTTACCATGATTTACCATGTTCTAGTATGATTTACCATGAATCTAGCATGATTTACCATAGTTTACCATGATATACCAAGTTCTAGTATGATTCACCATGATTTACCCTGTTGTAGCATGGTTTACCACAATTGAACACATTCTAGTATGATTTGCCATGTTATAGTATAATTTACCATGATATACCACATTCTAGAATGATTTACCAGGATTGTAGCATGATTTACCATGATTCATCACATTGCTAGCATGATTTGCCATGATACACCATGTAATAGTATTTTTTACTATGATTTACCATGTTTCTATCATGATTTACCACATTGCTGCATTGATTTGAAGTGTCAATAAAAAAGTGATAAACTCTGACAAAAAATTATTGTCTTATAATAGTTAACATGGAAAAACTGGTTTGCTTCAGAATACTGGTGAAATTAAAGTCTGTCAAAATGAGAGTGAGCCAATAAGTGGTCTTCTACTGCCATCTGCTGGTCATTCTGCTTATTAATAAAGTGTTTTCAGAGATGCTTTTGCACTCATATGTAGACATTTGCACACACACACACACACTTTTGGGATGTTATTGTGAAAATCTAATTTAGTTTAATATAGTTGATAAAATCTAATTTAGTTTAGTTGAATATTTAGGCAATATAGTTTAATAATATTAATTATATTCATAGCTGTCAACATTGAACATTGAAAATAAGGGAGATTTCCCGGAATCCATCCCCAAAATAAGGGATTTTTTTTACACGATTCTTACCCACAAACTTTTTAAAAAAAAGAAGCACTAATCATTAACAGTCTAAAGAGTTTATAACTAGCCTACATATAGGCCTACATGTGTGAGAGAGAGAAAGAGACAGTGTGTGTGTGTGTGTGTATGAGAGAGAGAAAGAGACAGTGTGTGTGTGTGTGTGTGTGTGTGTGTGTGTGAGAGAGAGAGAGAGAGAGAGAGAGGGAGAGACTGAGAGACAGTGTGTGTGTGTGTGTGTGTGTGTGTGTGTGTGTGTGTGTGTGTGTGTGTGTGTGTGTGTGTGTTAGGGGTGTGACCATAACCGTGAGACCGACGGTTATAGTTGAACACCGTCATTAGAACTCTATAATCGCCAAAACCGTGTTATTAAAATATTTTTTACAAAAATGTTTTATCATAGAGAATGTTTAAATACTAATATCAGCTTACGAGGGAAACGGAGGCGGAGTTAGTGGTGCTTCGGAAGTTCGGAGGCTGCTACTACTGGAGATGATTCGGGAGAGGTCTGTGCCCCTTTACCGATCAGAGCGCACGCTGACACGGGTTAAGCTTTGTTTATACCATGGTTTATACTCGACGCGTCCGCACGAGCGCGAAGGTGCGCGCGGCAAAAATGACGCGTTGGGTGCGCAAGACCGGCAAGACCCCATTTCGCTTTGCTGTGTGCACGGCTTTTTTTGTAACAGCGCGCGCGGCGCCGCATCCGAGGATGAACGACTTCAAGCCGAATCTGCCGGAGCTTGTACGTCTCACACAATCAGAGCGTAAAAATACGGGATATTTTACGGGAAAATACTAAAACGGGAAGACAGCGGGAAAAGAGCTAAAATACGTGAGAAACCCGGAAAAAACGGGAGGGTTGACAGCTATGATTATATTACCAATCCATCATAATAATAAAATAGCTTTAAGAAGTAAAATGGCCAGCAGAGGGCAGTAGAAGACCACTTATTGGCTCACTTTCATTTTAAACAACTTGGTTTCACTAGAATCCTGCACTAAGGCAACCCAGTTTTTTCATGTTAACTCCATAATGCATGCTTACACACACACACACACACAAACACACACACACACACACACACACACACACACACACACACACACACACACACACACACACACTCTTGTACATCTATCTTTATGAGGACATTCATTGACACAATGCAATCTCTAGCCGCTTACCTAACCTTACTCATCACAACTAAGTGCTTAACCCGAACCCTTACCCTAAACCTACCCTTAACCTAATTATAACCGTATCCCTAAAACCAAGTCTTGACCCTCAAGCCTTTAAAGGGGTCTCAGAAAGTGAGGACCGGCCAAAATGCCCTCACTTTACTCTCTTTGTCCTCACTCCAATGGTCTAAAACTCAAACTGGTCCTCACAAAGATAGTTGTACAAGTACACACACACACACACACACACACACACACACACACACACACACACACACACACGTGTGGGATATGTTATTTTTGAAATCTCTTTTAATGGTCTATAAGCATTTCACATATTTCTTTGTGATGTAATAATATACAACTAATTTAAAAAAATAGCTTTAAGCATTTGTTTGTTAGCCAATGCTGAAAGCTGATAAAAAGATTGAACATGTCTAATACTGCTGCTCCCTCTAGTGGACAACAGTGGTATTACAGCCTATATAGAGTTGAAATGAATGAATGGAAATTTGGTTTTTCACTTATATCTCGGGAACGAGAAAGTGAAAAAATCTGAAACTCAGAACTTAGATAATGTCCGAAGAGCCCTGTTGAACGAGACCATCCCGGTGTTGGTGGCCGATCGGGGCCGGGAGTTATGCCCGTTCAAAAGCATATATTTTGGGGCTTATATCTCGGGAATGCCCTGGCCGAATCGCACCAAACTCGAATCGAAGCTAGATGAGGACGAGCCCTTTCTAACGAGCTATCGCACAAGAATCTAGGTGGTCTAGGTCGAGAGTTACAGCCGTTCAAACTCGGGGGTCTCTCGAATTAGCGATCCGCGGGGGGGCGCTCCCGAGGCCCGCGACGATAGATTTCGATCAAGGCCCAATAGAGGACTTTACCATCCAAATTTGAGCGCGCAGGGAGTTCGCGTTTTCGAGTTATGAGTGAATTTGTACTGTGAGGGCGTGGCCTAACGTTCGTTTTCAGCCTGAGCCTTCCTGTGACACAATTGTGAATAATACATGAATGTGATTGTAAATGTTAAAATAATGATTTTATAAAGTCTAAATATGAATTATATATAACAATATTAGGGAGTAGTATGATAAAATGACAGCAGGTCCACTTATTGTAAAATGCCACTTATTGGCTGTTATAGTCATCAAAGCTGTTTAATATAGTCATCACAGCTGGTCTTTCACCCTATTATAGCCATCCAAATGAAGAAGTTATACCTTTTCTGACAATTATTGATCTATTCTAGAGAGTCCAGAGAATTGTACTGCACTGGTTTTAAACAGGCAATTTACCATAAGATATATATGGTTTTAAAGCTTTTTAACAGTTATAGCGCCACTTATGGTCCGATCTCCATGAAACTGTGCATGCTTCTTCACCATGTTATGACACATATGCTCATCAATTTTTGTGAAGTTCTGATTTTTTATTTACGATTTATAGGCTTTTGAGTGTATTTTGACACGCCCCTTTTCTAAATGACCCTGTTATAGTGAACCATAGGGTAAAGTTCAACTTTTTTTTGATAATTATTGATCTAGAGAGTCCAGAGAATTGTCTTAGACTGGTCTGTTTCCGATCGGGCGAAAAACCAGGGACTAGTTCGCAAAAGTAGGTTTTTAACATATTCGTGAATATTTAATGAACGGTTTGATTGACAGCAATGGTTCTAGAGGCAAATTTGTTCAACATGAGGAGATCTATCAAATGATATGCATTTTGTGGGGATGTGTGCAACACCAAGTGATTACAGAGCCGTAAAACTCGTTAGCGCCAACTAGTGGCCGATTTCTTTCAAAATTCTTACAGGCCTCTAGGGCCATAAGTCGAACGTGCCCATCGAGTTTCGTTCCGATCGGCCTCCGTTAACCTCGTCTCATTGGTGCTCAAACTTCATTGGTCGATGGCGGCCATGTTTTTTTAGATACGCCAATGTCCTCATACACATACATGGGGCCTTGGACCAAGACACTGCTTACCAATTTTCAAGTCAATCGGACTAACGGTCAGCTGGTCAGAGCCCTTTTTATGTTTTTTTCACATTACAGCGCCACCTAGTGTTTGATCGTCGCGATTTTTTTACTGTGACCTCAGAATGAACTCATTCACATGTGTACCGAGTTTGGTGAAGCTATCTCAATTACTTCTTGAGTTATAACCATTTTAGTAAAATAGGCTCCGCCCACAGCGTTTATTTTGCGCCCCCTAGCGAACATGAATCAAAATTTCAACTTTTTTTTGATAATTATTGATATTCAGACTCCAGAGAACATTTCTGCACTGGTTTGGTTCCGATCGGGCGAAAAACCAGGGACTAGTTCGCAAAAGTAGTTTTTCGACAAAATTCAAAATGGCGGAAAAATTTGCATACCGGAAATGAAATCGGAGATATACGTTTTTTAAGTCAGAAGTCCAGCTTTCCAATGATATAAGACACTTGAGTGTACGACATACGGTTTAGGAGTTATGAGCAGTTTCGCGTTTTTGTTACTACAGCGCCACCTATGGGCCAATCGGGCTCATATTCTCTCAACCTCTCCTCGATTTCTGTGCTACCTTAAACCCAAATATCAAGTCTCTAGCACTTACGGTTTGGTCTGCACGATGCGTTTTACGGCAGAATAATAATAATAATAATAATTAAAGCTGCAAGCAGCATTTAGCGGTGTTCAAGCAGTTAAGGCATTTAAGATTTTTAACCACACAAGCATCAAAAGACATTACGTTTTATGTAGCAAGCATTTAACCACTGATATCATAGATGGAATAGACCATGTTTTAGCATGATTTACCATGATATACCACATTTTAGTGTGATTTTTCATGATTTACCATGTTCCAGTATGATTTACCATGAATCTAGCATGATTTACCATGATTTACCAAGTTCTAGTATGATTTACTACGTTCTAGGATGATTTACCATAGAGCAGTGGTTCCCAAACCTGTCCTGAAGGACCCGTTTTCTCTGTCTCTCTAATCAATCACACCTGATTCAACTCATCAGCTCATTAACCTATGTGATTATGAGCTGATGAGTTGAATCAGGTGTGTTTGATTAGGGTTCCCAACACTGCCATAGAGTACTGTGATTCTAGCATGATTTACCATAGTTTATCATGATTTACCACATTGCTAGCATTGATGTGAAGTGTCAGAACAAATGAAGTGATAAACTCTGAGAAAATATGATTGTGTTATAATAGTAATTGTTATACAAGTGATTTTATAGTGTCTAAATATGAATGCACCTGTTAAAAGACTTCATTAATAAGTAGAATGAGCCAATAAGTGGTCTTCTACTGCCCTCTGCAGGCCACTTTCATTTTGACAGTTTTTCCATTTTAACTCCTTTATGCAAGCTTACACACACACACACACACACACACACACACAAAATCATTATGAAAATATATTTGAATGTTATTTCATACATGTCTTTGCAAACTATTAATCAGATTATTCAGAATTTATTCAGAAACATAGGACTACACACACATTCTGTTGTAGATACAGAGATTTGAACTATGTCTCATTCAGGATTCACATTTGTCAATGTGACAGAATTGTCAATAGTGATACTTCAATAGATGAAATTTGACTTAATGTGATTGTAAATGTTAAAATAGTAATTTTATAAAGTCTAAATAGTAATTTTGTCACACTACTCAAGTATAATTCATATTTTAAACAGCAGGGGGCAGTAAAATACTACTTATTGGCTTAATATGCCATTATATTCATTTAATTTTCCCATTTTTAACTGTTATAGAGGCAAATTTTGTCCGATCTGTCTGAAATTTTTCATGATTGTTTGGAGTCATATGGCACATGTTCTGACTTGTTTTTAAGAAGATCTGAGCATTCATTGAAGAGATATAAGCTTTTGGGGACACTAGGTCATGGCTACATTGTGAAGTGACCCTATTATAGCCATCCAAATGAAGTTGTTCAACTTTTTCTGATAATTATTGATCTAGAGAGTCCAGAGAATTGTACTGCACTGGTTTTGAACATTATGATATGAACATTACATGATAATAAATGCAAAACACCATTTACAGCAAATACAGGCAATTTACCATAGGAAATACATTGTTTCAAAGCTTTTTAACAGTTATAGCGCCACCTATGGTCCGATCTCCATAAAATTTGGCATGCTTTTTAAGGATGTTATGTCACATATGCTCACCAATTTTTGTGAAGTTCTGAGTTTTCGTATAGGATTTATAGGCTTTTGACTATATTTTGCCACGCCCATTTTATAAATGACCCTGTTATAGCCAACCAAATGCCAAATTTCAACTTTTTTTTGATAATTATTGATCTAGAGAGTCCAGAGAATTGTCCTAGACTGGTCTGGTTCCGATCGGGCGAAAATCCTAGGACTAGTTCGCAAAAGTAGGTTTTAAACATATTTGTGAATATTTAATGAACGATTTGATTGACAGCAATGGTTCTAGAGGCAAAGTTGTTCAGCATGAGGAGATCTATCAAATGATATGCATTTTGTGGGGATGTGTGCCACACCACGTGATTACAGAGCCGTAAAACTTGTTAGCGCCAACTAGTGGCCGATTTCTTTCAAAACTCTTACAGACCTCTTGGGCCATGAGTCGAACATGCCCATCGAGTTTCGTTCCGATCGGCCTCCGTTAACCTCGTCTCACAGGTGCTCAAACTTCATTGGCCGATGGCGGCCATGTTTTTTGAGATACGCCAATGTCCTTTTATACATACATGGGGCCTTGGACCAAGACACTGCATACCAATTTTCAAGTCAATCGGACCAATGGTCAGGTGGTCACAGCCCTATTTATGTTTTTTTAATGTTATAGTGCCACCTAGTGCCCAATCGTCGCGATTTTTTTACTGTGACCTCAGAATGAACTTATTCACATGTGTACCGAGTTTGGTGAAGCTATCTCATTTACTTCTTGAGTTATAGCCATTTTAGTAAAATAGGCTCCGCCCACAACGTTCATTTTGCGCCCCCTAGCGACCGTGAATCAAAATTTCAACTTTTTTTCGATAATTATTTATATTCAGACTCCAGAGAACATTTTGGCACTGGTTTGGTTCCGATCGGGCGAAAAACCAGGGACTAGTTCGCAAAAGTAGTTTTTCGACAAAATTCAAAATGGCGGAAAATCTATCATGGCGGAAATGAAATCGGAGATATACGTTTTTTACTTCAGGTTTCCAGCTTTCCAGAGATATAAGACACTTGAGTCTACGACATACGGTCTAGGAGTTATGAGCAGTTTTGCGCAATTGGTTGCTATAGCGCCACCTATGGGCCAATCGGGCTCATAATTTGATAACCTCTCCTCGATTTTTGTACTACCATCTGACAAAGTTTCAAGTCTCTAGCACTTACGGTTTGGTCTGCACGATGCGTTTTACGGCAGAATAATAATAATAATAATAATAATAATAATAATAAAAATCAGCACAAATACAATAGGTTTTCAGCACTTCGTGCTTGAACACCTAATAATAAAAATCAGCACAAATACAATAGGTTTTCAGCACTTCGTGCTTGAACACCTAATAATAAAAATCAGCACAAATACAATAGGTTTTCAGCACTTCGTGCTTGAACACCTAATAAAAATCAGCACAAATACAATAGGTTTTCAGCACTTCGTGCTTGAACACCTAATAATAAAAATCAGCACAAATACAATAGGTTTTCAGCACTTCGTGCTTGAACACCTAATAATAAAAATCAGCACAAATACAATAGGTTTTCAGCACTTCGTGCTTGAACACCTAACAAGCCGAATCTGCCGGAGCTTGTACGTCTCACACAATCAGAGCGTAAAAATACGGGATATTTTACGGGAAAATACTAAAACGGGAAGACAGCGGGAAAAGAGCTAAAATACGTGAGAAACCCGGAAAAAACGGGAGGGTTGACAGCTATGATTATATTACCAATCCATCATAATAATAAAATAGCTTTAAGAAGTAAAATGGCCAGCAGAGGGCAGTAGAAGACCACTTATTGGCTCACTTTCATTTTAAACAACTTGGTTTCACTAGAATCCTGCACTAAGGCAACCCAGTTTTTTCATGTTAACTCCATAATGCATGCTTACACACACACACACACACAAACACACACACACACACACACACACACACACACACACACACACACACACACACACACACACACACACACACACACACACACACACTCTTGTACATCTATCTTTATGAGGACATTCATTGACACAATGCAATCTCTAGCCGCTTACCTAACCTTACTCATCACAACTAAGTGCTTAACCCGAACCCTTACCCTAAACCTACCCTTAACCTAATTATAACCGTATCCCTAAAACCAAGTCTTGACCCTCAAGCCTTTAAAGGGGTCTCAGAAAGTGAGGACCGGCCAAAATGCCCTCACTTTACTCTCTTTGTCCTCACTCCAATGGTCTAAAACTCAAACTGGTCCTCACAAAGATAGTTGTACAAGTACACACACACACACACACACACACACACACACACACACACACACACACACACACACACACACACACACACACACGTGTGGGATATGTTATTTTTGAAATCTCTTTTAATGGTCTATAAGCATTTCACATATTTCTTTGTGATGTAATAATATACAACTAATTTAAAAAAATAGCTTTAAGCATTTGTTTGTTAGCCAATGCTGAAAGCTGATAAAAAGATTGAACATGTCTAATACTGCTGCTCCCTCTAGTGGACAACAGTGGTATTACAGCCTATATAGAGTTGAAATGAATGAATGGAAATTTGGTTTTTCACTTATATCTCGGGAACGAGAAAGTGAAAAAATCTGAAACTCAGAACTTAGATAATGTCCGAAGAGCCCTGTTGAACGAGACCATCCCGGTGTTGGTGGCCGATCGGGGCCGGGAGTTATGCCCGTTCAAAAGCATATATTTTGGGGCTTATATCTCGGGAATGCCCTGGCCGAATCGCACCAAACTCGAATCGAAGCTAGATGAGGACGAGCCCTTTCTAACGAGCTATCGCACAAGAATCTAGGTGGTCTAGGTCGAGAGTTACAGCCGTTCAAACTCGGGGGTCTCTCGAATTAGCGATCCGCGGGGGGGCGCTCCCGAGGCCCGCGACGATAGATTTCGATCAAGGCCCAATAGAGGACTTTACCATCCAAATTTGAGCGCGCAGGGAGTTCGCGTTTTCGAGTTATGAGTGAATTTGTACTGTGAGGGCGTGGCCTAACGTTCGTTTTCAGCCTGAGCCTTCCTGTGACACAATTGTGAATAATACATGAATGTGATTGTAAATGTTAAAATAATGATTTTATAAAGTCTAAATATGAATTATATATAACAATATTAGGGAGTAGTATGATAAAATGACAGCAGGTCCACTTATTGTAAAATGCCACTTATTGGCTGTTATAGTCATCAAAGCTGTTTAATATAGTCATCACAGCTGGTCTTTCACCCTATTATAGCCATCCAAATGAAGAAGTTATACCTTTTCTGACAATTATTGATCTATTCTAGAGAGTCCAGAGAATTGTACTGCACTGGTTTTAAACAGGCAATTTACCATAAGATATATATGGTTTTAAAGCTTTTTAACAGTTATAGCGCCACTTATGGTCCGATCTCCATGAAACTGTGCATGCTTCTTCACCATGTTATGACACATATGCTCATCAATTTTTGTGAAGTTCTGATTTTTTATTTACGATTTATAGGCTTTTGAGTGTATTTTGACACGCCCCTTTTCTAAATGACCCTGTTATAGTGAACCATAGGGTAAAGTTCAACTTTTTTTTGATAATTATTGATCTAGAGAGTCCAGAGAATTGTCTTAGACTGGTCTGTTTCCGATCGGGCGAAAAACCAGGGACTAGTTCGCAAAAGTAGGTTTTTAACATATTCGTGAATATTTAATGAACGGTTTGATTGACAGCAATGGTTCTAGAGGCAAATTTGTTCAACATGAGGAGATCTATCAAATGATATGCATTTTGTGGGGATGTGTGCAACACCAAGTGATTACAGAGCCGTAAAACTCGTTAGCGCCAACTAGTGGCCGATTTCTTTCAAAATTCTTACAGGCCTCTAGGGCCATAAGTCGAACGTGCCCATCGAGTTTCGTTCCGATCGGCCTCCGTTAACCTCGTCTCATTGGTGCTCAAAGTTCATTGGTCGATGGCGGCCATGTTTTTTTAGATACGCCAATGTCCTCATACACATACATGGGGCCTTGGACCAAGACACTGCTTACCAATTTTCAAGTCAATCGGACTAACGGTCAGCTGGTCAGAGCCCTTTTTATGTTTTTTTCACATTACAGCGCCACCTAGTGTTTGATCGTCGCGATTTTTTTACTGTGACCTCAGAATGAACTCATTCACATGTGTACCGAGTTTGGTGAAGCTATCTCAATTACTTCTTGAGTTATAACCATTTTAGTAAAATAGGCTCCGCCCACAGCGTTTATTTTGCGCCCCCTAGCGAACATGAATCAAAATTTCAACTTTTTTTTGATAATTATTGATATTCAGACTCCAGAGAACATTTCTGCACTGGTTTGGTTCCGATCGGGCGAAAAACCAGGGACTAGTTCGCAAAAGTAGTTTTTCGACAAAATTCAAAATGGCGGAAAAATTTGCATACCGGAAATGAAATCGGAGATATACGTTTTTTAAGTCAGAAGTCCAGCTTTCCAATGATATAAGACACTTGAGTGTACGACATACGGTTTAGGAGTTATGAGCAGTTTCGCGTTTTTGTTACTACAGCGCCACCTATGGGCCAATCGGGCTCATATTCTCTCAACCTCTCCTCGATTTCTGTGCTACCTTAAACCCAAATATCAAGTCTCTAGCACTTACGGTTTGGTCTGCACGATGCGTTTTACGGCAGAATAATAATAATAATAATAATAATAAAAATCAGCACAAATACAATAGGTTTTCAGCACTTCGTGCTTGAACACCTAATTAAAGCTGCAAGCAGCATTTAGCGGTGTTCAAGCAGGTAAGGCCTTTAAGGCCGTTAAGCACAAAAGCATCAAAAGACAGTACATTTTATTTAGCATACATTTAAACACTGACATAATAGATGGAAAAAACCATTTACAGCCAATATAGGCAATTTACCATAGGAAATCTATGGTTTTAAAGCTTTTTAACAGTTATAGCGCCACCTATGGTCCGATCTCCATGAAACTTTGCATGCTTCTTCACCATGTTATGAGACATATGCTCTTCAATTTCTGTGAAGTTTTGACTTTTCGTTTAGGATTTATAGGCTTTTGACCGTATTTTACCCTGCCCCTTTTCTAAATGACCCTGTTACAGCCACCCAAATGCAACATTTCAACTTTTTATCAATAATTATTGATCTAGAGAGTCCAGAGAATTGCCCTATACTGGTTTGGTTCCGATCGGGCGAAAAACCAGGGACTAGTTCGCAAAATTAGGTTTTTAACATAATTGTGAATATTTAATGAACGATTTGATTGACAACAATGGTTCTAGAGGCAAAGTTGTTCAACATGAGGAGATCTATCAAATGATATGCATTTTGTGGGGATGTGTGCAACACCACGTGATTACAGAGCCGTAAAACTTGTTAGCGCCAACTAGTGGCCGATTTGTTTCAAAATTCTTACAGGCCTCTAGGGCCATGAGTCGAACATGCCCATCGAGTTTCGTTCCGATCGGCCTCCGTTAACCTCGTCTCATAGGTGCTCAAACTTCATTGGTCGATGGCGGCCATGTTTTTTGAGATACGCCAATATCCTTTTACACATACATGGGGCCTTGGACCAAGACACTGCATACCAATTTTCAAGTCAATCGGACTAACGGTCAGGTGGCCACACCCCTTTTTATGTTTTTTTAATGTTATAGCGCCACCATGTGGCCAATCGACGCAGT
This sequence comes from Gila orcuttii, assembly GCA_026230005.1. NCBI lineage: Eukaryota > Metazoa > Chordata > Actinopteri > Cypriniformes > Leuciscidae > Gila > Gila orcuttii. The sequence goes on from JAPDVR010000021.1 coordinate 27,565,865, forward strand.
TTTTTTACTGTGACCTTGATTTGAACTCATAAATATGAGTACCAAGTTTGGTGAAGATATCTCATTTACTTCTCGAGTTATAGCCATTTTAGTAAAATTGGCTCCTCCCAAAACGTTAATTTTACTCCCCCTAGCGACCGGAATTTGAAATTTCAACTTTTTTTCAATAATTATTGATAAGCAGACTCCAGAGAACATTTCTGCACTGGTTTGGTTCCAATAGGGCAAAAAAACAGGGACTAGTTCACAAAAGTAGGTTTTTAACATAATTCAAAATGGCGGACAAGTTTGCATACCAAAAATAAAATCGGAGATATACATTTTATCCTACAGGCATCCAGCTTTCCAATGATATAAGACACTTGAGTCTACGACTTACGGTCTAGGAGTTATGAGCAGTTACGCGCAATTGATTGCTATAGCGCCACCTATGGGCCAATCGGGCTCATACTTTGATAACCTCTCCTCGATTTTTGTACTACCATCTGGCAAAGTTTCAAAGCTCCAGCTCTTACGGTTTGGGCTGCACGATGCGTTTTACGGCGGAATAATAATAATAATAATAACAAGCCGAATCTGCCGGAGCTTGTACGTCTCACACAATCAGAGCGTAAAAATACGGGATATTTTACGGGAAAATACTAAAACGGGAAGACAGCGGGAAAAGAGCTAAAATACGTGAGAAACCCGGAAAAAACGGGAGGGTTGACAGCTATGATTATATTACCAATCCATCATAATAATAAAATAGCTTTAAGAAGTAAAATGGCCAGCAGAGGGCAGTAGAAGACCACTTATTGGCTCACTTTCATTTTAAACAACTTGGTTTCACTAGAATCCTGCACTAAGGCAACCCAGTTTTTTCATGTTAACTCCATAATGCATGCTTACACACACACCACACACACACAAACACACACACACACACACACACACACACACACACACACACACACACACACACACACACACACACACACACACACACACACACACACACACACACACTCTTGTACATCTATCTTTATGAGGACATTCATTGACACAATGCAATCTCTAGCCGCTTACCTAACCTTACTCATCACAACTAAGTGCTTAACCCGAACCCTTACCCTAAACCTACCCTTAACCTAATTATAACCGTATCCCTAAAACCAAGTCTTGACCCTCAAGCCTTTAAAGGGGTCTCAGAAAGTGAGGACCGGCCAAAATGCCCTCACTTTACTCTCTTTGTCCTCACTCCAATGGTCTAAAACTCAAACTGGTCCTCACAAAGATAGTTGTACAAGTACACACACACACACACACACACACACACACACACACACACACACACACACACACACACACACACGTGTGGGATATGTTATTTTTGAAATCTCTTTTAATGGTCTATAAGCATTTCACATATTTCTTTGTGATGTAATAATATACAACTAATTTAAAAAAATAGCTTTAAGCATTTGTTTGTTAGCCAATGCTGAAAGCTGATAAAAAGATTGAACATGTCTAATACTGCTGCTCCCTCTAGTGGACAACAGTGGTATTACAGCCTATATAGAGTTGAAATGAATGAATGGAAATTTGGTTTTTCACTTATATCTCGGGAACGAGAAAGTGAAAAAATCTGAAACTCAGAACTTAGATAATGTCCGAAGAGCCCTGTTGAACGAGACCATCCCGGTGTTGGTGGCCGATCGGGGCCGGGAGTTATGCCCGTTCAAAAGCATATATTTTGGGGCTTATATCTCGGGAATGCCCTGGCCGAATCGCACCAAACTCGAATCGAAGCTAGATGAGGACGAGCCCTTTCTAACGAGCTATCGCACAAGAATCTAGGTGGTCTAGGTCGAGAGTTACAGCCGTTCAAACTCGGGGGTCTCTCGAATTAGCGATCCGCGGGGGGGCGCTCCCGAGGCCCGCGACGATAGATTTCGATCAAGGCCCAATAGAGGACTTTACCATCCAAATTTGAGCGCGCAGGGAGTTCGCGTTTTCGAGTTATGAGTGAATTTGTACTGTGAGGGCGTGGCCTAACGTTCGTTTTCAGCCTGAGCCTTCCTGTGACACAATTGTGAATAATACATGAATGTGATTGTAAATGTTAAAATAATGATTTTATAAAGTCTAAATATGAATTATATATAACAATATTAGGGAGTAGTATGATAAAATGACAGCAGGTCCACTTATTGTAAAATGCCACTTATTGGCTGTTATAGTCATCAAAGCTGTTTAATATAGTCATCACAGCTGGTCTTTCACCCTATTATAGCCATCCAAATGAAGAAGTTATACCTTTTCTGACAATTATTGATCTATTCTAGAGAGTCCAGAGAATTGTACTGCACTGGTTTTAAACAGGCAATTTACCATAAGATATATATGGTTTTAAAGCTTTTTAACAGTTATAGCGCCACTTATGGTCCGATCTCCATGAAACTGTGCATGCTTCTTCACCATGTTATGACACATATGCTCATCAATTTTTGTGAAGTTCTGATTTTTTATTTACGATTTATAGGCTTTTGAGTGTATTTTGACACGCCCCTTTTCTAAATGACCCTGTTATAGTGAACCATAGGGTAAAGTTCAACTTTTTTTTGATAATTATTGATCTAGAGAGTCCAGAGAATTGTCTTAGACTGGTCTGTTTCCGATCGGGCGAAAAACCAGGGACTAGTTCGCAAAAGTAGGTTTTTAACATATTCGTGAATATTTAATGAACGGTTTGATTGACAGCAATGGTTCTAGAGGCAAATTTGTTCAACATGAGGAGATCTATCAAATGATATGCATTTTGTGGGGATGTGTGCAACACCAAGTGATTACAGAGCCGTAAAACTCGTTAGCGCCAACTAGTGGCCGATTTCTTTCAAAATTCTTACAGGCCTCTAGGGCCATAAGTCGAACGTGCCCATCGAGTTTCGTTCCGATCGGCCTCCGTTAACCTCGTCTCATTGGTGCTCAAACTTCATTGGTCGATGGCGGCCATGTTTTTTTAGATACGCCAATGTCCTCATACACACACATGGGGCCTTGGACCAAGACACTGCTTACCAATTTTCAAGTCAATCGGACTAACGGTCAGCTGGTCAGAGCCCTTTTTATGTTTTTTTCACATTACAGCGCCACCTAGTGTTTGATCGTCGCGATTTTTTTACTGTGACCTCAGAATGAACTCATTCACATGTGTACCGAGTTTGGTGAAGCTATCTCAATTACTTCTTGAGTTATAACCATTTTAGTAAAATAGGCTCCGCCCACAGCGTTTATTTTGCGCCCCCTAGCGAACATGAATCAAAATTTCAACTTTTTTTTGATAATTATTGATATTCAGACTCCAGAGAACATTTCTGCACTGGTTTGGTTCCGATCGGGCGAAAAACCAGGGACTAGTTCGCAAAAGTAGTTTTTCGACAAAATTAAAAATGGCGGAAAAATTTGCATACCGGAAATGAAATCGGAGATATACGTTTTTTAAGTCAGAAGTCCAGCTTTCCAATGATATAAGACACTTGAGTGTACGACATACGGTTTAGGAGTTATGAGCAGTTTCGCGTTTTTGTTACTACAGCGCCACCTATGGGCCAATCGGGCTCATATTCTCTCAACCTCTCCTCGATTTCTGTGCTACCTTAAACCCAAATATCAAGTCTCTAGCACTTACGGTTTGGTCTGCACGATGCGTTTTACGGCAGAATAATAATAATAATAATAATAATAAAAATCAGCACAAATACAATAGGTTTTCAGCACTTCGTGCTTGAACACCTAATAAAAATCAGCACAAATACAATAGGTTTTCAGCACTTCGTGCTTGAACACCTAATAAAAATCCTTACAAATACAATAGGTTTTCAGCACTTCGTGCTTGAACACCTAATTACAATTTTAACAATAGTTCAAGTGTATTCTTTCTTTGTAAAAAGTATACATTTTATCATACGTATTAAAAAAAGGTAAGGATTCATTAGTTTGAATATTGGAACAAACACTATAATAACATCTTAGTTGATAATTCAATATACCTACTTTATTTTTGACAAAACATCATACTATAGTATATTTAACATGAGCAGAAATTGGTGAACAAAAGCTTACCTATTTAATGTGACAGTAGTCTTTTTTTTACAGTCAAAACTTTATAATCTATCCAAAACTAATCACAAAATCTTGTCTAAACATTCATATTTTGTCTGTAACATATTGTGTATGATATATTAGCACATACATGTTAATTTGTAGTTTGTTGCTTATGCAGACATTTTATTTCAACATATTTCAGTCTATTTTTACTCATCTTAGTAGGCTATAGCAATATAGTTTGGATGTGTTCATGTAAAAATAACGTTTACTAATGTAGGTGCGAGAGTGAATGAACGGCACAGACACGCGCTGTATAACTGTAGTAAACAAAGCACGTGCGCCTGTGCCGTTCATTCATCATTTAGCCTACACACAGACACGCAATTCATATTTAAACAGTCTTTTTGCAGTTTATAGACACTATTCAATATCGCGATTAGAACAAAGCACTTAAGAATAAATGACTTACTACATCAGCTGTATCCGTTGCTCCTCGAAATGAAACTACCAGCACTTCTGGTACATTTTCCAGGGTTATTACATAGTATTATTCCTCACTGCGTAGGGATACGCTGTGTTCACAGCGGTAGTAAGAAACTTACTAAACATGATGTGTTTTATAATCCAGCTGGTGGGCGTTGGCATGTTTGCATGGCTTGCCTTAGATCACTTGCGTTTGAATACCGCGTGCTCTCCGTGGGCGTGGCACATTAACGCGTAATGAGGTATAATGAGCTGGAAAGCAAAATACTGACATCTCTCTCTTTTCATACAGATTACATAAACTGAGACTATTTGTTTTTTTATATATAAATTAATTCATTTAAAAGAAGAGAGTTCAAACTTCATTATGGAAAAACACTTGTGCCTGTATGACAAGTATTCGCGGAATTACAGTTAATTTTCGGATGCGTTTCAAAATGGACTTCACTGACAGAGAGAAGGCAAAACTAGCATCATGTTCATTTTTCTTTATTTGACTAAAAGCACAATACTTTGTTTATTTTGTGAGTATACACAAAAAAAATGGACACTTAACAGGATCGAATGATGTATAACACAAATATGTAAAATCAAAATCAACAGAGTATTTTGAGTCTCTTTTGCACTGATAAGAAAAAAAGCGAGACTATCGCGCCGGCGCGATAGCCGACCTCAGAGGGTTAAAGGTCTATGTGGCTGCCATTGCGGTTTTCCACTCCCCGGTTGGGTCGAGACCCCCTGATTACTCGTTTCCTTCGTGGCACCCTGAGGCTAAGACCTGCAACTCGCACTAGGATACCGGCCTGGGACCTGGCAATAGTATTAGAAGGCCTATCTGGGGCTCCGTTTGAGCCCTTAGATTCGGTCTCAGAAAAGTTTCTTACATTTAAGACCATTTTTCTATTAGCCATCTCGTCCCTTAAGAGAGTCGGAGATCTTCAGGCCCTTTCGGTTTCCCCCACCTGCCTTGAGTTTGCACCGGGGATGGTCAAGGCATTCTTATACCCTAAACAAGGTTATTTCCCTAAGGTCCCAACCATTATTCCGAGGCCTATTGTGCTACAGGCCTTCTGTCCTCCTCCGTTTACTTCTCCGGACCAGGAAAAATGGAACCTTTTGTGTCTAGTGCGAGCACTGGACACTTATGTTCATCGGTCTTCTCCATGGAGAAAGCCCGATCAATTATTTGTCTGTTTTGGATCACCTAAGAAAGGTCTTCCTGCTTCTAAGCAGACGATTAGCAAGTGGATAGTCGAGGCTATTTCCCTTGCTTATGAGTCCTCTGGCCAGCCATGCCCTTTGGTGGTCAGAGCTCATTCTATGAGGAGTATGGCGGCTTCTAAAGCCTTAATATCTGGAGTTTCGCTTCAAGAGGTTTGTGATGTGGCGGGTTGGTCCTCACCGCTCACATTCGTCAGATTTTATAGCTTGGACCTGGATGCTGCCCCAGGGTCTCAGGTTCTCAGTGCTTAGTGTGGATTTGACAACAGGCTTACACTCAGGCGTTTTGAAATTATGGCGACTTGGGTATTCTCGATCCCAAAGCGTTATCGACGCATCGCGAGTTCCCTCGAAAGGGAACGTCTCAGGTTACGTCTGTAACCATAGTTCCCTGAGACAGGGAACGAGACGATGCTTTGCCCTGCCATACTTCCTGCATCCCTGTGATCGACTTGCTTCGGCTTTTTTCAAAGCTAATGCCGGTTGCACCGGATGCCCTTTTATCATTTCCTGGTCATGACGTCACCCGCCCATGACGATCATCCCTTCCATTGGACTAGTTGACATTGATGCTTCAGACGCGTTCACGCTGGGGACGTTCCCAAAGCGTTATTGACGCATCGTCTCGTTACCTGTCTCAGGGAACTATGGTTACAAACGTAACCTGAGACAGTTTCCTGCCTTTCCCTACATGTCCTGAGATTTCTCTGGATTTTCTGAATCTTTTCACAATATTATGTATGTAGAAGGTGAAAGATTCTTTGCACTCTTGAATTGTTTGACAATTCTCTCATGATATTTGGCACAAAGTGATAAGCCATGAGTCAGGACCATCTTTGCTTGCAAAGACTGAGATGCTCCTTTTACACTCAATCATATTCAATTCAATTCAATTAAATTCACGTTTATTTGTATAGCGCTTTTGACAATACACATAATTTAAAAGCAGCTTTACAGAAAGTGCATGAGTCCACATTATAATTTAGAGTGATTTTTTATCAGAGGTAACTGTCTGAGGTATGTTTTTCAGAAATGTACAAAATAACAGTTATCTAAATTGTATTAATTTAAACAATGTAATAATTTAATGCAGAAACAATGAGCTCATTGAAGTAATGAATACTTGTTGGTTAACAAATTATTATGATTATAACACCCTCACCTATTACCAATTCACCTACTTATTATACTTATTGGACTGTTTCGTAAGTGTTTAATTTGGTAAGCTTTTCACTTTTATTTAGCCTCTGTCCCAACTTTTTTGGAGTGTGTTGCAGCCATCAAAAACAAAATGTGTTTATTTCTACAAAATATGCAATACTTGTCAATGAATATTTCGAAAAAAAATATTTTATTTAAATTTAAAAAAAAAATGTTTGTCAGTTAAATAAAGATTAAATATAATTAACAAATCATAGATTATTGATTTTATTGCATTTTACAAGATGTCCAAAACCTTTCTGGATTTTGGGTTGCAATCAGGGGCGTAATTTGCGGGCGTAATTTGCGGGTGGGACATGTCCCCACCACTTTTTAAAACCTCTCGCGGCACGGTTAGCTACCAGTAGAAATAAATAGGGTTGGGTATCGGTTGGGTTTTATCCGATACCAGTACCTACTCGGTATTTTTTAAACGGTTCCGGTGCTTAAACGGTTCTTGAACCGGTTACTTTAGAAAACGAAACCGCACAAACTTTGTCAAAAAATAATACCATTTTATTTACAGGGCCAAACTGGACACAATATTAACTTAAGTCTTTAAACAATATAAATAGAACATATGATAATAATAAATAAACCAATAAAAAATAAAAATTCACATTTATTATATTAATAAATGTGGATATTCAAATTAATTAACCAATCATACCATTGATCAGCTCTACCAAACTTGGATGTCTTTTTTCCAGTAATAAACAAACATTGTTAAGTTGTTTTGATTGATACTGTGAAGCAGCTTTGATACAATCTGTATTGTGAAAAGCGCTATATAAATATATTTGACTTGACTTGACATTTACTTAATATCAAATAAAACAATATTGTATCAAACAATGTAATAATACTGGAGATTAATAGAGATTACTACCAGGGTAATCTAATGTCGACATGGCTCCAGGTTCCCATGTTTTGTCTTCTTGATCCAGTCATGTAAGTTATCTGGTCGTTGTACTAGTTACGCAGCGCTTAGCTTGGCGAGTTTGGTATTTCGTTCCCACTGCGTCTCAGCTACGCAGCTTTGAGTAAATCTATGAAAGAGAACGTCTCTGGTTACTGCTGTAACCTATGTTCTCTGAATAGGGAACGAGACGCTGCGTTCGCTGCCAAGATCCTCGCGCTGCCGACAAGCTTCCTTTTTCGGCAGAGAAATCTGAGGAGCAGATTATGGCGTCGAGGCGGCGCCCGCGCCATCAGCCAGCGAATTGACGCGTAATTTTACACTGATGCCCGCAAATTAGTTAAAATCTCCCGGAATCAAGAGCGAGCGAGCGAGCGAGCAAGAGCGCGCATGCGAGACAGAAGAGACTGTGCTCCAAGCCGTATAGCGCGCGCACGGCGGAGAGGGAAAGAGCGAGAGACCTTGCGCGCGTGTGCCTCATGAAGCGCATGTAAGACAGAGAGTCAGGCACCGAAATCAGGCACCGAATTTTTCGTTCTAATTCGGTCTGGTTAATACCGTTTACGTCGGAACCGGTTCCCTATTGGCACCGCGTTTCAGTACCCAACCCTAGAAATAAATAAAACATCTTCAACTGGCAGACCATTCATTTCGTCCGTTTGTTAAATAAAAGAAGCGATCTAGCCCTGAAATACGTTGTTTTTTAAATCAAGTGATCAAAGTACTGCTTGCCGCCTGCGATCGGTGGCGCGGTTACAGTGTATCTCGTGGCTCACGCACAGTCTTCACATGCACGCGCGCTTCAATCCGTTTCGGAGACTCTTTGTTCGTTCCGGTGCAGAGCGAGCGGGCGGATCTTGGACAGAGCGCAGAGCGGCATTTTTAAAAGGACGGAGCGTCGCCCTATTTCCCGCTCCAATTTCGCCCCGCTCACACCACGAGTCTGACTCCACGTCTTTCCCCCGCCTGGCTAAAGAAGCTCGCATTGTGTTCAGCATTCCAAGCGGGTCTGCGAGCGCAGAGAGGGTTTTCTCCGCAACCACCGCATAAGTCTGAAGCCTCAGACATTGTCCAAACTTGTGTTCTTGAAGGTGAACTCAAAAGAACTGTAGATAAGGAAAGCAATTCATTTTCTTTCTTTTTTTTTTTTTTTTTAAAGTTTGACAACATAAGCCATTTAAATTGTAATCCACGTGCACTGCGCAAACGTTCAGTTATACGAATTTTGGCCTAATAGTTCATTTAGCCTACTTTTAAAACATTGATGTAGCCTACAGTAGGCCTATAGCCTGTATATTTTTATTTATATAATTAGGCCCATTGATTCGTTTAGTTTTACAGCAATTTTTTTGTACAATTGATATAAGCATATTTTAATTTTAATTGTGCGCGCTGTGCAAATGTTTAGTTATCAAAATGTTGGCCTAATAGTTAATTTACTTTTAAAATGTTTATGTAGGCCTATAATTTTTTTTACATTTTTGTTTATATCATTTTATTTATATAATTAGGCCCATTTATTCGTTTAATTTTACAGCAGTTTGTGTGTACAATGGATAGGCTATAAGCCAATTAAAATTTTAATCGTGTGCGTTGCGCAAAAAATCAGTTATCAAAATTCTGGCCTAATAGTTAATTTGCTTTTAAAAAAATTATGTATATTTTTGTTTATATAATTTTTATTCATATTATTAGGTCAATTTATTCGTTTAATCTTACAGGACTTTTTGTAGGCTATATTCCTTCTTACATAGGCTAGGCCTAATTTCTAATTTGAAATAAAACATTTCTATTTGGAAAATGTTGTTGTTGCTCTTTAGTTCTTTGGGAGGTAAGCCTGTGGTCTAAGCTAAAAGTGAAGTACATGCAGATTTGTTTCCTTTTTTGGAGCGAGCGGGGGGCGATTTGAGTGGAGCGCGAAGAAAACTGTGTTGAGCGCTGAGCGATAATGGGCCTGATGTCCGCTCATATGCTCTGTTCCGGTGAAATCACAAAACAAAAATGCACACAAACGTTTCCCTGCTTGATATATGACAACCACTGATGAACATTTTCGGTTTTGATGAGAAAAAAAACAGAAAAAAAACTATATGAGTGCGAATTAGAACCCTGAACATTTGACATGCTCGGCAAAAGTTCTACCACTGGACCATTAAAGGACACATGTTTTATAGTCGGATCTATGTTTTTATTCACGTGTCACGTGATTCATTAAATTATACACACATTTCCCACCCACTTTTTAAAACAAAGTTACGCCACTGGTTGTAATATTATTTTGTGCTGATTTTTTTATTATTTTATTTATAATTGCTGGTTTTGCAGCTTTGTCCCTTAAAAAACATAGTCCTCAAGGTATCTAAAAGAATACTGTGGTTTTACTATGGTACCTTTGTTGTTTTGGTACATTTTGTTATTGATCCATGTTTTTTTTTTTTGAATATGAATATTATGTTTGCAAGAATCAATTCAAAATATGGGTAACTAATTTCAGGGTGATACACCTGTCCTGTTATAATAATTAAGACAAATCAGCTAATTAAAAGAATAAAATTTTTGAAGAAAAAAAAAACATTATTCTAAGTAAAATGTATTTAAATGTTTGTGTTGCAGGCAGCTCACCAAAAACTTAATAACAATTATTAATCAATTTGTAATATTTTAAAAATACCATATATATATATATATATATATATATATATATATATATATATATATATATATATATATATATATATATATATATATATACACAGGGACGTGCACAGGAATTTTGAGAGGCAGTTGCTCTGACCTGAAAAAAGGGCGATTAGGGGGATTAACTTTGTTCCCTTTCGAGAGGTCTCTCCTATTGCGTAAGTAGCTTACGCTATGGGGAAAACTCATTTTCTCGAGAATATTGAAGTCTTTATGTAAAACGCATTGCAGCTGCACAGCTGACAGCAATGAACGAAGGAACTCGGTCATTGGCTGTGCTGCGGCAACTTGCTTGAACCAATGACGGGGCGACTCTGAATGCGCGACCAATGAGCGCGCTTCGCGCCTGCGCGCGTCAGAGCCCGCCAAGATGGGCGTGGCCAAGCTATATATTGGGCGCCCCGTCATGAGAGTTCTTTAGATTTAATCCCCTTCAGCGAACACCTTCTTCGCTGGATCCTCCGGATTATTGGAAGCCTTCGCCGCCGTGGAAAAGCATACCAGCGGGATTGCTACGAGGACGTCGGCACCTTCAGCCGCCTTCAAGCACCTCCTACTGAGCCATCCAGCGCGCCATATACGCAAGTATTTTACATCTGTCCGCCCCGCGACATTTGTGAAAGAGCAAATTTCCATTAAGGCGTTGTTTCAAATGCCTTCCTGCGCGTCGTGCAGAGACCTTCTCCCGGACGGGGATCGTCACATCATCTGCGCTCGCTGCCTGGGCCGTGACCACGCAGAAGCTGCATTGACCAAGGGTGGATGCCCGGAATGTGATGACCTGGGTCTCTCCGCACTACGGGCTCGCCTCGCCGCTTTCGCCGTGAGCGAGCCCATCGCCACCCCTCTGTTTGAGCCGCGCACTAAGAAAAAGCGCCGCTCACAGAGGCTTCCTGAACCTGAGCTCAGTGACGTCACGCCGAGCCAGTCTCCGCGTGCTTCACCGCCGCTCTTGCCTTCCCCACCGCCGGTTCAGTTCACCCAGCTGGACCCACACCCCTCTGGCAGAGCGGTGGGCCTTGTGACTTTCGGCGCGTCCGAGGACGACGGGGGAATGGACGACAGCTTGTCCATCGACGCTGCATCGGACGACTGGCCGGGCTCCACTCTCGACCCCGCCCCGTCGACGCTAGCTAGCACGAGCGGGGGCTCCACTATGGATACTGAGATTATCCGTGTCCTCTCTAAGGCCGTGGAAGACCTCGGGCTCGATTGGTCTTCTCCCGAAGAGCCAACCCGGAGCCGACTGAATGAGTGGTTTCTGCAGGGGCGCCAGCAGGCCCCTCGGCAAAGGCCTTCTCCCTTCTTCCCGGAAGTTCACGACGAACTCACCAAGTCGTGGAAAGCCCCCCACTCTGCGCGCCTAAAGCCTTCTTTTTCTTCTTCGCTCTCCTCAGTGGACGGCGCGAAGGAAAGAGGCTACGAGGGAACGCCGCCCCTCGAGGAGGCCGTGGCCAATCATCTCTGCCCGCCCTCCACCTCCGGATGGAAAGCCAAAGCTTCCCACCCCTCGAAACCCTGCCGCACTACCTCTGCTCTCGCCGGTCGCGCCTACGCCGCCGCCGGCCAAGCTGCATCAGCGCTTCACTCAATGGCGGTACTTCAAGTGTTCCAAGCCAAGCTTCTCCGCTCTATGGACGAGTCTGGCCCCGAACCCGAAGCCTTCAGGGACTTACGCAGCGCGACTGATATAGCTCTGCGAGCCACGAAGGCCACCGCCCAGTCCATTGGCCGTGCTATGGCTAATTTGACTGTTCTCGAGCGCCATCTGTGGCTGACTCTGACTGAAATGAAGGACGCGGATAAGGCGCCATTTCTCGATGCGCCTATCTCCACCAGCGGGCTGTTTGGACCGGCGGTTAAAGGTTTCGCCGAACGCTTCACTGAGGCCCAGAACGCTTCACAAGCTATGCGTCATTTCCTGCCAAAGCGCTCCAGCTCATCGCAGAGCAGACAGAGACCGCCGCAGCCGCAGCGGGCTAGAACAGCCCCCACCGCCTCTCAGCCCGCGCCTCAGGCTGACGCTCGACGCCGCTCGCGCTCTCACAACCGCAAGCCGCCTCCTGAGCGACGGGGTCCTCGGCCCAAGATTGTGCTGAACCCTGAGCCTCGAAAGCCGTCCTAGCCACAGAAATGAGAAGAGAGAGTACGTGTCTCGCAAAAGCCGGACCACTCTCTCCGCAAAAGCTCAAACATTACCCAGTCCCCTTACAGGCGGCTGGATATGTCCATACAGCAGTCAATGGGCCAGTCACAGAGCTCGCTCACCTGCAAACAAACGCCGTTTTTACGGCGACGCACAGAAAACACAAAAAGAGTCTTTTTCTGCCTGCATCACTAAGGGTTCACATGTCCACAAAGTGTGCATTCCCAGATACTGTCAAAACAGTGCCAAATTCATTCCCAGCTCAGGCTGCGCTTCCCATGAATGTAGATCACGTGCCTACGGTCATGTACGCACCACTACACACAAGCACTGTTCACACAGTTATAAATTCATCCCCAGTAAAAGCGGGAAACATTATAAAAGTGACGCGTGTGCCTACCACTGTTTATGCACCCCCACTTATAAACACTGCCCTTACAGTGTCAAACAAAACCTCAGCTCAGGCTGCGAGTTTTACAAACACAGCGCGCACTGTTGTAATCACACACGCGCCCATTCACTCAGCTGCTCAGCGCGCGCCCGCGCCTCTGAGAGCTATGAGCTCAGGCGATTCGCTAGCCGGGTCCCTACGTCACAGCGGCCCGCCCCTAGCCTGTATTCAGCCCATATCTGTACACGCAGCGGCATGGGAAAACATTCCAGATATGCCGAAATGGGTATTAAATATAGTAAAGCACGGATACTCGCTCCAGTTCGCTCGCAGGCCACCACGTTTTACGACTGTGGTCGAGACGAAAGTGAGAAAAGAGTGTTCACATGTTCTACGCACCGAGGTGCGCAAACTAATAGAAAAGGGCGCTGTGGAAACTGTTTCCCCCTCTCTGAGCGGGACAGGTTTTTACAGCCGCTATTTTCTCGTCCCGAAAAAGGATGGCGGTCTCCGCCCCATCCTAGATCTCAGACACCTGAACAAAGCACTAATGATTCGCTCGTTCAGAATGTTAACAACCAAGCATATCCTCGCGCAAGTGCGCCCAGGAGATTGGTTTCTCTCAGTGGATCTGAAAGATGCTTACTTTCACATTCCAATAGCGCCTCATCACAGGCCGTTTCTGAGATTCGCTTTCGAGGGACAGTCATACCAGTACACAGTACTCCCGTTCGGCCTGTCCCTGGCTCCCCGTACATTCACGAAATGTATGGATGCAGCACTTTCCCCCCTAAGACAAAGGGGAGTGCGAATACTGAATTATCTCGACGATTGGCTGGTTCTAGCACAATCAGAGAGTCAGCTAATAACACACAGATCTTGGATTATCAGCCATTTAGAATGCCTGGGTCTAAGAATCAATTTTGCAAAAAGCATACTATCTCCCAGCCAGAGAATTTCTTTCCTGGGAATAGTTCTAGACTCGATGCAAATGAGAGCGCGTCTCTCATCGGAGCGCGCGCTCACCATCCGGCGCCTTGCAACATCATTCAGAGCGGGCGCGCGCGCCCCCGTCAAACGGTTTCAGAGGATGCTCGGTCTCATGGCCTCAGCATCGGCCGTACTCCAGCTAGGATTGTTGCATATGCGCCCTCTCCAACGCTGGCTCAAGAGCCGCGTCCCTACTCACGCGTGGCGTTCGGGCCACTTTTTAATCAGAGCGAACCACGGCTGTATAAAAGCCCTGACGCACTGGAAAGCCGCCGACTGGTACCAGTCAGGCGTGAGTCTGGGTGTGAACACAAGGAGAAAGATGATAACGACAGATGCCTCCAAAATAGGTTGGGGGGCCCTTTACGAGGGCAGGCCTGTCTCCGGCTTTTGGTCAAACCCGGAGAAGCGCCTACACATAAACTGTCTGGAAATGAAAGCGGTCGCTTTGGCTCTCAGAGCCCTGCTCCCACATCTAAAAAACGAACACGTCCTGGTCCGAACGGACAACATGACGGTAGTGTCGTACATAAATCGCCAGGGTGGACTCAGGTCGAGCTCCATGCATTCAATGGCCAGGAGACTCATTTTATGGTCCCAGCACAACTTGCGCTCGCTGAGAGCAGCGCATGTGCCAGGCGCCCTGAACCAGGGGGCAGACATGTTATCCAGAGACAAGATTCTCCCAGGAGAATGGGCTCTCAACCCTCTCGACGATTCAGTGGTTATGGAAAACCTTTGGCAAAGCGGAGATCGACCTCTTCGCCTCCAAGGAGAACGCGCACTGCTCTCTTTTCTTCACGAAAAGCACGGACGCGCTCGCCCAGAGCTGGCCGAGCCGCCCCTTATATGCCTTTCCCCCGATCGCGATGCTGCCACAGGTCATCAGTCGGGTCAGAGAGGAGGGAAACGCAGTGCTGCTGATAGCCCCACTCTGGAAGAACCAAACATGGTTTCCAGATCTGATGCAAATGCAATCTGCACCACGGCCGATTCCACTGAGGCCAGACCTCCTCAGTCAGGCCAGCGGGATGATATTTCATCCCCGCCCCGATCTGTGGGCCCTTCATGCATGGCCCCTCAACGGGTTCCCAGGAACCTCGCGAGCGGAGCACTAAAAACCATCGCTGAGGCGCGGGCGCCCTCCACGAGACGCTTATATGCCCAGAAATGGAAAGTGTTCGGTGACTGGTGTAATACCAAGGGCCTGAACCCTGTAACATGCGAGATTACGAGTGTACTCGTTTTCCTACAAGGGCTTCTGGAGGCGGGCCGCACCCCCTCCACGCTCAAAGTATATGTGGCTGCCATCACAGCGTCACACGACCTTGTAATGGAACGTCCATTGGGAAGAAACGACCTAATTATTCGTTTCCTAAGGGGCGCCAGGAGGATGAACCCTTCACGCCCCCCCTCAGTGCCGATCTGGGACCTAGCTACGGTCCTAGACGCTCTTAAAGGGCCCCCGTTCGAACCACTCCGAACCGTGCACCTTAAACAGCTCTCGCTCAAGACGGCGCTCTTGCTGGCACTCGCCTCGGTCAAGAGAGTGGGCGACCTGCACGCGCTTTCAACAAGCGCTGCCTGCCTAGAATTCGGACCTAACGACTGCAGGGTCGTCCTTAGACCGAAACATGGGTATATTCCTAAAGTGCTCACCACTCCCTTCAGAGCACAGGTTATCTCCCTAACTGCGCTTTCGTCTTCAGCAGACGAACACGACGCTAATCTACTCTGCCCCGTTAGGGCTCTCAGAGTGTATTTGGAGCGTTCTGCCCTATTCAGACAGACAGAACAACTGTTTGTATGCTTTGGCGGCCGTACGAAAGGTTCCGCCGTTTCAAAGCAGAGAATCTCTCACTGGATAGTCGAAGCTATAGCTCTGGCTTATGAAGCTAAGGGACTTCAATGCCCCTGGGGAGTCAAAGCACACTCCACCAGGAGTGTGGCTTCTTCCTGGGCATGGTCGAGCGGGATACCGATCGAGGATATTTGTGCGGCGGCAGGCTGGGCCTCACCGTCCACATTTATCAGATTCTACAACCTACAGGTCCCGACATTGCATTCCAATGTGCTATCAGCATAATGCTAGTTGAACTGCGAGTTCGTATCTAGATTATGTATGTGCTTGTGTCACACTGAGCGCCTTCTAGCCGCTCTGTATTTTTTCCCACATATAAAGCTCGCCTCTGCCGGCTAGTTGGATGATAACTTTGCTTTTTAGCTCAGGCACCTGCCTCTGGCTATCATAAGGCGAAGTTCAGCACGCACGGCGTTTTGCATGGTGTTCCCATAGCGTAAGCTACTTACGCAATAGGAGAGACCTCTCGAAAGGGAACGACTCGGTTACTAACGTAACCTCGGTTCCCTGAGAGGAGGGAACGAGTATTGCGTAAGCTGCCGTGCTTGTGCTTGGTTAGTTCGCTTCAGTCGTTTTAACCTAAAGAACTCTCATGACGGGGCGCCCAATATATAGCTTGGCCACGCCCATCTTGGCGGGCTCTGACGCGCGCAGGCGCGAAGCGCGCTCATTGGTCGCGCATTCAGAGTCGCCCCGTCATTGGTTCAAGCAAGTTGCCGCAGCACAGCCAATGACCGAGTTCCTTCGTTCATTGCTGTCAGCTGTGCAGCTGCAATGCGTTTTACATAAAGACTTCAATATTCTCGAGTTTTCAGTTTTCCCCATAGCGTAAGCTACTTACGCAATACTCGTTCCCTCCTCTCAGGGAACCGAGGTTACGTTAGTAACCGAGTCGTTTCTCTCTACAGCCTGGGTATTTTCGGCATCAGTATGATTTTTTTATTTTTATTATGCATGTTGAAGCAATTCTTGATTTATGGTTATTATTTACTGAGGGATGTGCATCCATATTGACCAGTATGTCCAGCTAATCAACATTTTAAATTCAATATAGCCTATAAATCAATAATCAATCAATGTCAAATTGTCAATACATTGCTTTCTATCTTGCATAATTAGTGCAGTTGTTTGGAGTTTTTAACTACACTGAGACTAGATAATCAGTGTCTTGTTTTATAATGTGTACTTTGATTGGGAGTGCCATCATTCACGTGCATGTATTGTACAGTATGTCTGGTCTCCACATATTTCTGCTTGAAAAATGCGAGTTTCATTTCATGCACGCGCATATGAACGCACGATAACACACGCGACGCGGTTATGTTTTCCGAGCTGCAGTAAACAAACACCGTTGCACTTTGTCGTTTATCAAAAACAAACGTAATAAATAATTGTATTTTACTCTCACTTTTGTCAGGCACAAAGTGATGCAAGAGATGCACTGCCTGCCCAGCTAGGTTAGCAAGACCGAAAAACATCAAACTTTACTGACATCAAACTTAGAGAGGAGAGAACACAAGTTTACCTGATTGTTGTTCCCGCAATTCACTCTCATGGTTTTTTCTTCTTCCTCTTTTCGTGACCAGAAGGATAGTTTCGCTTCATTTTGTCATGGATGTTGTACACATTAATTGAAGCGCTATGACACGAGATGGAGGCGGGGCCTTAAGTAATTTGCGGGGCCTTACGCACCGGTCGCGTGCAGCGCTGCAGCCACATAAACAGTTTGCCCTTCCCTTACTGACTTTCACTTTCGGTACCCGAATGGAAGTGAATAAAGCAGGGGTGTCCAAACTCGGTCCTGGAGGGCCACTGTCCTGCAGAGTTTAGCTCCAACCCCAATTAAACACACCTGAAACAGCTAATCAAGGTCTTGAAGGTGTGTGTGTGTGTGTGTGTGTGTGTGTGTGTGTGTGTGTGTGTGTGTGTGTCACGATTAGCCACGCACTTCCTGGGTTTACTTGGACTATATTTCCCATCATACACCTCACTGCACTGATTGCACACACACCTGCACTTCATTTACACACACATAAAAGCCACTTCTTCACACCACTTCTCTGCAAAGTATTGCCTTGCCCCGGCTTTCAATTGTCTTGATCTCTGTTCTCGTCTGCCTGTTTCCTGTGTTACTGACCTCTGCCTGGATACCGACTCCCGTCTGCTCGCCGCCTGCCTCGACCATCGCCTGCTGACTATCCCTGGATTTCCTCTGATACTGCTGTTTGCCTGTGATATTGATCTTTGCCTGTTCGACTCTGCTTTCTAATAAACACGCTGCATTTGGATCCCCCAGACTCATGTGATTCATAACAATATATAGATTTTGTTTTAATCTTTTTTAAAGTAATTATTGATATGTGTACACTCACATGTATTTAATATTTAAGTTACATTTGTTATCACTTTTTTACCTGGTAGTATTTTTAGATTTAAACTTTTTATGGAAATGGTATAAAAGGTGTTCGAAACCATAGACTACTTTGTTTTTTATATTTATTTTTCTTGATTGTGGACACTGTCATTGACTCGTATACATCTATAGCAGTGATGATTAAATTATCAATTTAAGTTGCATTTTTTCACTCTATGTTGTGTAAAAGAGAAAAGTCGATGAAATGAAAACTGAAGACAAGTGATCGTATATAACCCTGATTTATTGATGTTTCAATGTGGTACATGGTTGGATGAAAACAATTTTGACAGAGCAGCTCATCAGCCCATCATCCAAAATCAGGGAAAGAAAAAAGTAAAAGTTACTCCTCTCTGTGGGAAGTAAAATCTCAAATGAGTAGCTTTTGTTGCACTATAATGAAGCAGAAGCATTATAAATGCTGGTTGTAGTGACAAGGAATTTTAAGTCAGTTGAAAAGCCATTTATTTTATGTGCATTTAATGCTTACTACTTGTGACAGAGCAACAAAAGCTATTCAGCCCGAAAAAATACTTGAGCTCCACGCTTTGTCTCTCTTATTAGCACTTTTCTGATTGTGCATCACCTAAAGGACAATTTGTACTCTGGCTGAGGAGCGGTGTCCAGAGGAAACAACTAGAATCAAAAACAGCACGGTGAATGTGAAAAGCCATTCTGCAGGTACAGTATATAACACTTTGACATTAGAGTCTCTTTGGGTCACTGTGGATTTTGGGGGTTAAACGCATAAAAAAAATGTATGAACATTGAAATGTGGAGTGAAAAGATCTTGTTGCCCAGGTGGTAGATGATATTATGGAGGGGGAACTGGGTGGACGAGTTTAGAAGCGGCGCTTCTGGCTGGACTGCACCACAGAGGAGCGGGACATTGACATTTGACCACCGCCGCCACCGCCACTCATGCTCATGCTGGAGCCACCGCCATATCCAAAGCCACTGCCGCCGCTGCCACCACCGAAGCCGCTGCCGCCACTGAAGCCGCTGCCACCACCGTAGCCGCCGCCGCCACCACCACCAAAGCTGCTGCCACCACCGAATCCGTAGCCGCCGCCACCGCCACCACCACCTGTGAACCAACAAACAAAGACATTAGTTATACTGAACACCAATGCAGTTTATTACAGCAAATTATGTGCTGATAATGTCTTTTTATCTAAGGTAAAGCTTACTGCTGCTTGACTCCTGAATGTGGATGGTTGCAGAACTGCCACCAGAAGCAATCCTGACGAAATGACAATAAAATAAATGTCAATGTCTATGTAAAGACGAATTTCAAGACAAAAAAAACATACTTAAGCTTTCAAATTAGAAAAGTGACTGACCTGGTCTCCTCTCCTTCTAGAAGCTTCCTGTAGGTTGCGATCTCAATGTCCAAGGCCAGTTTGACATTCATGAGCTCCTGGTACTCACGCACCTGGCGCGCCATATCCTGCTTTGCTCTTTGCAGGGCCTCCTCCAGTTCCTTAATGCGGAGCTTGGCATCCTTCACTGCCAGTTCTCCACGTTCCTCAGCCTCAGCGATTTGAGATTCCAGGTTGGCACGCTGAGCAATTCAAAGAAGACATTACAACTTTAGTCTTCAGGAGCACTTTTACATTATTCCTGTCCTCTTGTTCCAATACCTCATCCAAAGACTAACACTATAGACTAAAAGACTACTTACTTGTCCCTTGACAGCTTCAATTTCATTCTGAAGTCTGCTGATCATGCGGTTCAGCTCAGCAATTTCAGCCTTGGTGTTGCGAAGGTCATCTCCATATTTGCCGGCAGATGACTGCATCTCCTCGAACTAGAAGGTGAAAAGAGAGACATTGTCATTAGGATCTGTCAGATGGTTGCTTAAAAATAGTGTTTGTTTGATGCTTGAAAGTCTTTTTTCTCACCTTCTGTTTGTACCACGACTCGGCCTCAGCGCGGCTGCGGTTGGCAATGTCCTCATACTGAGCACGGACCTCTGCAACGATGGAATCCATGTCCAGGTTGCGACTATTGTCCATTTCCACAATGACTGATGTGTCTTTGATCTGTCCCTGGAGTTCGCGCAGCTCCTAAAATTGCAAGGATAAGGTATAAGGCACTGAGATAAATCTAACATTTAAGAAACTAGCATTGCAGTCATCATATAGTTCCATCAAACGCTCACCTCCTCAAAGATGGCTCTAAGGAAGTTGATTTCATCTTGAAGGGAATCAACCTTGGCCTCAAGCTCAACCTTGTTCATGTAAGCGGCGTCAACATCCTATGAAGAAATGTACAAAGCTCAATATAATGGGTGGACTGTACAATCAAAATAATTGTAAAAATATAACCAGGGGGCCAAGAAAGCAGCCAAAGGTATTACCTTCTTGAGCAGGACAAATTCGTTTTCCACTGCGGCACGCTTGTTGATTTCATCCTCATATCTGCAAAGATAAGTTTTCCATTTTAGAAAATTCATTGTGAAATTATACCATTCACACAAAATGTGGTTCATAGAACCCTGAACATGTTCTTGCACAGCTACTGTACTTACTTGTTCTTGAAGTCCTCCACCAAATTCTGCATGTTCTTCATCTCTCCTTCTAGCTTCATCTTCTCATTACCAAGTCCATCAAGCTGTCTGCGCAGGTTGGAGATGTAGGCCTCGAACATGGCGTCGATGTTGGAGCGGGTAGTAGTCTGGTCCTGCAGTAAACTCCATTTTGTCTCAAGCACTTTGTTCTGCTGCTCTAGGAAGCGCACCTGTATTTGAAATGAACCAATAAAGGATTTGAATAAATGGCTTTATTAGGAAAAGAAGGCATCAGGACCTTTTGATATGCCATTACTTATGCCACAGGATGTGTCTTCTACAGTAATTATCAAGCACACTTCTTATTGCATATCCAGACTTGTACTGACACACCTTTGGCAACTTAAAAAAAAAAAAAAAAAGCATATGTGACATGCCGTGTTGGCCAGCACAACTTCTTGGAGTAACTGTCCTGTTAATATGAACACTCCCCTTTGAGATCATAAATATGACACTACAACATGTTTAGACTCTCGGTGCTATTAAAACAATGTTTCCCTCCAGGCATAAAGGCGAGGCTCCTAGGAGACCTGTGCCAAATGGCAAGCCTTAACAGAGATGATATGGCACGCCTTTACCCTCGGGTGCTAACTGTACCCACTGTTCTGCATATTCATGGAATGTAATAAATAATGTGTACAAGCTCACAATTACTTTAAACTTGCAGGATTCACATGAAAAAAACAAAGCAGTGATGACATCAGTAGTTATTTGAGCTACATGATTGCTGATCATATATCTTGTCAGAATTATACAAATGGGCGTAACACCTACAGTGGGGGTAAAATTTATAAGGTGTGGTTGCATAGTGAACTCCCCAAAGGTCTCAGAGAATCAAAATAGGAAACTAGGTTTGTTTAAGAAAAAATGAAAAATGATTATTAAGGCCTACATGAAGTTACAACAATGAGACTTTTAGGACCTTTTTATGCCAGGTATTACTTTGAGTAAGAGTTAAAGATGATACTCGTTTAACACACACACACACACACACACACACACGCACGCACGCATGCACGCACGCACGCACGCACGCACGCACACACACACACACACACACACTGCATATGCATTGCTGCCATAGGGAAAGAAGAAAAACTTGATCCATGCCCTTATTTGGATTGGATCAGTCATTGGATCTCATCTGGCTTGGGTTTCCAAACTCACCCTCAAAGAACAAGAACAATTGTATTCAAGGAAAGCAACTCAAGTCTGTGCTAAGTTATAAACGTTGACTGCTTGACTGAAGTTGAGTGATAATGATGCAGAGGTGGCATATGCAATGGCACCCTGTCTCCTACTGTGTGTGCTTACTGTTACACTGAATCTGACACTAGCAGGATTTCTGGGTGCAAGTGACTGGCTGTGAAATATTTAATGAGCAGAACCCAGATCATATGAAGGCCCTTGAAATGTGCACACGTAAACCAAACATTCAAATGAATAGTCAAAATGTCAGATGTGCAAGATCAGATTGTTGTGTTGTGCAGCTGTGTATGTTTGCAAAGAGAAGACTAACCTTGTCAATGAAGGAAGCAAAACGGTTGTTGAGGTTCTTGATCTGCTCTTTCTCCTGGGTGCGAACAGCTTGGATGTTGGGGTCGATGTCTAGGTTCAATGGAGCTAGGAGACTCTGGTTGACTGTGACAGCTGTGATGGGTGCCATACCGCCCTGACCGAATCCTCCACCAAATCCACCACCACCGAATCCACCACCGCCGAATCCTGCACCACCACCGCCGAATCCAGAGCCACCGCCGAATCCAGAGCCACCGCCGAATCCAGAACCACCGCCGAATCCACCTCCTTGACCTCCTCCAAAGCCACCGCCGCCGCCGCCAATGCTGTAGCTGTAGCTTTGTCCAGATCCTCCTCCAAAACCTCCGCCGCCACCACCACCGCCAGAGCGACGGAATGACACAGAGCTCATCCTGCTGCCCATGGGGGCTGCACTGGCAGACATGCTAGAGAAGCTCTTCCTAACACCTCCACCAAAGCCGCCGCCGCCGCTCATGCTTCCACCACTGGACATGTAGGAAGTTTTTATCGAAGTCATGACTGCTGTCGTCTATGAGGGGGTGAGGATCAGACAGAAAAAGAGCAGGAGGAGACAGAGAGATCCAGAGCAGGTGAGCTCACTAAGAGGAAAGTTAAATCCCTCTAAGTGCCTTCTTCAATGAGTGCAGGAGCTTTTATACCTCTTGTGCCACGGGAGGGGCTCATCTGGCCACTCCTCTTTCAGCCTCAGGCTCCTGTCCTTTCACCCCTCTCCAAGTGATACATACACCCATCTTGCTAGGCTGGAATGGGAGTACTTTCAGCAGAGAGGGCCACACCCTACCTTACATGCACACACACTCTCACATAAAGTGAAGAGATTAAGGAGGAACATAGAGTAGAAAAACAAGGTCAACACTTCCTGAAATTCTACACAGCCTCTTTTTGCATCTACTACAAAACTTTTGTACTTTACTAGTGCTCTGTAATCCAAAACACCATCGTTATAGGCCAGATGGCATTCTATAAATTAACGCATGGCAAACTATACAAATTCCATGCATATTTCATGAATTTGGGAGGGACATGGCTCTCTGTTTGCTTTAAGCAGCGTGCAGGAGTATTAAATAGGGGAACATTTGATGAAGAGCTTGAATGTTGAAGCTTGGCGCTCGTCCTGAAAGCCATTGTGACCTGCAGGGTCCTCTTTCCAGTCAAACAATCAAGCTACTGTTCTCTCACCTCAATGGCTCTGTCACGAACACTACTTCACCACCTTGTTCTGTGGTTCCCAGAGGGCTGATGCAGTTGCATGCAAAGTAGATTTTTACGTTACCTCGTAATAAAACACATGGTGCAAACTTTAATGGAAATGTATACAGCATTGTTTTCATATTGATAGTTAAAGGTAAGTGTCAGAACTCACAAAAGTATATGGTGACTGCAAGAGCAGTGTGGTTATTTTTGTAGCTGTCCTTAGGTGACATTATTTAGCAACGTGTGTTGCTTTTGTCAGCATGTCAGTATCACCCTTGTCATATTTAAATGGTTTAGAACTGCAGACTTGCTGCTGAAGTGGACAGGTCTGAGAGATTAATGTAGAAACCATGTAAATATTTATCAGACAAAGTAGAGCAGGAAGAGAGAATGTCATGACATGAGAGTGCTAATACTGTACATTAGCAGGGGTCTCTATAAGCATAGCCACTTGTTACAGACGTGAAAAACAGGTATATTTCTTTGTAAAAATTCAGGAGGAGTCACTATAATAAACATTTTTTACATGGAATTTTGGTCCCCAGTGCATTTTTTTAAATGGCACAGCCCATGGTAAATCTATTGATCTGAACAGTGATACTGTCAAGTCTTTGTTAGATGTTAAGTTAGTTTTAGTGGAGTTTCACCCCAGCATCTTCTTTGAATGTATACAATGCAATCTATCAGGTGATACAAATGCAAAATAAAGTGTTTGCAGATATTAAGCAGACAGTCTACTAATCTCTAAAAAGAGTTATTTGACATGTAGTTGCAAAGTTAATTATAGTCAGTAGAATGTCTGAAATGTACCGTCTAAATAAAGTGTTACCTTCCCTTTAAAAAAAAAGGATCGGTATCAATATATATATATATATATATATATATATATATATATATATATATATATATATATCAGATATTTAATTGTGAATGTTCATTTCCTCTATTTTCAGTCACTTACAGTTAATATTTTAAAACACTAAAAATACGTTAAATGTAATATATATCAGAATATCCATTTTTCATACTGAACATTATAAATTTATGATGCCTAAATTCACTTGATAGAATTTGAAATTATTAATTTTAGTTTTTACTGTTTTTTTTGTTATTTATTTAGAGAAAATAGTATATCAGTCTATCACAAGAGGATAAAAAAAGGCAAAACAATTAAAGTGGTGCAGCAACAACGTCTCAGGCAGGACATTGTGTAACATTTGCATTAAAAGCCAAAAACATCAAACAAGACAAGTGATATTATAAAACTGACTCTAAATTATGATTGCTGGAGGCACATTTGAAGAACATTTCCATCTGTATTTCTTACAGAAAAAAACACTCTATATAGACTTCCGTTCACTTCTAATCGGATTTCAATCAGATATGCACAAAATTTTTATTTGGACTGACAGTGTGTCTTCAGTCGTCAGTCTTCCTTCCTCTGATGTCTGTGGATACCTTCCTACAATAGACGTTTTATGCACATATTTATCTCAGGACATTTCTCTAAAGAGCATTCCCTAAAAAACTCTAAATGCTTTGCCTTCACTAAAACGCTTTTGTGTTAAAGCCACAAATTCATGTGCCTTTGGTTTTACCTAAGATCTCACTTGTATAATATCATACAGTCTGGCACGCAACAGTCATGAAGAACCATAAAAATCGTGCAGTGTGCACTCGACTTAATTCAGGCTTTGTGTGGCATCACCAGACTGAGAAACAAAGAAAAGTGAATCGTTGATCGGTTAGTCATACCGAGTGTGTTTTGCATTGTCTGGACATGAAAGCTGTAATTTTTTTGTACACATTAGGTGGGGCCCAAAAGTGCCAATGACGCATTGCTTGGAATTTGTCCAGACCAAGATTTTTGCAAGTATTCACTGTCTTGTACACTGGCTAGTAACTTCCACCGTTGAACTTGATACTTCATACTTTTACATGATAATTTGTCTATAAGTTATTACATTGCTTACTTGTTACACTAGCTCTACATCTGTTTATTACATCTGTTTATTACGCTGTGTATGTAAACCTTTAATTCTGTCTGTTCCGTGTCGTTTGCGTTTAACGTGGTTGTGTATTATATCTCCTGAGATTTACTGTTCAGTTGAATTTTTTGATTAATGACGGTTTTTGTTGTATTTCCTGAGCTATGTGAACATTGCTGCAAACTGCTTGCTTACACCATTGCTACAGTATACAATGATATTAACTATGTGTGCATCTCACAAAAGAAAAAGTGAAACTGGGCAATGAAAAATGGAAACCACATTTTTAGCTAGTTTACTATAATCTCCCCTTTATTTTCAGGGTCTTCTATAATTTATGATGGCATAGAAAGTCAGAGCAGCTCTTGAGTTGAAATCTGAGAGTTGCATGCTTGCTTAGAAATATTTGTCATGTTGAAACAGGGGAGGGCTTCCTTTTCATGAAAGCCCACCAATCACTAGAGAGTAGGTGGGTCCCACCCCTCCAGACCACGCCCCTTAAACTACACCCTTTTCTTGTCCACACCCAAGCCTTTGAGATTAAATTCCAAATATGGTTACAACCAGTCAGGGAACCATGGCCTTATGAACTCATGAAATAACTATCTTCATTAAATAAAATAACATTTACTACTGGGTGGAGTCAGGTCAAGAAAATGTCCTGTGTATAAAAAAAAATAAAACCACACACCTTGTGTACACTTTTACTTGTGCACACCTGTAAAATAATATCAATTTTATAAGAATAATTAACTGTGCGCAAATCAACTGTTTTGTGTAGATCAGTGTGTGGGGCTGTTTGCTTCATTCATCTTTGCTAAATAATCACTTTTCCTATAGGAGTGCCTTCAATTATTCAGATGCATTTTAAAAGAACAGAGAATGAAAGGAGATAAGAATGAAAGGAAGAAGATATTCGTATGCACTTATTCCAATTTCATTGCTTTGAGAAGCGTATACATGAATTAGCTGCAAGAAATATTTGTTCTGTCAAAAGGCACCAGAAAACAAAACTTTGTGCAAGTAAAACCTCAAATCATGGCCTTTGTTGTTTTACCCATTTAATTGATAGAAGTGCATGTGTAGTCCATTCTATAGAGTATCCTGTTCCTGTTCCTCTCATTAAGAAACCACCACTAGATCCAAAATAATTGGCAAATTACAGACCCATTTTATATCTTCCATTTATGTCTAAAATACTAGAAAACTTTGTCCACTCAATTGTGCTCCATCCTGCAAAAAAATGCATGAGGGGTGAAAGCATCAACAATTAAAGAACCACTTGACCAGTAACAGCTAAAGATATATTGTCTTACATTTAACAAGTGAAGGCACAAAGGGGTTGAAAATGGTGAAAAAATACATGACTTTTATTATTCATTTATATTTGGATCTTGATGTTGAGTTAAAAAACAATATTAATGGTTTATATATATATATATATATATATATATATATATATATATATATATATATATATATATATATATATTAGTTCTCTCTGCAATTATATACAAGAGTATTTTAATATTGAAAAAATGAAAATGACAGTTAAGCTTAACATTTGAATCATTAATCTTCTGCCTGACTTATAATTGTTGCTGGCTTTGCCTTCCAGCTTCTCATACAGAAACTTTGCAGACACATTCTGATGCCTGTCAGCACAGGCCGAGGAATGCTTTAGGTGTCTCCTAAAATCCTTGCAAAGCACATGGCATCGTAACACCATTCTTTTACATTTCTGTATAGTGAAAAACATTTTTTATATTTCCCCATGTAAGAAAACCAAACTAAGTGGGCTTTAGCATAAGTTTGCATGTGGTGAAGCATGCGGCTCATCTTTGGAAAGAAAGAGCCCCCAAGTGCAACTCTTTGCAAAGACTTTTCCCACGGGAGTGCCTTTAATTATTCAGATGAAAACTGAAACGTCCTGTTCTGTCTCAGAGTCTCCTGGCTGAGTCAAAGGGCTGGGCCGACAAGCTCTGAGAAAAGGTGTGAGATTGAGGCCCCTTTTCACTCATAAGCCCGACTTATCCTGGACCAGGTGTGGTGATGGGCGTGCGTCTACAATAAATGTGATATCACATGGGAATTGGTTTATTATGAAGTAAATGATTTGTCAAAGTCAACAGTTGCTTGGGTTTCACTTGGCTTCTGTATCATGTTGAGTGATATTCACAGATTTAGCCATTTCAAAAGCCCACAGTTAATAACATGCAGGAAGCGCTAATTCCACTTAATTCAATTCAATTAAAATTTATTTTTTAAAAAACTTAAACTCACACTTTCACATGCTTAACAATCATTTAGGTTATCTGTATATAAATCGGAATACAATATACATTCTGCTTTGAACCATACATTTTTTGTTTGAAATAGACACTGCATTTGTCAACACCAGTTTCCAAGATATGGTGAAATACTCTTAATTACTACCTAAAAATTTGGATGTATCTTGCAGTTAATAGTTGACTAATTTTCCACAAAAAAGGGTGATCTGTTGATCTGTTGCTATGCATGATTGGTTTAGTGTACTGACAGATCTGCCAGTACGATTAGGCCTACCAGTTATCCCTCTCTCTGGTGTATCTTCAATTAGATACTCCACATCATTCACATATCTTCTAAACTTCACCGTAGTGCTTCTCTAGAATGAATAGTTGAACTATGTTAAACAATTACTTGTAAAATTTTACATTATTCACCAATTCAAATGAAAGTTAAATGAAGACAATTCACTCTTTCCCTCTTTCTTATAACTGCCAAATCTTAAAGCACAGTATGATGTCTTCACAACAGATTGGGCCATCTGACCAATCAGAGCCAGGTAGACCAATCACAACAGACTGGGCCATCTGACCAATCAGAGCCAGGTAGACCAATCACAACAGACTAGGCCATCTGATCACTCAGAGCCGAGTAGACCAATCACAACAGACTTGGCCGTCTGACCAATTAGAGAAGAGTAGACCAGTCACAACAGACTGGCCATCTGACCAATTAGAGTAGAGTAGACCAATCACAACAGACTGGCCATCTGACCAATCAGACTAGAGTAGACTAATCATAACAGACTGAGCCATATGACCAATCAGAGTAGAGTAGACCAATCACAACAGACTGGGCCATCTGACCAATCAGAGCAAAGTAGACCAATCACAACAGACTGGGCCATCTGACCAATCAGAGAAGAGTCTGATCAATCACAGCAGACTGAGCCATCTGACCAATCAGAGCAGAATAGACCAATCACAAACAACTGGGCCATCGGACCAATCAGAGCAGAGTAGACCAATCACAACAGACTGGGTCGTCTGACCAATCAGAGCAGAGTAGACCAATCACAAGAGACTGGGCATCTGACCAATCAGAGCAGAGTAGACCAATCACAACAGACTGGTGATCTGACCAATCAGAGTTGAGTAGACCAATCAATCACAACAGACTGGCCATCTGACCAATCAGAGTAGAGTAGACCAATCACAACAGACTGGGCCATCTGACCAATCAGAGCAAAGTAGACCAATCACAACAGACTGGCGATCTGACCAATCAGAGCAGAGTTTGCTAGTGAAAAGGAGGGGTTTAGAGAGACTGAATCTTCAAACTCTTTTTTTCAGCACAAACTTTGACTCTTTGAGAAATGAGGTGATGTGCAACGTATATTATGGAAAAATAGCCTTCAAAATAGCACAATAGAGGAATTTTTAAAAAAGTATTGGGAAACATGTCAGGAGTCATCTGATGAAGGACACATCTTTCTCTTCCTTCATTCATCTAGACCGCTTCATTGTCTATGGTGTGATATAAACCACCTGTCCATGGTCTCAGGAACAGTAGCTCTGAACACACCAACTCAGCTGGGATTTGAACCCACAACCTCTGGATACAACAGTCTGTATTCTTACAGCCTGAGCTAACACATCATTAACCCAATCATTAATCAGTTGTTTGTTGGAGGCAAAATATGTTGTCTATTCATGAACAAAGTCCTGCTGGGGATCTCATTTCTTTAGAAAATGATATGATCTACTTAAAAAACAAAAAGACAGTTTTAAAACTAAAGCTGAAATAAAAAATAAATTACACTTAAACAGTCAAATAAAAAATGATTAAAGCACACCAAAAAAAAAAAAAAAAAAACGCCAAAAAATTAAACTGAGAATATAACATTATTAAAAATATTAATAAAAACTATAATGGCATATAAATAATACTAAAATAACACTAGTAGTAACAAAATTATTGTTATAAATGCATTATGTTTATTATTTATATATTTTTCTGTGTATTATGGCATGTCTTTACGGAGACCCTAAAAGGACACGGTAAAGGAAAAAAAAATATGAGTGGGGAGGAAATATTATTTTCTAATGCTTTTGCATTCTCTCACAAATTTTTTGCATTCCCCTGAGAAACTTTGCCTTTGCTTGCAAAGAGCACAAATTTTTTGCAATAGAATGCAAAGGTTTTGCAAACTAACGCAAAGTTTCTCGGGGGAGAAACTCCCATCTCATATTTTTTTCCACCACCATGTCCCTTTAGGGACTCCGTAGGTCTTCACTATATTAGACTAATAAAACAAAAGTTTCAAAATGTAGCACTGCAACATCGCCCCACATTATAATGAGCAGGCCCGCATCAAGAACACATAGGGACCTGGGGCTATAGCAAACCCAAGGGCCCCCTTCATCTTGGCGTTTTCTACCGCAGAAATAATTAGTATTTTAAAAAGTCATATATTTAACACAGATATACAATGTATTGTATCTCTATATAAAATATGAAAATATTCCAGGCTACAGTACATTAACAGCATACATGCATTAACACCAAATATGAAACAGATTTCCAGGAACAGCAACAACTTTTGCACATACGACTGCCTTTAAAAATAGTTTCATCATTAGAATGTCTTCTTTCAGGCCCTAGAAGAGGAGAATCCTTAGAGTTGGACTGGGGCTAAAATTCAGCCCATCCGGCCCACACATTTTCCTATTAAAGTTTTGGGGTCAGTCCTTTAACCATTAAACACATACCTCAAGTTTTTGGTGACCCGGGACGTCATTCAACACCCTCCTTCTCATTCATTTTTTTAAAGTTAGACATCAACCTTCTTATTATTCCTCGATCAACTCATTATAAACAACATAACAAGAAAAAAGGTTCTAAAAGAAAAAGTTTTCCCATTCATTTTTTGTAAAAAAAAAAAAAAGATATGTCATAACGACCCAAGGTGAGTAACAGTGTAAGTATATTTTTTCTGCACAACAATAATTAAATCTTTCATGACTGAATAAGTGTGATTCACCTTTATCCCACAATGTCTGATATACAATGATGAAGTGATGTTTCACTCATAGTTACCGCAGGCAGAAAACAAAAGAATATGGTGTATCATCAGCAAAACTTGAAATGGCTCAGTGATTTACTGCAGAGCAAGAACTGAACGCAATCAAATATTACTGTCACTGTCACTTGATGTGTGTATATATATATAAAATATATTATATATTATATATATATATAATTATTAATATACTTAACAAGTATATTTTTAAATATATTCTACAAATGTATTTAACTATATTAATACTGCATTATATTGCAAGGTACTTAATTATTGTATCATATCATATTTTAAAGTTAAAGATTATTGCTCAGGCTTTGGGGCTTCAGCCCCACCCAGCCCTATTGTTGATGCGGCCCTGATAATGAGTTATTTAGAGTTCTTGACATATATCAAACTTGCCTTTGATAATTGCCATAACCAGTTTTTTTAAGGGGCAAGGACCCAACAATGCTTTTTACCTCTTGAGACCAGATCGAACTGGCATGATCCAGCTTGTAGTGAAAAATGCACAACTGACAATGGGAGGGCTCTTTTCACTTTCCTGAATCACACATTTGGCCAGAGCACCATAAGACTCACAAAGCATCCACAGAGAGAGAGTGTCTATTAGCTCACAGTTGAGACTTGCCCTCACCGAGTCATAAATGAATTGTTTGTTTTATGATCTATTTTGATTGTAAAACCTGTTGTCGCTTCTAGCTATTGGTGTAGCGAGTGTCACTGATGTCATGACCGAATTCACAAAATGCATGTAGCCTTCACATAAAATAATTGTTAAAATTAAACAAATTCTATTTAGTTTGTTGAATTTGCTGTTTAGTTGCCTATAGTTCATTTATTTAGTAAGTGAATTGACAAGGTTTATACTTTAGGTATCATGAACAAAATATATTTTTACAACATTTATTAATATGTCAAACTAATATTTATTATTTTATCAATCTTTTTAATTGTTGCAATTCAGCATTCCAACAATCTAAGCAGTTTGAAAAAATGTAATGGATGGAATCTAAAAGGTCAAATGGGTTCTACTTCAAAAATTCTACTTCACTATACTTCAGTTTATGAGTGAAACTCGTTACGTAGTAAATCACTTTTAGCATTAAAATGTTTTGTTAGTGCATGTGAGCTATTGTGTTATATCTAAAGTTGACATTCAACTTTATTATACCGTTCAGTTTAGTTCGAGTTCATAGTATCATGTCTTTAAACTGCTGTGTTTTGCACATTTGACTGAAACGCTTTCTACCCTGCAGGGCTTTAAGCAGAAGGCTCATACTACAATGATTTGATTAGTGTGTTGGACACACCTCTATCACTATGGCATTTGCTGTTGGTGCGCTGTGTGAACATGTTGCCTCTTTTATGTAAGTGTAAGAGAATCTACTAGAATATTTAATTCACAGAAAGAGTTTTAGTCCATTAGTAATGATGTTTGTGCTAATGTCACAGTAGACCATCTTGTGGATCTTGACAATGTCGCAACAGGGCATTCTTGATCACTCTCTGGTCCAATAGAGTTTTTGGGTTGTTCACTACACATATTGAGACATTAGTTTCTGTAAAGAATAAAACATGTATTGTGAAAAGTGCCATACAATAAAGTAGCCTCTTAGATTTAAAAAAAGCAGAGGATGTGTGAATCAATTAGCATAAAGTGGTGTAGATGGGCCTGTTTTAAACCCGTAGCACTTATCAAAAGGCGTGTTCAGGAGGTGTGTCACATTGTTCTGATTCTTCATTATTATGTCCTCTGGGCTATACTGCGAATGGACATCTGAAACTTTGTAAACCCTTGGGTCATATTGACCATGAAGGCGTGGTGGCCCATATCTGTTTTGTGTTGGTTTCAGGACTCAGAAAGCATTCAAACCTGTAACTCTTGATGGTCTTGAAAGGTACATTTTCTACAAAGAGAAAAGAAGGGTAACAGGAAGATGTTCAACAGACATGTATGAACTCAAAATACCACATACACTGCAGTAATACAACATAAATCTAAAACTAACACCTGGTATATTTGTGTTCTTTGTGCATCTCACATTAGTCATATTACTCTGTTAAAGACTCTTCAGTACAAACATTGTTTTGTCAATACAGTCAAACTTTTTTTGAGTTTCATCTTCTGGTTATGAGCGTGGTGTGCATGACTGAGCCTGTGCAACTGCTGGATCATTACATAAGTGCTACTTTTCCTACAGGCTTCTGCGATGCACTGTATCTTTTTAATAATTGCAGTGACGAGAGTGCTGATGCTGAACTAGACTTTTCAGTATATGAGGGTGCAAGTGAGAAAGCAACATGATTTCACTGGTGATTGAAGGCATTTGTACACAAAATGTGGTACACATGCACCTTTTTGTGCTTTTCCATAGATACTGAAATTTACATTATTAACAACAGCATCTAAAACACCAGCATTTGACATATGAACAACTGTGATAGTAAACATCTATGATAGTAAAACGTGCTGTGTTAAAGACTAAGGAGCAGATCACCATAGCAGATTTAGACAGGTGGTGCTGGGGAGGAGGAAGGGTATAGATATAGTGTGCAGACTGAGCTCTTTCTAGTTGGACCAGAAAAAATAAAGGCAAGCGTAGATAGGAATAAGCGATCTATTGGCTGGAGAACTGGAGAAGTGACAGCCAAATCAGCAACACTGAAGAGTTTCATGACAGAACTTGGTATAAATGTTTACAGATTCCTTTTTGCTTCATGGAATATTGACTTTATCGGAATATTGACTTCAATAGGCTGATTTTACAGTGTATTAGATTTTATCTGATTGTATATCACATTTTATTGTATTTATTGTAAAAAAAGAAAGAAAAAAGAATGTATCCATTACTTTAAAATGTAAAAAAGAAAAAATGAATTTCTAATCATTGCTTAGCCATATAATTCTTATTTTGTTTGCCATAAGACGCCTGAAGCTACAATGAAATGGCAAACACACTATAAAATGGTAACTGTACAAAATGTAACTTTATAACTTGTATAAAATGTAAGTTTACCAATATTTTTTATAACATAAGTTCAAATCATATATATTTTTATATTTCTAAAGCTGTGCATATGTTAATACCCCCATATTTTAGATGCTGTTAATATATTCATATTGTTCCAGTATATATCCAAATGCATGTGTAAATACTTCGTATGAACACCTACAAATACATCACAAATGAGATCAGGCAAGAGCATATAGAAAAGAGTAAATTGATGGAAAATGAAATTATTTAAAGCATTTTTCTCCTGAAATATAATGTCACTATCACTATATAATAAAAAGCCTGTGGCACTGAGGCTACATTGAGCTCTAAAAGGTTCCACATTTCCAATTTCAAGGCATTTCAAGGTTGTGCATACAAGCTGACACGAAGGACCACATACTTTGCTATGTCAAACCAGCTCAGGTTATTGTGAAATCACCTAAAATGATGAAAATTATATTTTTGCTTTGTTTATGCATGCATCTGGTTAATATTCTTGTCACGATAACTGGAGAATCAGTCATGCAAAGCTAAGCAAAAACTTTTCTTTTCTTTTGAACCAGGATGTTCTGGATGTTTGAACCTTGAAGACATCACTTAGGAAGAGAAATGACAAATTATTTTTGCTGGTGTAAAGGGCCATTTGTGCCTCGTGTTTGTTCTCAAACCTATCTGTGAAATATGTAGTCGGTGTGCAGAAAGTGTTATTTTCAGTTGGAGGAGGGGGAAATATCTCTTAATGTGTGAAATTTCACTTGAGGCACATTCTTATTTAGTACAATTATTTTGTTTGGTGCAAAACATGAATTTTCTACAACTTTCTTTGCATTTCGTTTGACAGGTGTCTAAGTGATTTATAAGTTGGCAGTAACTAGTTAGTGAATAGAAGTGGCTACTCAAGTTGTTTATTTGGGAGTGAAAGAAAGGTGTGTCTGCATTTGTACCTCACAAAAAAACGATTTTGAATGCCCCAGTCTAATATGTTTATAATAATGGCAGTTTATAATTTAAAGGGATAGTTCACCCAAAAATGAAAATTCTGTCAGTATTTAGAATCAGAATCAGAATCAGAATCAGAAAGAGCTTTATTGCCAAGTGTGCTTGCACACACAAGGAATTTGTTTTTGGTACTGAGGCCTCCAGTGGACATATACAGATACAAATACAACAAGAAACATAATACTACAAATTATAAGAATAAAAAATATAAATATAAATATATGAGAATAAAAGTATCACAGTTGTTTTTTTTTTTTTTTTTTTTTTTTTACTCACCCTCATTTACTCACCCTCATGTTGTTCCAACCCCGTAAGACCTTCGTTCATCTT
Organism: Gila orcuttii; assembly: GCA_026230005.1. Lineage (NCBI taxonomy): Eukaryota > Metazoa > Chordata > Actinopteri > Cypriniformes > Leuciscidae > Gila > Gila orcuttii. Next base: position 27,601,267 of record JAPDVR010000021.1, read on the forward strand.
CGGAACACAAATTAAGATATTTTTGATGAAATCTGAGAGCTGGATCACTCCTCCATACTAGTCCATAGGCTTCTTCAGGGATTGAAACTTGCCAGCCCCGAAAAGTTCAAGTGACTACAGTGGCTCAATCTTAAGTTTATCAAGCGACGAGAATACTTTTTGTGCGCAAAAACAAACAAACATAACAACTTTATTTCAACTATTCATTTCCTTCTCTGTTGGCCTCTAGTCAGTTCACTTAGTGTGATTCCGTAGAGCTACGTCACACGTAGGCTTACTATTGGCCGACGCTGGTCATGTGGGTGATGTGTGTGACGTACAACAACAGAAGCTTACGCTATTATACTAGTGAACTGGCTCGAGGCCCACAGAGAAGGAAATTAATAGTTGAAATAAAGTCGTTATTTTTGTTTTTTTTGCGCACAAAAAAGTATTCTCGTCGTTTGATAAACTTAAGATTGAGCCACTGTAGTCACTTGGACTATTTTAACGATGTCTTTAATAACTTTTCGGGGCTGGCAAGTTTCAATCCCTGAAGAAGCCTATGGACTAGTATGGAGGAGTGATCCAGCTCTCAGATTTCATCAAAAATATCTTAATTCGTGTTCCGAAGATGAATTAAGGTCTTACGGGGTTGGAACAACATGAGGGTGAGTAAATACTGACAGAATTTTCATTTTTGGGTGAACTATCCCTTTAAGTAAATTCATACATGATTTAAACAGATGGAGGTGTTAAAAGGTTAATGTTTAAAAATGTGGATTGTGACTAGGGTTATTAACATATGTAGCTGTCACGGGTGTGGTGCGGACAGAAGAAGAAGGACAAGGCTCAGAGTTTCAATTCACACGATTTACTAAATATAATTTACACAGGTAGTGACAGGCAGGCAGGACGAACACACACTCCAAATAAGACTAACTACAGACAAAGGACTGACTGAACTGAAGGAACTAAATACAAACACTGATGAACTGAAACAGGTGACACAGATGATGATAATTAACAAGACACAGGTGATTAAGATGAACTAATGAATGGTAAACATGGTAACTGAAGAATGGCGGGAAAACAAGACGTGACTGAGAATGTAAACAAACTGAAGATCTAAACAGACACAAACGTGACATTACTCCCCCCTCCATAAGGCGCGACCTCACGCCGAAGAGGGACCAGGGCGGAGCAGACGGAGGGAGGACCCATGGTGGAGCAGACAGAGGAAGGAGCCAAGGCGGAGGCGGGGCTGACGAAACCAGGGGGCCGACTGACGGAGGCGCAGTAGGAGGTTGAGACCAGGGTGGAGCCGTAGAGCCGACTGGACAGAGCAATGCTGAGGGACCGAAGGGACATGGCGACGCCGCAGGCACTGGTGACTGAAGTGCAGGCGGGGACACTGAAGGGCACGGTGGAGACAGAGGGAGTGAGGACCAAAGGGGAACTGAAGGGAGTGAGGAGTCCAAAAGAGCCGGGGGGACAAAGGGACGAGGCAAAGCCAGAGGAGTGAAGTCCAGAGGTGAGGGAAGGTTGACGAATGACCAAAGTGGATCCGGGGGGACGAGGGAGCCTGGCGGAACTAGGGAACTGAAGGGCCATGGTGGAGCTGAGGGAGGTAAGAGCCAAGATGGAGCAGATGGGACGAAGGGCCGAGGTAGAGTCCTGGTTGAGGAGGTAGGAGGCGGAGACCGGGGATCCACCGACCAGGCTGGAGCAGAGGGGCTGGCAGGCAGTGATGGGAGAAGGGTAGAGAGGTGGCAGATGGGAGGAGGTGGGAGAGGGAGGTTGGGTGGGAGATCAGGCTTGAGAACAGAAGTCACAGGTTCGGGGAGCATGACGTGAATCACCGGCTCGGCAGGGCTGACGAGGAGCTCGGGCTCGGCAGGGCTGTACGAAACCAGCGGTGATGAATGCTCTGGACGGAACCAGCGGTGGTCAAGGCTCTGGGCTGAACGGAACCAGCGGTGGTGAAGGCTCTGGACGGAACCAGCGGTGGTCAAGGCTCTGGGCTGAACGGAACCAGCGGTGGTGAAGGCTCTGGGCTGAATGGAACCAGTGGTGGTGAAGGCTCTGGGCTGAACAGAATCAGCGGTGGTGAAGGCTCTGGGCTGGATGGAACCAGCGGTGGTGAAGGCTCTGTGCTGGACGGGACCAGCGGCGAAGGCTCTGTGCTGGACGGGACCAGCGGCGAAGGCCCTGGGCTGGACGGCGCCAGCGGCGAGGGCCCTGGACTGGACGGCGCCAGCGGCGAGGGCCCTGGGCTGGACGGCGCCAGCGGCAAGGGCTCTGGGCTGGACGGCGCCAGCGGCGAGGGCTGTGGACTGGACGGCGCCAGCGGCGAGGGCTCTGGGCTGGACGGCGCCAGCGGCGAGGGCTCTGGGCTGGACGGGACCAGCGGTGAAGGCTCTGCGCCGGACGGGACCAGCGGTGGAGGCTCTGTGCTGGACGGGACCAGCGGTGAAGGCTCTGTGCTGGACAGGACCAGTGGTGAAGGCCCTGCAGGACTGATGTGAGGCTTGGCTGGAGACAAGGGTTCAGGCAGGGTGTGGAGAATGGGCTGGTCCAGAATGTGAAGATCCTCTAAAGGGGTGGTCTCAGCAGGACGAGACACTGGATGGGCGGTCTCAACGGGACGAGAGTGTGCTCCGGATCGGGAAACAGCGCTCTCCAGACACCGGATGACGGTGTCTCTCCAGCCTAGACCGGTGGTGTCTGGGAAGTCGATAAGGTGGTTAAAGGTGGCCCCGATCCGGAACAAGGTGCATAAACGCTCATCATCCTCATCGCTGACGACCGCAATACGGACAAAGCCCGCAAAAAAAAAAAAAAACTTTGGCTCTCCTGAGCCAGGACGATAATTCTTACCCCATCGTCCATCTTAGGGCGGTCTGTAGTTCTGTCACGGGTAGTGATGGCAATTTCAAAACACTGCTTCGTGAAGCTTTGAAGCCTTTACAAATCTTTTGTTCCGAACCAATGGTTCGGAGCGTGTATCAAACTGCCAGAGTCACGTGATTTCAGTAAACGAGGCTTCATTACGTCACAACTGTTTCGAAACACTTAAATGGTTCACCGCTGGAGGCGATGATCTTTGTCAACCCATGAATCATAAGGAGTCACTGAGAACCAATGAACAATTGTCTGTGGGTTTTACCTGATCTCTGATCAGTTTTATACATTTGTTGACGTTTAAATTAGATATTATAATTATATAATTAAAATGAGGTAGTTAATAATCTTATTGGCCTGTTTAGCTGAGCCATTCATAGGACAAACAAAACAAACCCTAACAATTGATAAAAGAACACGTTTACACATGATAATCTTATTAGATGATTAGATAATTGCATTTGAAAGATTTTACTTTCAGTACAAAGTTTGCAATAGATTGTAAAAGGTGTTTTTATGCATGCTTGACCCGGGTTTATGTTGCATTTACACTGTTCTGACCTCTAGGGGTCACTTTGGAGACGGGTGTCGGATTGTTTCGAAGCCTCGGCACAATATGGCACATTTGATTCAACTGTTTCAGTGTTTCACGAAGCCTCGATCTGCCCAACACTAGTCACAGGTGTGGTGCGGACAGAAGAAGAAGGACAAGGCTCAGAGTTCCAATTCACACGATTTACTAAATATAATTCACACAGGTAGTGACAGGCAGGCAGGACGAACACACTCCAAATAAGACTAAGTTGTCTCCAACTACAGACAAAGGACTGACTGAACTGAAGGAACTAAATACAAACACTGATGAACTGAAACAGGTGACACAGATGATGATAATTAACAAGACACAGGTGATTAAGATGAACTAATGAATGGTTAACATGGTAACTGAAGAATGGCGGGAAAACAAGACATGTGACTGAGAATGTAAACAAACTGAAGATCTAAACCAGTGTTTCTCAACCTCTCCTGCAGGGACCCCCTGACAGGACATGTTTTTGTTTTAACCCTGAAATGGCACACCTGATTCAATTAGTCAGCTGCACATTAAGCCTTTGAGCCTTTAATTAATTGAATCAGGTGTGCCATTTCAGGGTTAAAACAAAAACATGTCCTGTCAGGGGGTCCCTGCAGGAGAGGTTGAGAAACACTGATCTAAACAGACACAAACCTGACAGAAGCAATATTCTGATAGCATTTGTTTTACATGATTTACAGGTGTTTTCATTGTTCTGTTAGTGTTTTTCTCCCACTAGAAAGATTTTCAGACAAACTAGAAACACATGTGAACAAACACATTTAAATATGGATGTAAACTTATTTTTAACAGTAGAGTGAATGAATTTGGATGGCTTTTTGGATGGCAATTTTTGGATGGCAATTTAGCAATGGATGGCAATTTTGTCTCAAGCATTCAGACACTAATTCATTCACTCTACTATATATATTTATATTTAAATATTTAAACATTTATTGATTTATAAAGTATTTAAAGTAATATTAAACTAAAAATGAAATTTAAAAAATGAAATAAAAATAAGTAGTTGTTTTGTAGTATGTGATCTGTCTTTACAGGTTAGGGGAGTCATCTGGCCTGTGTTTGTGTGCAGATGGTGCAGCAACAGAGCATGTGAAAATGGTTTGAAAGGTGTGCTGTGAACAAAGTGACTCTTGTTATAGATGACGGAATGCAGAAGATCTGACTACATCACACCCAAGCAGTGCAAAACAACAAAACTACTGTAGCTCCCATTATGAACAATAATACACTGCATGCATAGCAACATCAAAAATAATGGGAGCTATTTTGTTTTATTTTGTTGTTCCTGTAGCTCAAACAGTGGAGCAATAAGGCCTGCTCACACCAAGGATGAAAACTATATGATAAAGATGTAAAATCGTTCTAATTGTAAAAAACCAAATCACTGAGTCCACACCACAACTAATGACACAGAGGAACGATATTGTTGGAATCACTTTCACAGTATTTTTTCTAGCAGAATAAACGATTATGACATTGACAGCCAATCAGAATCTTTCCTGCTTTAAAGAGCTTCAGGATTTAAAGCGGCAGATGACAAAAACAGTATGCTTATAATAAACAGAACTTGGTGTGGACGCTTATATATAGTTATTGTCAGTGTTGGGATTACAAATAACGCAAGTTAGTAATCAGATTACTTTTTTCAAGTAACACATTACTTTTAAATTTACAACAACATAACGGAGATTCTTTTTCAAATAAGTAGTCTAACACAAGTTACTTTGTCCATTTATTGACTGACAGCTCTCCTGTCCCCATGTTGAGAGAAATCGTGAGTAAGTGCAGAGGTGTTGTGTGTGCTGTGTAAACATGATGTTTATTGTAGTTCTATACTAACAGAGCATGTATTTGCAAAGCATGATGATCACATATTTACTCATCTCACTTGGAAGGCATCAAGGTCCTAATCCAATGTTAGCTTTACTTCCTGTCTCTTGAGATACCTTGATCGATTTTTGAAGGCAGCATAGATCTCCTTTGCTAAATGTATCTAGATCAGGGATCACCAACCCTGCTCCTGGAGAGCTACTGTCCTGCAGACTTCAGTTCCAACCCTGTTCCAACACACATGCATGTAATTATCAAGTAACCCTGAACAGCTTGATTAGCTGGTCCAGGTGTGTTTGATTGGGGTTGGAGCTAAAATCTGCAGGACAGTAGCTCTCCAGGAGCAGGGTTGGTGACCCCTGATCTAGATGTAGCTAGATGTATCCTTTGCATAGATGTATCCCTCTGCTGTAAAAACATGAATTTGCACAAGCCCATTCAGGTGAGAAAAAGTAACACAAAAGTAATGTGATGCATTACTTTCCATAAAATTAACTAAGTAACGCAGTTAGTGGGAGTTACTCAATATTGTAATCCATTACTTTAAAAGTAACTTTCCCCACCACTGGTTCTTTTTTTAGCTATCGTTATTGGTTTGAACGGGCCTTAAAACTGGCAAGCCAAGGTTCTTTTCCCAAGGAATGCATGAACTGGTATAATGTATATATTGAATGCAATGTATGTCACTTTGAATAAAAGTGTCTGCATAAATGTGAAACTGATGTTATAGGTACAGCACACAGAAATAATACCGCAAAATAACTTCTACTAGCACAACCTTAGTTCTTGTCTAATAACATTATTAGTCTGTCAAGTTAAGTCCTGACATGAATCAGTTATCCCACCAAAGTTACTGACAGAAACTCAGAGGCCCAGAGGACATAAGCCTGTGACATAACCTGCCTGACAAGAAGCAGATCTCATGCGCTCTTCCACAGCTTTGCATGATATGTTCACCTCCATGTGCAATTACTTTTGCATTGCTTTTAATATGTAAATGCTCTCAAGTGCATTTGAATAATGTGCTACCATATAATACTCACTAAATTGAAATTAACTGGGAAATCTATCCCGAACCAGTAAAAATGATAGAATTTATTGTGCCAAGTTAAACAAGGTTCTTATGCAAAATGATAAAGACAGGCCAGTCCATCTACTGTAATGATATTACTGTAATTCATTGAATACAATGCAAACTGATGTTTCAAATCCCAGCATGCGAAATTTATACTTTTACTTTTAGCTCATTGTGTTGTAAGATTGACTGTTTTCCTCGATTAGTGTATTTTAGTTTCAAACGTTTAAGTTCAAACTTATTAGATGTAGTAGGTAATTTGATCACAGAATTAAAATCAAACCATTCATTCTTTTAATCCTTTAAAGTGAATTCCTTTACTCACTGCGTTCCCCTCCCATCCTTTGCTCTCCTTTTTCTTTTCTCCTCCTAATAATTAATGTCCTGCCACATCCCAACCCTCTGGCTCTCTGATCCTGTGCCAGAGAGCCCTGTTGGGTAACACTTTATTCTGATAGTCCACTTTAGACATTCTGCTAACTATAAGTAACAAGCAATGCTGGGTAGATTACTTACAAATTGTAGTCAGTTACTGATTCCAAATGACATGACAAATTGTAATTAATACTGTAATCTGATTACTCATTTTAGGTAATATGTTCTGACTGATAAGATATGCAATGTTGCAGGCACATGACTATTGGCTGGTCTGTGTGTGCAATTCCACAAACCTGGAAGTCCTTCTGAATGTATACAAGCAGTAGACTTTTATAGAAAAGAAAAATGTAATATAACAAAGAAATAAAATCAACGAATAATGTACTGCCATTGTGAGAATAATAAGTAATCATTTAATCAGTAGAAAAGTAACTGTAGTCTGATTACAAGCACTTCATTTTTGGAATCTGATTACGTATGTAATCAGTTACTACCCAGCACTCAACTCATTCTGCTAACCCAAACCCTAAGTTAACAGTCTACTAATCCTCTAATGAGTTAGTTGACATGTAGATTTAGTTTACATGTAGTTGCAAAGTTACTTATAGTTAATAAAATGTCTAAAGTGGACTAAAGTGGACTATATCAAAATAAAGTGTAACTCCCTATTGCCCAAGATATGTTAGCGATGCACCTGTGGTAGACTCTTCTCTTCATAACCAATGATTGCCTTATTTTGATGAATCCCCCCTTACATTAATGTATTCTGCAGATGCAGTCATTCAAAGAAAAATACACTCATTCAAGGTATACGTTTACATCCCTGGGAAGTGAACCCATGGCCTTGGTGTTGCTAGCAGTTGAACTATTGGTATAATGACTTTAAGGCTCTCTTGGCAACATGAGCTTTTTGTTTTGTATAGATCACTTGCTTTGTCTGTAATAGATATGTTTTTCAGTCAAATTTAATACCTTTATGAGTGGTTCTTGATACTATTAATAGCAAGACTATTACTACACTCTTAAAGACACACTTAACGACTGTAAGTGTCGGTGTTCACAGTCAGTGTTTCAAATCTGCTCCAGTCATTGGAAACAGTCTGTAAGTGTGTTCAGTTCAGTCTTAGACTGTTTCAGCTAGTCGTTAAGTGTGTCCCCGGCATTAGAAATAAAGGTTCAATGGGGTTCTATATAGAACCTTATATAGTTCTTGATGTAACTGACGTAGGTCAGTAAAAGCTGTGCTTGTTAACCTCACTCCCCTGGCCTCAAGAGGTGCGTTAGCAACTGAAGCTAGCGGCTGTGGTCTTTAGTGTCCTTGTTAGCACACCCGCCTCCCATGCCAGAGACCCTGGTTCGTATCCCGCTAGGAGCAGGAGGCAGAGCTGTCACATAGACTGTGCGAACTGTGCAACCGCACAGGGCCTCGCGCCACTAGGAGGCCACTAGGCCACTAGGTTTTTCATTGTCGTTACGTAATGCGTCCTCACTGAAGACGGGAGAGAGGGAAAGCTAAAGCGAGGGAAAGCCAATATGTCAGCTGCAAGAGAACGCGACCGATTTCGCAAGCACGAATCAGCGACTTACAAATGAGAAAAATAGAAGCAGTTAAACTAACAATAGGACAACAATATGCACGTGCTATAATGACCCTTCTGTTTAATCTAACTTTTTTTAAGATAATAGATATAGATAGAAGATATTTAATGGGCCTATCAGTAAATTATCCTAATTATAATCAACACCTACAAGTGTACACTTTGAAGAGTAAACATGACAGAAGGTTACGTTAATTCAACTTTATTAAAACTGAATATGGTGATCAAATTGCACTTCCAAAATTCATACATTAATGAAAAAAGAAAAAAACTAAATAAACGAATATACACATTTATTTTAAGTATAATAAATAGAACAAAAAGCAAAGGCAGATCAGAACATTTAATGCATTCCTTACATCTTAAATTAAGTTAATTTGCCACTAGCATTTGTTATTCTGATGCTGGTGTCAGCAATGCAAAGACAATAGAGCTGTCAAAGTTTTGGCCATAATGAAACATTTTTAAGAATAAAAGGTGTGTAGTTTCAAGAACTTGAAACCCTGAGGATTAATGGCAGAGACTCTAAAGCGTTTTAGTTTCCCACTGTCACATGCCTGTCCTGTCTTGTGTTGCACATGGGTGTTTTGTTATTTTGGGCCATGTGCTCTGGTCGTTGTCTGATCCCTCCCCCTCGTTACCTGATTATTGTTTGAGTTCTTCCACCTGTCCCCTCTTGATTTGTTCCCTTCTTAAGTCTCCTCTTGTTTGCAGTCTTTGTCGGATTGTTTGTCTAATGTCTCCTGTTCCCTGTGATTCCCCGTTCCCCGTGATCTGCTTAATGTTAAGGTTCAGTTGTTTCATTTTTATTCATTGTGTTTTTCCCCCTCGTGGGTTTTTGCTTTGTGTTTGTTTATTTTTGTAATAAATTAACCATTCTCTTGCATTTGAGTCCTCACACCTTTTTTTGCCTTGCACGTTCCATGACATAACGATCCGACCAAATGAGGACTCAGCGGAAAAGAGGGGCCATGCCAGGGACTGTTCACGCTCCGTTTGCCCAGTCAGAAACTGTTCACGTCACGTCTGCCCAGTCAGAGACTGTTCACGTTCCGTCTGCCCAGCGAGAGACTGTTCACGTCACGTCTGCCCAGCGAGAGACTGTTCACGTCACGTCTGCCCAGCGAGAGACTGTTCACGTCACGTCTGCCCAGTCTGAGACAGATCCGGAAATGCCCACTTGTGTGGCCGCCAAGGCACTTACGGACTATCTGGAGTGTCTGGCTCGGATCCTGGACATGGCCGTGTCTCCTGTTCCAGAGCCGGAGCCAGTGTCTCCTGTTCCAGAGCCGGAGCCAGTGTCCCCTGTTCCAGAGCCGGAGCCAGTGTCTGCTGTTCCAGAGCCGGAGGCAGAGCCAGTGCCCGTTCCAGAGCCGGAGGCAGAACCAGTGCCCGTTCCAGAGCCGGAGGCGGAGCCAGTGCCCGTTCCAGAGCCGGAGGCAGAGCCAGTGCCCGTTCCAGAGCCGGAGGTAGAGCCATTGTCCGTTCCAGAGCCGGAGGCAGAGCCAGTGCCTGTTCCAGAGCCGGAGGCAGAGCTAATGCCTGTTCCAGAGCCGGAGGCAGAGCCAGTGTCTGTTCCAGAGCCGGAGCCAGTGCATGCTGTTCCAGAGCCGGAGGCAGAGCCAGTGCCTGTTCCAGAGCGGAGGCAGAGCCAGTGCCTGTTCCAGAGCGGAGGCAGAGCCAAGGCCTGTTCCAGAGCTGGAGCCAATGTCTGTTCCTGAGCCGGTGTCTGCTGTTCCTGAGCCGGTGTCTGCTGTGCCTGAGCCGGTGTCTGCTGTGCCTGAGCCGGTGTCTGCTGTGCCTGAGCCGGTGTCTGCTGTGCCTGAGCCGGTGTCTGCTGTGCCTGAGCCGGTGTCTGCTGTGCCTGAGCCGGTGTCTGCTGTGCCTGAGCCGGTGTCTGCTGTGCCTGAGCCGGTGTCTGCTGTGCCTGAGCCTGAGCCGGTGTCTGCTGTGCCTGAGCCTGAGCAGGTGTCTGCTGTGCCTGAGCCTGAGCAGGTGTCTGCTGTGCCTGAGCCTGAGCCGATGTCTGCTGTGCCTGAGCCGGTGTCTGCTGTGCCTGAGCCTGAGCCGGTGTCTGCTGTGCCTGAGCCTGAGCCGGTGTCTGCTGTGCCTGAGCCTGAGCCGGTGTCTGCTGTGCCTGAGCCGGTGTCTGCTGTGCCTGAGCCTGAGCCGGTGTCTGCTGTGCCTGAGCCGGTGTCTGCTGTGCCTGAGCCGGTGTCTGCTGTGCCTGAGCCGGTGTCTGCTGTGCCTGAGCCGGTGTCTGCTGTGCCTGAGCCGGTGTCTGCTGTGCCTGAGCCGGTGTCTGCTGTGCCTGAGCCGGTGTCTGCTGTGCCTGAGCCACCGTCGTGGCCACCCGAAGGGTCTTCAGCTTCGCTCTGGCCACCCGATGGGTCGACTGTCTGCTTCGCCCTGGCCGCCCGATGGACTGTCTGCTTCGCCCTGGCCGCCCGATGGACTGTCTGCTTCGCCCTGGCCGCCCGATGGACTGTCTGCTTCGCCCTGGCCTCCCAGGAGTAAGCGTTCTGTCCCTCCCGTCCCGCCCTGGTCTGTCCCTCCCATCCCGCCCTGGTCTGTCCCTCCCGTCCCGCCCTGGTGTTTCCTTCCGTCCCGCCCTGGTGTTTCCTTCCTGTCCCGCCCTGGTCTTATGGAGCGTCTGGTAGCCGCTCCGTAGGGAGGGGGTAGTGTCACATGCCTGTCCTGTCTTGTGTTGCACATGGGTGTTTTGTTATTTTGGGCCATGTGCTCTGGTCGTTGTCTGATCCCTCCCCCTCGGTACCTGATTATTGTTTGAGTTCTTCCACCTGTCCCCTCTTGATTTGTTCCCTTCTTAAGTCTCCTCTTGTTTGCAGTCTTTGTCGGATCGTTTGTCTAATGTCTCCTGTTCCCTGTGATTCCCCGTTCCCCGTGATCTGCTTAATGTTAAGGTTCAGTTGTTTCATTTTTATTCATTGTGTTTTTCCCCCTCGTGGGTTTTTGCTTTGTGTTTGTTTATTTTTGTAGTAAATTAACCATTCTCTTGCATTTGAGTCCTCACACCTTTTTTTGCCTTGCACGTTCCGTGACACCCACTGCCTACTTTGTGTGTGTGTCGCCCTGCAGCTAAGCAGGCACAGGCACATGTTCAAGGTGGAATTTTCTCGTCCTCTAATAAAAGACCCCCGAGTACGGTCAGGGTCAGTCGTTATGAGCATATGTATAATATGCTCTTACATAACATGAATGCTGTATCAGAACATACACATGTGAAAATGTGCTAAATGCATATTCAGTGGGGACACAATTAAATATAGTTCAGTCATGAAACTCTAGAGAGCACAGACTGATACTGTAGGTCCTTTACATGCAATCTGCAAGCAGTCACATCATTACCGCATGACACAAGCTGATTGGCCTCTGCTGATCCAGCAGCCAATGAGATTGCTTGCTCAACATTTAAACAGTCTGCTTCAGTGTTTGTTGTAGGTGTTTGCAATCAGAGTTCCTCTAAAACCTTCCACCTCCCCAGCTCCACTTGCCCAGATCTGCTACGGGATTGATATATGTCTATTTATGCAGCAGCAGCAACATATCTTAAAAGCTCACAGCAGTGTGTCTGTGTATCTTTTAGCAGTAGCAAGTCCATACTTGCGCTTCAGCAGCGGCAGTGTAGCAGATCAAGTCCGCTAAGACCAAATACATTAACATTGCCATATTCAAAAACATGCTAGAACTATTCAGAGAGTTGTCATGATTTAAATATGTTTCAGAAAACATTAATATTTTCATAAAAAAGAGGGTAGTAATGTACATGCACATCAAGTTTTGAAGGTCCAAGTACATTATGAATTGTGAAAGATGACCACAGAGAAAAAAACACAAAATTTAGGGAGGGTCAAGATACTAATCAGTTAGTTGATGAGTTTTTTTGTTTTTTTACTTTAATATTTTTTTCTTTAAATATGTTTTAAACTAAATAAACACTTAAATTAAATGAATCAAGCTGCATCATTTTGAAAGTACATTGCATTGAGAGGATCTGCCCCCTCTGGTACATACTCCTGATAATCTCTGTAAGATGAGGTCAATGAAGTGGTGACCTTTGAGTGATACTCAATCAGCAGAACTCACTCAATCCACCAACGGGACTGCAGTTTGTGCAAGCAGTGACATAGGCCTAACGTCAATCATCATTTGTATCCCTACGGCATGACGCCTAGTATCGCAAGCGAGTCTGCCAAGCCAAATCAACCAGCAGAAATGGGAACCTTAAAGTTTGCATTTGCTCTAAATACAACATATTTAGACTTAATACATTTACTATTAACAATTATTTTATTTTATTTATTTTAGTGATATGAATGGGCCTTGCATAAAGTTAAAAAACACTGAGTAAGAGGCATTTTTAAATGGTTCTCATTCCAGCTCATTCTGCTTTACTCAGCATGCTACGCTATAGGCAAATGAACCACCATCTCACCAGTTAGGAAAATAGATGCCTCTGTTTGATGACAGATGTTTTTCATATCATGAGATGATGAGTAGCATAGTAAGTTTGAGCTTGAACTGATGATTGCATACTGTCATTGCAAAAATTCTTGCACAGTGCACTCCCCCGGGGGACAAGCTGATCCCACACGTACCCATTTGGAAACACACTGAAATTAAGTTAGAAGTCTTGTTTGAAAGCAGCTAACAGTAACTGAACACAAATATGGTACTGTGAACTCCTTATTTACTGTTACTGTATATGACTGAATCAATACATTAATTAATTAACTTAATGTAGATTACTGATTACATCTTGAAATTAGGGCTGACACATCATGAACTGTCAAGGAATCGGCCTGAATGCAAGTTTGCTTTGATTTCATATTCATTTCATGTTTATTTTTTAAACTATCCAAACACACAGAACTTAAGTTGGCAAATTTGATGATGATCATGCACAATATCTTTTTTTTTTCTTTTAGCTCCCCCTAGGGCCAGAATTTGACTAAATATAGCTGTCCTGAACGTCCTGGTTTCGATGTGTAACAATCAACCTGTAATAATTAACCTAACCCTGGATTCAGAAGGATTGATTTTTGAATTTTGAATTCTAATCCTTTAGGTTGATCAAAATGTTTAAATCCTTTATTATAGTACCACCTAGTGTCAGAGGGATGTCTGTTCACATTCTCATGAGCCAATCTGTCATAACTTATATAACAAAGTAAAAAAAAAAAATAATTCAAATTGGTTTCACTCAGTGAAACCATTCACTCATGTACCTAATCTTCAGACCAAGTCTGCAAAACTACAAGCACATTATACGCTTTACACTCAGTTTGAAATTGAAAAACACACTTTTTGCAAAACACAGTTCTCTACACGCCACACTCATTTACTGATGACCTACACGCTACAACCAATGATCATGTGTGTGTTACGGAATCAGACTCAAAGTAAGTAGTAAGTGCAATGGATGATCTGGCTGGAGACATGGAGAGTAGTCCTCATCATACGAACGAGACCGGACAATGAACTGTGGTGGAGTGTGTATAAAAATAATTTATATATCTCACACACACACACACACACACACACACACACACACACACACACACACACACACAAACTTTATGGCTAGCTCATCTGTCCTTATTCTACTAGACCTGTGTATATATATATATATATATATATATTTGCATCCGATGACCCCTTTAAAAGCAGTATATATATATACACAGGTCTAGTAGAATAAGGACAGATATATATATATATATATATATATATATATATATATATATATATATATATATATACATTTCATTGCATATATATATATATATATATATTTGCATCCGATGACCCCTTTAAAAGCAGTTGGAGAGTTTTTGAATGCATAAAAAATAATTTAGCACAAATTTGGCTATACTCCTCAACATCAGCTCTCACTGTCTTTGATCACAGGCAAGAGATATCGTCCAGGAATCGTAAAATCAAAATGCTAAAAAAAAATAAAAAAAATCAACAGGTCCGCAAACCGCATTCATCAGATCTTGCTCTTTCAACTTCTACTCCGTGTGTGCGCGTGTTGTGACGAACGTGCTTGCAGCGGGAACACATAATTTACCCGGAAACAACTAATTCTAATTTCTGATTGGCTGGTAGCTGGCATTTAACTCTGTATAACCCGAGACAGATGCTATGAACTCGTCAGAGAACTTCCCTCCGTTTGCCTGCGCCTCGTCCATTAATTGTATAGCGGGACAAGTGTCTTAGGGGGCTTTCACACTGGCAGTTTAGTTCGGAACGGGGCACGGTTCGCATGAAAAATCGCTAATGTGAACGCTGTCATGGGACCCGGTTGCACACTGGGGTACCGAACTTGAGACTACCTGGAGGAGGTGTTCTGAGTTCGGTTGCTCCCGAACCGTGCTGCGGTTCGCGTGTATGTGGAAACAACACGGACTCGGGTGCGCACTTGTTCAGGAAGTAAAGTATCCTGCGCATGCGTTTTAGCCGATTATGATGTATTTAGTTAAATAAAACACACGTAAGGGATGAAGATTTACCCTGGATACGAGCAAGAGTGAGTCTGCAGTGTATTCGTGCATAGTGTGTGCAATCAGGGCAACAAATGAATGGAAATCCACTGTCTTCTCAAAAGAGTCAATTTGCAAGCAGCGGAAAGACAGCTTATGCGAAACACACACACAGTTAACCTGCGTTGTTTACTCAGCTATGAATAATAGCACCAAATTAATAAAAAACACAATATAGCCCCCTAGGGGGCTTTTACACTGGGCTCGTTTGCTGCGGTCCGAGCCCGGGCGCGATTGTCCCCGGCGCCCCCCGCAGCGTTGGTCTGGTTTCACACTCAACTTGATTCTATCGAACTCTGGTGCGTTTGCGTGCATCTTACGTCATTGCAAACGTGCACGGCGCATGATAGAAAACACGACGCGGGTCAATATATTGTGTTTTTTATTAATTTGGTGCTATTATAGCTGAGTAAACAACGCAGGCTAACTGTGTGTGTGTTTCGCATTAGCTGTCTTTCCGCTGCTTGCAAATGGACTCTTTTGAGGAGACCATTAATGTGGATTTCCATTAATTTGTTGCCCTGATTGCACGCACAAAGCGCGAATACACTGCAGACTCACTCTTGCTCGTATCCAGGGTAAATCTTCATCCCTTACGTGTGTTTTATTTAACTAAATACATCATAATCGGCTAAAACGCATGCGCAGGATACTTCACTTCCTGAACAAGTGCGCACCCGAGTCCGTGTTGCTTTCACATACACGCGAACCGCAGCACGGTTCGGGAGCAACCGAACTCAGACCACCTCCTCCAGGTAGTCTCGGGTTCGGTACCCCAGTGCGCACCCGGGTCCCATGACAGCGTTCACATAAGCGATTTTTCATGCGAACCGTGCCCCGTTCCGAACTAAACTGCCAGTGTGAAAGCCCCCTCACTTACTCCTCAGCGTGAGAAATACAAGGTGTGGCGTGTGAGCGTGTGAACGGGTTGAAATGCGTGTGTCTCACGCCCAATGCGTGAGACTTGAGAGCCCTGGATTGGTCTTCGTGGAGAGTCTGCTTTTGAAGCCAGACTGGTTATCGTTGAGTAGGTTGTTCTGTGGCATAGAAAGGCAGATTGAACAGCTGATTTAAAACTTTAAAAACATTTTATTGAAAGAAAAGGAAGAAGAGAGACTGGTCTAGTTGTCAACTGCTGTATTAAATGTTGGCTTTTTGGACAGGATAGGTGTCTGAGGGGTTGCTGATTTTGTGTGTAGCATGATTTAGTAAGTGGCCTTGGCAATAGAAACACTAGTGGAGAGAGAACAGGAGAGAATGATATTTGCTCAGGTCAGCTGGGTCTTTGTTAGTAACACTTCAAGAAAAACATTTACTGGAAGTAAGCAATAGGTTTACTTTATTTTATACATGCATATTTTTTAGACAAATCAAGCTAAAACGTATTTATCAAATATGACACAACAGGCTTTTGAGGAATGTTAATTTGTTCATCTATGAACTAAGCATTTAACTATCATCTTAATAAGACATAATAGTGGGAGATATATAGTGACAACTGATATTTATATGGATTTTATGTGGGCAATTTGCTATACTAAAGATCTCAAAGATTTACATTACAAACATGATACTCAACAAATAAAACTTGTGCCTTTTTATTTTTGGTATATTTTTTCTAAAGGTTTAAAAAACTGTTCCATTAGCCTATTATGTCATAGGCTTTATATGGTTAAACATGATTTGATCAAAACTGTAGATCATCAGAATTTTGCACAAAACAAAGAAGAAAAAAAGCATGCCAAAAACAAACAAGGTGCAAATGTTTGTCAATGACTGTTCCTTCTGGCCATCAGATTAGTAAGTCCCCACAAACACCTTGCCGTAGCTTGCTTCCCTGTCACAGCTTCTTTCACAGTTTTTAAAGATATGGTCTGGATTCAACTGGATCTCGATGAGCCTTTGGATTGAGGATCAGCTGAATCTCTGATGGGCTGTGGTTGAGCACTTTGTTGCTTTGGAGATAACAAGAGAGAGTGATTACATTGATATGAGTAAAAGAAATTGCCATCAAAGACCAGAAGTCAAAACTGAGGCTCTCAGACATCAACTGAGCACCACCACAACACACTTGTAGCCAATCAGCAGTAGGGGGCGTGTTCACTCATGATGGGGGAGGAGAGTACATGAGAAACATACGTGCTTAACATTGTTTTCATTTTTTGTTCTTCCTTGTCGTTCGTTCGTCATCTTCACTTTATTTTTCGCTCAAATGTATTTTGCTTCACTTCTGCTATGATAAAGAAACATCCACTCTTGCATTACGTTTCCATGCATTTTGGGGGTGGAGCAAAGAAGGCAGAGTGTGTTTGTTTGGGTTGATTTCAAATACAGTATCAACAGTGTTCAACAATGATTCTCACAAGTCACTTACTGCACCTTTAAACCCTTCATTGAAATGCCACCACTGTACAACCAACAGAACTTAAACTCTTTTTTTTCAATATTTCCTTTATCGTTTAATAAAAAACAAACTATTAAAATAAAAACAACAAACTTTAAAAAAATAACTAGTTAAAGCTATATTATCTTTTCATGTATTTGTTTTATTTTATTATTATTTCAGTGTCACTTTTTTGTTTCTTACTTGTTAGACTGTTTTCCATTGTGGCTGTGTTAAGAGAAGCCAGTTTGTGTTCTGAGGCTTCTTTTGGCTGGTTCTCCATTGCAGAGACTTGAAGGAAAGCTTCAGGAAGAGAGACTTTATGAGAAACCTCTTCTAAAGCTTCTTTTCGTCTGTTCTTCACTGTGAAGTTAAGTGGCGCCTCCAAGGGGTGAAAAAAACTCTTGCCACCCCACTAAAGTTTGTGTGTGTTTGATTAGGGTTGGAGATGAACTGTGCAGGACAGTCGATCGGCAGGAGCAGGATTGGGCAACTCTTGTCTACACATATTATCAAACATGATGGACTTCCGCCTCTACTTTTACTCATGTATGATCACACTGCAGTGTTTGTGTGAGGATCGCTTTGAACTTTGAAACGAACAAAACGTTTGGTTACTTGCGTAACCCTGGTAAAATCAGATAAATGTATGAGGGGAAGCCCAGCTTGCCTCTGCACAAATACCTCCCCCTCAAAATCCCCTTGAACAATGCCCATGAGGTAGCCATACCCCTTGTAGAATGAGCCCTTAAGTCCTCCGGGGAATGAAGTATTGATATAATGAAGTACCCATAGAAGTATAGGCCAATTCAATATTCTCCACCATCCAATGGGTAAAGCGCTGCGAGGAGATTGGCTTACCCTTACATTGAGTGGTCCATGAAACGAATAACTGATCAAGTCATCCTAAACGATTGTGTCCTGTTTACATATTAGCGTAACACTCGTACAGGATACAAAGTGTGCAATTTCCGCTCATCCTCCGAAGAAAATGGAGAGGGGTAAAAGGCAAAGCAGAGCAGTTATAAGCTGAATCACTGACTTTGTGAACGAAAGCCGGGTTAGGCAGCAGCTTAACTTTGCTTTCATCCGTATAATTCAGACATTGTAATTGGTGCTTCCATATTCTATCACTCTTGGCGGCGTTCCCATAGTGAGACCGAGAGCAGATTAGAACCCGTAACCTCTGACACGCTTGGCAAAAGCTCTACAACTAGACCATTAAAGTGTACAAACAAAGCTTGCCGTCTGCTCTCGCGTTACTTTGATGTCATTCACCGATCAGTCTGTGCAGCTCCGGTTCAAATCGAAGCCTCATGTGTTTTGGAGGAGACGTGGCTTTGGAGATAGTCTGAAGGGAGGCTGGGATCTTATGCTTTCAAAGCTAGCTCACTATTGCTAGCCTCCATATAGGCGGAAATTTTAATGGTCAGGTTTGTAAAAAAATATAGGCTATCATTGAAAACCACACTGTGTATTGTAAATAATACAGCCTAATTATATATAGGCCTACTTCAAATAATTGTGCAAGTAGTAAAACAATACAAATGGGGCAATTTTTTTTTTAATAAAAAGTGTTTTAAGTTTAGAAATATTTTGAGTACCCCCTCCCGCACAGCGCTTTGCTCCACTGCCTGCTTTTGTCACGAAAACCACACGGGAAGCAGATAATCCATGAGCAGTAGTTTCTTTAATTAAAGGGCAATCCAAACTCGTTGTCAACATGCAGGGGTCAATCCAAATAACGCCGTCAAAACAATAAACAAAACAGGAACTAGAACAAACACAGACCTGAAGTGGCGTGACACAAACTAAGGACTCCGTAACAAACACTAACACAGACAGGGAATATATACACACAGAACTAACAAGGTGATGGGAAACAGCTGAGTGCAATAATCAGATAAGTGACAGAACAGAATGCTGGGAATTGTAGTCTAATGTGAATGACACCGTGAGAACGAGGACCTCTAGTGATAACCCAGGGAAACACAACCAGACACTGTGACAGCTTTCCCGTGTTGCCAAGCAGGGGCGTACCAAATGTTGGGCCCCCGGCACAGAACCAAGGGATCAGCCCCTTACCATACCCAACACTGCTTTATTTTCACTATTATTCAAAACTTTTTTTTATTTTCACAAGGTTAAATTCAGAGTACCAATTGCAATAACATCAAGACATTTTAAAACAAACTAATTTAACTATTTTATTTATTATAAAATAAAAAAAATAAAATAAGTGAATTATTAACATTAATAATATAAATGTAAATAATAGCTATATTAAAATGTAGCCTTCAAATATTTTTCAATTTTGAGCAGACGGGAATTCTGATTTGTCACTACATTCATACGCTCAACAGACTTCTCTGTGATTGGCTACAGTGCACAACAAACTTCTCTGTGATTGGCTACAGTGCTCCACAGACTTCTCTGTGATTGGCTACAGTGCTCAAAAGACTTCTCTGTGATTGGCTACAGTGCTCAAAAGACTTCTCTGTGATTGGCTACAGTGCTCAACAGACTTCTCTGTGATTGGCTACAGTGCTCAACAGACTTCTCTGTGATTGGCTACAGTGCTCAGAGCTGGACAGCTGGACTGTAAACGTGGACCGTTTGAATGCTGCTGTCTATCTGCGTGTCTAATTAAGTCTCTGTACTCAGTAAAACCGTGCAGAAAGACTATCGTCACATTTGCACAATTTAATTATTTACTTTAAAGTACCGGTAGGCTAAGACTATGTCACTGAGGTAAAGAGATAAGTAATAAGTAGGGTTGGGTACCGAAACGCGGTGCCAATAGGGAACCGGTTCTGACGTAAACGGTAGTAACCAGACCGAATAAGAACGAAAATTTCGGTGCCTGACTCTCTGTGTCATGAGGCGCACACATGCAAGGTCTCTCGCGCGCTCTCTCTCTCTCTCTGCCGTGCGCGCACAATACAGTTTGAAGCACAGTCTGTTCTGTCTCGCATGCGCGCTCTTGCTCGCTCGCTCTAGATTCCAGGAGATTTTAACTAATTTGCGGGCATCAGGGAGCCGTTATCAATATGCGGGAGACTCCCGGAACGTCTGCTGATTGCGAGGGGATTAATGAAGATGCCGAAGACAATACGCTCCAAGGTTTGGCTGCATTTCACGTGTAAAATTACGCGTCAGAAAGCCCTCTGGGTATGCCGATTGTCTGAAGCACATATAGAATCACGCCAATCCATTGGCTGATGGCGCGGGCGCCGCCTAGACGCTCACGTCGTCTTATTATATTGGCACGCGCATCATCTGCATGTGCATCTGCTCCTCAGATTTCTCTGCCGAAGAAGGAAGCTTGTCGGCAGCGCGAGGAGTTTGGCAGCGAACGCAGTGTCTCGTTCCCTATTCAGAGAACATAGGTTACACCAGTAACCAGAGACGTTCTCTTTCATAGGTTCACTCAACGCTGCGTAGCTGAGACGCAGTGAGAATGAAATACCAAACTCGCCAAGCGCTGCCGTTCTAGTGCAACGACCAGATAACTTACATGACTGGTTCAAGCAGACAAAACATGGGAACCTGTAGCCATGTCGAGATTAGATTACCCTGGTAGTAATTTCTATTAATCTCCAGTATTATTACATTGTTTGATACAATATTGTTTTATTTGATATTATGTAAATGTGAATTTTTATTTTATATTGGTTTATTTATTATTACCATATATGTTACTTGTATTTATATTGTTTAAAGATTTAAGTTAATATTGTGTCCAGTTTGGCCCTGTAAATAAAAGGGTATTAGTTTTTGACAAAGTGTGTGCGGTTTAGTTTTCTTAAAGGGATAGTTCACCCAAAAAATTAAAATTCTGTCAGTAATTACTCACCCTCATGTTGTTCAACCCCGTAAGACCTTCGTTCATAGAGGGTGAGTAATTACTGACAGAATTTTCATTTTTGGGTGAACTATCCCTTTAAGTACCTTTTCAAGAACCGTTTAAGCACCGGAACCGTTTAAAAAATACAGAGTAGGTACTGGTATCGGATAAAACCCAACCCTAGTAATAAGTTACACAGTTAGCCTAGACTTTTCTCTCGCAAGCCTCACCATTCTTCCTCCCCCCAAAATAAATATTCTGCTTGTTCTTCGTGCCTCTGTGTGAATTAGCTGCGCCGCTTTGTCTACAAACTTAAAGGGACATTGTGTATTTTGCATTCAAACGAATTGTGCTCTCCAGCTCCTCACTTTTTCAAATGCGTGTTGCATCTACGGTAGCTGTTATGTACCAAAAAGCTATGACAGGATGTCTTCTAATAGCACTTCGTCGAGTTTTCCTTCGGGTGAACAGGTTTGTTATTTCAAACTAACTGCAACTTTACACAACGAACAAACGAATGTTACAGTATGAATTACTGACTGACTTGCCGAGGCAGTGACAAGCGCCTCTCATTGCTCTGCTCCTCCGTTTCTGCTGCTTTCAGTTATGTGACGCTGGCTCTGAACGAAAACGCGTTGTGGAAAACGCGTTGGCCTAGTACTTTTGGACCCTCTCTGCTATTATAGTTTTTCAAGATGGCGGAACGACATGGAAACCTCCGTGGACCTACCCGTCACATGTATATAAAGATAATAAATTCTTAGTTTATGAGGATAAGTCAGATAATTGGCGATATTTATACACCATTGAGGACATATTTATGAATAAAAATATTGATTTTAGATAATAAAATACCTAAAAAAACTACACATTGTCCCTTTAAGCATGCCTGATGCTCATTGTGTTTTCATCGTCTCACAAATAGGGTGACCAGACATCCCGAAAAATTCGGGACAGTCCTGAAATCTAAGCTGTTGTCCCAAATCCCGAATCCGGCCCTAATTGTCCCGAAAATTATACTAAAGCAAAATCTTGAGTTATTACTAGTTATTAGTTATGATAAAACATTAAAAACTGTCCGTGGAGGTTGAGTCGTCCTGCAGCCAGCCCCCGCCGGCTGCTCATTGGCTGCAGCATCTTTTTTGTTTCTTTTTTTTAAGTTCTACAAAGACACTGTAGGCGTGAATTTAGATATGCATTGATAAGCTAATTTTCATTCATTGATTCGTTTCGTTGACGTGGCTGGTGTACCGGAACCCCAACACACCACTAAAAAGCAAAAATGTCTCTGCAGGTACCGGGAGGGGTGGGTGGGGAAGTATCCATAGTAGCCACCTTAATTTTCTTAATGGTCCTAGAACCCAGAATAGACCTTGTGTTATCTATGATCCAGTAAATTTGAATGTATTTTAAAATTATTCATTCTATTTTGTGTGATACTGGTAAGAACATGTGCATAATTGATTTAACATTTAAATCATGCAACTTCTTCAAAAGACTGGAAGTAAATATATTATAATTGTTCTAGTGATTATTGGCACTATGCAAAATAAACATAGGCTGACATAAATACCCAAATAAAATGATTTAAACTACAGGGCCGTCGAATACTTGAATCTGATTGGTTGACGAACATTCTAAGGTGTGCAATTATTTTCAGGGAAACGCACGGCTAAAGTAGTTCCAGGCAGGTCTTGACCGCATTACAGTTCCATATCACTTCTCGTAGTCGACTATAATGGAAAATAGGATACAATTCATAACAAGAAAAAACATGCAGCCCCATGCGCTTGCTCTCCAATTTTTGATGTCTAACTTCACAATCAATGGAAACATGCAGTTTAATTTGAATAAATAAAGTATATAGTCCTATCTATAATTAATAGAAAATTAAACTGAATATATAAATACATTGATAGTCCTGCTGCACAGGCTTTCGTAATTATTGCAGATAATATAACAAAGAAATAATTATTGATAGGCCTACTTATTAAAAGGGTGTTGTGTTTAATTTATTAGCTAGCCTACTGGCAATAATAGAAAAAAAGAATGAACGAATTAAGGAAAATCTCTCTCTCTCTCTGTATGTGTGAGATTATATATATATATATATATATATATATATATATATATATATATATATATATATATAATTATTACGTGCCTCCCCAGTCTAGGGGTGAGGGAGGCAGTAACAAGGAAGTTTGTAACAGTTTGGCAACAACAGGCAACCAAGATCTCTCCTGGCCCAGCACTCTACAAAAAAAAAAAAAAAAAGGAGGGGACAAGGCCAAAACAATAAACAAAGTTCTGACTTTAGGGTGAACACTTTCTTAACCTTTCAAAATAAGATTCAAAATGAACAACAAATTTCAGGAGAAAACATGGACATAAACAAAAATATCATCCGCCTCCCTACTGCTTCTCAAAATAACTAAATCAAAATAGGTTAGAAACGGTTTAAACTCAAGGCTCTTTTAGTAAAGTCTAAATAAGTTAGGAAATATTAGTTCAACTGCAGTCCAAGTCTGTTTAGGTTAACAACAACGAGATATACAATCAGTCTTTAAGCTAAGGTGTGATGCAGGAGAAGACAGTCCTGGCAGCCTGGAGTCAAAAAGGGCCTCTCCAAACTGGGTTTTCCTCTTCAGCCTTATCCACAAGCTTTCCCAGCCAGGAGCCAAACAGTGGAAATCAGGAGATGATGGTAATTAGTGTCAGCTGGTCTCCATTTGCACCCAGGAGTGTACAAAAAAAAAAAAATTGTAGGAACATATGCGAGAAAGAAAAATTGGAGGGTTATGATCAGTATAGACATCCAGAGGAATACAACTCCCACATACACTTCAAAATGTTTAAAACTGGCGCCAAAGCTTCCTTCTCGATGGTACTGTATTGCGTTTACTTTTAGAGAGCTTCTTAGAGAAGTAACAGACGGGATGCTCGACCCCAGCACAGTACTCCTGCAGCAGGACTGTGCCAGCTCCCACAGCACTTGCATCTACTTGCAGTTTAAATGGAAGAGAAAAGTTAGGAGCTGACAGGACCGGGGCAATACAGAGAAGGTCTTTGGCGACAACAAAAGCACACTCACACTGAGGAGTCCAAACTAATTTCTTCACAGTACTAAGCAGGTCAGTAAGGGGAGACACTAACATTGCAAAGTTTTTACAAAAATCCCTACAGTACCCCACCATTCCTAAAAAACAGCGTAACTGACGCTTGGTACTAGGAGTAGGAAATTCAACAATGGCAGTTACTTTAGCTGTAACAGGTTTTATGTAACCCTGCCCCACTTTTTTCCCAAGGTAAGTTACCACACCTTTAGCAAATTCACACTTGGCCAGATTCAGGGTTAGCTGAGCATCACTTAATCTGTTAAACAGACTTTACAAACTAGAGTTGGTCTTCGCAGACTCTTTAATAGACCACAATGTCATCCAGGTAAGCTTGGCAAACCTAACAAAACCTTTTGCATGAGACGTTGGAATGTTGGAACGCTGGAGCATTTCACATCCCAAAGGCCATACAATTGTACTGCAGGAAGATGTCTGGGGTTACAAATGCAGAGATTTCACGTGCACGTGCAGTTAAAGGAACCTGCCAATAGCCCTTTAATAGATCTAACTTGGAGACTAACTTTGAAGCACCAACTCTTTCCACGCAATCTTCCATTCATGGTAGGGGAAAGGAATCAGGCTTGGTGACGCTATTTACCCTTCAATAGTCTGTACAAAAACGAAAGGAAGCATCCGACTTTGGAACTAACAGGCACGGAGAACTCCAGGGACTTCGGCTGGGTTCTGCCAGTGAATTTTTAAGCAGGTAATCTACTTCAGCTTTCATGATCTCTCGCTTTGCAGGGTTCACTCTGTACGGATGCTGTTTGATGGGAACAGCACTACCTACATCAATGTCGTGAGACAACACCCGTGTTCTTCCAGGTACATTAGAGAACAGGACGGGATGTTTTTGTAACAATCTTACAATATCCACAAGGTGATTCTTAGGCAAATAGGACAAATGTGAATCTAGATTATAGCCATTATAGCTGAATTGTTCAAACGCACTTCAGGAGTTTGCGTTTCAGCCAGCATCAGCTCTTCGCAGACAGGACCTACTGTACCATCTACTGACACAATTATTCCTCCTTACATATTAAACATGCCCAGTCCTTTGACAGTTATTTCATAAGCAAGGTAGGCCTACATAAGGGCTTCATATTAATTATATATCAAACAAAACATTAAATGAAGCAAAATGCTTAGGCCTATATCTTATAGTTCCTTCTTTAAACTTAATAATAATAATAATAACGACAGTGATACTCTATTTCAATGACTATTGAACTAGTTTGAGCAGTGACACTAAAAATGTTTAGATGCTTTTAAAAGTGAAAAAAAGAAAAGCCTATATTTAGTGAATAATAACAACTGCAACCAGGCACATTACTGGATTTAGACTAGGCCTACTGTTACTGTTGTGACAAAACATGAAACTATGCAGTGCCTGTAACAGGACAGCAGTATGGTGGGTGCTCTTCACCCTTGTGATCACCAGATGGCCTCAAAAGATTTGAGTAATGGACCCCTTTACAAAACTGTTGAAAGGAAAGCTTCTGTGATTCTCAAACTTCGTTTCATGGTCAGCAAACATCAGCAGAATTACTAACTTTATTTGATGATAGTGCACTCAAGTGCTGTCCATTATATAAGAATAAATGAATGAGTGAGCCATATCGAACGCAAGAATAAGTTCGACAACGTCAGTAGAGCTATTATTTGATGAATCAACTCTTTTTGTTCCCACATACCAAACGAATGAGAATCACGTCTTTATCATTGGTTGTGCAAGGGTGATAATATCTATTTGGGTCTTCTCAATTTCTTTTATAAATTAAAATCACATGGATTAGCATGGATTAGCCTTTTCTTTTGAAGTCCCGCTAAGCAAATTGCATATCCACAGAGTTGGAAGGCTACTGATTCCATGATAAATTATAATTCATATAGGGCCTACCTATGATAAGATAGTAGATATGTAGTAATAATTATAGAATCTTTGAAAGATTAAATTTTAAACAATTCAATTATTTTTTAGCCGATTTTTATCAGATGTTCTCCTGCCAAAATGCAGGCCTGTCTAATTTTCTGGAATTAGTGACTAACTATTTGAGTTAGGCAGCACAAAATCAAATGATCATGCATGAGTTAGGGCCGTTCACAGAAAGAACGTCAACTATATTTGCGTCCACATCAACGAACGATTCTGGTTTTGTACAATGTCATTGAACATGTTTTTGCTGTTCTTGTAGCATTTACACTGCTTTACCAACAGATGTCCTCAGCATGCTATGTTTTGAGTGAAGCTAGTGTAGATCGAATATAATCGTTCCAATAATCTAAGTGAATATAGCTGACGTTGTCAATATAGTGGAACAAAAACAACACCAAGTCTTTTTGTAATGTCACCAAGTCAATGTTGTCGAAACGAGCGCTGGATACCTGAGGTAATACTTCTCACCATTTATCCAGAGGGGTATGAACGATTGTTTTCCATATCCATTTTCTTGAAAAGGGGCTTGACTTGTCAAACAGTGGTTGATTTTTCTGGACCTCGGCGATGAACTTCTCTGCAATGTCGTCTGCCATTTTAAATGCACGAGCACTTAAAGGGATAGTTCGCCCAAAAATGAAAATTCTGTCAGTAATTACTCACCCTCATGTTGTTCCAACCCCGTAAGACTTTCGTTCATCTTTGGAACACAAATTAAGATATTTTTGATTAAATCTGACAGCTGTCTCACTCTTCCATAGGCTTCTAGGTAATTGAAACTTGCCAGAAAGTTAGTAAAGACAATGTTTAAAATAGTAAAAGTGACTACAGTGGTTCAACCATAAGTTTATCAAGCGACGAGAATACTTTTTGTGCGCAAAAAAACAAAAATAACGACTTTATTCAACTATTCATTTTCTTCAGTGTGCGCCTCTGACGTGAGTTCAAGAGAGCGCCACGACGCGTGAGAACTGAGAAGATGACGTCCTGACATAGCCAGATGACAAATGTTACCAGTGCCAAGCAATGCCTACTGAACAGGAGTGTTTACACACACAAGGATAACAAGGATAGCATAGTAAAAAGATGCATTGTAAAAAGCTAGGCTGCATATGTAATAATTCTACAATAGAAACTACCTACTTACTCTACATATAGTGTGCCACCCGGTCCTTCTGCACATGCTCTCCTGTTCAGTAGGCATCGCTTGGCACTGATGACATTTACACCACCAGCTCTCCATTGCTCTCTGTCTTTCAAAAGCTTGGGACTGCGGTTGTGTTGCAGCCTCTTCCATCTCTTGTAGTTCAATGTCTGTGTATTCTGGTTCAAATAAAAATTCAAGCCTTCATCTACGTCGAAATCTGCGGACATATTTACGAATACAGTTTTATGTACACCGAGCGTCTTCCTCTGCTTGTAAACAGACAGTGTACCGCTTCCGGCTATGTCATCTTCTCAATTCTCGCGCATGTGTCGTGACGCTCTCGTGAACTCAAGTCTGAGGCCCACACTGAAGAAAATGAATTAAAATGAAATGAAATAAAGTCATTATTCTTGTTTTTTTTGCACACAAAAAGTATTCTTGTTGCTTGATAAACTTATGGTTGAGCCACTGTGGTCACTTGGACTATTTTAAACATTGTCTTTACTAACTTTCTGGGCCGGCAAGTTTCAATTACCTAGAAGCCTATGGAGGAGTGAGACAGCTCTCAGATTTAATCAAAAATATCTTAATTTGTGTTCCGAAGATGAACGAAATTCTTACGGGGTTGGAACAACACAAAAACAAAAATTTTCATTTTTCGGTGAACTAACCCTTTAACCCTTTGTTGCCTTTGGCTTGCTCAGTTGGGGATATTCAAATTAATTAACCAATCATACCATTGATCAGCTCTACCAAACTTGGATGTCTTTTTTCCAGTAATAAACAAACATTGTTAAGTTGTTTTGATTGATACTGTGAAGCAGCTTTGATACAATCTGTATTGTGAAAAGCGCTATATAAATATATTTGACTTGACTTGACTTTAAATTAGAATGGATTCTGTCAGTGTTTTATCGTTCACCAGCTGAACAAAAATTGTTCCGAAAGTGATCCCAACGATATTGTTTCTCTGTGCCATTATCGTTATGGGTGTGTGTTGTGTATTGAGTTACGGCTTAACCAGTAGAGGGCGCTGTAGACAAATACATTGTACTGAACAGTGGTAAAGACTAAGAAGAAGAGAAAAATAAATAAGAAATAAAGTGTTCTGTTTAGATAGTGTGTGGTCTCTTGTCTGTTCTGCTGTGGAAGACCGATATAACAAATTGGCGATGAGGATGGCGACTGCTGGTGTGCCTCTTCCTGCGTTGTTCCTGCCATGCAGTGGACAACCTACCATCCCGTTCGATATGTAGATGAAAATGTTCGGGAATTACGTGCTTGGTATTCACGCGGAGGGGGACGACTGGCCCGACACGAGGAAACGTGCAATTCTCCTACACTGCCTGGGTACCGAAAGCCAACGTGTATTTTATACACTCACGAATGTAGGTACAACCTATGATTCAGCAGTGGATGCACTGCGTGCACATTTCAGTCCAGCAATAAATGTTGTGGTGGAATGACACAAGTTTAGACAAAGAGTACAGAGACCGCATGAGACTGTAGCCGAGTATGTGGGCGCGCTACGTGAGTTAGCTACAACATGCGGGTTTGCTGGGAACACAGATGAAATGATACGGGACCAATTGATTGAGCATGCTAGCTGTGTAAAAATACGTGAGAGACTGTTAGTACAAAACTGAGGCAGACCTCACTCTGGATACAGTAGTAAAGTTGGCGTGTCAAGTGGAAGCAGCCATCGGACATGCCCAAACTCTAGCTTCAGAGCCGCATGCTCCAGTGCACGTGGTGAAGGCGAGACCGAAACGTCCATTCAGAACCAGAGCAAAGAGCAGTTACTCCGCAGAGCATGCAGCAGCAATGAAACAGGATCAAAGCTGTTTTAGATGTGGATCATTAGCTCATCTGGCAATTGCTCAGGACTGTCCCACAAGGAAAGTGACTTGCCGAAACTGCAATAAGGTCGGACACTTTGCCCATGTATGTAAGTCCAACGAAAACACGGCCAAGGTAGGAGAAGTGGTTATTCTGGAAATGAATACGGTGCGAATGATAGAAAACGGACAACTAGATGACAAAATTACATGCACAGTAGCCATAAATGCAAAGGCAACTTCCAGTACTGTGGAGCTAGTGGTGGATACGGTATCGGCTGTGTCAATCATTCCTGAGCACCTCTACAGAACGTACTTCAGTGGTGTGCTGCTTGCTGAGGCAGAAAAACGGTTAGTGACTTACACCAAATCTGATGTTCCAGTGCTGGGTTGCCTGTGCAGTATTACCATTACAGTACCCGCTACACTGTACATCGTGAAGACAGGCACAGCTTTGCTGGGAATGGACTTATTCAGGGCACTCAGACTTTCTATTGATAACAACACCATGCTCTCACCTGCGGGCCCAGGGACAGAGATCAGAGAGATCAAAGCCGGATCAGTGATTGGGGAGAAGCTAGGTCTTGCTAAAGGGTTAATTCACAGTGTAAAAGTCAGGGAAGACGTCCAGCCGGTTCAACAAAAGCTGCGGAGACTTCCACTCTCTGTTAAACAAGCTGTCTCTGCTGAATTGGACAGATTGTTAGAAATGGATGTGATAGAGAGGATTGACACATCTCCATGGGTATCACCCATCGTTGTCACACGACGAAAGAATGGTTCAGTGAGAATGTGCGTGGACTTACGTGAACCAAACAAGGCGGTAGTGATGGATAGCCACCCACTTCCCCATATGGATGATCTCTTCTCTGAAATGCGTGGAGCCACTGTGTTCTCCACTATTGACTTGGCAAATGCTTACCATCAGGTGTTACTGGCTGAGGAAAGTAGAGATATGACTGCATTTATAACTCATAAAGGGCTCTTCAGGTTTCGTCGGGTTCCATATGGACTGTGTTCAGCCCCAAGTGTGTTCTCCAAGATGATGTCTCTGGTGCTGAAAGATCTAAAGGGGGTCCAGAAATATCTGGATTATGTCTATGGCACAGAAAAGGAGGAGCATGATCGTAACCTGCAGATGGTGCTTGCTGTGCTTAAGGAAGCTGGCCTCCAGCTTAACATTGAAAAATGTCACTTTAACCAGACAAGCTTACGGTTCCTTGGACACACCATCTCAGCTCAGGGTTTGCTGCCAGACAAAGATCACCTCAAGGCTATTACAGCTGCTCCAGCACCTAGCAACGCTACCACACTGTGCTCATTCCTGGGGCTCACAGCATGGTATGCAAAATTTGTGCAAAACTATGCATCTCTGGTGGAGCCCATGCGAGACTGCCTGCGTGACGACACATTCCAGTTGACGGCAGCAGCACAGTCAAGCTTTGACACGGTCAAGACTCGCATTGTAACCAGTTCAGCACTATCCATCTTTGACCCTAGCCTTCCTACAATTCTGTGTACAGACGCTTCGGATTATGGACTGGGGGCTATACTGACACAACTGCACTCTGATAACACGGAGCGCACAGTTGCTTTTGCCTCACGTTCACTTACCCCTGCTGAACGGAAATATTCCATTGTCGAAAAGGAGGCGTTAGCCTGTGTGTGGGCAGTGGAAAAGTGGAGGACTTTCTTACTACAAGATTTACACTGCGTACAGATCACCAGGCTCTGACCACACTGCTACACACAAAAGGACTTGGGTGCGCAGGGATGTGTATTGCCCGGTGGTCAGCCAGACTTCATTGTTTCACGTATGATGTGGTGTATCGTGCAGGAGCACAAAACTATGCTGCTGATTGTCTCTCCCGTTTGCCTCTATCATCAGAAGAGAATGCAGAGCCAGTGACCGAGCCTGACCTTGTAGCTCTGCTGGACACAGAATTGAAAGCTCTCTCAGTGATGGACTTCGCTGTGGCATGTGAGGCATGCCCAGAGCTTACTGCCATCAGGGCACAGATTAAAAAAGGGTGGCCTAAAAAAAGCAAAATCTCTACCTGCACCGCTCAAACCCTATTTTGCTACTAGAGATGAACTCTCAGTTTAAGATGTGACAATATACAGGGGCCCTCACTGACGGCTAGTGCCTGTGGCCCTGAGAAAACAGCTGGTGGACCTGGTACATGAAACTCACCAGGGTGTTGTGCGTACCAAGCAGAGGCTGTGTGACTTATACTGGTGGCCCGGCATGGACATGTGGGTGCAGGACAGCATTAGTGCATGTGTGACCTGCCAGATGAATGATAAAAGTGCTAAGATGCATACGGCTCCACTTCAGCCAGTTTCACTGCCAGACGGTCCATGGCAGAAAGTAGGAATGGACATCGTCGGACCGCTAGAGTCAGCGAACTGGGACTGCCGATATGCAGTGACACTGATTGATTATTATACAAAGTGGCCGGAGGTGGCTTTTACCCACTCAATCACAACCACGGCTGTCACTAACTTTCTGTCTACTGTGTTTGCCCGCTTCGGCAATCCCACAGAACTCATTAGTGATAATGGGGCACAGTTGACCCTGAGCGAATTCGCAGAATTTCTGGCAGTGAGGGACATTAAACACAAGAAAGTGTCGTTGTATTATCCACAAGCAAACGGAGCCATTGAACGCTGGAACCGCGTTCTCAAAGAGACAATTCTTACTGCCGAACAGGATAGGAAATCATGGAAATCATTTATACAGGATTTCTTGCTCACATACCGTGCAACTCCTCACAGTACAACAGGGGTGTCACCATATGAACTCATGTTCAATAGGAAAATGCGCACAAAGGTGAACATCGGTCCAGCAAGAAAATCTATTCTGCTGACAGAGAAACAACTGCGCAACCGTGTCATCTCTAAACAAAATGCATCAAAAGCTTACACAGATGTGAGGAGAGGTGCACAAGTATCAAAGATCAAGGAGGGAAGCCTAGAGTACGGAAACCCTTCCATGTCAAGAAAGGACTGCCAAAGTTCCATAGACCCGCAAGGGTGGTACGGAGAGCGGGTGCAAATGCGTATGTGCTGGAAGATGGACGCCCCTGGAACGCTACTCATCTCTCTCTGGTCCCTGACAGGGTAACAGACACCATTGACAGTTTTGTTCCAGTACTGGTGCTGGGACCTGCACAAATGCTGGATGTTCCAGTACCTGAGTCAAGGACGGTGAAAATGTGACTGGAAGAAAACTATAATTGGAATGTTGTTTTGCTTGTGGAGTTGTTGTTTAATTACGCTTAAAGCTCCAGTAGGTAGCTTTTGTAAACAAATATTTGTTAAAACTGTCATTATGTCCTCACAGTAGAATATGAGACAAATAATCTGTGGAAAAAATCGAGCTCCTCTGGCCCCTCCCTGTGGTCCTATTGCCATTTGCAGAAATACACCGCTCCCGGTCAGAAACAACCAATCAGAGCCAGGAGGAATGTCTTAGCAGTGTCAATCACGCTCGTGTACGCGCTGATCACCCCTCTCTTGCACAGCGCGAGCACGTACCGTCGTTCGTGACTCTCCTGTTCGAACGCGTTCATCCAAATGAACGAATCTTTTTTCCGAGTCATTTCGTTCATTCAACGAACGAAATGACTCGCAAAAAGATTCGTTCATTTCGATGAACGAGTTCAAACAGGAGAGTCACGAACGTGCATCACAGAACAGAGCAAGGCGAGCATTTGTGCTTATAAATCTTAAAGTTTTTTATTTATTTTTGAAATGACCGATCGTTTCGCTAGATAAGACCCTTATTCATCGTCTGGTATCGTTTAAAGCCCTTTGAAGCTGCACTGAAACTGTCATTTGGTCCTTGAAACGTTTGTGTCCTATTGAAGTCCATTATATGGAGAAAAAGCCTGGAATGTTTTCATCAAAAACCTTAATTTCTTTTCGAATGAAGAAAGAAAGACATGGACATCTTGGATGACATGGGGGTGAGTAAATTATCAGCAAAAGTTTTTTTTAAAAGTGAACTAATCCTTTAACGTTATCTTACTATCTATTTATAACTTATAGAAAGAGTGTGACGTTATAAAGTTACATGTATTGCAAAATACATAATGATTTGAGGACCAAGTTTGTAGTCAAAGTATGGGCAGGCCATAGTCAATGTAAAGCATATCGTTGATGTTTCGTCCCTATTAGTGAATGTTCCATAACTGTTTATAATCTGCCGTCATCGGTGGTCCTGTTTACTAGCCTGCGCGTTCACGGCAGGCTCCGCTGTGGGGGAGGAGCTGTGGAGGGAGGGCTGTAGCGCAGCAGAGAGCAAGGGGGTTGGACCTGGAAGTTGTGCTTGTTCAAATTTTCAGGCTAAGTCAACATTTTCTCAAAACTCCCTACTGCAACTTTAAGTTTAACACTTCTATTAGAAGTGTGTTTGACATAATGTCGCAGGTTATAACTGTTAAATTGGGAAAAATGCTAATGTTAAGTATGAATAAGGAAACATTTAAGTTTGCATTATAGTACAGCCTAGGCCTAAGTAATTTAAGAGATGGCGTATTCATTTTTATTTTACCTGGGCTGAGTTTCCCGATAACGTTGTCTCTTAGCGCGCCATGAAGACTCTTAAGGTATAACTTAACTGAAGGTATACCATTTCTAGGTGTGTTCCTCGAACCATGCCTTAGGAAGCCGCTTAAGATATACCTTCTTACGTGCGACGTTACCCGGTGCTGTCCGTGGCGATGGTGCTGAATTTGTTGATATCGATGGCTCGAGAATCAATTATTCTCTCGTGCAGGGAGGGGCTGCTTCACTGCTTTATGTGAGAAAGCGGTGTTCTTTTTAAAAGAAGCACTTCAGAAATAGTGGAAATTGCATTTATTTGGACTCATGGGATATTATAAAAAATAACTAAATTAAACCCTGGATATTTTATATAATTTCGGAAAGAGTGCGCGAACGCACAACCTCGTGCTCAAACGTGTCATGCGTCTAACCCACTACAGTAACTGTCCGTATGCTTTCATTGCATTAGAAAGGGCCACTTATATTATCATAATATATTTGCTATAATTTCTTTATTTACTCCACAACCAGGGTTGATTGGCAATGGCATGGAAGCTTTGATGCGCCTCCATCACTTCGTGCCTGGCGGAAGGCATGCGGATATAATCTGTGGCATGACGGAGCAGGATGTTTGTGACCGAACGAACGCACCGCCACACCGGTCCATATCCATCCCCAACCACCTCCAGAAAACTCCCCACTGCATAAAAACGGAGAGCCGCAAGCAGCTGAATTTCGGGGCTGAGGGGGTGGTTCCGTCGAGTTTGTCTTGACACATCCGGACTAATAAGATCTAAAAGCTGCTGAATTTGCTGTCGTGGCAGGCGAAATTTCTTTTGAAGTGTATCTTCTGACATGGTAGCCAGGGGACTAAAGTTTTCGCGAATATACAGGTCCTTCTCAAAAAATTAGCATATTGTGATAAAGTTCATTATTTTCCATAATGTAATGATAAAAATTAAACCTTCATATATTTTAGATTGATTGCACACCAACTGAAATATTTCAGGTCTTTTATTGTTTTAATACTGATGATTTTGGCATACAGCTCATGAAAACCCAAATTTCCTATCTCAAAAAATTAGCATATCATGAAAAGGTTATCTAAACGAGCTATTAACCTAATCATCTGAATCAACTAATTAACTCTAAACACCTGCAAAAGATTCCTGAGGCTTTTAAAAACTCCCAGCCTGTTTCATTACTCAAAACCGCAATCATGGGTAAGACTGCCGACCTGACTGCTGTCCAGAAGGCCATCATTGACACCCTCAAGCAAGAGGGTAAGACAGAGAAAGAAATTTCTGAACAAATAGGCTGTTCCCAGAGTGCTGTATCAAGGCACCTCAGTGGGAAGTCTGTGGGAAGGAAAAAGTGTGGCAAAAAACTCTGCTGAGGTGACCGGACCCTGATAAAGATTGTGGAGAAGGACCGATTCCAGACCTTGGGGGACCTGCGGAAGCAGTGGACTGAGTCTGGAATAGAAACATCCAGAGCCACCGTGCACAGGCGTGTGCAGGAAATGGGCTACAGGTGCCGCATTCCCCAGGTCAAGCCACTTTTGAACCAGAAACAGCGGCAGAAGCGCCTGACCTGGGCTACAGATAAGCAGCACTGGACTGTTGCTCAGTGGTCCAAAGTACTTTTTTCGGATGAAAGCTAATTTTGCATGTCATTCGGAAATCAAGGTGCCAGAGTCTGGAGGAAGACTGGGGAGAAGGAAATGCCAAAATGCCTGAAGTCCAGTGTCAAGTACCCACAGTCAGTGATGGTCTGGGGTCCCATGTCAGCTGCTGGTGTTGGTCCACTGTGTTTTATCAAGGGCAGGGTCAATGCAGCTAGCTATCAGGAGATTTTGGAGCACTTCATGCTTCCATCTGATTTCATTTTTCAGCACGACCTGGCACCTGCTCACAGTGCCAAAACCACTGGTAAATGGTTTACTGACCATGGTATTACTATGCTCAATTGGCCTGCCAACTCTCCTGACCTGAACCCCATAGAGAATCTGTGGGATATTGTGAAGAGAAAGTTGAGAGACGCAAGACCCAACACTCTGGATGAGCTTAAGGCCGCTATCGAAGCATCCTGGGCCTCCATAACACCTCAGCAGTGCCACAGGCTGATTGCCTCCATGCCACGCCACATTGAAGCAGTAATTTCTGCAAAAGGATTACTGACCAAGTATTGAGTGCATAACTGAACATAATTATTTGAAGGTTGACTTTTTTGTATTAAAAACACTTACTTTATTGGTCGGATGAAATATGCTAATTTTTTGAGATAGGAATTTGGGGTTTTCATGAGCTGTATGCCAAAATCATTAGTATTAAAACAATAAAAGACCTGAAATATTTCAGTTGGTGTGCAATGAATCTAAAATATATGAAAGTTTAATTTTTATCATTACATTATGGAAAATAATGAACTTTATCACAATATGCTAATTTTTTGAGAAGGACCTGTAATAGTGCACATACACTAAATGGCTTCGCGGACGGCGCCGTCTTTGATTTAGCACAACTATTTGCTATATCGCTGCCATAGTTTGACCAAATTCCCCACCACAGTCATTCTCTTTAAATAGACGAATAAGCCTTTACTTTCGAATGGTTTGCCAGATGTACCTTTGGATAATATAATTAAAAAGCTAACAACAATCAGTGTGATGACAATTTTATTATTTGCATGAAAACACTTGAATTAGCCTAATTGAACACTGGGTGTATTCAATTTAAAATAATATTCGTATAGACTAAGATGTAAAGAAGCTTTTTGCAGTGGTGCCCACTAGCGGAGTGAACTGCCAACAGTGATAAGGTATAGCTAAGAGTGCTCCAGACCAACCTTCCGAACGTATGACTTACAGAATTTATACTTAACTAAGAACGTTTCGGGAAACACGTATTAACAATAATGTACAGCTTAAGGTGAAACTTAAGAACGACGTAGCGTTAAGAAGGTTTCGGGAAACTCAGCCCTGGTAAGCTTCCTAAACAAGAGGGGAAATATGTTGTGTATTGAGTTACGGCTTAACCAGTAGAGGGCGCTGTAAACAAATACATTGTACTGAACAGTGGTAAGGACTAAGAAAGTGTAAAAAATAAATAAGAAAGTGTTCTGTTGAGATTGAGAACGATTTTAGAACTATATCTTTATAGTTATCTTCCTTGGTGTGAACGGTCCTTAAGGGGTTGGTAGAAAATGCTGCACTAAATGAAAAAATAGCAGTTTTCTAGGGCTTCCCAAACTTTGTTGCCAACTATATCCTATGTGGTTAAAATTACTAACCTTTCAATAGATATAATGAATAACACATCTTGTATAAGATGACATTAAACAATTGTATTTAGCTTGTTTTTACACATTTTATGTTGTTATGCATTTCAGTTTAATTTTGCATGTGCATCTCAATCTCACGAGCACCATGCAGTTCCATCATAAACCTCTAGGGGTCGCAAACCCTGAGAAACAATTTGGTTTCTTTTGAAACAAGAACACGTGTAAAAAATGAATTAGTCGACGTGTCATCCAGCAGAAATACGACACTACATAAATATAAAACTATAAAAACTACTGTTGTAATAAAAAAAAAAATCAGAATACTACACAAACCTTTTTTGAATAGTTTTGACTTTGTATTAGTGTTATTTGAGAAAGATGATTTTATGTCCAAATGGTGTAATTACAACATCCGCTAGGGCTAGCTGGACCACACACACACACACACACACACACACACACACACACACACACACACACACACACACACACACACACACACACACACACACACACACACACACACATACATACATACATATACATATTCACACAAAGACATTAAAACGAGTTTAAGGTAAACACTTTATTTTTGGTAGCAAAAACAGCACCTCGGAAAACAGGATACACAATGGGCGGCAACTTTCTTATTTGCCAGAGTCTCTACTAAATATGCAAACCACATTGATCTACCACTAACATGCTAGTAATTTAGCAAATGTATCCCTTCATAGTTAATGTGAAAATCAATTACTTAGCATGTTGAACAATTCAGCTAAATGGCTAGTTCATGTTAGTGGCACATCGAGGATTGTCCAGCCTACAGATGCGGCCATGTTGTGCAAGGTAAGACTTGAAGACATAATTGCTTTGCAGTGGCCTGAGGGCGTGTGTTTTCAGTGATGTGGATTAAGGCACGTCAAGAGCAGTGAGATTATTTGGTCCCTCTGTAATTGTTTGGCCAGAGTGAATGGTTTATTGCTTTACAACCTGGTTTATGACTGCCTCCCTGTCTAGCGCCTCGGACCGCAGTCATAATGGTTGAGAGGGAAGGTCAGGAATGCATAAGAGGCGTGAGGTTTAGAGGACAGAATTGGGGAAGGGGACTCGCTCAATCTTGGACGACCTCAGAGGACTCAGACACGACTTTGCCATCCTTGGTCTCGATCATCTTGATCACAACGCTCTTCTTGGTCTGAGAGATGCTATCGCCGTAGCCGCTACCAGAGCTGTAGCCGCCACCAGAGCTGTATCCGGCACCGGAGCTGTATCCGCCACCGGAGCTGTAGCCGCCACCGTATCCGCCGGATCCGAAACCACTGGAATAACCACTAGAATAGTTGCTGTAGCCGCTGCTTGCACTTTCCATGGGATAACCGCCATAGCTCGCTATCGGGAGATAAACGTGAAGAAGTTAGATGAGCGTCTTCTGCATTTCATATAGTTATAAGAATTGTCATGTGAAGAAGGAACAGTGAAAAGGCCATCATGAAATGTCCATGATACAAGGGTGATAAACAGTCAAACTTACTGCTCTGTTTTGAGATATTGATTGACTGGATTCCACTTGCCAGCCTGTTGGAAAAGAGTGAACAAGAAGTAATGAAAATCTCACACAGAATTAGAAGTCTGAATTTGTTTTAAAAAATAGATTATTAGGTCTTAGAGCAAGCATGCATTTGAATAACTCACCTGTCCTCTTCTCCTTCCAGGAGTTTCCTGTAGGTGGCGATTTCAATGTCCAGGGCGAGTTTGACATTCATTAGGTCCTGATATTCCCTGATCTGGCGTGCCATGTCCTGCTTGGCTCTCTGCAGGGCCTCCTCCAGGTCCTTAACGCGGGCCTTGGCGTCTCTCACGGCCAACTCGCCACGTTCCTCCGCCTCTGCGATCTGGTTCTCCAGATTGGCGCGCTATTGAAATGAGACATATTTGTGCTCAGTTGTTCTCATAATGTCCGTTACCTTACAAAACAAGATTAATATTAAAATATTTGACATTTTGTGTTCATGTAGTTTCATACCTGTCCTTTCACGGAATCGATCTCGGACTGCAGTCTCTGAATCATGCGGTTAAGATCAGCGATCTCTGACTTTGTTGACCTAAGGTCGTCACCGTATTTGGTTGCAGATGTCTGCATCTCCTCGTACTGAGAAACAGAACATATGATTATGTGAGATACATTTAATGAACTTCAATAGCAGCTAGAACCAGACTTTTAAGTTAGGATGATATCTTAAAAGATAACATACCTTGCTCTTGTACCACATCTCAGCCTCAGCCCGGCTTCGGTTTGCGATGTCTTCATACTGAGCGCGGACCTCAGCAACAATGGAGTCCATATCAAGATTCCTGCTGTTGTCCATCTCCACAACCACTGAGGTGTCCTTAATCTGAGACTGCAGCTCACGGATCTCCTACAAGTCCGCAACGAGAGAAGGTAATATTATTAATCTGTGTTTTGTCATCTACAAGTGAAAGGTACTGATGGGAAACTCTAGTTGTAATTTACCTCCTCGAAGATCTGTCTGAGGAAGTTGATCTCATCAGTGAGGCTTTCCAGTTTGGCCTCCAGCTCAACCTTATTCATATAGGCCTCGTCAACATCCTACAAAAAAGCAATCATAATTTAATCATCAGTTAAGTTAAGGTTAATGTTCATGAGTATTAACAATTGTTTGAACTGCATAACAGACGATCTACGAACCTTCTTGATGAGCACGAACTCGTTCTCACACTCTGTGCGTTTGTTGATCTCATCCTCATATCTGAAGAGAGGTAAAGAAAATGACATTGGTTAAACACATTGTACTGTAGTTGAACGTTTTGAATTGTTTATACAGTTTTGTACACTAGGAGGCAGCAGTGCTCCATATTTTTTAATGCTTAACTTGTCAGGTTTTTCTGGATTCAGTTCGGTGTTTCCCTTGGGTCTTAGCATTAATCGGCCCATCAGATTTGTCTAGAGATCCATGAAAAATGCTACGTAGATGTTTGTTTGGTAGCTGTAAATCTATCTGACTCATGCTGACGCCCATTTAATTGCAGTACAGACATGTTTTTTTTAAAATGGGATATTATGTATATTATTGAAATGCCTGCAATTTGACTCAAAAAGGTTGAACAATGGGCAAGTATACTAGGGAGTGACTGGTTATACTATGCAGTTTCTCTATCAGTTGCATAAGCCATGTTGGATCATGAATTAAGTTTATTCCCATCAGACCTTTAAAACATGTTTTCCCTTAATTTGAATTTAAGGAGCCTCATTCATTCTGGGAACACTTATACCACAAAAACCTGCTTTGATGATACTTGGGCGCTGTCCATCCCCCAGACCAAACGCCCAGCCAAACTGAAATGGGGCTTTTGTGAAAGCCATTGTACGTACTTGTTTTTGAAGTCCTCAACGAGACCTTGCATGTTGTGAAGGTCAGCCTCTAGCTTCATTTTGTCATTGCCAAGGCCGTCGAGTTGTCTGCGCAGGTTGTTGATGTAGGCCTCGAACATGGCATCGATATTGGAGCGCGTGGCTGTCTGGTTGTTAAGGAGGCTCCATTTTGTCTCCAGCATCTTGTTTTGTTGCTCCAGGAAACGTACCTACAATGGCAGGATGAGAAAAGAGGTTTTGTCTCAATCAAGGCACAAATGAAAAACCATACTTGGAAGTAAGCACAGCTTCAGAGAGCAGAGAGTCAGTTTTGGAATCATGGTTCTGTGCCAGCTCACAGAAGTGCAACCATATGCCAACATATTGCTTGTGGTTCAGTGATCTTCACAAAGGAAAGCACTGTTTTCCTTAAATAACGAGAGATGCATGTGTTTTCAGTTTGTAATGCTTTTTTTCCCCTTGGAAACTGTGACGCATATTCCAGTAGGACATCAGGAAGGACTACAGCCTATCCTGTAGAATGTACTTTTTGGATATTGAGATAGAATTATATTAAAGGTATAATCTACATAGTTCATATTTAAGGGACAGCAGAAAGAGATCAGTTCAGATCTGCTGGAGACCCTTAAAAGAGTGTGTAGATGGTGAGCAGAAGCAATTCAATGATAATAACAGCTTAAAGTGAACATTGCACACACAACTAGGTTACAGTAAAGGTGTCACTGAGACAGACATTACCAATCAACTGTCTTATTCAAAACATCAGTGTTTTAATCAAATAATGTAATGCAAAGCAGACTATTTTAGTTAAAAGGAAGGGCACAAAGAAGACTAAAAGGCTTAAAAGTGTTGAATATTTCCTCTTCTCATTGTTACGTAACCTTTCTAGCGCTATCAAGAACATGACCCTGGCTCTTCAAATTAAATATTAACTATCATGGTATGCGACTCTCTTTTCTTTTCTTATATTTGATTAAATTCACATTTTGTTTGCAAAAGTGGCTGCCTTAAATTAAGTACAATCAACTTGGAAGTTTAAGTCATTTTAACTTAAATTACATTAAACTGACTTTAAAAAATCTTGTATAACTTATAAAAAAAGTTGAAAATTGCTTAACTTATTTTGATGAGTTAAAGCAATTTAAAAACTATTTGTTGTCATAACTTATTGATCATATATCATTTTACAGTGTAATACATCATCATTTGTAATAATTAAACTATGTTAATATGTATAACAAGTTTCATGTCCTGCAGGACGTCCTTATTTGGGTGTGGACTCTCCACAAGGGTTCAAGAAGAGCCTCAGGGCATCTCATTCAAATTAAAAACCATCACACTCTGACCATGAACACACCCTTTTTTTCAACTTTCCATAAGTCTCATTTCTTCCCCTTTGATAAGAATTTGTCCACCCCCACATATATTTTCTATGCCACATTAGATAAAGACAGTTTTAGCAAGAACAAACACTCAGTTTCATCCCCTTTTGACATTTTTCTGGCCATTTTCTGAGAGTTATTGCAACCTTTAGTTTGACTCGTGCTCTAAAACCTCATATCTGGGAAGTCTTTGACTAGTAAAGGTACAAAGAAAGAAACTTTAAACCCACCTTATCAATGAAGGAAGCAAACCGGTTGTTGAGGGTCTTGATTTGCTCTTTCTCCTGGTTGCGGACAATCTGGATGTTGGGGTCGATCTCCAGATTCAGAGGTGCCAGGAGGCTCTTGTTGACGGTGACTGCTTGAATGGGTGCCATGGAGCCAGAACCCATACCCATTCCCATTCCCATTCCCATGCCAAGACCATAGGCTGAAGAGCTGCTTATGAAGCCACCACCTCCCATTCCAGCTCCCATGCCACGATTGCCACCTCCATAGGAGCTGCGCACACTGTAGCTCTGTCGGCTGGCGCTGGGGCCAGAGTAAGACATGCTGCTGAAGCTGCGTGGGACAGATCCAGAGGAAGAAGACTTCACAGAGTAGCTAGTTTTCTTGGTGAACGACATCTTGCTGATGTGTTTTCTGTCTTGTACTGGTAGAGAATGAGCTGGAGCGGAAGCAGCAGATGTGAGCCTTGTCTGCTGTGCTGGAGAAACTCGAGCAGATAGAGAGAGCAGCCGGCTCTGCCTCCCACTATATGGGCTGCTGAGCGGGAGGAGCCAAACTGGCTGAGATTGGCCAGTCACTAGTAGGTGGGTATGGGCTGAAATTTAATACTCTTATGCCTACATTCCTAGTATATCCAGTAAATGGATGTTGAGGTAATTTAATATGACTAAAAACAGATATTTTCTGGGAATATTAAGGGCTTAAATAATAAAATTGCTTCTTTTTCTTTGGATAATTCTGGATAATCTGTATGGTTTGTTTTGTAAAAGAATGGGTCACTTTAATAAAAGATACTGAAGTATAAAACTCAAAATACTGAGTATAAATGCACAATAATAAGCCAATACTATTAAACATTAGTATTCAAGTGCTTTAATGCAGCACCAGCATCTAAAAGGCAATGTGTCACACTGAAATAGCTTGCATCTATGGATTTGCCTATACAAATAAGACATCTGGAAGGCAAAAAATTTCACTGTAGTTCTGTGACAGCTGACATGTTTTATCTCTCAGCACTGAAGGCTGTACAAAGTGGAGAATGTGACATCCAACTGTGCTTTTGCATTACCTACAGCACCCAATTCACTTGTGATCTATATGTGATATTATTTCTATACCTTATAGGCTTGAAGTACCAACATGAAATGGAAATATTGCAATTTGAACATAAACATGAAAAAGTTGACGGTGGAAATGAATGTTACATACTGTAATTTTTGACAACCATAATTACAAGCAAACCTATGAAACTGTCTCACATCATGGAGGCCACCAACAGTTTCTCAGTTTGAGGAAGGCAATTATCGTCAGGTTTTAAAATCTACCCCTTAAGGTCCTGAAGCCCTCTGGAATCCAGAGATATCCTAAAGTCAACCAGGTCATGCTGCGTTTATGGTTGAATAGCCCAAGGCT
This sequence comes from Gila orcuttii, assembly GCA_026230005.1. Classification (NCBI taxonomy): domain Eukaryota; kingdom Metazoa; phylum Chordata; class Actinopteri; order Cypriniformes; family Leuciscidae; genus Gila; species Gila orcuttii. The sequence continues at coordinate 27,644,712 of JAPDVR010000021.1, forward strand.
TGTTTTTTTTTTTAAAACACGGCTTAAAGTTTAAGAAGCTCTACATTGAGCTCGCATTTTGGCAAGTACTGTGCTATTTTGTGATACTAGGGAAGCCATAAGATAAGGTTGGACATTCACAAGTTTTAGTTTTTGTTTATGTGGGTTTAAAATGCCAGTTTCTGTGTATGGCTAAAGATTTGCACTGTACCTTTGCAGTTATGTATGACTTTTTCTTCTATGTCTTGCCTTTGTTTTAGCCATTGGATATTCACAAGCTTCTACATGACCACACCAAAGCACTGAATTCTCTAAGCATTACAGTATCTGCTTAAACAAACTAGATCTGCCTTGACCTGTCCCTCCAGCACAGTCCTTTCCATTGACCACACTGATTTCATCACCAGGTGTTTCTATGGTTTGGTCATCAGGCGTGGCATGTGCTGTTACATTTAAAAGGCCTCATTATTGAAGTCAATAATGTTAATTAAGTCAGATAACAACTTCAACCTCCTGAGTGGTATCTGTTGATAGGGAATTACCTACTGTGTTGCACGTGTCAATTGTTTTCTTTCTGAGTGACTAAAATCTTGGCACCTTAAACAATGTTTGCTGTCTTTCATTACTGGATAATACTTAATACTAGAGCATCTAGAAAAGTTACTGATTTAATCGTCAGTATCTTGAGATCCCCTTTACTTTCATCTTCTTCACTGGTTTTCAGTCACGGAGTCATGATAACTGTAGGCGCTGGGCTTTCCTAAGACTACAGAATCCCGGCTATTGTTTTTTAGAGGAACCAGGGAAAACCTGATCAGGCTCACTTTTTCCATGCAGATATAATACACGCATATAATACATTCAGACACGCTCCGATAATAATTGTGCACCACACCATATCCAAGCAATCAGCAAGAAAAAAAAAACTTTATTTATTATTTTCGAAATAGCTGACTGAAAAATAACAGTCTAAACAAATCCCAATCCCAAAATCCCTCTTTGTGGATTTTTAACAACTTTTGGATTTTGACTGTTTTTCATTTGTACTTTTTTAAAGTGGTTTATTTATGTTTCTTAACTATGACAGCCCTGCAGCAAGCATTCATGCTTTCATTCCACTGAAACTGTGATATTTCTGTAAGACAGTGCATGTGCCTATGACTCACTCTCACTGCCCAGAGAGTGAAACGCGCCTTAGAATTGCAACAACTTCTCTCTGCAATGGACAACGTGATACATCTTCTGACTTCAACTCTGCTGAATTAACGTAATGTGGACCATAGCTAGTAGTAGTGGAATGTTAACATTCTCCAAAACAGGTAAAAAACAGGTGTGTCTGTTCTGTTTTTGACTCTTCCAGGACATTGTGCTGCCATTCCCCGTATCTTATCTCACAATCATCATGACAAACAAAACCAAGCTCAAAATTATGACTCTGCAAGTCTCTGCCCTGATGATTGCTTAATTATATAAGATTTCTGTTTATGCAGTTACAGTGACAGAGGATGTCACATTTTGTGACAGCCAGAAAGAAAACTTATTTAATGTAACATAGTGATCATGCTGATCCTTCCTCTTGACTCTTGTGTATACCTAATGGGGACATCTTGCCCAACTTTTTCATGCTGGAAGTGAATAAGAAATGAAGCTTTTAATTTGCACATTCTTTTGCACGGCTTAGATGAATTAAGAGCCGGTAATGAATTATCCCAAATGAGGGTTTCATCATAGATTGCAACCTGATATTCCTGCTGTACATGTGTATAACATCTAATTAAATCACTCAAGTTTGAGGCTTGATTATATCTGATCACATCAAGTGTCTGATACTGTCAGAATCAGCTGAGCTGTGAAAAAAGGTGGCCTTTTGACCGTCACTTCACACCCCAGTAGAGAACAATTAATACAGTGTGAACTTTGTATTGTGAGAAACAGATATTTTTTTCCTTTGAAGGTTCACGTTTCAATGTTGCTTAATGCTTTCTTATGTTGTGCTTAACTGGTAAATGGTTTCATCCGTTCTGCACATACTTTGTTTAGATTATCTTGTGAAATCAGAGACACCCCACTACACCCAAAACACACACGCAAATACGGCTTGTTCATTGATCACTCCCTCAGGGTGCGTCATACTAGATTTCATGCTAAAATACTGACCTGTGTCGAATGCGGGCAACAGGATATGATGTCAAAATGATATCACTTTCTGTTTTTATTAAATATTAATAAACACAACTGGGGCCAGTTGCATAAACCTCTAAGACTGGTCTTACAAGTTAGACATCAAATTTTTTTCTTTAAGACTGTTCATAGCTTTTTAAAATCAGTTACATAAAAACGTAGATTGGCCTTATTTGATACCGAAAAGTAAGAACTGAAGACACTGTCTTAACATAATGGCTATGTTTATGCAACTGGCCCCTTTCAATATTGATAATAATAAGAAGAAATGTTTCTTGGGCAGCAAATCAGCATATTAGAATAGTTTTTGAAGAGTCATGTGACACTAGAGTAATGACTGCAGACAATTACCTTTTAATATATATTTAAATAGAAAACAGTGATATTAAATTGTTATATTTCACAATATTACAGACCCCATATTGTTTATTGGTAGTGTAAATATACATATTTGTAGGTCAGAGTTCACCAAACTTAAACCAGTGTCATGCTTATAGGCTTTCAACATAAAAAAAAAAAAATGAAATATTGATATTTTCAATGAAATAATTTAATTTCAAATGTATTGAATACAGTTTTTTCATTACAAAAGAAAATATAAAACAAGCTAGAATATACGCAGCTAATGTAACTCAATAAATCCATAAGTGCTTTTTTTTTGCTGGAAAATGATTGCATACAATGCAAAATATTTTTTCTTGGTTTGAAGTTTTCAGTACATTCAAATGAGCATTCAAGACTATAACAAATCACTTATGACAGATCTGTCAGCTGGCCCGAAACACTCTGACTCTGGGCCCGGGCCAGCGGGACACTTGTTTGCATGCAGCATGGTTTATAAATGGAAGTCAATGGACACAAAGTCTAGTGTGGCCACACCTTCACTCGACGTTGAACAGTCTGTAGATAAAAACTTAGTCAGGTTTTGAATTCGTACAAGAGATATCCCAAATGTCTTAAGATGATCAAGACATTGTAAAAAATTCCAAACACTTGGATCTGGGATATTTTCAGACAACCTCTAATCTCAATGAGTCTAAACAATTACAGCACAAAATATCTGCAGAATTTGTACAAAAGCTGCAATCTGATACTAGGACTGAGAAAGAATAAAGTTTGGCATTCCTCAGAGGTGAAATATGCGGTGGCTTTCAGTGGTTAGTTGAGTCCTTTTTTTCATGCCGTATGTGTCTTCAGAACTTCCCCAATGGCTGCCTGACCAGAAGCCACACCCATCGCTGTCATGGCAACAGGGTTACCACCGATCAAACACAACTGACACATATTTACAAGTTTCTGTTTGCCTCTGCTCCATGGCGATTGGTTGGTGAAAGTTTGATGAGTTACATAGAGACCTTTGAAGAGACATCATATGATTACTAGCAAGCTGATCATCAAGCAAAACATGTCTGGGAAATGAGTAGTTAGATAAAAGTTTATTACAAGAATGAGTGTGGATTACATGCTTAGATGAACATATATATTGATATACAAGATTAACATCGTAAAACAACTAAACGTACCCTGAAAAACAAAGTGGAAGTTGATTCTTTCTTTCTTTCTTTCTTGCAGTCTTTTTGTAAAACTGCGGTTGAACTTTATTTTACAGTATGTGTACTTACAGTGCACTTACCTAAGACAGTATTGGGTAATATAAGGTAACTGCGTGGGTTAAGGTTAGGTTTACCGGTAGGTTCCGGGTTAGTACCTAGTTATTACCCAGTTATTGTAATAACTATATGTATGGTATGTACATGGGGGGCAGGACTGTAAAATAATGTGCTACCAAAACTGCATATGCGTATTTTCATGGGTATTTTGTTTCACAATATCACTGAAGGCAAAGTTACTTCAAAGACTCAAGCCATAAATCTCTCACCTTGAATGTACTCTGGTATGTCAGATATGACAGGAAGAAATAATATGTATAGTAAAAACACAAGCACATTGAATTGAGTGCAAACACTGAAATAATTGAGGTAATTTTTTACAATTTTTAATTGTATTATTTTAAATATTAATACTTACCATTTTGAAAGACTCATGCTAATCATTTTCTTCATAACAGACGGCCATCCCAGCAAACAAACGGCATGCAATGACTTACTAATTGATAATGTAATTCAAATTACCAACTCACAATGTCGTCAGTACGATCTTCTAAGGTTATAAAGTAACCAAGAATGTTCCAATTACGTACTATATTCGTAGTACTTTAGTAATTTCATGATTACTGTAATTATTTACAGTACTTACTACTGTAAGTAACTGCAACGTCATAGGTCCGAAATTTCAGTACTATCAATTATACATTCTTTATATGCTATATGCTCTGATGACCAGATTTTGCTATTTAAAATCATGTAATTAAATGTCAATCACAAAAATGAAATTTCCCTTAAGATAAAATGTGTTTCATTTCACCAAATCAAAATACGGACGGAAGTGAAGTTATGTACTATTGAAGAGTGCATGCCAGACACATGCATAGATAGGTTAATACTGTATATTTTAATACTTTTGATAGTATTTGGCATGTCACAATTATTAACTGTGATGTCACAAAGTTAGCCTACATTGTGAAAACCTTAACTTAATTGTGTTGCCATGATGAAACTTTGGTCTATTGTTTTTGCTGTATTTTAATATTATTATTTATTTAATATTTTTATTTAGCTTTTGTTTAAGTTTTTGTTAATTTTAATGTTTTTCCTAATAAATTAACTGAATAAATTTTGAAAAATCTTCCCATAGAAAAATACATTTAAAAAAGAAATTACCAACACACTATTGATCCACGTTGAATTACTACGTTATTTGTACACTCAGCTCTTACTAGCTTGCCACCGTTACACTCTCCCCCCTAAACCTCACTCCCATTCGGCTCACCGAATGTCCTCCTCTACCTGTTCCGGGCGGGATTTCGAACCAGTGTCTCCAGCATGGGAGGTGGGCGCGCTAACAAGGACGGAAAGGCCGCAGTTTCTAGCGTCAGTCCCTAGCGCGCTTCTTGACCCCAGGGAAGTGAGGTTTTACATGCAAAGATCTTACTAGCTTGCCTCCGTTACACTCCCCCCGCTAAACCTCACTCCCATCCGGGTCACGGCACCAAATGTAACCGGTCCAACTCTACCTGCTCCAAGCAGGATTTAAACGCCAGTCTAGCGTCAGTCGCTAGCGCGCCTCTTGAGGCCAGGGGAGTGAGGTCCAGAAGTCTTTCTTTTTCTTTTAACACCCTGTCTCATCTCAACCTGACTGCCTGAGCTTTGGTCAGCAGGTGTTCTGGATCCTCCGGATCTGATCTCAGATCTGTTGTTGACCATGAGAGAAGGTCCAGGCTGTTCATCATCTGTGCTGCACCCTTCCATAGATGATCCTACAGCTCTGGCCTCACTGTTGTTTCTGTGAGGAGGTCCAGACTGTTCCTCATCTCTGGATGTCTCTCTAAGTGATCCTGGGGAAGAAATGCCTGAGATGAGTGAATCACTTGAAGAATCAGAAGGGTGTGTGGTCAGAGTGATGGTCTGATCTCTTCCTTTTCCATTCTCTGCTCTTTGAACTGCCAGTAGTCTTACTACTTTGTGTTCTGGATCCTCCGGGTCTGATCTCAGATCTGTTGTTGACCGGGTGAGAAGGGCCAGGCTGTTCTTCATCTGTGCTGGACCCAACCATAGATGATTTTACAGCTCTGGCCTCACTGTTGACCAGGTGAGAAGGCCCAGGCTTGTAGTAATCTTTTCTTGGCCAAACCACATGTGTCTCCCCACACGCTGCTAGTGGGGTTTTAATATACATGGGATAAAAGTCCGATTTGAGGGACTCACTTGAAGAATCAGACTGGTGGTGAGACCTCCTTTTGCTTTGTGTGTCTGGGTGGTCAGAAGTCTTTCTTTTTCTTTTCCCTCCCTGTCTCGACTCATCTTGTCTGTTCTGGTCATCAGATTCTCTCGCCTCACTGTTGTTTCTGTGAGAAGGTCTAGACTGATCATTGTCTAAATCAAAAAATCAAAAAAAGATTTCTTCTTTTTCCATTCTCTGCTTTCTGACCTGCCAGACGTCTTTCTTTTTCTTTTAACACCCTGTCTCATCTCAACTTGACTGCCTGAGCTTTGGTCAGCAGGTGTTCTGGATCCTCCGGATCTGATGTTGACCAGGTGAGAAGGTCCAGGCTGTTCATCATCTCTGGATGTTTCTCCAAGTGATCCTGGAGAAGAAATGCCTGAGATGAGTGAATCACTTGAAGAATCAGAATCAGAGTGGTGGTCTGATCTCTTCCTTTTCCATTCTCTGCTCTTTGAACTGCCAGAAGTGTTTCTTTTTCTTTTAGCACCCAGTCTCATCTCAACCTGGCTGCTTGAGCTTTGGTCAGAAGGTGTTCTGGATCCTCCAGATCTGATCTCACTGTTGTTGGCCCGGCGAGAAGGTCCAGGCTGTTCATCACCTCTGCTGGACCCATTCATTAATGATCCTCCAGATCTGATCTCAGATCTGTTGTTGACCTGGTGAGATGGTCCAGGCTGTTCATCAACAGTGCTGGACTCACTCATTGTTGTCTCCACACATTCTGCCTGAGGGCTATTAATATACACTGGATAAAATGCAATTTTCAAGGACTCACCCGATGCGTGCAAAACGACAGACCAGTAATCTGCATTCCAGGCCAGCATGGAGAGCAATGGATTGTTTTCAGGACCATGTGTCAGGGAATATTGAGCAAGTTCATTTATAGATCTTCGAACCAACCCAATATAAAAACGGGGCCTGATACCAGTTAAACGACGTGGTATGCGTATATCTGGAAGAGTCCTCTGGACATAATCTTCTACAATTGTAGCTTGAATCACACATCAGCTCTATATACAGTATAGGGCATTTCAGAATGTTTGTAAACAATAGGCACCCAGATACTTCCGGGTGGCAGAACGCGAGCGGCTTCTACTGACCAACTGAAGAGATCCAGCTCGCTACTGTAAACAGTTACATAGTTAAACTCATTGTTGTTGATCAAAGTTGAAACGATGGCGAAAACGTGTTGTGTTTGGGGTTGCGTCGCCAGATATACTGCAAAAGGTGTAGGGTTTTATCGATTTCCTTCAGAAAAAAGTAAATCTATCCAGTGGAACCTGTGGGTGAGGAGGTTAACGCGAGTGGACGCCGTCAAAAGTAGTGCATGTCGTCTTCTTTGCGCTTCCCGGCCCGACACATTAACTGTAATTATGAGCCCGAGCCCGATTTAAACCCAACCATTTTTAATACGTGGGTCGTTATAACTGACGTTCTCAACTACTTTCTACTTTCTCCCGCCCGCAACATTTATGTTTTGCCCCGCTCCCGCCCGCAAATAGACTTTTTTTCTGTACCTCCAAATACTTTCAAGTTAGCCTACGTGTCGCCATCATACACATAAGCATAAATGCTCCTATAAATTCATCACATCTGTCTGTCTCCTTCCTATTCACACAACTCACCTGACACCTTCTGAAAATGAATCGCCTGCTACTACTGGCAGCAATCTCTGACAAACATCTAATAAGATGTCATTTCACAGTGTATCTATCATAAGCTTTCAGTTTCATACATACACACCCTGTTCTGACAGTTAAGGAACACTTATCCTTTTACACTCTGATTAAAATTAATTTGAAGTAATTGGCTGTTGTTGAGAATGCATAAATTATTTGTTATTAAAGCATTAACACAAACCACTGTTGTAACATAAAAGCAAGCGGGCTACTGCGTGCATGGTTTGGCCTGACTGACTGGGCGCAAAGTGCGCTCCCTTAATAATTCCTAAAGCTGACATAAGTTCATCGCGATCTCACACATCTCTGTTATTATCAATGAAGCTGACTGCACAATGAAACTTTCATGATATATGCACTTTGTTTGTTATAATTAGAGGATTTGCCAGCATACAGAATTCAGCTCTGAACAAAAAGTCCGTTTTGAGCGGTGAGGGGAGTCTATTTTATACTTCTGATTGGCCATTGCGTTAAAAAAATAAACACATATGTCTGTGATTGGCTACATCGCTCAACGCTGCAAACATGTTATAAAAAGAAACTCTGGCCTGTAAATCATTTCTATTTTGTTTTAGTTGTTCTTGTTGCTTTTCTGCAACAGATGAATAAAAATGTATTAGTTTTTATATGTTTTATTCATAGATATTTCTAGTTTGCGCGAGTCCCACGAATCGTTTTATTCTCCCGCAATCCGCACACACAGAATGAGTGCATTACTGCCCGCGCTCTCACTCGGCCATCAAATCTAGTCCCGCGCCGCACTCTTTTGCGTTGGGAGTGCACGTTTCTAGATCAAAGAATCTAAGCTCTAATGATCATGTTAACTATGTCTGAATTTCCACCACGTCTGTTTTTGAATCAACTGTTGAAATGTAGATTAGGCTAATGCCGACGGTGTGTCTCCTTTCCAAGCAATTTACTAGTGTTGCCATAGGAACGCTTCGGCTTTTGCCACCCGGAAGAACGTCTTTTATTGTTGTGACGTCATGGTGAACTGTCGTATAGCTTCTGCTTAGAATGCTACTGTGATGTCACCAATGGAACAAGAGAGCAAGGGTCTGCAACAAATTCTGTACAGCTGTGAATGATCCAACCTACTGAAGTTATCCAGTAAGTTGTTGTGTGTGTGTGTGTGTGTGTGTGCGTGTGTGTGTGTGTGTGTGTGTACACGACAACATCAACAACAACTTACTGGATAACTTCAGTATATATATATATATATATATATATATATATATATATATATATATATATATATACATTGTGTGTATATGTACAGTACATGACATCTTAAGGCACGATTCTGTGAAATGTTGATGTAATATATTAGTATACAATGAATATGCTACATGATTGTGTAACTCACAATATGTAGTTTATTTTATTTTTATATTTGGATTATCTTTTTAGAAAGGCCTGACCAGGGACTGGGGTTGCAAATTAGCCTATTGGCTAGAAACCTTTTATGCAACACATCTACACATATTGTTGTGGCTTTGACTGTGATAATTATGTATGTAATAGTGTGCGCTGCATTGTCCCTGACAAATAAACTAATAATAAAAAAAAATTGTTTACTTATATAATTTACTTTGTTTAAATATTCACCCACTGATTTCATGTAACATATATGAGAATGGTGTCACTGGATCCAGGACAGTCTTTAGAAGGCCATCAGAACCATCTGCATAAAATAAGATTCACAGCCCAGCTTCAACATCAGACCACACTCATTGCATTCTCTATCACCAAGTTAACTTGTAACATCCTTAAGACAATAAGAACAGGAAAGTAAATAGACAGCTTTTTATAATGTACTTTTTATAATGAAACTCCTCAGTCTCCTTCTCAATCATTATCAGTAACGCTGGAATAAGGGAAACACTGTAAATTGCTCAGTTTAGAATAGAATACACTGCCTGTTATTTCATAAAAAGCATATTAAATCGCATTTAACATTCAAACTATACTTTGTTGTCACACAACCTCAGCACTTTGCTTGTTTAATTCTGTCCAATTGTCATCTGAGGCATAATTAGGGGCAGAGCACTGGGGTGTGAGGACCCTTTTGGAATTGCTCCGTTTATTATTATATAATGCATCTTCATCCAGTTTAAAAAAAAAAAAATTATATCACTCTATTTGTAATTTATTTCAAACTTTGAAACTTAACATGCTTTTCCAGATTTTTAGTTTTTTTGTGCTTTTGGCAACTGTGACATCTCACAATTTCTTTGGGTTTAAGTTATGGTAAGCACGACAGTTCTTTCTGAATAAACTGTTCTTCATATGGGCTTATAATAACTAAAAGTAACATTTCTAAGTTATTTATTTATTTTAGTTGTTAAGTTACATTTATCTGTTCAAGTGTACTGCTGTCCCCTCAGATTCATTCACAGAGGTGTCAAAAGTACTCACATTCATTACTCAGGTAGAAGTATAGATACTAGGGTTTAAAAGTCAAACTTCAGAGGCATGTTATCAATTGGAATGTAAATGTACATCCAAGCTTAATGGCAGGAATCTGTGAGGGCAACGGACAAGAAAACTGGTGTACCCAGGGCAGGCATAATAACAATTACCCTTGTACGGTTGTCTATATACAATAAACATTAGTGCTGTCAAAATGAATGATTAGTCCAAGTGATTAATCAAAAAATAAAAAATAATCCTGATTGATACCTTCCTGATTTGTACTACGCTAAATTCTATAGCTAATAGCAACAATGTGTAAAGAATCCACTGGAGGCAAGTTGTAGAGAAGAACCCAAATGCAGTTGATAACAAACAAAACTAAACATGAAACAAAAACATGGCGTGGCATGAAAAACACTGGACATGGACATGGAGACAGTGGTCTACACAGGTAACAAAACTGGAAAAGGACACATGGTAAACATGAGGGCTTAAATACACAGACTAATGACAAGACAAGGGACACATGTGAACAATGAACAGACGATTAACCAATGACAAGACACATGGCAAGATCACATGACAAACAGGGAATCACATGACAAGACAGAAACATGACAATGACATGAAACGTGACCAAGACAAGACCAAAACGTGACACATCACATTGTAGGTGCGATGGATCGCGTACAAACCAATAGGGTGCCGGAATAGTATATGTTTATACTTCTCATCCAACCACAATCAAATTCACTCTATCCGGATGGTGCGATTTATCTGGATATGTTTTTTCTTTTTCTTTTTTTACGATGACAAACCGCAATGAAAACAAGCCGAAATGAAATAGGAGTAACGAGGCTATTTTCAAAATGTAAGGAGTAGAAAGTACAGATAATTGCTTGAAAATGTAAGGAGTAGAAGTAAAAAGTCAGCTGAAAAATAATTACTCCAGTTAAATATAGATACCCAAAATTACCTTAAAGGGATAGTTCACCCAAAAATTAAAATTCTGTCAGTATTTACCTGTTGTTCCAACCCCGTAAGACCTTCGTTCATCTTCGGAACACGAATTAAGATATTTTTGATGAAATCTGAGAGCTGGATCACTCCTCCATAGGCTTCTTCAGGAATTGAAACTTGCCAGCCCCGAAAAGTCATTAAAGATATCGCTAAAATAGTCCAAGTGACTCCAGTGGCTCAATCTTAAGTTTATCAAGCGACGAGAATACTTTTTGTGTGCAAAAAAAACTAAAATAACGACTTTATTTCAACTATTCATTTCCTTCTCTTTGGGCCTCTAGTCAGTTAAACTAGTGTGATTGCGTAGAGCTAAGTCACACGTAGGCTCACTATTGGGCGACGCTGGTCATGTGTGTGATGCGTGTGACGTACAACAACAGAAGCTCTACGCTGTTACACTAGTGAACTGACTCGAGGCCCACAGAGAAGGAAACGAATAGTTGAAATAAAGTCGTTATTTTTTTTTTTTTTTTCGCACAAAAAGTATTCTAGTTGTTTGATAAACTTAAGATTGAGCCACAGTAGTCACTTGGACTATTTTAGCGATATCTTTAATAACTTTTAGGGGCTGGCAAGTTTCAATCTCTGAAGAAGCCTATAGAGGATTGATCCAGCTCTCAGATTTCATCAAAAATATCTTAATTCGTGTTCCGAAGATGAACGAAGGTCTTACGAGGTTGGAACAACATGAGGGTGAGTAAATACTGACAGAATTTTCATTTTTGGGTGAACTATCCCTTTAAGTAAGGTAACAAAGTATTTGTACTTCTTTACTTAACACCTCTGTTCATTCATTTAAGTATCATTTAAATATTTAAATATGTTTTTGTGCCAGAAAAATACAACTGATTAAATTACAAACAGCATTATTGCATATTTATATATTTAAAAATATATTTTCTATGGTGGCCTAGAGAGCTCATCGCGCTGCAACTGAAGAAAACACATGCAAATAGAAAAAAACACCAGCAAATTAAGAAAACATCTTCATCAGTTTGACAACAACACGCTGCAAAAGTTCTCAACGCAACCAAATACAGAAACGATCTGCAAATACTCACAACGCACATACGATTACGATGTTAAAATTAACAAAAAAATCATCTTTCAGGTCATTGACAACACCTCTGAGGAGTAGATATTGAACAACAAGCATGTCACAGCCAGGTTCGTCACTTAATGGGGTCCCCTGGAAACATTTCCATGCTATCTGCAGCATTTCTGAATTCGGTTGCATTGTGAGTATTTGCAGCACATGTTGTCAAACTGATGAAGATTTTTTCTTAATTTGCTGATGTTTTTTCTATTTGCATGTGTTTTTTACATTTGCAGCAGTTGAGCTCTCTAGACCACCGTAAATTTTACCTTTAAGTAGCTTCACTATAGATACTTAGCTATTTGTTGCTAGTAACTTGTGGTGTGCTACTTTTTCAAAATACTTTGTTACTTTAAAGATAAGTAGTCTGTAGCTTGGCAACTACACTGGAACTTCGATCCATTAATTGATACATGTTTATACAAGGCCTTTTTAATGCAGTGTTTGGTTGTTGGGTGGAGATTTCTCACTCCTGACAATAGCAATCATTATATCCTTTCTCTCTAACATATCGAACGAATATGATGGCAAATGCAGCCTCTCTCTGGTTAGGACCTGCATATTTTTGGATTGCTGGGAATTTTGAATTTTGACCGTTGCAGTATTATTGGAACCTGCGTGTTTATGATTCAGAGTTTCTACAACTCAGAGCTATTTCTGCAGCCCATACTCAGTTTGTGTGGGTGTGTCTAGAAAGAATGAGGAGAAAAGGTCTAGCAGAGTTGGAAGAGAGGAAAATCAATGTCTGTGGTAACATTGTTTAAAAAAAAGTCTGTCTTCCTCATAACTTGAAATAGTAAACTACCATACTACTTTTACAATTTCTGCAATACAGTTTTTTGTATGCATAGAATACCTATTACATTTGCCCAAACGTGCACAGTGCAGAGAATACTGTATCCCACAATGCAATTTGACAAATAAACAGAATCAGCTACAACTTTTATCTACAATCTCCTTCCTTCATTATTTGATCAGACTGCATAAAAGACATTTTTATACTAAATTGGATTATAATGTAACATAATAATGAAACAATAATAAATTATTGGATATAATGATTCAAATAGAAAATTGTTAATGGGGACAAAAACATACCAATCTTTTTTTGAAATGTTTATTTTTCTGTTTTAAATGCTATTAAAAATAGCAAGCTGTAGTGTATAGTATGCAGTAAACTAAAAGAAAAAGTTGTCAAACCTTCCCTGAGCACACAGTTGGACTTCTCCTATCATTATGATATGAATGAGGGACACTTCATCCCAGCACATCTGTCTGTCTCCTTCCTATTCACACAACTCACCTGACACCTTCTGAAAAAGTCATTTCACAGTGTATCTATCATAAGCTTTCAGTTTCATACATACACACCCTGTTCTGACAGTTAAGGAACACTTATCCTTTTACACTCTGATTAAAATTAATTTGAAGTAATTGGCTGTTGTTGAGAATGCATGTCAGGTTATTTTGTTGGGGTTTTCCTCAGCTATTTTGATTCAAATCAGTGAACACACAAACGTCTCTCTGGCCATCTGTCAAACCTGTTTTGCTGTAAAGCAGTGAGCGAGCGTGAAGCACTGTGTGTCCATCACGTTTTGCAAGCTACACCCTCCTGCTAATCAAATTGATATGCATCTGCACATCAGCTAGGCAAGTCACAGGTCCCACACCTTCTAGACAGTCTTATTAAAATCAGTTCATGAAGTCACACCTGCTGAACCTGCACCCTGACTCTGCTGCTAATCAACTGATCTAAGATAGTGAGTATGAGACTCATGCATTTCCACATAATAGGGTCAGAGCCGAAAGAATGTGGGTGGGATTGATTTTGCACATTAACATCATATGACATCATAATCCACAGTGATTTGAGCCATACCTCAGAGATGACCTCAGCGCTCATCCCCACATTAAATATTTGTTTTCCTGCTGGGTTACAAAGTCAAATTAAAGGAGATTTAAATAGTTTTTTTTATGTTAAAGTGCCCCTTTTATGTTTTTTTTTTTTTTGGTGGATATTGTCTTTCACACCGTGTCATATAGCTGTTCGTGAATGTAAGAGGTCTAAAAAGTTTCAACAGTCAAAGTGCATGACAAATGGTTATTGTCTCCCAAAAGAAAGAACCGATTCTGAACTGCCTGAAACGAGTCATCAGTAAATCCAGTCTCAGTTCCTGCTCGAACCTACGGTTTGTAACAAATCTGCATAATGGCAGCCTATGATCTTCATTGGCCGCCCATGAACGCTACATTGACCCTCAAACACTGTAGTTGTAGTTCAGACCTGGAAGAGTTTGGTTTGTGTTGTTGACATGTCGAGAAAACACAGTTTTCTTCTCTGCCAAAGCAAATCCATTTTGCATGCACAACCAAAGGATGAGGAATCGAACTCGAATTGATACGGTAAAACCGACACAATTGTTACTGCTCATATCACTGTGCATCAAGCACTGCGGAAGAGCTGAAAATCAGATATGGTAATGGACATTCATTTCCATCACACGCTGTAGATCAATCACAACATATTGGGCTTCCTGACCAATCAGAGCAGAGTAGACCAATCACAACATACTGGGCTTCCTGACCAATCAGAGCAGAGTAGACCAATCACAACATACTGGGCTTCCTGACCAATCAGAGCAAAGCAGTCTCTTGGAGGGGTTTAGAGAGACTGGATCCTTCATCAAACCGTTTCAGACACTGTGAGTAAAAAGTTAATGCTAATGTATATTATAAATTTAAAGTGTTTTTGACCTTGGATGCATGTAAACCTATGTAGGAGACATCAAAAACAAAATTAGGAACCTTTAATAAGAGCATAATAGGGGCACTTTAAAAGGCAATGAAATATTTAGATGTCTTCTTAATTATATCATTAATAAATGTTTGAAAAATAACTTAGGAAAGGTGCTCAAAAATCATGAGCAATCAGGCCATACCCACACAGAATATGCACACGCACAAATCAGAAGATTTACACAATGGACTTACTGGAAAACTATTCATCAATGTTCAACAAATCCCACACTCCTTGCGTGTTTGTTTTTTAAGTCTACAGAAAAGCTACAAAAAAAGAGAGTTAGTATTCTTAGCCCATTTTCCTGGGCTCAATTTTGTCTTGAGTACACTTTCATGTTGATTTCCATTTGATTTTAACCTAAATATCACTCACCTTTTGAGATAAAACAGTTCCAACAGCAGACCAATTCAGTCCTACTATCATGGAGATCAAGAGCTACCCGTGGAACTTCAAGACCATGTAAGTGGGAAGAAAAAAAGCTGGAGAAAGTTATAAAAAAGCTGGCCAAGTTTTGAACTTTCCTAGGTGCGCTGTGACGTCTAGTGTAATAAAATGGAAAATACTTAGCACAACTCAGACCAGGCCATCCTGCTAAATAAGCAACTGAACAAGAAGGGCTAAAATGTAAGAAAAGTGATCCAGAGGCCAGAAATGAGAGAGTGTCCAGACGTCAATACACTTGGCACTTCACAGATCTGGCCTCTTTGGGAGAGTGGCTCGAGGGTCCAACATGAAGTCACATCTGTGTACAGTCATAAATGTGCTGAATTTATTATGATGTTGAAGGGAGAAACGTTTTGAAGTCTAACAGACACAAATATCAACCAGCAAGAGGATATATACTTTATAAAGGCATTGTAACCTCAGTGTGTTATCCAGAAATACAGATATCCGCTTCTTTGTGAAAGAAACTGTTTGTTCATATAATTTATTCCAGCTGCAGACATCAAACCATGACTGTTACAAAAGAAACATTAAATAACTTTATGTATTCCAGTCTTTGTGAATTTGCACTTTGAAGCCCAATAATTGTCTAAAACAAAGTCAAAATATCCAGCAGCATTGTGACAGGTTTCCTGTTTCCAAACTGGCTACAAGAAGAAAGCACAAAGGAACTCTGGTGACACAAGTATGGCTTTATTTCATGATATTTTATAATTATTTTAATAAGAGTAATGAGTAATTTAAACATTATTATCAAATTCTTCACATCACAAAGAGCATCTGCTTCTCCACACTTGTCTGAGCCCTGTGCGACATACATAAAGATGTAATATAATTGGCTTGTTGTCTAGATTGGACTGTTCAGGTATAATTGTTTGCAATTGAAGTAATGAATCTAATAATCCTCTAGATGACTGTTTGAGCGTTTAAGGCTTAAATTTAAGGCTTAAATTTGTTAGAGTTAGTACTATCCTTGCATGAATATATGAATCATGGCCAAAAGAGAGCATCTTTTTGTGTTACTTTAGCAATTTAGTAAGTAGTCACTCAGTAGATGCTTACTAAGGTTATGTTCACACCACAGATGAATGTGGCCAAGTTAGATTTTTACCCTCACATGCAAAACAGATCACATGTGACAGGTTTTGGATGACAGTGTGAATAAAAACAATCCCACTGTTTAAGTTTAAATCAACTGATTTATAACATTTGCTAATATGCTGCTGTTGAGTGCAGACAAGCGGACTGTAAAAGGCTTATTGAAATATGTATAATCTATTAAAATATTTGCATGGCCAACTGTGAGCGTGCTGTTCTGCAGCCATATTTTACTTACACATTTGTAAGATCTGTAATATGATCTTGTTATTAGTAGGCGGAGAGGGTTTGTTGCTGTGCCAGGTCTGAAAGCGTACATCCGTATTAGTGTGAGGTTTGTATACACAACTAACAAGACAAAAGTTCACGGGTTTGTGTATCTGTGTGAGTGTAAAATCGTCTGTCTCTGTGTTGACACAATTTTAATGTTCTAGTGTTGAATGACTTGGAGCAGAACCGCTTGTTTGGTTGGAAGTCAACTGATATGAATTGAAAAGCAGTTTACCAGGCTCAGTGTGTTATCCGTCTTCAAAGTCATTACTTAAACATCCAAAGTATTTAAAGCACACCTTTAAAGAGAAATACAAACAAGGGATTTTAACACTTGCTGTTACCTCTCATTGTTTCTGAGGCTCCAGTGTCATCTTACAATGTTATGCACATGATTAACGGCCACAACATTTCCTAAGGCTATGTAGAGTTCATAAATACATCACTGATCTGTCATTTAGGATAACTGTGAATGGCAAAAACAAAGGAATGCTCAGGGTCATTTCTCACATTATCTAATACATCACTAATGTAGTAATCGTCAGATAGCAAACACCTCGGAGAGACTCTGCGAGCGGTTGGAGGATTTTACGAGATGTCTGGTTTAGGTTAGTAGCTTGTGGTTGGGGATTGAGTCAGCCTTTATCGAAATCTGCATGCATGTGGTTTCAGCACAGCCTATCATATTAGTAGCTGCTGATCTTGCTTCAATTAAATGTTCTCTTCGGGGAAAGTAATCCTCGCAGCTAATGCAGAACATAGCTTTCTTCTTTATGAACAAAAGCGATTGAGGTCAAGAATTTAGTCAAGAAAATATTAAATCATTTTTCGTCATTCAGTAGTCTTAAAATGTGGTTGATCCTGCAAGAAACTCATCCTGCACCTTTTGTGCTATGAACATGAAACCTCAAATCAGGTTATTTAGTGGAACGTGTCCCATCACTTTTAAATAAACCAATAAGCCAATGCAATACACTACTCAGAATACTTGAGCAACTGCATAGCAATGGGGAAAAATTACTCAGAAAATAGCAACATAATGAAACCACCCAGAATACCTTACTATAGCAACAACATAGCAATGTGCCGAAAATAACACTCAGAACAAACACCCTGGTAACCACAGACAACACTTTAATTCTGCATAGGTAAGCAGTATTCACTTTTTCGTCATTAAATGTACAAACATAGTTTCTTACATGTCCAGTTTGACACTTACTATGTGTGTCTCCTTCAAATGTGAACTGAAGCCACCAAAACGAACCAAAACTTTTCAGTTGTCTGCGTGAGTCACTGGCTCTGATTATAGCCTTTTGTCTTGGACTAGAAGGGAAATGACAGATTTGGATACAGCATTATTGGTAACCACCAGATGTTAGAATGTGTTCCCCTTTTTTTGGCATTTCCTTTTGGTAACCATGGTGTCCGTTTCGCTGGCATGAGTCATCTGTCTGTGTTATCATGAGGGGAATTGAGTAGGGTGTGGTCTCATTGTGAAAGTTGCACTTTTTTTTGTGGCCACAGACTCGTTTTACACAAGTGGAAAGATTGGTCCAGACCCAGCTTTACAGAACTTGGGATGTTCTGAGGAAAACTGCCTCCTTTCCCCTGTTTTCTTGTGTAAATATTTTCCTCCTGTTTTGGACGTTGCCAATGACTTTTTTTCTTTTTTCATCCCCCCCTCTGCAGTCGAGATGTTCGGTAACAGCCAAGGTCTTTGTGAGCAGGTCTGTGAGAGGGCAGTGCATGATTGGTCAGTTCGGGAAGCGTGTCAAACGGCAGCAGGTATGATGGCATAGGATTGGAATGCTCTGCCGTGGCTGGACAGTGCAAAACAGTGGAGGAGCGGAGGAGGAGAAAGTGAGGGTGTGGGTGGAAAGCAATGGGTGAGTCTAGAAGAAAATGAAGGGATTTTATAGGAGCCATGGGTGTTGGAAAGTATATGACACGCCTCAAAAGTACAAATGAGGGGGGTTTTTTCTCTCGTCTATCACTTTAGGGAAGGCTTTTGGCTTTGATTTCCCCACAGGAACTGCAGTCTGAAATTGAATATGTGGTTTTGCCAGTTCTGCTTTAGGACCCAGATTTTACACCTGGCATTGAGTGGGGATCAAACACCCATATTTAAAGGGATAGTCCACCCAAAAATTTAATTCTGGCACCATTTACTTCTCCGCATGTTGTTCCAAACCTATCATGGTTTCCACAAAAATATTAAGCAGTACAAGCATGGACTTGCTACTGCTAACAGATACACAGATGCACTGCTGTGAGCTTGTAAGATATGCTGCTGCTGCATAAATAGAAATATATCAATCCCGTAGCAGATCTAGGCAGGTGGAGCTGGGGAGGTGGAGGATTTCAGAGCAACTCTGATAGCACTGCAGGACTAGCTTATAGCAAACAAAGAACCAGACTATGTAAATGTTGAGCAAGTAATCTCATTGGCTGCTGGATCAGCAGAGGCCAATCAGCTTGTGCCATGCAGTAATGATGTGATTGCTTGTAGATTGCATGTAAAGATCAGTCCACCCAAAAATGAAAATCTGGCACCATTTACCCTCCTCATGTCATTTCAAACCTGTATGACTTTCTGTCTTATGTGAAACATGAAAGGAAATATTTTGAAGAATATTGGTAACCAAACTGTTTCAACTCCCATTGATTTCATTGTGTTTTTTGACCATACAGAAGTCGTTGGGAACCGAAACTATTTGTTTACCAACATTCTCAAAAATATCTTCTATGTTCTGCAGAAGAAATAAATGATTACGAGTTGAGGGTGAGTGAAGTATGACAGAATTTTATAGTCCTGTTTTGGTTGCACTATCCTTTTAAAGGGTTAGTTCACCCAAAAATGAAAATTCTGTCAGTATTTACTCACCCTCATGTTGTTCCAACCCTGTAAGACCTTCGTTCATCTTCAGAACACGAATTAAGATATTTTTGATGAAATCTGAGAGCTGGATCACTCCTCCATAGGCTTCTTGAGGGACTGAACTTGCAGGCCACAAAAAGTTATTACAGACATCGTTAAAATAGTCCAAGTGACTACAGTGGCTCAATCTTAAGTTTATCAAACGACGAGAATACTTTTTGTGCGCAAAAAAACAAAAATAATGACTTTATTTCAACTATTCATTTCCTTCTCTGTGGGCCTCGAGTCAGTTCACTAGTGTAAAAGCGTAGAGCTTCTGTTGTTGTACGTCACACGCATCACCCACATGACCAGCGTCGGCCAATAGTGAGCCTACTTGTGACATAGCTCTACGGAATCACACTAAGTTAACTGACTAGAGGCCCACAGAGAAGGAAATGAATAGTTGAAATAAAGTCGTTATTTTTGTTTGTTTTTGCGCACAAAAAGTATTCTCGTCGCTTGATAAACTTAAGATTGAGCCACTGTAGTCACTTGGACTATTTTAACGATGTCTGTAATAACTTCTTGTGGCCTGCAAGTTCAGTCCCTCAAGAAGCCTATGGAGGAGTGATCCAGCTCTCAGATTTCATCAAAAATATCTTAATTCGTGTTCCGAAGATGAACGAAGGTCTTACGGGGTTGGAACAACATGAGGGTGAGTAAATACTGACAGAATTTTCATTTTTGGGTGAACTATCCCTTTAATGTAGTCAGGTTCTTTTTCAAGGATGAGGTCATGTCACACAATGTCCTTTCTGGCATCTGCCTAATTTGAATTTTACTGAGTGACATATTAAGTTTGTGCCAAATACCAGTTCGATGCACAGCCTTTGATATCAACAACAAAAGATATTTTAAGTATCTCCTCCCTTTTAAAAAGTTAATCCTATTTTTGTTATCCTAAGTATGCATAATTAGATGGTTATCTGCAGTTTATTTTTTTTTGCAATTATCATTGGTTTCTTGATCAGAAAAACCTGCAATCCATTTTTGGGTTGCGACCCACCAGTGTAAACCGCTGTGCTTGATTATACAGTTATGTCATCTGTGTTTGGAAAAGTGAGGAGGAGGAAACCCTTAACTTATATATGTTCCAACTAGAGGTGGGCATAGATTAATTTTTTTAATCTAGATTAATCTCACTGTAATCTTGAAATTAATCTAGATTAAAATGGCACATTTGAATTCTGCCGAAGGCATTCAGAATATGTATGCTACCCAAATAATGACTAAAAGTAAGTCTTTCTAAGCCTTCTCCTCATAGGATGCTCATTTCGGTTAATTTCACCTTTAATTTTGAATATTGAATTGGCATTATTAAGTAAAAAATCAAATTGACGAGTGTCTGTGACCCGTAAAATAAATAAATAAATAAATCACTGGTTTATAATGTGCAAACATGCAGAACAGATCAACAACGGATCCTGCACATAACATTTTCATGGACCTACAACATTTCTGACAGTGACAAAAGAGAAAAACAGAATAACATAATATAAATAAAAAACATAAAATAGGCCAACAATAAATATATATTTAGGCCTAACCTTTTTTTAAACAAATTACGATGACAAAAAGAAAACACTGAATCAGTTTGACGCGTTGAAAAACTCAGTCTAAGTTTTTTCTTCAAATAAAAATAGCAGGCCTACCTCAATCCACAGCTTGCCTAGTTTTTATTTTTAAAAGTAACATGTTTACATGCTGTGGGGTTAGTCTGGAGCGTTGATAGTTAGACCCACGGCAGAAAACATCCTCTCCGATGGCACAGCTGTTCCAGGAATACAGAGATAACGTCTCTAGAGTGGTCAGCTTTGGGAAGCGCCTTTCATTTGCTTGTGGATGTTTGCTTCGCAAGTGATATTGCATTGTACTTGCACTACTGCTTTATTTTAATACCGCATGCATAGCATATTTTGCAAGTAACTTCGTCGCCCTTTCTGTCGAAATGGTCCCACGTACACAGTAGCTACTTCTTTTCGCTCGCTTCATTTTGCTTGCTCAGAGAAATATGTCTGTTGGCGCGTCACGCGCGCATGTCGACCAACAGTTTGACGACGACTCTTAGATAAGAATAAGAATACATCCGCGCTAAAACATCAAGGTGAAAGTCATCATAGTTTGCGTAGTATAGACCCAGCTCCCAACCCAACTTTGAGAATAGATTAACGGCGATATTTTTTTTATCGCGCGATAAGAGTCTCACGTTAACGCAGCACGTTAACGCCGATAACGGCCCACCACTACTTCCAACATATGGTAATGGTTAAAATCTGTGTGTTTTGGATGGTAAGTATTAGCCATAGTTGGGGGCATTTGAGTAGATAATCATTAGGTTGCCATATCCTGATTTTATCTGCCATCTCTTTTATTCTTCCTAATCTCTCTTTCTATCTCTATTTTTCCCAGGGATTGCATAAAACGTCTTTTCTTTCCTGATTCGTGACCCAAAAGGAAGCTATTTACGGCTGGAACTAGATTTCTGAGAAGGCAGAAAAACCCTAGAGTGACTGCAAAAGACCTGCAGCAAGACTTGGTGGCAACATACACAGCTTGCACAGTAAGGCGTATACTAAACGCTTGCCAGAACTCCAAGACGTACACCACCACTGACCCAAAAGCACAAAAAAAAGTCGGCTCCAATTTGCTCAAAATGATATAAATAAGCCACAGAAGTTTTGGGATTCTGTTCTGTGGAGTAGGGCTGCACGATTAATCGCAATTAACATGAAATCGCGCTTAAACCGATTTTGCTTATTGCGATTATTTTTTACGCGCAACTTGTTAGTGACGTACGGCTCTGTGATCAGTAGTAAATGCTGCTCCATCTGAAAGCACTGCGAGTCACTTATAACGTGCATTTGAAAAAGCAACACGGGTCAAACATTTTTCCAAACTAGAGAAGAATTTATGAACATTTTGTCCAACAAAAGACAACATTTAATAAATCAATCAAAGTTTCAATCTTCTGTTTATTCTGCTACATCGATAGTATTATGCTCATAGGGATTTCCTGGAATGATGTGCGTTGTCTACTTCTGCAGGGTATATTTCGAGTGTCTGCGTGAGAGCGCCCTCTAGCTTTCAGATGGAGCAGCATTTACTACTGATCACAGAGCCGTGCTGCACTGACAAGCTGCACAGGTTCAGTTTTGGGTCCTATTTTGTTTTTATTGTACATTTTGCCACTTGGTCAAATTATCGGTTGTTTCAAGGATGTATCATACCATTTCTATGCTGACGATGTTCAGTTGTATTGTTCTTTTAATGAGGCTGAGTTTCATCGTTTGTCTCTGTTTCTAGAGTGTGTGTCCTCCATCAAAGACTGGCTAGCCACAAACTATTTGCAGATAAATTCAAACAAGACTGAAACGCTGATTTTTGCCCCAGACCATAAGATCCCGTTGATCAAACAGCACCTTGGTTCTCTGGGCCCCTCTGTCAAATCCAGCCTCAGAAACCTGGGGGTTGTGTTTGACCAGGCCATGTCTTTGGAGACACACTCTAAACAGCTCGTCCGAAATTGCTTTTATCATCTTAGGAACATCTCTAAAATTCGCAAAATGTTGTCAAAGAAGGATCTGGAAATGATAATTCACGCTTTCATATCAACAAGACTTGACTACTGCAACTCTGTTTTTATCTGTCTGAATAAGTCTGCTTTGAACAAATTGCAAATTGTTCAAAATTTTGCTGCTAGACTTTTAACAGGTGCCCCTCGAAGGTCTCATGTCACACCAGTCTTATTGGATCTCCATTGGCTCCCTG
Source organism: Gila orcuttii (assembly GCA_026230005.1). Taxonomy (NCBI): domain Eukaryota; kingdom Metazoa; phylum Chordata; class Actinopteri; order Cypriniformes; family Leuciscidae; genus Gila; species Gila orcuttii. The sequence continues at coordinate 27,668,225 of JAPDVR010000021.1, forward strand.
TAAAATTCAGGATTGATTTTAAGATTTTAGTGCTGACTTTCAGAGCCTTAAATGGTCAGGCCCCACATTACATCCTGGACCTTTTGAAGCCGTATTCCCCTGACCGCACTCTTCGGTCCTCTGGCCAGAACTTGCTTGCACTTTGTGATTTTATCTGTGAAAAGCGCTTTATAAATAAACTTTACTTACTTACATAAAATAATCGCAGCCTTTGCCCGTGGAGCGATGAAACAAAACTGGAACTTTTCAGCCCTATTGATCGCAGGTATGTCTGGAGGAAGAAGATTGAAGCATATGCTGAAATGAACACTCTGTCTACAGTTAAGCATGGTGGTGGCTTGATGATGCTCTAGGGCTGCTTTGTATCCTCTAGCACTGGAAACCTGCACCATGTGGAAGGGCAAGATGGATACATTGATGTATCAGGAGATCCTAGGAGAAAACATAATGCCATCAGCGAGGAAGCTGAAGCTTGGGCATGATTGGACCTTCCAACAGGACAATGATCCCAAGCATTTCTCAAATTCCACCAAGGCTTGATTTTAGAAGAAGTCCTGGAAGATTCTACAGTGGCCATCACAGTCACCTGACTTGAACCCCATTGAAAATCTCTGGTGGTATTTAAAGAAAGCAGTTGCAGCATGCAAACCCAAGAATATTACTGAACTGGAGGCCATTGCTCATGAGGAAGATTTCTCAGAAACGCTGCCAGAAGCTGGTGTCTGGTTATACATCTCGTTTGTAGCAGGTCATAACAGCAAAAGGGTGTTCTATTAAGTACTAAAGATGCTTGCCATGAAGGAGTTGAATACTTTTGAGACTGCAAAAGTCATTAAAAGTGGCACATTCAGTTGAATTTGGGGAACCACTTGAAACATTTGTTGTGTTGAGCTATTTCAATTAGTTTTGTTTGATTTGTTCTTTGCAAACAGCTGAAAGTCTGTCAATTTTGCCAATTAACCTGATTTGCAATGGAGGTTGAATAATTTTGATTGCAACTGTATAATCCAATAATCATGCCAATATTGTACATTTGAGAGCTTTTAACCCAGCAACCATAAAATACAAAAGTGTGAAAGGGTGAAAAAGAACAAGCCATTGTATAATTTACAGTGAAAAACATTAAATTGACATTCCCAGAATTCCCTCCGTGACACTTTAGATTTGATGTATTGTCGTTGAAATAACTGTTTCTTGTTATTTTTTTTCTCTAATCATTTATGTACTGTCACAAACTGTTCTGACACACATGAGTTGAAGTTCTAAAGTTGAGCCACCCTCTTTACAGGAACTAAAGCATAATGGAGTAAATTTCAAGCTTTATTAAATATGACTCCAGGAACAAGGTGATGTTATATTGTATTCATAAAATGTCACATCAGAATTTCAAAATACAAGCTATATATTCTGCAATGCTGGATTCATTGCAGCAGAAAGTAGGAGAGTAGAGAACAGCAGAGGAACAGGAAGATCTGTGTGACACTCTGAGCACCGTTACACAGGTTCCCCTCACAACATGAGATGCCCTGAACACTACCAACTGAGGATGTGGTATCACAAATAGATTTAGAGGCACATCCTTTTACAACCACTGACTGGCCTCCAAAAGGCCCTGATGAAAATAAAGAAAAAAAGGTTAGTCTAAGCTGGACATTGCTATATGTGATTTGTATCAACTGTTTAAACTGAAACATGGAGATATAAAAAATAACATCTTCTTTGTCCTTTTTCTCAGCTGTTGCTGTCTGAACAGCTCAATATTCTTGAACAGTTATTTCCATCACAAGAGAAACATTCTCTTTCATTTGGGACGGTAGTGCTGGATGCTACAGGAGGAAAATAACAAACATTATTTTATTTTATGTACAATATATCTAAAGAAACAACACTCATTTAACTGCTCCAATGTCAAAATTTGGCATTTTTTTTAATTTCAAACTATTTTTCAATACACACGTTTAATTCTTAATCACTGTTATAATATCAGAGGTGAAAACTGACAGAACGGTAAGTTATGAAATAAAACTCATTTTCATGGTATCCCACGGGAAGAAAAAAAAGAACATGGCAGCAGCTAAAAATGAAGTACAAAAACACAATTCAATCAGGTAAAGCTTTAAGCATAGAAGGTTCATAGGTGTGGGCTACATGACTTGACAAACATTTGACATATTAAATAAATATCATTCAGTGTCTATTTCAATGTGCAGCAGCTTTTTCCACAAAGTCTAATGCTCTTTTCACGTAAATGTTCTCTAATCCATCCTGCTACTGCTACATTTCTTAATTAGGGCACTGCAATTAACAATTGACTTTAGCCAACAGCAAGAAGGCAGAGACTCACAAAACACCACCACCACTGACAGATGAATAGGAGATGGCCACTATACCAAGTATTGGAAGAATATTAAATGCAACAGGAAAAAGAATACCTGTTGCTTTTGTATTTGTAGGAAATAAAGATGACCGAATAAATTGAATAATTTGTGTGTATTTACACTTCTCTTTGATGGCTCTCACGGTTTGTGCCCAGGAAACACAAAGCTTCTAAGAAAGAGCGTGAGAGTGAAGCACACTTTCCTTACCCCTCTCTCACAGCTCCATACAGCGGCCTTACTAATGTACTCTCCATTGCCAATTTAATATACAAAACAACCATGTAAAAATGGTACCGCTCAAAATAATATGCATGTGGACATGGCAAAAAAATAAATGAATACCTTTCCTGACATAAATGTACCTCCCTACGAATTAATGCCGCCTCCTCATCTACAGGATCCTGTATAAAAGGACATGACATTTTTGTCACTTTGACGGTGTCTGCATAATGAAAATATGCGCAATCAGTGGAATGTACCTGCACTGCAAAAGTTTCATACTTAGTAAGTTTGTCTAAATATCTAAAGATTCTTAAATCAAGATGCATTTTCTACATAAGAAAAAGGACATAAGGTATTTAGTCTTGTTTCTTGGGAGAAAAAAATATTTAAGTGCATTTTTCTTATTTTGACAATTATCTGGCAGATAATTTTACTTGTTTTATGTAAAATGCATGTAGAATTTTTAGATATTTGTACTAAGACAAAAATGCTCAGTAAGAAAAGCATTATTGCTTTTCATCGCTTACGCTTTAAAAATGGGGAGGAGACTGAAAGAAACTCTGCGTTTCCCAAAAGCATCATTAGCCAACTATGGTCGCAAGTTCCATCGTTATCAGCATCGTTCAACAAAATGTCATTTACATCTTTTAGTTTGACAAGAGATTTAAAGCACCGTTTTTGAAGAGTGTGCATGTGTGAACATGCTCTACTATGTAAGAACGAGCCTATGGTTGAATCTGGAAATAAAGCAAAATAACTGAGAAAAATTTCCGTAATTTACAGCAAAACATCTAGCATTAATTTGATCTCAAACAGATTCATTAAAATAAGTTATTACTCCACTGCCTGTGTGACATCATTAACCGATGTCGTGACAAGCTAGTTGGTTTCTTCAACGATGCAACGTACTATGGTAGTTAAGCAGCGAGTTACGTTGTTGTACGGGAAACGCACCCTAGGTTAGGTTCACAGAGTAAGTTACCATGGTAACTGATTCTGAGTATAAGTTACCTCTCTTTCAGAAATGGATTTGACTTAGCCTGCTTTCTCAGGTTTGAGTTACCTCCAATTCTGAAAAGGAAAACCTAGAGTTTCCCTCATTTCAGGGTTAACATACTCATGGTTTTCACTAAACCTCCTTTCTGAAAACGGGCCCCTGGAACAGAACAACCGACATAGAACTGACAACTGAACTGAACCAAACACAGGGTGTAAATACACAGGGACTAATCAAGTAAACGAGACACAGCTGACATGACTAACGAGACAATTGATTAATAGGTGACAGGAATACAGACACACAGGGAAACATGAACTGAACACTTTCCTCTTTCAGCCAAATTATAAAGCTCTTCCAAGCTTTATAATGGGAGTGAATGGTACCTTAGATCTTGAAGCCCAAAAAAGCACATCCATCCATCCATCAAAAAAGTAATCCATATGGCTCCAGGGGGTTAATAAAGGCCTTCTGAAGCAAAGCGATGCGTTTTAGTAAAAAAAAGAATCTGTATTTATAACTTTAAAGACTATAGCTTCCTAGCTTCCGGGACCGTCCGCGCATTTACGAGAGGGTCGAGTTCCGACACATGACGTATGATGTAGGAGTAGCGTAAGCTTAGGCGAGAGAAGACGCCTCTTGCGGTTCAAACTAATAGAGCTGGGCAACAAACTCAAGCTCCTCCGACATTTCTCTGTAAAAATTCTCATTTCAGATTTCTAATTCAGAACCGTCTGTCCTCTGCGCTTCCGCATTCATCAATACGTCATCCATCGGGTCCAATGTCACTCTTCCGCCAGAACTAGACCCGCGTAAGGAAGCCAGTTATTTTAAGTTATAAAGTTTTAAATATGGATATTTTTCTTACATAAATGCATCGCTTCACTTCAGAAGGCCTTTATTAACCCCCTGGAGTGGTATGGATTACTTATATGATGTACACCTCATAAGTACATTTCAATCATGACAACTCTCGGTTGTCAATAGTTTTAGCATGTTATTGGCAATGTTAATGTATTTGGTCTTGAAGGACTACAGTAGATATGCTGCTGCTGCTGCTGCTGTTGCTGTAGATTATTGCTGCTGCTTCAGAGCAAGCATGGACTTGCTACTGCTAACAGACGTGCTGCTGTGAGCTTGTAAGATATGCTGCTGCTGCTGCATAAATAGAAATATATCAATCCCGTAGCAGATCTAGGCAGGTGGAGCTGGGGAGGTGGAGGGTTTCAGAGCAACTCTGATAGCACTGCAAGACTAGCTTATAGCAAACAAAGAACCAGACTATTTAAATGTTGCGCAAGCAATCTCATTGGCTGCAGGATCAACAGAAGCCAATCAGCTTGTGCTATGAGGTAATGATGTGATTGCTTGTAGATTGCATGTAAAGGACCTACCAGCCTGCGCTCTCTAGAGTTTCATGACTTTATTTATTTACAAGACATTAATTTATTTTTATTTAAAGCTTTTCTTTAAAAAAATTTAAATTACAATACTACAAGCTACAGATACACTGATGAAACTACCCCCGCTCTAAAAGTCTGGCACTGTTTACCCTTGTACATCTGTCATTATTAATGAAACTGAATTATTAATAAAGTAAAATGTGCTTGGATCCATGCTGTTGCACCACACCTTTTACTGATACCTGCAAACTTCATCCAGTGATAAGTGCACAATTCAAGCCTCATTTCTTTTCATGGCATGCCAAAACCACTATTCAGACAGCTGCACCTCTGCTCTAATGACAGCAAAACAGACTGTGTTAATGAAACACAATTCCTGGGACAGGTCTCTAGTGCTGATAGTATTTACAGTAGTTTAACTCCCATAGGATCCACCCAAGCAAAGCACACATGACGGAGCATTTGATTATGTCGCGTGACTTGGGAACATTTGCAAATGAGCTATGTTGTGTTTATATGAAAAAACAAAGTTCTCCTTCAGTATTTTTGTTTTGTTTTCCAGTATCTATCTAAACATTATTAAATCAAGACACATTTACTTGAGCAATATTACATAAGATAAAAAGTCCTGTTTTCTTAAAAAATATATAACAATTTAAGTGACTCTATGCTTAAAACAAGAAAAAAAAAATACATTAGATTTCCGTTTAAATTAAGTCTATTAAATGAATGTCTTTATTATCCCATTGGCAGATTTGTTTTCTTGTTTTAAGCATTAAGTCACTTAATTATGATTCTGACAGAAAATAAGACTTAATATCTGTTTTGCTTCTGAAGTAAATGTGTCTTAATTTAAGAATGTTTAGATATTTGTACTGGAAAACAAGACAAAAATATTGAGGAAAAAAAATATTGTTTTTTTTTTTCAGTGGGAATCTTTGAGTATAAGAGACATAATATAGTCCGGGCAAAACTCGAGAGGTGAGAGGGTAATGACTCAGGACGAGGGGGAGATGTTTTGGGATTTTTGTGTGCTGGCGTCCTTGAATCCCCCGCAGGAGATGGGGGGAGAAAATGAGGAGAGATTGGGTTACGCAAGACAGAGTGAAAAAGTGCAACAATGTGTGAAAGACCTTGAATGCATGAGAACAAGCCTTCAAAATACGATAAGCGAGAAGAGAACAGGACCTTTTAATTGCATTCTGTTTGTTTGTTTTAATGGCCAGACAAAAAGAAGGAGAGAAAGAGGAATGCAGATGGAAGTGGGTAGAGGCAGCAGGACGCTGTTATTTCCTCCGCAGTTAGTGTGCATTGTTCCGATAACAGCTGTCTGGAGCGCTCCGACCAGCATGGAGGGTAGCCTTTTCCGATGCCCCCTCCCTAACTTTCCCCGGTTGTTTTGGAAACCGCTTCACACATGGTTTATTAGGTATGCAGAGGGCATGTGATATGGGAGGCTTGATTTCACTCATCTTCAGTTTTACCCGTAGATACTGAAGTCACAATAATGAGACGTCATCGTAACGTAAATGGTCTCATTGTGAAGGTGAAGGAGAAGTGAGGAGTGTGAAAAAAAAGAGTAAAAGGACAAAGCAAACCTGTTGCAATTACCTGTAGAACACCTGCAAACTGTACTTATGCCCTCTACTGTAATAAATGAGAAGTGTAATGAGTTGCCACCAGAAGGCCATCATATGATCATTTGTAATAATAGCCTAATTCATACTTAATAAAGGTATAAATAAATGTTCCTCTCAGGGTATCTGCAGAGTTTTTAAAATCCAATAAGATTTTTTAAGACCTTTTTAAAAAAATAATATCAATACTTAAACCAATGTCTGTACATATACTGAATGAAACAAGTCTTATGTTCTAATACATCAATACAAATTAGAGGTTGACCGAAATTGGATTTTGCTGATACAATGTATGCGTTTAAAATTGCTGATACTATAAAATCTATATATTGAATGCATTAGATAATGTTCTTATTCTTTCCTTCCTGTGATGGAGAGAAGAGGGAGAGATGCTCTCTACAATCATTACAATATAAACACCATAAAGTAAACACTGTCATAATTTATCAAAAGGACAGTAGATCATTAACAACCGCGTGGTATAAATGCACAGCATTCATTGATTGCAAACTGTTATGAAACTGAGAGCATGTAGAACGTGCAAGAGCATCATGTTTTGACTTTGAATGTGCATTTATTAATGAAATTACTACCTTTATTAATAGTTTAATAATAATCACAATATGCTGTTTCACGATTTTTGTTTTTCTGTCCCCAAATATAAGACCTTTTAGAATGATAATTATGACTTTTGTTATACCCTTTAATATATTTAAGACTCTTTATGACCTAACATTTGATAGAACTTTTAATAAAATACTTTTTAAGGACGTGCAGGAACCCTGACCAAGAAACCATATTTCACTTTATTGTATCCTTGAGATAGTTATGTGGGTATTTGAAGCTTAAAACTGTTTTTTGGTTTCTGGCTTCTTTAAAGCAGCAGTACATGTATACTAAATAATTATTTGGTTAATTTGTGTTGCAAATGAATTTTTGCAGCACAAATTACCATGCAGCCTAAAATTCCCTGTGTAGTGGAGACATAATGAAAAAGAGTGCAAAAGTGTCTGCCCACTCTTTCAGCCGTGTTTGTTCTGGAAGTATGTTTTTCCATTCATTTTTCCCATAGGGATTTTAAAAAAGTCTTTGTTAAACATTTAAAAGCCATGAACCAAGGCAACCAGCTATCACATTGAATCACATTACAAACTTTGATTTGAAGCAACAACGTTGGTAACGCTTTAGATTACAGCCCGGAAAGTACTGCGTAATTAAAGACATTTTATAGTTTAACTTTCTGTAATTATAGTGTACCTAGTACTTACATGTAAGTATAAGGGAACAACATGTAAAGTTTGGGGAATAAAAAACCAGGAGAATAAAAATATATTTATACTGTAAGTATTATAGAACTAAGTGGTACTTATTCTACTATTATGATACAACAATCACATTTGGGACCAATTTAGCAAGAACATACACAAGGCAAGTAAAGCTAAAACTATTGCAATTTTTTTAAATACTGGGAAATATACTCTTGTTCCATGTAGTTACAGGGTAAGTGTGACATTGCGGGCCGTAAATTAAAGTGGTGCCTGTTACCCTCTTGTTCTATGTAGTTACAGGGTAAGTACAATAAAAATACATACACAATCTAATATCACTGACTCAGAAACCTTTATTTGAAAAACAACTTAATTCAAAACAGATTTACAACACTTCTTTTTCATTAAAAACTGCTTTTTTAAATCGACAATTAATTTCAAATGCTTAAGTCTTGACAGAAAGTAGCATGTTTTGTCCCCCCTTTTTCTCTTGCTTGGCTTCTTCCTTTTGTTCCTCTTCTTTTTCTTTCTTTCCACTGATGAATCTGAAGAAGAAATCATGTCTCTTGCTATTCTGTATTATGTATTAAAAGAAAATGCAGTACACCCAGAAAAACTCCTCACCATTTACTCATCTTTTACCCTCATGCCATCCAAGATGTATACGACTTTCCTTCTTCAGACTAACACAAATGAAGGTTTTTAGAAAAATAAAAAATACATCTATGGGAATACATATAATGCATCTAAAAGTTGGAGCATCAAAGTGAAAGTAGACTTTGGAGCAGCAAAGTCAGTGATATTAGATTGTGTATGTATTTGTATTGTACTTACCCTGTAACTACATGGAACAAACAAGCACCACTTTAATTTACGGCCCGCAATGTCACACTTACCCTGTAACTACATGGAACAAGAGTATATTTCCCAGTATTTAAAAAAATTGCAATAGTTTTAGCTTTACTTGCCTTGAAACATGTAAGCTCAAACTTAAACTTTGCTATCAAAAAACAAAAACAAACTTATAACTGCATAGATATGTACCCTGTAGTTTTTAAAAAGCCTATACAGTTTGTATTGGTACACAATCATTACAAAAGGGTACAAAGTGTATGTTCTCGCTAAATTGCTCCCAAATGTAAGATTGTTGTATCATAATAGTAGAATAAGTACCACTTAGGGACCGTTCGGTATTTATGAAAAGGGCCACCGGAGGAGGGGAGGGTCATGTCTTTTTATTCTTTGTTGAGGGGAGGGTCATTCAACTTTTTTTAGTCTAGGGGAGGGTCACCCAACTTTTGTATTCATGAAAACAGCAACATTTCAAAGTGGCTTGTTTGGTGCATATTTTTTCCATGTAATTTTATGTAGCTCTCTCTGTCTCGGTCCCCCATCGCTATCAGATGGGTCTGACCCAACAAAAATCCAGTTTGGCGCTGCCTGACAGTGCGCGCTCAGAAAAAGTGCATCATGTATACAGAACGCCAATTAAATGTTTACCCGGCATAGCTTTAAAGCTGAGCAAATAACTTTTGTGATTGCGAATAAGTGCAGTGTCCTGTGAATGTAACTCTACCACGGCATTAACATGTGATATGAATGTACGTTGAGTGTATTGGGACTGAGGCGCCAGAACTGCAGCTGATAGAACCATATTTTAGTTTCCATTCTTATTTGGTTTCCACAACAATATTAGTGAGTAAATCTACTGAAATTGCCACCATAACAGTGGAGTGTGATAGACGTAGAGCTACCACATTTTTAAATTAGGCTACTATTAGAATTATTTGAAGTTAACATAGGCTAATACAATACGCAGACCTACACCAAAAAACTAGTTGAGGATAGGCTAAATTCTTTCAAATTGGCCAATTCCAACGTTATGGACGTGACATTTGCAGTCAAAACTTGAAATATAAATTATCAGAAAATGCATTTAATACTGAAATGTCTGTTTATATATCCATACCCCCTTAATAAAGGAGTCAAGACATTAGACAAATATCAGTCTACACATGCGTTTTATATTTAATATGAGCAAAATACACATGTGACGTGACACAACAAATCTTTAACTTTTAGGTGGCAAAATATTTTTTAATAATTCTATGAATTAGGCTACACTGCGCAAAACAAAAGTAGGCTAATAACCGGATGAAGAAGGGTCGGCCTCCACAGAACATAAAATATTATTTTTTATTTTATTTTTCGTGTTCGCATTTATGAGGAAAACAACAATGTTACGGACGTGACAGTTCTCCGTTATGGACATGACCGCTCTGAAAGCGACTTTAAAACTTTTACAGAGACTTCAGAAAGCACAAAGCCTTTCTTTAAAGTAAATTTCGTTTTTTATTAATTGTATCTTAATTTTAATTAATGTCTCATCAACCAATTGCCTGGATTTAATAGAAGTAAATATAGTAGAAAAAAGATCATCATGACACGGAGTCGCCGGCGCCTGAACTGGACTCTCGTCTAAAATGAACCGAAACTCAGCGTATAATGTACTTGCCTCACAGACTTGAGACATATAGAAAGCTTGATGTCTACTTTTAAACAGAACATTTAAAAACGAAAAACAGACTGCTCTCTGCTTATGTAATCCGTATGAAATCTGCACTTCTCTCTGGCGCGTTACTGTGAAGATCGCGAGTCAGCATCGTCAATTTCATCTTGAAGCCGACACACTGACACAGAAAAACCTTGTTTATTAATAAACAATTAAAATCTCTCCTTGCTATATTTGACATATTCATAATCATTACTTTTGCCGGTTCTTTGTGGCAGCTTTTAGATACTTTATTGGAAGCGCCACGGTTACCCTTGTTACATGAACGCGTCACCACTGCAACAGCACCGAAAACATGATTTTTTTTTTTTAAATCTAAAATAAAAAAATCATGATACGAACCGAGGTAGGTGTAGGTTGTAGGTTTGTAGGTTTTGTAGGTTTGGTCTATCGTTACAGCCTTAGTAAGGTGAGAAAGCAGGAGTTTGTCATGGTTGTAAAAAAAAAACAATGGCTATCTGAACATCTTTGCCAAGCGCAAACCAGTAGCCTACGTAATCAATAAATTATCGGGGAGGGTCATGCCTTTTTTCACAATCATTTTGGAGGGTCATAGAAAAATGTATTACTGGCGAAGGGAAGGTCAAGTCTTTTTTGACTACAGATCTCAAAACTCCTCCGATGGCCCCTTAAAGAAATAACGAACAGTCCCTTAGTTCTATAATACTTACAGTATAAATATTTTTTTAATTCTCCTGGTTGTAACCTCTTTATTCCCAAACTTTATTGTTCCCCTATACTTACATGCAAGTACTTCATAGGTACACTATAATTACAGAAAGTTACGCTGTAAATTCATCTTAACTACACAGTACTTTCAAAGATACAAAGGTACAAAGACTGTGTATTAACGGCTTTAGTTAGGGAAAGAACTACAATCCCATGAAGCATTGCAAACAGCATGATGGAATTAAAAATGATGGAGAAATATAAAACTACTCATTTAAAAATGTTAATTGTATATTTAAAAACATAGAGTGTAGGGAGACCGACTAGTTACGTGATTTGAGTCATACTTCATGGGAGTGGGCGGGGCTTAAGAGAGATCTTTTGGCACATTTTATTTGTTCCAACTCTCTGATTGGTGTAATTTTTTGTACAGCATCATGGGTAATGTAGTTTTTCACCACAAACTCAGCTGTTAAACACGATTATTTTAAAACTAAGTTGAAATAATGCTGGCTAACGCCTTAAAGGGATAGTTCACCCAAAAATGAAAATTCTGTCAGTATTTACTCCCCCTCATGTTGTTCCAACCCCGTAAGACCTTCGTTCATCTTCAGAACACGAATTAAGATATTTTTGATGAAATCTGAGAGCTGGATCACTCCTCCATAGGCTTCTTGAGGGATTGAACTTGCCGGCCTCGAAAAGTTATTAAAGACATTGTTAAAATAGTCCAAGTGACTACAGTGGCTCAATCTTAAGTTTATCAAACGACGAGAATACTTTTTGTGCGCAAAAAAAAAACAAAAATAACGACTTTATTTCAACTATTCATTTCCTTCTCTCTGGACCTCGAGTCAGGTTACTAGTTTAACAGCGTACGCTTCTGTTGTTGTACGTCAAGTACGTGAGTAAATACTGACAGAATTTTCATTTTTGGGTGAACTATCCCTTTAAACCGAAGAAAATACCATCGATTAACTACCTCGCAGCTCACAGTAAGGCTGTCTTCAAAGGTTAATAAGTTATCGTTAAAAATCAATTTCCCTATGGAAAAAATAAATGAATGGAGTTTATTTTACTTTAGGAACCCGACTGTTGCACTCTATTGATTGACTATGTTAAAACTAAACTTGTCAAATAAATTTCTTTCAGGTTGCAATAGCACATATTAGCATGTAGTTAATGTTACTTTTTGTTACATAATCGTAAAAAAAGCAGAATCTTCGTTTTTTCAGCGCAACTCTCTCAGAAAAAAAAAACTGCAAAAGCTGTCACTGGGACGGTATCCTTTAAAAAAAAGTTATAATTTGTAACATTAAGTTACTAATATGTACACTTTTGGCTCCAATAAGTACCTTTAAGGTACTAATATGCACTCTTTAGGTACAAAGGTGTATCTTTTGAAAGGGTACCGTCCAAGTTACAACTTTTTTAAAAAAAAATTCTGGAGAGTGAATGGTAACCTCAAAAACTCAGAAACAACAGAAAATCCTCTGTTAATAACACCACCGCCTCTTACAGTACTCATCTTTCTCAAAATGCATAAAATTATAACATGTGCTGTGAACTAGAAATCCACTACCCGGTTTCTTTTAATGCAACAAAAATGATTAATGTAGTTCCAAGTGTATTGAGTTAACTTCCATTTGCCGAGTGTAAATGTACTGAACACAGTGATAGTCAGTAAATTAAGAGACAAAACGCAGTTTTTTTTTAAAAAAGCAGCAAAAAGCAAGCCTTTTCTGAAGATCTAGACTAGAGAATGGCATCAAGGAACAAAAACCAATTTTGATCCAATTTGGAACGTATATCAAACACTCACGTACGTCAAGTACGTGAGTAAATACTGACAGAATTTTCATTTTTGGGTGAACTATCCCTTTTCTGAAGATCTAGACTAGAGAATGGCATCAAGGAACAAAAACCAATTTTGATCCAATTTGAAACGTATATCAAACACTGTAGGGTTAAAAGTTCTCTAAATGTGTACTACTGTGTGACGGGAAAGTATGAGTCATAGAGTGGAGTGATTACGGATCACAGTCTAAACTGAGTGAAAGACAGAGCTACTAATGACCTTCTTATATACCAATCCACCAATCATCACTTGTTCATAATATCTGCAGACAAATCAAGTATTGATCAAACAACCTGTAAAATGAAACAAATCAAAGGGGAGTGTCCTGGACAGGGTTTCTTTATAAGGTCACTGTTCACTGTGAGAACTGGTGGTATCTCATTTTGTTTGCAAATGAAGTAGTTCAGCTGAAATGTTACTTCATTGTGAGCACTAGTCTGCCATTCCCAGAATGCTCTTGATCTCAGGGTCATTGACTGATTGAACATTGCCAAAAACATACTCTGGATTGTGTTTTACTTGGATGAAGCATGACAAGGATCCTTTGGCCCTTGTCATAAAATGTTCATAAACTCAGGTTTATTTCCATTCCTTGGAATGGGAAGGGACAATAATTAAACTGTTATTTAGAGACCAAAAAGGGGAATGAGCTTTCAAGCACCAGCTGTGCATAATCACACAGAAATGCTTTATTAAATTACCGTGAATAACTATTTTAACTGTTTATAGAGAATACTTCATGTAAAACAGTGTCAACATCGATTAACAAAAGAATCATGGAAAATTCAATTCATGAAAAATGTCAATTCATGAAAAGTTCATTTGAAATATCAATCAAGAGAGGAAAGGGAGAATAGACTTTTAAGGAAAATATACTAAAATATTCATTTTTAAAACCGCAGGGAGAGACAAATACACTTAAAACAATGGTGGTGTGATAAAGTTATGGTATCAGACTGGAATACCATGGTAAGAATGTAATGTAATATGCAGTAAAAAGGTTCCATGGATGTTAAAGGTTCTTCGTGGAACCACAGATGTCAATAAAGGGCCTTTATTTTTTAGGATAAAGTGTGGTATTATGGCTGCCAACTTTACAATGAACTTCCTAAAATGTACATTGCCAAGCCATAAAGATAATTTGTTTTGACCCTTTGTTGGGATGGACATTAGAGACTGGACCTCTTGGAGCTTTAATTAAATACTCCTGTCTCATATTTTCTATCAGAACACACAGCTGCCAAGTGATGTAAGAAGGATCTCATGTTCCCGTGTCCTTCTGTCAACAGAAATCGAAATACTCAAATAAATGCACACAGCAGGACTGACCAAATGTGAACAAGATACGAAAATAGACCCAGAAGAGGTTTACCGGCAGGAGTTAGCCTGTTAGTTTTAACATAAGCTTGGATGAGAATCCCTACCCATGAGCCTCTGCTTTTACCTATTCTCTCATATTAGCCTGCACACATTCCAGCACATTCCAGAGGGGGAAAAGTGGCATAAAGAGAGGGAGGGATTTGAAAGAATGAGTGGGAGGCTTTAGGCTCTCTGTCCTAACACAATCCAGGCCTGTTGCCTGCCAGGAACTGCCTCTCCCAGGTCAGAGGTCAACACTGCTGAGAGAGCAAGTCTGGAAGTCTTGGTTATCTCTTTGATCAATACTGAACACCCACCTCCTCAAACAACCTAACACAACATTGATAACAAAACCTGAACAAACATGTTTAAAATAACAGCGGGTGGGTTCACACAAAAACATCTTTATGTTCTTATTTTGTTGGAGCTAATAATGATGCCTAATTTTACAAAGTGAAGAATCAGACTTGAAAATCATGTAAACAAATGTAAATCAGCAGGGTCTCATTTATAGATATTAAAGACCACATGAAACCACATTTGGAGCTTTGTGGCTTTTAGTTAGTGTCTAGTCTCATCTAATCAGTTGAATCAGTAGAACAGCGAGGATTTCTGTTCATCTAGCAGTTTCACGCCAACGTAGTGTTTACAACTCACACATCAGGGTGTTGACTCACACACAACTGACTGGTCTTTGCAGTGTGTCATTAGGTCAAATTCCAGAGGATCTCCTCCATGAAACCACTTTGATGAATGGAAAAACAGGTTTAGTACATGGAAAATAGTACATGTATTTCAATTAAACTGCACAAACCACAGCGCTTATTCACTTGGGGTGGACTGATTGATCCGCATATACAAATACCAAGCCTAAGTTTATTATTATTAGTAGTAGTAATAGTAGTAAGCAATACCAATACGCAAAAATTACTTTAATTAAACACCACATTTATAATTTGATTCCCCCCCCTTTTTTTCACAATCCAGAATGGCAGCACAGGTGAAAGTTTTGTTTGAGCTACGCAAAAATATAACTTTTTGTTGTAATTAAAAAACAAACAATCAAGCCCAGCCCAGGTGGCAAAAAGTAATGGAAAAGTAATGCGCAACACATTACTTTCCATAAGAAATAACATAATAAAAAACTGAATAACTATAATGGAGAAATTCCAAACACAATATTGTACGCATACTTTTAAAAGTAACTTTCCCCAACAATGAACACGAGTATTAATGCTAAAACCTGCAATAGCCATTTATTTTTTTGCTGTTTAATATAGCTTTAAAATATAGAAACTGAATTGTCATGTTAATAAATATTAAATATAGAGGTAACACTTTATTTCGATGGTCCACTTTAGACATTCTACTGACTATAAGTAACTTAGCAGGTACATGTCTACTAACCCGATCCCAAACACCTAACCCTAACCTAACAGTCTACTAATCTCTAATGAGAGTTAGTTGACATGTAGTTGCAAAGTTACATATAGTTAGTAGAGTGTCTAAAGTGGGCCATCAAAATAAAGTCTAACCATAGGCCTATTGATATAGCAATTTTTAAATGCTATAATTAGCTACTAAATTTATCCTCAGAATCCCAAATGCTTTCGTTTTAATATAGTCAAAAAGTAAATAAATGGCATTGCCCATCCCTATCACTAACCCCAGAGCCCCCGAGTCTCCGTCTGGATTGTCTTTAGCAGAGGTGGAACTTCCTGTAGAACAAGACAAAAACATGAACAGGAACCCAATTTCAGAGGTTATCCCCATCTTCCTGTATTTCTGGAAAAGTCAACAAGCGCACACACGCAGAGACACAGAATCAGGGGCAGAATGAAACCTTGGCCTTGGTTTGAATAATAAGACAATGATTGAGAGTGAATGAAGAAATACAATACAACTAACATAGCCTAATACTACATCCTCAGCCACACAAACTGACCCATAGTGCTCTGTGGAGTTTTCAGCTCATTCCTGACAACTAATACCTGAGACATACACTCCTGATACATGGCCTTCACACTGTCCATCCACTTTCATACTGCGGTGCCACTCTCCACAAACATATGAGGTATTTCTCTGACTGAAGTAAGCATGAGCAATGGAGGGAGAGGAGAGAGGTCAGGACTGGAGGGTTGCCAGATCAAAGCCAAGTCTTCCAGAATGGATGATTTCAAACGCTCCCCATGTTCTTTCTTAGAGAGCTTTTGAGGCTGGGCGTCGTTTTAGAGGTTTCTCAAAAAGACAAAATATAAAAGGACTATAGTGAGGCAGTGCTGGTATTGCTAAAAAACAAAACCATTTCGCTACCTGAATAAAATAAAACAGATGAAAAACTGAAGTTTAAGTTTACTGAAATTAAAATGGAAATAAATAAAAAATATATTAATCTAAATAGAAATTTAAAAAAAGTAATAAACATTAACAAGCCCATAACAAAATTACTAAAATGAAAACTGAAAATATAAAAATAAAAGCTAATTCAAAACATTACCTTCGCAAATGCTATCGCATTTTGACTACTTATTATTATATATATATTTTTTATATTTTACTTTTTCTTCCCAACTGAACAAACCTGTAATCCTAATTATTATACTAATTATTAATATGTATTATGGTTGAATATAATTAGTGCTGGACAACAATGATTAATCGCGATTATTCGCATCCAAAATAAACGTTTGTGTTTACATAATATATGTGTGTGTGTGTACTGTGTATAATTATTTTGAATATATAAATACACACACATGCATGTATATATATTTTTTTAAATTGTTATTTATATATCAAATATTTAGATTTATATTTACAGTATATACATGCAAATATTTCTTAAATATATACATGCATATGTTTGTATTTATATATACAAAATAATTATACACAGTACACACACATATATTATGTAAACACAAACCTTTAAATTGGATTCGATTAATCGTTGGCCAGCACTAAATATAATATTATTCATATTTATATTATAATAATTTAAAATAATAATTATAATAACAAACCTAACCCTTAATTGTCTTACACTATTTGTGCTACAGAACTGAACTCACACAACTTGAGAGATGTGCTACTATTTCTCTAAGCAATTCACGATTTTCATCTGACATGAACCCGATGCCCCCATGCCCCTATATCTAGAAGAATGTCAAACACTTTTGCTAGTAAACAACACCATAGTAACCGAATTGCAGCATGCTAAAAAACCCTTCGAATATTGTAGCGACCACACAGAAATGCCCTGGCAACCAACCAGAACATAACAGAATTGTGGCGGCGTAAAAAATCTAGATAAAGCTTCGCAGGAACTTTTCAGAAGCGGCGAGAGCACTACAATGTGTGTCTGTTGTCTGTCTGGAACCAAACAATAAATCATCAAGGAGGCCTCGGCCATGTTCCCTTGCCCTGCTGTGAAACATCATTATGCAGTGTACTCCCAAAGAATGCTGGGTAATAAGACTGTGGAGTCCCGGCCAGATGAATGTAACACTGAATCATCTGACAAGATTTTTATGACCTTAAGAAGAAGTAAGAATTCAGACATGGTGAAGATGCCACTGTCCGCCTAAATGTCACAGACATGTACGAAACGTCCTTCCTAGTGTGCTGATAATTCATCATTCAACACAAAGGCTGAAAATATTCTTTAACACTTCTTTCCATTGCTACACACACACATAGCCTTCCCGTCTTCCCTAATTTAAGAGCTACTGAGTGTGAGTGAGCTGCTGTGGTCTCTTGAGAGGCACACAGTGGTTCTTTTCATTCAGTGAGTCTTTCCATTGTACCGCTCCGCCCCTCATCTGCTTGACCGATTATACGAGCTCGGTCTCAGTACGCTGGACATCGTAAATGAGCAAGCGCCTCTGCACTGCTGTTCCAGAAGCTGTAGGGCCGACACAGTTGTGAAATTTGGTGTGTAAAATCACGAGAACCCGCCAAGAGCAGCTGGGGTGGCGTGGTAAAAAAAAAAAAAAAAAAAAGGCGTATGAAGGGGAAAGTTGTTTCCTGCTGCCTTGGGAATGTATTCTTGGAGCATGTTTTACGTAAGAGGGGGAATTCTTCACACTAATTGCTGTGTGATTTTCCATGCTTGAATTTGTGCTTTGAACAAACCCTGAACAAATCCGTTCACCAAGAAAAGATAGTTCACCCTCATGGTGTTCCAAACCTGAATGAGTCTCTTTCTTCTTTTGAACACAAAAGATATTTTGAAGAATGTTGGTAACCAGGCAGTTCAAGGTATCCATTGACTTACATAGTATTTTGTTTTCCTACTATGGAAGTCAATGGCTATCGTCAACCGTCAACACTGATATAGAAGCACCTAACCCTAACACTATTCTAAATTTGACATAAAGTGTAAACTTGTCCCTAAAATCTGATTGGGTGATTGGAATGTTGTTCTAGGATCAACAAAGATGTTGATCCCGATACATTTTGTACTTGGTGAAATCATGTTCACCAACATTAACCATTGTTTGATGAATTTTCACAGCAAAATCCAGTCATTTCATGGCATTTCATAGACGGAGACAGAATTGTCAGGCTATCCATGTTTTCACCATTATATGGTAGGGGGCGCTATTACACATCTTCAGAAAGAGTACTGATCAAAACACCGGTAAAGACGACGCAGAAACGAGCAATATCATATGTAATCATATGTAAAATAACGCAATAATCAACATTAAACGGCATAAAAAAAAACCGGCATGCCTATGTTACAGAATGAAATGTCGACCCAGGATGAGGTATAGGACTGTGCAAGCATTAGGGGTGTTGATGGACTCGATCTACTCCATCTGTGTTTTGATCATCGTTCTGAATGCAATCTGGGTGTAGTCTCTGACAAAAAAGTGATTTTCTCAGAGGCTCTGTTCTTTCTTTTGATATATTGCATATTCAGATATTCATACACCAAAAAAAATATTCTGGGGCCATGAAAATTTTGTTCAAAAACGCTGGCGGTGGCTAGCAACTTTTTTAAAAGCGCTGGCGTGGAAAGAGTTAATACTAATGGATTGTACACACACATACACATAACTAAACTATATTTACGTACAGATTATATTTTAGTGTGTACAAATGGAGATCTCTGTGAATTTGTGCATGTTATCTAATATGCTCAAAGTGCGAGAGGATTTTACATGAGACAAGGGATGATTGAGCCACACACACACACACACAGCATTTCCCCTCACTCTCCTCCTCCTAAACTTTATTTTACAGAGAAATAGAACAAAGAGTCAGTGGAATGTGCTTTGCAAGAATCAAAGCATATTAGTCACACTATCAGACATCCAGTAACTGCACACACCCCTCTTCCTCCACCATTCCCACCACCTCCCCCTGTCTTTTATCTGTGTGGGTCCCCCAACTCTGACTGACTTGTGTCTGTTCTGCTGTGCTGACTCAGATCTGAGGAATGTGTCAGACACCTGCCATGTGTTTCATCAGGTGTCCTCACATCTGGAACATTTCGTACATCTCAATCTTGAGGTTTTTGTCCACACCTGAATATGTACGAAAACCAGATCAGGTGTCCAGCTCTAGTGACACCAAACAGCTTGTCGCAATCGTAGATTGACGTGAGAAACATTTTCAGACTAAACATGCTTCAGATTGCAAGATTGTTGCAAAAGACAACAAAACACAATGGTACTGCCATTAGATTGCTTCACTGTAAAAAGTATTGTAATTTTAATGGAAAAAAAAATCCTATGGCAAAAACCTGTTAATTGGTTAAAAGTAAGTAAGTAGGTATACTATACTCTACTATGTACTATACTTACTGTGATATACTACTATATACTAAATATCCTTATATACGATTAAAAACTGTAATAGATCTAAACAGATTTTATAATCTGATATATTATAATTTTTTCAGGTAATTCTTATCCTGTAAATTTAAATTTCATCTGTAACTGTAAAAAAAAAATGTTGCTACCATATATTTTAGGTAAAGTTTGGTCAACCACGGTGTTTTTACAGTGTAGCGTAGAGGAAAGTTTGAATGAATGAATGAATGAATGAATGAAAGAAAAGAAAATGACGGACAGGCAGGTAGACAAAACTGTATTAAAAACTAGATAAATAAAATCATTTTTATTGACTGGTTGTGCCACACCTACCGGATTCAACCTAACTCACTGTGTGACGATTCATTGCTGTGTCAATGTTACATGCATTTGCTGATAAGGTACTGGGAAAACAAAAAACTCACCGGTGTGAGTAGTGCCACACCTATGGAAGCTTGTTTCCGCCATTAAATAAATAAATAATAATAATAATTGCGACTTTTTATCTCACAATTCTGACTTTTTTTCTCACAATTGCGAGTTTACATCTCGCAATTCTGACTTTATTTCTCAGAATTGCGTGATATAAAGTCGGAATTGTGTGAAATAAAGTCGCAATTGCGTGTTATAACGTTAGAATTGCGAGATATAAAGTCGCAATTGCATGTTATAAAGTCAGAAATATGAGATACAAAGTCAGAATTCTGACTTTTTTTCTCGCAATTCTGACTTTATAACACATAATTGCGAGTTTATATCTCGCAATTCTGACTTTATATCTCACAATTCTGACTTTATAACACGCAATTGCGACTTTATAACACGCAATTGCGACTTTATATCACGCAATTCTGACTTTATATCTCGCAATTCTGACTTTATAACACGCAATTGCGACTTTATATCACGCAATTCTGACTTTATATCTCACAATTCTGACTTTATATCTCACAATTCTGACTTTATATCTCACAATTCTGACTTTATAGCGCGCAATTGCGACTTTATTTCACACAATTCTGACTTTATTTCACACAATTCTGACTTTATATCACGCAATTCTGACTTTATATCTCACAATTCTGACTTTATAACACACAATTGCGACTTTATATCACGCAATTCTGACTTTATATCTCGCAATTCTGACTTTATAGCACGGAATTGCGACTTTATTTCACGCAATTCTGACTTTTTTATCTCGCAATTCTGAGAAATAGAAATAGTTGTGAGATAAAAAGTCGCAATTACCTTTTTTATTTTTCATTCTGTGGCGGAAACAAGCTTCCATACACACCATCTTTGTGGACTTTGGGAATCATCTGTTTGGTATGAGAAAAATTTTATCAGATCCTGAATTTGAACAATCTTGTTTTTTTTTTTCTTCAAATTACCAGTGAGGATGATAGCACATATTACTCATAAATGGGTATGTCTAGGGCTGGTGTTTTGATATGCACTGGTGAAAAGAAATATCAGAAATATCAGAAAAGCCTGAAAGAGGATTGAACTGTCTCTGACCACTGCATGACTTATGAACCTAGTCTAAACCTAAACCATGATGTCATCAAACCAAACACACTTTGCTTAGCATGCAACTCCTTTGCTCTGGATAACAAGAAACCCAATTTTCTTTAATCTAACCACTTTAATGACTTTTCCATATCATTTTCATGCTGCTGATGAGAACACAACTCACTAAAATGTTAAACTGCACAACTCCTTCTTTAATCAACTAATTTTGTCAACAAAAATTTGGACCACAAATGACTGATTAATTAGTTCATGTCTATCCAATTCTTGCATGACACTCACACCAACAGGTTTGAAAAACTATTATATATAAAATATGACTACATTCCTTTCTAATATATAAAAATATATAATAACTAAAAATGTATATGTATATTTTTTGCAGTGGGGGCAGTAAAATTATAATCTCTGGGAAATTAATTAAAATTAAATAAAATGAAAGTAAGTTAACTAAAATGGTATATGCACTTATGCACTTATGATATGCATACTTCCGTTACAAAGTTTGGGATCGGTAAGACTTTTTTTTTTTATGTTTTTGGAAAAGCTCTCTTACTCATTGTGAATTATTATAGTTCAAAAATATCATTACAATTTCAAAGACCTTTTTTATTTATTCCTGCGTTGGTAGAGCTGAATTATCAATAAGCATCATTACTTTAGTCTTTAGTGTCACATGATCCTTCAGAAATCATTCTAATATGATAATTTGAAAATAATAAGAAATGTTTCTTGAGCATCAATGTTGAAAACAGTTGTAATCTTTTTGTTGAGACGATGATACATATTTTTTGATTAATAGAAAGTTCAAAAGAACACATTTTTGCTTTAAACAGAATTGTTTTGTAATTTTATAAATTACTTTTTTGAACAATGTAATGCATCCTTGGTTAATAAATCTATCAGTTTCTTAATGACCCTGTAATGAGGTTTAAAGGCTCAGGTAAGAAGGAGGCGGGTACCGGCAAACGATCAATGAAATTTGAATGACAATATAAACAAACAACAAAACGAAAGTAAAGCGGAAGGTGAAGTTCATTTGCACTCGCGCCACCAGCCTCGCTCCTTTCCCAAGGCTTTCGGCCCCACCCTGCTTGCCACAGACCCCAAATTTTGAACGTTAGTGTGCTATAAATAAAATGTTATTTATAGGGGTGATTCTGAATGAGTTGTCATGCATTAGGAGAAGCGGCCAGTTGTGTTGTGATTGACATTAGATAAACAAATTCTTCCATTTAAAACTCCACTATCAGTGAAAGACAGTTAATTTAAACAAACTCCCTGCAGGAACATTCAGATGATGATCGACAGACTATGTCTGAAAGTGACCATAAATCCATAATGCGACCGGATCCGTCGCCTGCACAATGTTTAAAAGGCACTTTATTGCACTAAGCTTAGCACGACATACAATGCAGCACATCACTAAAAGACTTTAAGGGTACGTTTTTTATTTAAATTAAGTTTGCTATGTTGAGTTAAGTAAATTAATAGTAATCCCTGTATTTAATCATGGGTGCTGTGCCAAAACATGTACAAACACCCTGCCTGAGCACATTTCAAATGTGCCCATATATGGCACTGCTTTTACCTGATAGTAAAATGACTCACTTTTATCAGCGCTCAGGTGACCTCCTCCACCCTCCCTACCCTTCTGTTGTGTTAGATTGTGTTAAACTGTTTTTCCTTATGAATCTCATGACAGTTGTGATGCACAATCAGATAACTTGTCCTCTATGTAAATGACAATATTTTCTTTTAAAGAATTATGAAGGAAAAACAAAAACATAGTATAGCATATAGATTTATAAACTGAGGGTGGGTGTATGCGTGTTTGTTTTTCCGAATGTTTTTCTTTTTTCTTTATGAGAACACTCCTCAAATAAGTCAGATGAGTTATGACTAGACCACCCGCTTGTTTTGTCATGTCTCCATCATAACTTTGCAGCAATAATCTCTCAGTCCTCCCAAGGGTGGAGTGTTGAGGATCTGGCAACCCACAGCACTGATTACATTAGGTTTAGGAAAAATGATTAAAGGCTTTTAGAATGATCACACACACCCGGAATAAGAAAGAGGGCAACAATGCCATATAAAATTATTTAAATTCATTTAAGGGTTAAATGATTAATTATTGGTAACACTTTACAATAGTTAACATTAGTTAACTACGTACATTAGTTAACATGAACTAACAATGAAAAATACTTCTAATGCATTTATTAATCTTATTTAATGTTAATGTCTACATTTACTAATATAATTTTAAAATCAAAAGTTTATTTACTGAATCTGAGCTAACATGAACTAACAATGAAGAGTTGTACTTTTATTAAATTACTTTAACAAAGATGAATAAATACTGTAACAAATGTATTCCTCACTGTTAGTTAATGCATTAACTAACATTAATGGAACATGACTGTAAGACGTGACCAAAGTATTCAGCCACGAACAAAAAAAATCGTTATGATTAAAATGATAAATAATGTCATTGGAGTACCATACAAGACAAGTCTGAATGAAATAATAATAATAACTTAATAAAATAGTAGCTTCATTTATTACTGAGTTTATAGCCTCAAAAAAGACTCATGTCCTACATCAGTAAATAAACAAGAGCAAACTGAGAGCCTGTGGATGTGAAAAGAGCTCTACAACATTGATCTGCATTCTTTCACATCAAATTCCTCCTGTGCTCTATCCAGCCTCAAACAAACACATTCCGAAACAATGGATAAGGGAGGATCGTCACAGAACACATTCACAGCCAAACACAAACTAGCATTGCTTTATTCAGACTCGCTTGGGACATTTTAAGGGCCGTTTGATTAGGGAAGTTGAATTCATGGGAAAATGCCTTAGAAAATACAAAAGGTCCGCTTGTTCCGTTTAAAAACATACCTAAAAGTCACATAAAAATAATTAAATCTCTTGTGTATTTCCAAAGTTAGCAATTTCAGTAGTTTTTCTTTCTCTTTAAACCTGAAAACCCAAAGTAAATCCTCTGGGAAGGTGTGGATAGTATCAGCTTTCTCTTGTGAAACTTATTTCAAACAGGTATGGGTCTAATCCATTGTGTGAATAAGTTTATAACTATTGGGGGGGTCCAGATAGGTTTCAGTGATTAGCTTGTTTCATTGTCCGTACATGTGTGTGTACTCAGGAGCCAGACTGATTGTTCCTTTGTTCACACATCCTTTTACAGGCGTGGCAGGCAGGAAAATCCTTTCTGTGATCGGATATCAAAACTAGAAAACTGTTAAAGGCTTATCATATTCAATCTTGACCATTTTAAGCAGTTTTCTTCCCCAGCGTAGTGGTTAACAGAGAAAGATAAGATGACCTGCTGAAACACGACAAAAAATGAGTTGACAAATTACATGAATGAATGAACGTAATGCAACAATGATTTCTCAATATGAGTGTCTAACAAGTTTGGTTTCCCTGGAAGAGAGTTACTCAATATTTCATACTGCATTAGTATATTTATAATATAAAAGTAACTATATCAGTTGTGTGAATAAGTGGTAAAACTAGTTAATGCTTTAGGTATCACAACAACTAACAATAAACATATAAAATAAAAACATATAAAACAAATAAAAAAAGTTTTCACCATGTATTCAATGTTAATTCAGAAAAAATATTTTTCATTGTTTCACGTTTGTTTATTATAGCCTACATGTTCATTTTTATACAACTTCAAGTTACAAATCCATCAGTCATTTATAAATTAACATGAACCTAAATTAATACAAGTTTTAAAAGTATTGTTCACTGTTATTTCATGTTAGTTATAGGATTTACTAATGCTAACATACAGTAGAACCTTATTGTAAAGTGTTACCAAATAGGTTTTCTTGATCTTTTTAGTTTAGTAAATCTTTATCAGAGATGTCACATCAAGAATGTTCATATTACATTATATTTTGTTAACAACAGGAGTGCCTGTTCTTTTGATAAAAAAAAAAAAACCTCTAAAAATCCTGATGCGAAGAGCATTTCACTCTAATTTCTGAAAGGAAAAATGGAGCCACTTATAATAACAGACTTCTTGAAGGCGGTCACAAAACCACAGACTGAAATTCTTTTGGCTGAAGGAGGGGCATGGGGCGGGACTTTAGAGAGCTGTTTGTTCATAAAGCCTGAGAGTGTCCCTCATGCCCTGTGCACTCCTCTGGCTGTGTGTTACTGAGCTCTACCTCTCTCCAGGCCTTCATTCACTCATCTGCTCACTCACTTCCAGCAACCATGAGTATGAGAACAAGCTACAGTGTGCGTTCCTCCACCTCCCAGGTGCCGATGTCCCATATGTCTATCAAGCGTACCACCAACGTGCCAACTTACCGGGCTGCAAGCATCTATGGCGGCGCTGGAGGTCAAGGCACCCGTATCTCCTCTGCATCCTACTCCGGTGTCCGCAGTGGAATGGGAGTTCCCTCAATGTCCAGCTCTATCCATATTAGTGCCACCGGGTCCACAGGTGAGATCATGGGCAATGAGAAGATGGCCATGCAGAACTTGAATGACCGTCTGGCCTCCTACCTGGACAAAGTGAGGACCCTGGAGCAGGCCAACAGCAAGCTGGAGCTGAAGATCCGCGAGGCCCTGGAGAAGAGAGGTCCTGATGTCCATGACTACAGCCGTTTTCAGCCCATCGTTGATGAGCTGCGCAAGAAGGTTAGTTTGAATGAGTGGGAGAAGGGTACAGGAAATTTATGGCCTCTATAAAGAACTTAATGTGACAGATTAATTGTGCAGTTTAGTGTTTATTAACAGTCTGGTGCACATCTATTTGGTTTCAGGACAAAAACTAACAATACAAAGGCATTCCTTTGTCATTTAAAGCTGGTTTGATTTAAAAGGGCTGAAAGAGAGCTTACTGATGGCCAGCACTGATAGGCAGAGAACCAAAAAATAAACTATGGGTGAAACTAAAAACAGGGGAAGGCATGGGGGAGGGAGTCTCAGTCTCAACAGGATGACAGTCATAACTTCTACTTACACCCGGTATTCCGGTGAATAAGCATTTCCATCCTGTATTAATCCTTGTCCTGTTAAACATTCAGATGTTTGTTTATTCCCTGTGGATGGAAATTCTGGGATCTGAGATGTTTTAGCGTCTCTGTGCGTGTGTCATAAGGGAAATGGAAAAGTCGAGGGAGTTCAGAGAGTGCAAAATGAGCCCAGCTGTGAGACTTTTCTGAACTACCTCGGAGCAAAGCTAGCTATATTCATGTAATTTTTGCTGTTCTACATTTTCTTGAAAAGTTTGAGTTCATAAAGCAGATACTGTCAATGATAACATTGATAAGAGAGTCAGTTTCACACCAACTGTTTATTGAAGCTGAAATTTATAGCTAATATGTCACTGATAACCAGACAGTGTTATCAGAATGATTGGTTTTTCATTCATCAGTCACAATACAGTAAAGTGAGAGGCAGATTAAATTAAAACAATTAAATTCCTATTCCTCAAGGTTTTCTACAGTCACAAAAGTAAATAGGATTAGCCATGAGATTAACCTGATGAAAAGATAGATGACGTTTGGCACTGAAAGAAATTTTACAGTTTAAGGTTAAAAACTCAGTGAAGTAACAATTAATATATATTATATAGAAATAAACATTTATTTCAATTAAAACATACTGCACATTTAAGTAGAAATATTGTTAGAAGATATATAGCCAACACCCCTTAGCATATGGAAAAATATGTTGAGCTCACTAGTGTTAAACTATAATATATCTCCACCCTTTTCCACGATGACAGGATATGCTGGCTTGCAAACATGGAAAGCATTTACACAACAAAGTACATCAGGTTAAAAAAAACAGTAAATCCAACTCAACCCCTGCCTTTGCCGCTACACAACTTAATTTACAACCGTCAAACAGATACCAGACACTTTTCCAACATGGCAGTTGATTAATGATTATTGACTGTGAAAAGGACTTTGTCCTCCAGTACCTCTTATCTAAGCAAACCAAGGCATCATGGCAGACAATAGTACCACAGCTCCAGTGACTATGTGTTTTACACATCATGTACTAAAATTTGCATATTTGTAAAACATTTAAAGTTAGGTGAGGTTTCATGAGTCATAATTACACATTGTATTGTTCAATGGTGGGTTTGCTGACTCTTTGGTGTGACCCTTTTGACTGATTCAAATCATTTTGGTTTTGGTTGTAGATCTTTGATGCCACCACAAATAATGCCCGTCTAGTGCTCCAGATTGATAACGCCCGCCTGGCAGCTGATGACTTCAGAGTCAAGTGAGTAACAGAATTGTTAAGTATAACCAACATTTTGACCTCATGGAGAGTTTCCTAGTTTTGAAGAGTGACCCATTGAACTATGTTGTGCCTGCAGGTATGAATCTGAGCTGTCCATCCGCCAAGGTGTAGAGGCCGACATTACCGGCTTGAGAAAGGTCATTGATGACACCAACATGAACCGCATGAACCTTGAAAGCGAGATTGAGGCCCTCAAGGAAGAGCTCATCTTCCTTAAGAAGAACCATGACAATGTGAGTACACATCTGGCACATTTGGACATTAGCACATCTGAAAACATTTGTCTACCGCATAATTTATTATGGGCGTTACTTTAAGACATATTTTATGGTCTCTCCACCCAACAGGAGGTAATGGAGCTTCGTAGCCAGGTCGCCCAGTCGGGAGTGCAGGTGGATGTTGATGCTCCTAAGGGACAGGATATCGCTCTGCTCATGGAGGAGATGAGAGCCAAGTACGAGAAGATGGCCCTGAAGAACCAGGAGGAGTTGAAGGCCTGGCACGAATCTCAGGTATATTCCAAAAGACAATAATTTTCTTGCGACCAAGTCTTGCTAAACACCGTTAAATGTCGATGCCTTTGTTTTGGGGCTAATGTAAAATTTCGGGCTCTCTCTAGATCACAGAGATTCAGGTACAAGTCACACAGAACACAGAAGCCCTCCAAGGTGCTCGTACAGAAGTCAACGAACTTCGCAGACAAATTCAGACGTTGGAGATTGAGCTGGAGTCACAGAGGAACCTGGTGAGTTTTCCTTGTAGCCATTGTAGAAGCTACCATTTTGCATCTGGACTTTCCAATCCTTTAATCATATTTATTTTTCCAAGTATCGTGTCTCGAATTTGTCTCGAGACTTGTTCTTCATGAAGTTGGCTAAAAACTAACTCTTGGGTTCTCTTTGCTTCATTCTCCAGAAAGGATCCCTGGAGGCCACCCTGCGTGATACAGAAATGCGTTACAACATGGAGATCGAGAGTCTCAACACCGTCGTCCTGCAACTGGAGTCTGAGCTCACAAACCTGCGCAACAACATCCAACACCAGACTCAGGAGTACGAGGCTCTGCTGAACATCAAGATGAAACTGGAGGCAGAAATTGCCACCTACAGGAGGCTTCTCGACGGTGGAGACTTCAAGTAAGTTTTCTTCTGAAGCATACAAAGTTTGCACAGAAGTTCACCATTTGTGTAGACATAATGAGGCTTTGTCTTAAACCTTTGTGGCTAGATTTGCTGGAGTATTTATTTTGTGTGGTTGGTAACCAGCATTTTTTCTCCTGCAGGCTCCAGGATGCTCTTGACGAGCAAAAGAAGGTTAAAGTGATGACTGTCACACAGACGTTGGTGGATGGGAAGGTGGTGTCTTCAAGCACAGAGACCAAAGAGAGGAAACTCTGAACATCAAATTTCAGATCAACCTCCACAACACATCAGAAAAACCTTTTGGGTCAATGATAAAATGTTTTAAAGACAGGTTGGACTTAATACATTAGATATTTATTTAGTTCAAAGTGCCTTATTTTAAAGGTCTCAGAGTACATATGCAATGAGATTTAACTAGCACATTTCAACACTAATTTAAAACAACAAATTTAACACTTTAATGACTATAGCCAAAAAAGACTGAATGTCAATGAACATTTTGAAACTTTACTAGATATTTTTGTAATGACAATGATAGTTTACGCCGAATCACCGATTGTCCCATTTTGTTTCTATGTTGTGTTGTTGTCATCATGTCTTGTCTTTTCCAATAAAAGATGACTCTTTTATCAAATCTTTGCATTCTGCTTCTGTCATTAATGTTATGACTATAACATTAGTCTGATCAAAATAGTTTAGAGCCTCAAGTCAAGTGCAATCATTCTTTGCATTCAGTTTTAGAATAAAAGCAGTTCTGATGGTAATACAATTAAGTGGCATACTTGGACTTGAAAGTTTTTTTTTTTAATTCAAAATTGTATATAATTTAAAAGAAAAATAAATAATTGGTGGTTATGTGTAAATTAGATCAAACACTGGAGAACTGACTAAATGCTGCTTGTTTTCACAAAAAAAGAAAGAAAGACAACTGCATTTTACAACCAACTATTAAATAATGTCAGTTGTGATCTTGAAGACCTTTTGTTGTGGAAATCGGTATCTTTCATATTTATTTCAGCCACTGTGATTTAAGAGATATTCATATCATGAGGACAGAAAAAGGAGCGTGATTTGGTAATTCATTCATGCAGAGACAGCATTCAAGGAGCTCCTGTAAGATGTTGTATGAACCAAACTATTTGATACAGGTAGTCCATGTTAGGACTTATTTGAAGACATTCCCTTATTGAAAAGGATTCTAAAAGTCATTACTCAAAAAGTGCTAAGTGAGGTCAAGTGAGTGGTTAAAGGATAGAGATTAAATTAAATTGTCATCATTTACTCACCTCATGTCGTTGCATACCTGTATGAATTTCTTTCTTGTGTTCTTCAGAACACAAAAGAAAATACTTTGAAAAATTTTTCAAAAGTGGTTGTCACAATGAACGTCAACAGGGTCCAAAATAGCACTGGACAAAATTTACTTTTATTGTACGGACCAAAAAATTTTCTAAATGATGACAGCATTTTCATTCTTGGGACAAGTACTTTCATCAGGGGACCTATTGGTTTGATTTTTCTGGTTATTAGAACCATAACACTAAGCAGTGGGTGGGGTCGGAGTCCAGAGTCTAAAGATAATATAAATGTGTCTACATCTTGTGAAGTGTAAAACCATAAAAATCTCATTCCTTTTAGAACCAGAAGTTGCATCTGATCTCCCTTTCATTAAAGATCTCTCTGCAGAAAATTAAGCAAAATGCAGAACTTCAGCATTCAGAACAAAAGAATATACAGAATGTCATCAGAGGATCTCAGCGTGCCAAGACCCACATTTTACTCTTGGAGAAGTGCTAGGAACAGGGTTTCCTTTTCCAAGGAGATCTTTGGATCTAACACTGCACAAATGGGGCATGTTGGAAATGCTGAAAATGAAAAGGTAACCATGCAAATCCTGAATGAACGTCTTGCTTCCTACCTGGACAAAGTTAGGAGTTTGGAGAAGGCCAACTGCGAGCTGGAGGTGAAAATCCGCCAGGTTCTGGAGAAAAAGGATCTAGATACTAAGGACTACAGTCACTACCAAGCCACACTTGATAAAATACGCAAAGAGGTAATTGGTACTTCTGTCCACTGAAATACTAGTCTCTAACAATATTGCCATTTGTAGAATCTCAATATGCATCATTATTCATTTTCCACATTTTCTTCATTGCTTAGACATTTGCATTTCTGTGAGGTTGAATGTAAATTTTATAGATAGTATTAACTGGTTCATACATTGCTCTAAATTATTGTCCAACCGCATCCACAACAGCTTCTACTACTTTACTACTTAGTTATATTTTTGCTTAATTTTTATTAGGCATTAATGCTTGATCATTACTATATGGTTATGCGGGTGTAATGAAAGGGATTTATGTTCAGTTCAAAGTAATGATGACTCAAAAACTGGACCTTGAGCGTGCCCTTGAGTAAAGCATAATAAATTCTTGAAAAGCGGCTCCTTTATATTGGCCTTAGATAACAGACTAACAATAGGCTGTATTGTACCTTTTTTGGTTATGTCCATTTAGATCCTGGAAATGGTTTTAAGCAATGCAAATGTGGGTGTTCAAATTAACAATTCCAAGTTGGCTGTTGAAGACTACAGGGTCAAGTAAGCTGGTTTTAAAGACTACATAAAATAAAACTATGTTTTGTGGGGTTTATTCCATTTATATAAGATGTGAGGCCATTTATATGTCAAGAACTATATGCAAATGTACAAGTTGACAATATAAACTTGTAGCATTTAAAATGTACAGTCTTTCTTTTCCAGGGAACATACTGATGAATCAGCTTGAGTCAAATTTTTGTCCATTGAAACTCTAAATTGAGAATGTCCCTCCCCTTAATTCAACCAGCCACCAAAGTAATAAAAAAACAAAAAGTATTAATTCTCATTAATGTAATGTCTATAGGTTTGAAAATGAATTTCAGCTAAGACAGTCTGTTGAAGCAGACATAAATGCACTAAGAAAGATGCTCGATGACACCAATGTGGCACAACTGCGTCTGGAAAATGATGTTGAAGGGTTGAAAGTGGAACTCATCGATTTAAAGAAACAACATCAACTGGTAAATACATTTGATTATAGTACACATAAATAAAAAAATCATATTAAATTACAATAGATCAGAGAGTGCAGTAGCTCACAAAACCCATATGAGGGCCCAAGATCTAACCCTGTGGGAACCTCAAATCTATTTTTCAGGAAGTGTCAGAATTATATAGTCAGATCACCCAGTCAGGAGTGCAGGTGGATGTTGATGCTCCTAAGGGACAGGACCTGACTAAGATCATGGAGGAGATGAGAGCCAATTATGAAAAGATCGCCCTCAAGAACCAGGAGGAGCTCAAAGCCTGGCACGAATCAAAAGTGGGGCATATTTTTTTTATTGCAAATCTTACACTTAATTTCTGTTTTAAAGACAAGAAAAAAATGTAATTCTCTATTTTTTGTATAGATCACTGTGGTGCAGGTTCAAGTGACCGAGAACACGGCAGCATTGAAGGAAGCCAGAACACAAGTCAGTGTGAGCCGCAGGCAGATGCAGACATTGGAAACAAAGCTGCAGTCTCTGACTGGAAGTGTAAGAGATTCTTCCTGCACACCTTGATGGAGCTGCCTAGTTTTGAACATATTACTCATGTTTTTTTAATTTTTTGCCTTTTCTTATAGAGAGCATCTTTGGAAGAAGCTCTTCATGAAACAAAGTTGCGATATGGCATGGAGGTGGAGCAATACAATGGCATTATTTTGATGCGGGAGTCTGAGGTTAAGCAGCTGCGTGACAGCATTCAAAGTCAAACACTGGATTATCAGGTCCTGTTCAACATCAAGATGGAGCTGGAAGCTGAGATAGCCATGTACAGGAGACTTCTGGATGGAGAAGATAAAACATTTGTTTTGTAATTTTTGTATCATACATGTTGGCCATGGTTATTTCTCCTTCAGAAAACTTAATCTTGATGTTAATAAGATATTTTTACAGATTTGAGAATATATTAGAGACCAATATTAGAGACCACTAGTGGATGGGAAAATAGTGTCCCCCATTTTGAATACAATCAAAAAGTGATATAAACAAAAACGAGATCACTGCTGTTCATGAAAGATAAGAGCACAAGCCAATATCTCACGAATCAAAACCATTCATAAATACTATGAAAATTTTTCAGTATAGTATTTCTATTGAATCAGATTTGAACATATGTTGGAAAGCCTCCGGTCTCTTAATTCAAACCATACAGTGTATCTCTACTTGAACTTTGTTGTTTTATCAATGTCAAAGTTTCAGTTTCTTGCTATGAAAAATTGGACCCAAGCCTAATGAGCATTTTGAACATGTCATCACAGGGAAAGAAAACTTTTCATTTCACAAAAACATTCCACCAGTCAATCATAATAACTGAAAGAGCGAAATGAAAATAAAATAATGGGTCTTGTTTTTGTACATCAAACTAACAACAACTATGGGCAATTAACCTATCGACAAATAAATATATAAACCATGCACTCTTGTCCTTACATGTCTACTTTTTTTAGTGGTTGATATCACTAATATAATGTTTTTGCCCAGTAAGGTGTTAAAAGAATGATTGATTACCCTTATCTTTTTGGAACTAGCACTTGACAGGTAATCTTTCTTAGTAATCAGTCTAAATGAGAAACTGAAAGCTGTCAGACTAAACATAAACAATATTCATCCATTGAGTCTGTAAGGATTTTGCCTCCAAGGCATGATGGGTCGGATTTCCAGGGTAGAATTTAAGAAGAAACAGAAGAAAATAATTGTGAAGTATCCAATGACAATATTATAAGTTCTCTGATCATTATAAGTCTGCTGCGTTTACTGAGAAACCCCCATCAGAAATCCGAGCTTCATGCCACGTTTTCTTATTTTTATGTTGTGCAAATTCCCACTTAAATTTGGCATATTAGTATCAGTTTCATACAAATCTGTGGAGGCAAACCCCATGAACTGACTTGAAAATGTGGCAGTGCACAGTGAATAAGTATAGAATGTTCCACTGTGGGCCTGTAAAAGTGGGAATTTGCGGCTAACTGTGAAGCACTGTTTCCACTCAATCCTCCTTCGTCACAGCTGGAGGAGCGTATTCAGAGGAAAAAAATGGTTGGTTTGCAACTGGCGTTGTCAACGCAGACATTTGTGGATGGAAAACTGAAGCTGACAATCTGGGCAAGTTTTCTGAGTTCTAAAAATATACTAGAGTTTCTTCCAACATGCAACAGAAAAGAGTCGTGTAAGCCTTTCAATCAAAATAAAAAAAATTGCGATCTTAACTTAAATGTGCACACTCTAAAGTAATTTTAGTGTTTTTCACACAAATGGAATCCTGGGTTATCTTGCTTTACATTTCACATAATTTATCCGGGGTTAACAATAAATCCTGGGTATTCATAAACTGACATTTCACATTGTACATTCATAATCCATGGGTTAACGTCCTTATTTGGATATTTGGAGTGTCAGTGTCATTGATTGGACGAACGCTGCACGCAATATGTTTACATAAGGCTCTAGCATTGCCCATCCTCATATTATATATTGCCGACTGTATCATAAAGTTTAGCCTGAAGGGATTTTTCGGGCTCTAAAGGTTAGAATGAAACAATCTTTTTTTCCCTCCGATTGCACGATTTTTTCACGTCACAATTTCTGTCACCATTTGACATTTTCCCCCTCAAACGCTAAAATCACTGTTTATACAATACACAATGTTTCCGTGACTGTGCAGACTTCTGCGGAGACTTTGCTAAGATCACATGATACAACAAGTGTCCCACTTCTGTACGGCCCACTCAACTCATTTTTATTCTGTCCAGACAGTTACACAAAATGCTTTTGTGCCACTGTAAAACAACAACTGAGCAATAGTCAATGTATATGATCCACGGCAGTATAGTCATGGTATAGGCTTAAAGGGTCTTTTGTGTTCAGCAGAAGAAAGAAACTCCATACAGTCACATGACTTTGCATAGACTGGTAAATTTTTTCTTTCGCATTAGTCAAACATTTTAATTGTACACCCTCTGTTTTCCCATAATTCTGGGAAGGTCCCGCATTCTTACTGAACAGTGACTCACTACTAAACATCAATATTTGTTTTTTATGCATCCCAGGGCGCTCGGAATGCACGCAAGTACCCTTGTATGGGTATTTTCTATTTCCTTTACGGCCCCTTAAATTCTCAATGTGGCCAGTGCTTAAATTAGCTATTGAAAACTTGTGCTACACATTAACTTTACCTGGACATTTTACATTTTTTGAAGAAATTGAATGGTGCTTGGTCATGCAAAACTTGCTGCCACAGTGCCAAGTTGCTGGTTGCAGAAACAAGAGAGAGAGAGAGAGAGAGAGAGAGAGAGAGAGAGAGAGAGAGAGAGAGAGAGAGAGAGAGAGAGAGAGAGATCCTTTGAATCCCACATAACTCCCATTCCTCATGTCTGTTCTTCCTGGACAGGAGATTACCTCCAGATATCCCTCACAGGTGCAGCTTTCATAAAAGCTGAGCCAAACTCCCCCTTCTTTCTCTTGTTTATGTGTAACCAGGGTGGGCATTACCCCTGTTCTACTTTTAAAGCGGTCTTTAATGACATAGCAATGTTTAAGCTATTCTTAAAGATGCTACTAAGTACAGATGTACAATGATACAAAACTGTGTATAGTTTTTCAGAAATTTTCTTGACAATGCATTCATTTTTGGGTGATTGGTCAGAAAGCACCATTGATCTCTTGCATCCCAAACACATACAGTAGTATTTTTGGTGTGTCAATGACAACTGAGCAAACCTACAATCTTCCAGAAACTTCTCTTGGCCAGAGTCATATGGTGAGCAACAGGACTGGTCAACTCCAAAAAAAAAACGTAGAACGGTAAGAAAAAAAATAGCTGTTGAAAGACTGCAAGATGGCCGTTAGATTTCCCCATGCGTGTTTAGAGTGTAATGTAGCGAACAGCACACAGCCAACCATTTTGGCAACCTCCGTTTTTAATTTAGGGGGAAAACCCAAAGGAAATTTAACCAGTATAACTATGGCAACCAATAACAAATCCAAACCAGACTGTGGTGACACCATGGAAACTAAACTCTGGCCAACGTATAGGGGAATGCGAGTCAGCATACAGTATGTTAGTTTAGATAGATTGAGCTTGTTCAGTGAGCTATATATAAAACAGTAGTGGGAGGAGTCCTTCAGCCAAAATTACACATCATTCAAATTACACTTAATTTACTTGAGATTATTATACAGCATTATAGTAACCACACTCTTGAGGGAGTTAACAACTTCTAACGATAAAATCAAATGTTCTTGTTGACAGTTACTAAACAAAGTCATTGGGATAAACTGTTGGCTCGTGATTTGTATAAGCTGAAGATTCACCAGAACACAAAATATCCTTTTCTCATTTGGCGTACAAAGAAAATAAATGGAAAGAGATAGACATACAGTACACTAATACACTGAATAAAAAAAATGTTGTAAGATTTAATTAAAAAAAAACCAATTCACTCAGATTGCCTGTAAATTTTGACAGCGGCTATTTGCACTAAGTGAACATAGCAATATAATCTATTTGCACTCTCATGTCTGCCTTGCGGCTGATCGATTGCTCCGGTCTACCTTGCTGATGGTTTGCGTCTGTATGCTCCGTATAGCTTTCTGTTTTGAATCTCTATTTACTAGGGCTGTCACTTTTGTGAAAAAATCCTGTTCGATTTTTGAGATATATGTGTTCATTGAATCGATTGCAAAATCGATTTTTCCATGTCTAAAGACGTTTCCATTTTCAACACCAAATATTGGCAAATCCACGGACAACTAACAGACATTAGGATGAACGTAAAGAGGGGGCTTGAGACGCGCACAAGTCAGCAATATTTCTGATGATTTATTGGCGTGAAGTTTTATGCACAATGACAAACAGGAGTGCAACATTCAAGGATTGAAATTAACACCCGCCAAATTCGGATAAAAATGAACTTGACGCTGTCATATCACGAGCCAATTTGGCGTGTTTCTATGTTTACTCACTTTGCTGGGGAAGTTCGTAAGCCAAATCTGTGTGGATTTAGCGCAGATACGCAACTCGCGAGTCCTCATGATATATTAAATACAGCGTATTGCGCAGAATCTGCGCATTTCTGGCTTGCTTGAACACACACGTCACTAAGCAACAAATAACGGCGCGCTTGTTCACTTGCACTGAAGTAATAGCGAATATTAAAAAGCATTGGGTTTACAGAAAAGACATTGTTATTTTCCAACATCCTACATGTTCTGTGTACTGTATTGATCTGTCTACCTAAAACACATTTTTGGTTAAAAAAAGGCAGTTAAAATCGATTCCCTATTTTCGTTTTCGAAACTTGTGTTGGTTGGTCCGATCGATTGTGCAATTGATTTTCGACGTAAAGTGACAGCCCTACTATTTACTATCATTCCTTTTTGTTTATATTGCTAAATATAACTTACTCATCAACATAGATATAGTCTAATATTGTCTATCACATTATTAATCTGACATCTCTAGCTTTTATCTAAATCGTTATCGCTAGCACAACACGCTAGTATCTCGCTAGCCTGCTAACCTGCCATCCATGCACGCTGTCTTTTTTTTTGCGCGTCTACGCTTTTTATGAGTCTATCAAACAACTGTGGTAAGTAGGATCAGTCAACAAACACGGTGAGTAATGTCTTCTCCTGTTATTGTCATTTGCACTTCGTGTCATGTATAGCATAGCCTTCTCTGTCAGCACAGAGGGCTTTTCATGTGATAAATGCAGGGAGACAGTCAGGCTGACGGAGAAGATTTCAAATCTCTTTGGCCTAGCATACACATAACACATTATAAACTCCTATAATTCAATGTTAGGCTGTATAGATTAGTTCAGCCGGAACCGGGAACACTTCCCATGAATCCTGATGTACTCGTTACATCATAAGAAGAATGGCGTCTACGCTAATATTGGTCTCTCTTTTGATTCTGAGGTTTACCGTAGTCCGCCGGATCCAGTTCTGATGAAGGACCTGTGCCTGGACACAATGACAATGCAGTCCTGAAGCGTCAACTAGTCTCTCCCCTGTGAAGGCCCCCTTCTCCTTCCCTTTACCTCTGTACAGATAAAACGTTGTCAAAATAGTTTCGGTTCACATGGCTACTCGGAAGCAATAAATAATTCTGCGAATGAGCGGGCGGGAGCGTGTTAAGGGTTTTCTGTTAGAACAGTGTCGTTAAAGGATTAGTTCACTTTTTAAAAAACTTTTGCTGATAATTTACTCACCCCCATGTCATCCAAGATGTCCATGTCTTTCTTTCTTTAGTCGAAAAGAAATTAAGGTTTTTGATGAAAACATTCTAGGATTTTTCTCCATATAATGGACTTCATGGGGTACCAAACGGTCCAAGGTCCAAATGACAGTTTCAGTGCAGCTTCAAATGGTTTTAAACGACACCAGACGATGCATAAGGGTCTTATCTTGCGAAACGATCGGTCATTTAAAAAATAAATAAAAAAGTTTAAGTTTTATAAGCACAAATGCTCGCCTTGCTCTGTTCTGTGATGCACATTCGTGACTCTCCTGTTCGAACTCGTTCATAAAAATGAACAAATCTTTTTTCGAGTCATTTCGTTCATTCAACGAACGAAATGACTCGAAAAAAGATTTGTTAATTTTGAACGAGTCTTTTTTCGAGTCATTTCGTTCGTTGAATGAACGAAATGACTCGAAAAAAGATTTGTTCATTTTGATGAACGAGTTCGAACAGGAGAGTCACGAACGTGCATCACAGAACAGAGCAAGGCGTGCATTTGTGCTTATAAAACTTAAACTTTTTTATTTATTTTTGAAATGACCGATCGTTTCGCAAGATAAGACCCTTATGCGTCGTCTGGTGTCGTTTAAAGCCCTTTGAAGCTGCACTGAAACTGTCATTTGGACCTTGGACCGTTTGGTACCCCATGAAGTCCATTATATGGAGAAAAATCCTAGAATGTTTTCATCAAAAACCTTAATTTCTTTTCGACTGAAGAAAGAAAGACATGGACATCTTGGATGACATGGGGGTGAGTAAATTATCACCAAAAGTTTTTTAAAAAGTGAACTAATCCTTTAATAACCAATGATCTTTACAACGGAAGTAAATCGATCAAAACTAATTTTATCTGGACAATAACTTTATTCTGGAGCTGCTGTAAAGCCAAAACAATCTCTGTTATTTTAATTTCCTATTATCTCTGTAAAGCTGCTTTTAAACAGTCCATATTGTCAAAAGCGGCATATCAATTAAGGTGACTTGACTGAGGGAAATAGATAGATTCTATTTACACGATGTAAAAATAGCAATATTTTCTTTGCCATTAGTGTAAATAGTAGTTAGATGTTATTTATACATACAAATAGTGGCAGATATAATTTGCACCTCAGGGTTGTTGTACATTAAACAGTATGCAATAAAACGTGTAAAATATTATATTTATAAAAAAATATTAAATGGATGCCGCCTTATTGGGACAATAAAGCCCTCCCTACACCTACCCCTAACTCTAACCAATAAACACTTTATTATTAAACACACTTTAGACACTTTATTTCCACTTTTCGAATATTTTCTTAATTTTTATTGAAAATAAATGCCTTTCCGATCTGAACTAGTTCGGAACTAGTTCGGCAAAAGGCGGATTCAAACTCGAATCAAAACTTTCTGCCACCCGTCTTACCCCTACACAATTGCTACTGCTGACAATCCAGCGTCTTCTGTAATTTTGTCCGGCTCAACCAGACGTCAGTGGGCGGAGTTAGTGTAAATAGACACTCCAGTAAATTTTTGACAAATAATTACAAAGAAACGGCAAGTAACACAATGAATTAGGCTAAATGTGAAATTTTAAAAAGTATAAAGACTGAAAGGGTATTTTCTTATATTCAGAGCATTTGTGGTAGAATGCACTTCACCTCTGATAAATCAGTGTATAGTAAAGAACTGTATAGTTTGTCTCACCATTGCTTCTAACAATGGTAAAAAGGTCTGAAGTGGGTCTTTTTACTTTACAAGACCACAGAAGACTTGCTTTGAATGGGCGTGGGGAAGTTCCAGGTGCATCAATGAAAGGGCTTCAGAAAAACAGTGTTAATGAGAGGTCACTGTGAAATCAAGTGATCACTTTGCAGTGTAAATAGCAGCTTCCTGTCATCATATACAGCTGCACAATCTTAAACTCACTCAGGGGAGCGCTGAACAAATAATGCTTAGCTGAACAGAACTGAATAGACCATCCACATGTACAGTACACACCCTAAACAAAAACTAAGATCTTTCTTAATGTTGTGCACAGCCCGGGAAATCTTGAAATAACTAGTGGTGATTGCGAAGGGATTCGAACAAACATCACTTGGCTTTATGATCTGATGATAATGATCTGTATCATTATTTGATATATGAGATATGCATAATAGTCTGACCATATTAGAGGCCAGAATATCATAGAGACTTTGGGATGGACTCTTTTTACTTTGGCCAATGTTTAACCACCTATCACTAAATCACTCACATTTACTTCAGAAAATATAAAAATCAAATTTCAGTACTGCTAATTAGTACAAAAAAGTTTTGTTCAACTTTAAAACATCTTTAAAGGGGTGGTAAAACGCATTTTTTCGAAGGCTTGATTGTGTTTGTGGGGTGCACTATAACGTGTTCATGCTTCGTTTTTTAAAAATTGCATTATTTTTCATATATTTTACCTTTGTTCTACACTGCTCTGTCCCTCCTTGTAAAAACGGTCTGATGGTTTCCGGGTTCTATGAAGCCAGTCCCTCAAATAATATACGCAATGGGCTCAGATTGGTTAGCTGGCCCAGTGTGTTGTGATTCGCTTACCGCCTTGTGCACGTTTTCCAGAAACGTCAAAGCCCCGTACCTTTACCGGTAGCCAGTTTGTGCTTTGGTGTATTATAAACGATGGCGTCAATAAAACCAATCAGACCCAGAGAACGTTAGTGAAGATGATCGAGCAGAACCTGTTCAAGAACGGCTGTTAAACGACGTTTCAGAAAGGTTTGTTTTTTGTTGTTCTCTCATTACTTTTTAGATATGCTGTTATTTAATTGTACTAATTATTATAGAATTACCAAAAAATAAGCTTCATAAACAAGAATTTCATATAATCGTTCTAACAAATTATACTAGTCCTCAAAGGGATTTTTTTTGAGTAAAGACTGCGGATCTATAGTGATCGTTTCTGACTGTATGGCACCGTTACTTTTGTATTTTTAGAACGGTTGTAGACAAATATCTGTCGACAGAACTATTAACCCAAAACGAACACTAAACATCGGCTGCCAAATCAAACACAGAACCATGTTTAGCATGCCTGTAGATAAACAAGCATGTACTACATTGTAGATAAACATAAAAGCTCTAATCAAAGAATAATTTACACTAATTCCAAGTTCGCTGTTGAGATTAAAAACAAAGTTTGTAACGTTAGGTGTTTGTCGGATAACGTTAAGTATGAATGAGCATTTAACATACTGGTTTGCAGAGCCAAACAGCGTTGTCATTTGTTTACTTCCTTGCTGCAATGTACAATTAACAATACGAACTATTACAGGAAAACACATCGACGAAAAATAAATCATACTTGCAGGTTGTGGCTCGTAAACAACAGCTTCTGTTCTTAAAGTTGGAACTGCTCTATCTTTCAGGACAAGCCGTTGTGCGAATCCTGCATTGAACTCGCCACGATTGTGGAAGCTTTGCTCCGTAACATGTGCAGCACAGAGAGCGAGATTTGGGTCATAATTATGAGGGGCCGAGTTAAAAATAAATTTTAGCCATTGATCCCTAACTCCCTCGTCCCTAAGAAGGCTGAACAAAGCGGACCTGCAATCCGGATGAAAATAACAGCAGCGTTTCGACGGCATTGCGACAACTATTCTCCAAAACAGCAATATAAAATGGCCTCGCCCCGCTTATTAAGTATTCTCGGAGGAGGGGTTTATGTAAATAATGGGATTTGCTGACGTCAGCATATCCCATGGAATGTTGTGTAGTCCAAAACCGGTCGTTTTCTGTAGTCCTTAGAAATTGATTTTTTTAAAAGCAAATATCTTCCTTTGCTTTGAACTTTGAGCATTGTAACTTTGCAGATGTTGTTTATGCTCAAACAGCAACATTACACACTAGCTAAAGTTAGAAAAGTGAAATCGTGTTTAACCACCCCTTTAAACAAAGCAAAATTGTGTGGGGAAAAATAATATTCCGCTTTCCATGTTCATGTTAGTACTAATTAATAATAATATTTTTGCAGTTTAGTAGAAGAATGTATTGCCACATTGAGGGAGGGTTAAGAGATTTAAATAAAATTAACACACTTTATTTCATAAGGCATTTTCCAAAGAGCCATACAGAAGTCAAATGTCAAATCTGCTAATTTTCTATTATTCCTGATCTTGTGATTTCTTCTTGTGACTGAAATAATACACCATCATGTAATATGACTCATGTCTTTCAAAATAAAGCATTAAAAAAAACAGTACACTATTTACACTTAATATGGTGGTGGATAAAATTACAATATTCATTTAGCTGCCCATATTTATGGCAAGGCAACGATTTTTCAGAGTTGACACAGTTGAACTCAGGGGCGTAGCCATCATTTCAAAAGTGAGGGGGACAGAATGTCAAGTGTAATACCATTTTTTTTTTTTTCAGACTTTTGTTGACAGGTTAATTGGCTTAATATGCTATTTATTTTTAAAGCAAAAAAACAGAAAGAAAGAAATGCAGATGTTCAGTACTCTATATTTCACACGCAGGGTTCTTCCTGGCTTAAAACGAGGCGGAGGTGGTAAAATCTTGATCATGTATTTTAATTAGATAATAAAATTGTAATTTTTCGTAGACCATCATTTAGCCTACTGTGTTTCCCACAGTATTTTTGTAGGTGGATCTCGGTACTTCTAGGGGGGTCCGGGGGCATGCCCCCCTGGAAGAAAATTTTGTACATTTTAAAGATAAATTCATTAATCTGGTGCACTTTGAGTCCCCCGAATCCACTGTTAAAAATAAATAATCCACCCGTCAACCGCCCAAACATATGATATTCTCTGATTTAGATATCTGATCATCGCATTACAATTATTCAAATTATAAGTGTTACTGTTAAGCATGATGGTTAAATATCAAACTGAAGTAGGCTGATTTAAAAAATAACATTTACTTAAAATAAAAGTTCTTCTTTTGGCAAAATAACATTTCCTTAATAGCCTAAAGTTTGTCTTACTAAACTAAAACTTTCCAATTGAAAACCTTCAAACGTCAAGCTTTTAAAAATACTTAAAACTTTCTAGTTAGGCTTTTTCAAGAGAACTTAAAGTTTGTCTACAAACTTTTTTTATCTAATTGTAAAGTGTTACCGAATTATGGTAAACATCATAGTCTACACATGTTATTGCCTGATTCAAGCAGATCGTGGCTGTTAATGCATGAACATACAAATTCAGCATTAACAATCACCATGTTTATTGTAATTTGAAGGGCTTTGATAACATATCTGTGAAAATAAAATACATTACGAATAAAAAAAGATTGAAAATAGTGCACGTTTGTGCGGGAATAGTGAATATTTTCAATTTACAACAAAACTTAATTATTCAACAAGAGAAATAGGCAGAGTTATTCATCATTGTGCAACACAATTCGGATACCACATGACAACTTACTTACAGTGCTTGACTTTTTCGTGAAAAAGGAGTGAAGAGTTTTTTTGCCGTTTTGAACTCTATGAAACTCATGTATTCGGCGCGGGTGCGAGCATGGGCGTGTCGTAAGCTAATGCACTAGTGACTGATGATTACCATGGAAGCGTGAAAGTCACGTATGTAGATAGACTATCCTTGACTCTTTGGATTTTAAATCTCGATGTAGGGCAGGCTATACACACCCGCGGAAACCTCAGCTTGTCATAGACACATAACATTTGCCCTATGAAAAAGTGCGGGGGACGAATTTACATTTTATAAAAAGTGGGGGACGTCCCCCGCGTAATCTACGCCCATAACTACTGACTCTGTTTACCTTGCATCTGTCATGTCCATCCCTCATTTTCAAAAAGCCTCTTACTTTGAATGGAAATGGAAATTATCTTGTGAACTTAGTCACCCTTATATAGGAACCCTATGACATAACTAGCATGCAAGTATACAGGTTAGATTAATGGCTGATCATGT
This sequence comes from Gila orcuttii, assembly GCA_026230005.1. NCBI lineage: Eukaryota > Metazoa > Chordata > Actinopteri > Cypriniformes > Leuciscidae > Gila > Gila orcuttii. The sequence continues at coordinate 27,712,634 of JAPDVR010000021.1, forward strand.
TTCAATGACTGATTCATGGATTTCTTTTTTGTTTAATCTGTTCCTTGAGGTTCACTTATATATTTTTTTTTGCGCGCCCACACAGACAAAGAAATATATATGTTGAAAAGTGATTGTTTTCAATATTTTCTGACCCTTCAGAAATCATCAGCTGAATCATCAGTTTTTAAGCTCCTTTAAGACTTGTTGCCTGTTAACGTCATTGGAATAATGCCTCTTTGCTATTGCACTTGAGTGTTTTGAAAACATTATCCACATAAAAACATAATTTACAGACAAAGCATTATGAAATTGTTTATTTACAGTTTGCGATGTAGCTGCTTCAACAAACTTTTTTTGCAAACCCTCCATTAGTGATGGCGCTTTCATGAAACATTTGCGAATCATTTGTTCGAACCAGTAATTCAGAAAGTGTATCAAACTGCCAAAGTTATGTGATTTCAATAAACAAGGCTTAGTTATATCATAACTGTTTCAAAACATTTTGAAATTTCAATGGTTTGCCGCTAGGTGGCGTTGATCTCTGTGAACCCATGAACCAGTGTCTATATGTTTTTTTTTTTAAAGGGGTGGTATAATGCCCTTTTCACAAGATGTCAAATAAGTTTTTGATGTCCCCAGAGTGTGTATGTGAAGTTTTAGCTCAAAATAACCCACAGATATTTTTATATAGCATGTTAAAGTTGTCACTTTTTGAGGGTGAGCAAAAAAGCTGTTTTTTGACCAGCAGGCGTCACAAGCAATTCGTTCAACTGATTCAGTTTCGAAAAGCTTTGTGTCTTCTATCACTTCTCTTGTGTGCCTCGTTTACAAAACAGTCTGCAGTCAAATGCTCTGAACAAACATATAAACCTCCGACATGATCCGGGACGTGATCCGTGTCAGACAGGTGAACGCCGGTGGGCGGGGCTTATGCTGCGATGAGTAGAACTACTCGTTGATGGCTTGCTCTTGAGTCATATGCAAATTAATTTGCTCATGTGATGTCACAGATCCCACAATATCCAAGCAAACCGTTTTTTGGGGTTTGGTTAAAAAAATGTTTTGTTTATAATGAAGAGGTTTTAAGCTATGACATTTGGAGGATGTTTTAATGGTACAAAGACCTCTATGTCAAGATCAAGGAACAAACGGATTCTTCAGAGTTTCTCTATTTGTATTCCACAAACTGAAATAATAGTCTATGGGTTTGGAACGAAGTGAGGATGAGTAAATGGTGACAGAAATATAATTACTGGGTGAACTATTCCAATGACATTCCAAATCTGGTCTTTTCAATCTTGTTAATAAGTAGCCGTTTAAAGGTTCTCATATTTCTCCAAGTGTGTTTATGTCTCACAAGAGTCCATTACCCCACAGTGACCTCAAACAGAACCGGTGTCTTGCGCAAACCTGAGAAGCTGTCAGCACATCTTCACTTCCATGCATTTCAGGCTACTACCTCTTCCTCTTGTAAATATATATGTGTTCCTCTCTTTCTCAATGGCTGCATGATACCCTTTGGGAAATTTAAATAACTTAAGATAGTTGTAGTTTTAGTAAAGTTTTGATTAAAATCGGCTCTTTCAGAGGGGTTATAAAAAAACGTTCTGTAATAAGACTACGCTTTAATTTGAAAACAACCTCTGGAAAGCCTCACAGCAGCCTCATGAAACAGAAAATAAACGGATGTAACAAGCAGAAGCTCTGTGGGAGGCTTGTTTCAGTAGTTGTCTGCTTGGCAGAGATATAAAATTCCAGCCATACGGCGATACTAGCCAAATGACACAGCGCAAGGTCAGAGGTCAAACTGTTATAATGATTCGATGTGGACAACTTCATATTCTTCACTGGCCACTGATCTCGTCTAGCACAGATATGACCAAAAAAGGGATTTCGGCGCTACTGAAAATCACTCTGCTCCTCCCACAGCACTCTGAGGCAAAATGAAATAACTTACTCCTTATGGGGTACAGGGGAAGAATGCTGCAAATACAGATCGGCATTATTACAAATACTGAGGAGAGCACAAACTCCTGGAGAGAGACCATCTAAGTCCTGAAGAAAAGACAGGAGAGTCACTCCCTGTTTGGCCTGGCATGAACACAGACAGACTCCCTCACTCTTATCTGCATATCCCAGAATTCCTCTGCAGTATGACTGAAGGGATCATTATTAAAGCAGAGATATCAGCAAGTCTCCCAGGGTTTATTACCAGTGAACACTATACTACTATAGTAGTACCTGTGAATACTACTATATATTAAGGATGCTAACCGATGACCGTTTGACCGATAGTTGACCGTATCAACGTTAACCGATCAAAGTTGTCGGTAGTCGGTTAAAAAAAAAGTGATCTCTAAATTAGGCTATTATAGACAGTGGACTAAACGCTACTACAGTTAGCCATCTCAGTCCAAGATATTTTTGTGTGAAGTGAACAAATCCCTCACACAATGTTTCATAACTCGCCTGTTTGTACTTAATAAACCAATAAAAACATTTGGCGCGAGGTCACAGCGTTTGGGTTTGCGCGCTCACAAGGTTTGCGAAAAGTAAAGGCTACAGGCTAAAACACTCGAGGTTAGAGCCAGGATGAAGCGTGCAAAGAAAAGTAGTGTGTGGGACCATTTCACCAAAAAGAATGACACAGATGTAAGTTGCAACTTGTGTGATACAGTGCTTAAATACAGTAGGCCTACATCATCTATGATGCATCACCTGAAAACGCGACTTGTTCTGTCCGTTATTAGAAGGCGCACAGTGAGTTAGACCTGCCTTGGCCGGTGCGTCTTTTACGCATTCTGAAGGTGCCTGTTTTATCCATTGGTTTTATCGTGTTGCAGTCTATTAGGCAACATTCCGCATAAGATGGGCTTAGATTTGGAAATACATTACATCTACATTTCAGTGGTAACAGATAAGGTGATGATGATGATCATCTTTCTTTATTATTGTTAGCACTACCTCAAACTAAAGCGGCGTCTCTTCGGAGCTGTCATTTTCTTAAATGAGCCACGGCAATGTTTCAAATGAGCTTCTAACGCTAGACTAACGCGATCACCTTGTACCCAAACCATTTCGAAACTATAGGAGCCATTTGTCCTCCGATTACATACAAGCTCCTCTGCGCCACGTTTGCGGGACTCATGTTTCGCGCTGTATGGGGATTTTAAAAAAAGTGACGTGAGTGGAAGGGCGGCCCCGGGGCAGTGTGTGTGTGTGAGCGGGAGGCAGTGTGTGTGTGAGCGGGAGGCAGAGAGAGATGCGACAGAGTTGCGAAATTGCAGGCGCGGCTCGAAATGGCTGTTATTTCAAATAGCGTGGCATATTTTAAACTAATCGGTTAACCGGTTTCAACCGGCTAATGAAGCTCGGTGGTCGGTCAAGAACATTTTTAGTTTTCGCCATCCCTACTATATATATATATATATTTATATATATATATAAATAAAACATTTTATTTATATAATTTATCTTTAATTGTATATGAATATATTTGAATAATGTACATTTAAAAAAAGTTTGGGGTCAAGATTTTTTTTATTTAAAGAAATTAATACTTTTATTTGGCAAGGATTGCGTTAAAATGACCAATAGACACTTATAATGTAATAAAATTCATCAAAGAATCCTGAAAAAAATTATTTTGGCTTCCACAAAAATATGCAACAGCACAACTGCTTTCAACTGTTCAATAAATGTTTCTTGAGTAAATTACATTTTAATATATATATTAAAATTGAAAAGTTATTTTTAAAATGTGTATTTTTAATAATTGTATTTCTGTTTTAACTATATTTTTGATCAAATAAATGCATCCTTGGTGGGCAGAAGAGACTTCTTTTATAAAAAATAAAAAAATAAAAATAAAACCCTAAACTATTAAATTGTAGATTATTTATGGCCATTTTAAATCTATATTTATAATATATCATTTAATGGACAAAAATGTTTGTCCCTTTTAGAAGCAACGTATCTGAGATTACCATTGTGCAAGACATCCAACCCAGGTTTGCTTTAGGAAGATTATCCCTATAATAAGAGTATTGCATGTTGTTTTGGGCAATGTGTCGGCTAAATATTGACTTAGTCCTTACTGAATATTATGACCATGATGACGCTCTTCTGTAAGTACAGTGTGTCTGCTTACAAAACGTCTCGCTAAATACTATCAACCCATCATTAGATTCATTCACACTGAGCTACTTTCAGCTGGGAGGGTTTTTTGTTGGCGGATGGAGGCTTGGATGTGTCTGTTACCATCAAAGACATATAAATCTCACTGTGATTGCGTATTTGTGTTTGCGTCAAACTCAGATTTTAAAATTAGATGCAAAGGCAAGAAACTCATGGCCAGTGCGTTTCCTACTGAAAGTGTGTGGACCACCTGACAAGTTAATGTGTGTCTCATTTGTGGTCGATGATAATGTGTAACTTTTTAGAAGACAGAAGCGTTGGTGCAAATGTTTACACTTTACTTTGGTTGTGTAAAAATCCATCAGCAGTAATTTGGTAAGCATATGAGACTCTGGAGTTTTGATTATATCAAGTTGGCAAACACATGTCTCATTAACCAAATAATGCTTGACATTTCTCTTTCATCCAGTAATGTGTTGCATAACAGGACTAAGGTAAGAGAGCGATTCCCATGAAGAAATAATGTGGGCTGAAGATAGTGAGAGACAAAATTAACGTGAACAATAAATCTGAATGGACAAATCTAACAGAGAACACTGATAAAGATAAGGAAATACATCTCTCAGCCATTAAAAAAGTTAAGATTACTGTAACCTAAAAGCATTTCGCTTTTTTGTGCTTCATCTCAGTGTTTGTCAGTCTGTTGGCCTGTTGTCAAAGTGTTAGGGTGAAGGTTGAAAAAATTGTGTCCCAATTCAACTGCACAGCAAACTAGCAGATCGCATGAAAGAATTTGAAATCAGGTCATGACATCTAGTCTGAAACATCTGTTAATGTTAAACAAACCATCTCAGGCCACAGTCCTTGTTAATATATCATTTGAAGTCTAGTGCTAAACTATGCCTTCTTGTCAGTGTGTCGCAGTTCACAAAGAGCTCTCAATGCAAGGTCAACTGAAAACATTACAAGGAAACATTTGCTTTTGATTACAGCTTCCATAATCAAAAAAAAAAGAAGAAAGAAGCCATTTAAAAATAGAACAATTGTAAGATCGTAAAATACACATAATCAGACTAGTTACTTTCTTTCTTGATTACATGACTACATATTATTCTCACAATGTCTCCATGGTTAATGGTTGGTTTAGTTCTGTACAGGATCAGGTGTGTTTAGTTAATTAGCTCCTCTTGTTTACTCTATTAATCATTTATTATTTATCATTTCTAGGTTGGTTGTTCTGTTCAAAGTTCCAGAGATTTTGCCGTGTTTTGTAAAGTTTTGAGTTTGTTTCATAAAAGAAGCTGCTACATCCAGATCAACTGACAACTTTCCTTTGTGCCTTCGTGCTGCACCAGCGATCGTGACAAATATATTTTCTGTCTCTCTCTATTTTTATATTAATATGGTACAAGATTACCAATTCAATTCAATGTGATAAACAAGTCAGGTAAAAAGTAATCTAAAAGTAGTCAGATTATTTAACCTAAAATGTCTAATGTAATGGATTATTTTGACTACAAGTATAATTATATGAGATTTTGAACAATGTAAAATTTCACAAAAAGCTTTTAAATTAATTTACCTGTTAAAATATGTGCTTTATTTTAGCTGCAGTAGTAATCGTTTTAGGGTTTTTGGTGTTGTGATGTCATGGCAATAAAGTTGTAAAATTGGATACAATTTTCACACTACAATCATATCAATGAATGAGTATTTTATGGTTTATAGACCGGGCCCATTTACTATCATTATGAGTGCCTCACTGTAACCCATATTTCAGCTTTCAAAGGAGTCAAAATACATTTTTGTGGTATTTAGCATGCCACAAGTGCTATATTGATTGAGTTTAACTTGTTCTGAACCCAGAATATTCCTTAAGCGCATGTTCATAGCTGCATTTACACTCATTGAGTTTTTCAGCTGTCAGATGAGATGCCAACTCAATTACGCATACATATAACTGTTTCCGTTTGTATTCAGTAAACACCCATTAACCAAACATAAATCATTCAAATTGAAATCCTGAGCTGGATTAAACAACGGGACTTTTGAGTTTGATGCCTTTCTTGCAAACAAAAGATTTTCTTCATGTTTTTCAATGAGATCATCCAAGTAGTATTTTTGAAGCATGCTATGTCAACATCCGATATCATGACATCATTGGTTTGCTCAGATCTGTTGGGCGGTAGACATGATTCATTGACTATTGAGACACAATTATGTCATGTGTTGCTAGGACAATCCTTAGTTTAACGTTATTTAGAGAGCTAACAGTCTGTCGTGAATAAGGGTGTGAAGTGTGATCACACTGAATCCATCCATGCCTGTGTCATGACATGGTGTCGGTGGCAAGTCGAAATTTGTCCTGCCATTATCTAATGCAGTGCTGGGAAAGAAGCTCAGTTTTTATTGCAAGACTTATTGCAAATGATGTGAACAGTGTCGTGTTACGGTGTGCAAAACCATTTTCAACTAAAAACTGAAAACGTATGTGTTTTGGCCATTCATTCACATGACAACTTGAAACAGTGAAAACGTCAACTTTTGAATATGGGTTTTAAAGTGCAAGTTTGTGAAAACGATAATGTTAAGGTCCCCATATACTTGCGGCTTTTTAGTTCTTTTTAGTTTTTCACTTTGGGGTAAAAACAAGTTCAACATATGTGAGCAGCAAATTACTGTTAGCAATCATCCTGACACCGCTGTGCGCTTTCCTCTCAATAAAATAATCACACAACAAAAATTGCATTAAGAAAGCATCTGATCGTAGCGATGTGGATGATTGCACAAACTCTGCAATTCGGCATTCCAGTCAAGTCGCTTCACATTTATTTATACACCACTTTATACAACAGGTGGTTTGAAAGCAAGCAGCTTTACAGCATTCAACATGAAAAACAGTGTTTATGTTTCCATCCAAAGTTGCGTATTTAACTTACATGCAAAATTAGAATATTGCATAAAATATCTGCTCTTTATTTTGATGCTCCTCCAACAGACATTCTACTGACTATAAGTAACTTTACAACTACATGTCAACCCTGTAGTTTCTAACCCTACCAGTCTACTAATACTCTACTAACACTTTAATGAAAGTTAGTAGACATGTAGGTGCAATGTTACTTAGTTAAAAGAATGTGTTAAAGCACTGATTCTCAAAGTGTGTTCCAGGCTCCCTCTATTGGTACGCAGAGGAATCACTGAATTTCGCACGTACGATCAAACCGGTGTGATCAGCCTTGGCTGGTACGATTACACCGATGTGAGCGGAACGGTCAGTGCATCACGTGATCAACTGCTAAATTTAAATGTGCTGTCGCAGTTGGCTGGCGCTGAGCCAGAGACGGACGAGCTCAGCGCTGTCACAGGCTATATCATAACTATTCAGTGTTAACAACCACATAATGTTTATTTTAGGTTTCAGACATTTAAATTCACATAAGTACTATAGAGTTTGTAAAATACACACTGATGTCTATGGAAGCGGCAATAATAATCCTTTTAATTATAATTAGACGACACGTTTAATTCATATCAGATACACATTGTGTAAGTAACTTTAAAGTTTACTCTATTCTTCTCCCAGTTCACCGGCCACTTACTTTCATGTATTTCGGGAGAAGTGGATTCACGTGTTGTAAATCCAACAGATCCGATTCTATGGCCCTGTCCCAAATGGCACACTCCGGACTTGTGGACTTCCTCAGAGTCCACACTTAGGTGACGTCATGTAGTGCAGACCTATAGGGCCCTTGGCACGAGTCCACGACGGAGAGGTATTTTTGGGACAGACTCGATCGTCATGCCGGAAATAGGAAGACGGTTGTTGTTATGGACAGGAACTGCCTATTGTTGTTGTTGTTACATATGACTCAGAAAAGCCCTGACATTAGGTTCTATTTATTTAATGAATCATAATGCGATCGTATTATTCAGCGCACTATTATTAGCCTATGTTTGAGACATCAACCACTGGTCGATGACTATAATGTTTGTATAAACTGTAGGTAATAACTGGTAAATGTACACCTAGGTCATAAAAACCGTAATGATGTATGCACTTAAATATTTTCTTCTCAGCCATGTTAACAATTGTCCGTGAGCGAAATCTCCTCCCATCCGTCGTCTGATTGGCCTTTCGCAAGGATTCCTGGGTAGTTAAAGTGTGTGGAGCTTCGTGGAAGACCGCTTCAAGGGTACAAAGGGGGCGCTGCTGAGCACACTTCAGATCGTTAAAATGATGAATGGGACGGCCTACGGACTCGTAGACTCAGCGAGCACACGCAATTTAAGTCCACGAGACCGAAAGTCCACATGAAGTGCGCCATTTGGGACAGGGCCTGTGAACTGCGTTTAGTTTGTTAGCACAAACTAACATGGCACCGCCCATTGCGCATATAGCTCAACTAATGCGATCGTTAAAGGTGTTTAAACAACAAAACACTTTCACTTGCACATATTTGACAATCGGAATACCAGATGTGTCATGCTATAGCTAACAAATTTGTGAATATTTTGAATAAAAAAGGAAATAAAAGCAGATCATCATCAGTCATTCAGCGCTATTGTGGCTGCAGTGTGTCACGTGACAAGCCATGACGCGTCACCATGGAAACAATAAAGTGATACGTTTTAAATAACGGTCGCCTTGAAAAACTCACGGGGGTCAGCCAGAATATTTTAAATGTATGTGTAAAAAGGTTAAATATGAATACACAGCCTGTGTTCATTTTTTTTATTATTATTATTAGTACTTTTTTAACTTAATATTTTAAGTACAGTACAGTTTTTATTTAACTTTTAAGTACAATACATTTTCATAATATAATCTTTAAGTAGGCTACAGTTTTTATTTCACTTTTAGGTGCAATACCCTTTAATTTAATCATTATTAAGTTTTTTTATTTACCTGTATGTAAGCAGCATATAGTGCAGTGTTAATATTCAAACTGTGTTTTTACAATGTTAAAGTGGCTGGCAATACTAAATATTCTTATTAGAAATAAAACTGCCTCATTCTTGAGCTGTGCATAACTGTAGCTGAATAGTTAGACCTACTATGCTACTGTATTTTCAAATTGGTTATTATGGTGGTACTTGGAGAGCCACATATTTTCTGAGGTGCTACTTGGTGTAAAATGTCTGAGAACAACTGTGTTAAAGGGACCATCAAAATTAAGTAAAACCAAAAGTTATTTTTATGAAACCGAAGTGAAACCGAAAGTTCTAATTATACCGAACCACTTTGATGACAGATTTCGCTCAGGCATTTCAGAACAACCAAAACAGCATTTCAGATTCTGTGCAAAAAGATGTCCGCTGGTTAGTCCAGTCACGCTGTCCCATCACGCAAAGTCACATGATTTTTTTGATGCGCATCAAGGAATTTATATATAGTATATCAGGGCCTTTATCATCTCCATCTATACAACAAAAACATGAATTTGTGAAAAAGGTGACGTCATGCGCATGCGTATTACATGTTCAGTCTATAGCCGTGTAGTGCTTCTTTACAAAGGTGACATCGCCAACTACTGGCGTTTTTAGTGTTTTTTTCAGATTTGTGTGAAAGGGGATTGTTCTCAGCTTGACCTACTTATGTTCAAGGATAGGGTTATGGGTAGGGTTAGTGTGTGGTTGGACCTTCAAGCTCCACCCACTGCGTCCAGAGAGGGGGAGCTGTACTTCAAGCTACACCCATTGGTTCTGCAGTGAACAGCCTAACTAAACTGTACATAAATTAAGCATAGCGCTAGTTCTGGCAGGTCTCGTTAGTCAAGCTCGCATCAGCTGACTCTCAGCTGATCCACGTAATACGACGCCTATCACTGTATACATATAAGCTCCTTCAGTATTATCAGCAGCTATCGGCTATGGAAGTGGCCTCAGTCTGCATTGCTGCTCGCATCGCTGCATTAGGACTCGATGTAATTCACTCTCCATTCATCTCTGAAAGTTTCCACGAAGCTAAGTTCCTTTTAAATGCTCATTGCTAAAAGATATCAGGGTATTGGCAGCATGCTTGTTGCTAATGCTATTCTTGTTGCTTGGGCTTTTCTAGTCGTTTTCATAAAAATGCTCTTGCTAGGCTATGCGGATGTCATTGGCAACTACTGGCGTAGCACATGCTGTGCTTTTAGCACTTGCGCTGATAGTTAAGAAATAATTATACATGGTGCAAACAGAATCATTTCTGCTGTGGCTCAGCTCTAATATAAAAAGACATAGTAAACAGTCACTATTCAGTTGAGTCAGTTCAGCGTTGATTCTGTCGGGTATCGGACACGCTTGGTCTATCTAGTTCTTGGAAACACAGCGTTCTTAAAGCATAGTGTATTGGAAATAAGCTTGCAGCGGTTTGGTAGCTATTGGAAACATGCTTAATTGTGCTTAATGCTATCTGGTTACTATTGGAAACATGCTCAGATTAAAGGGGGGCGCGATCAAAAAAGTTTGAGAACCACTGCTCTAAAAGCTGTGCTATTGGAAACATGGTTGTTTTAAGGTTATTTAGCCCAGACGTTATTTGGAACATGGCTGTGTTTTAGGCTTATATCTGGTGTCACTGTCACATGCTGTGCTAAGCTTATCCAGGTATCAGCAAACGCTTGTCGTTGTTTCAGCAACATTGCTATCAGTACTGAACTGGTTGCTAATGCAAATGTTCGTGAATATATTCTTATTACTGAGACTTCTAGTATTATTGCGCATACTGTCCTAAGCGACATGCTGTGGTAATCAAAGTGTTGTTTTAGGCTTATCTGGTTGCATTGGGATAATGCTCATTCTTTATTCTATCCGATTATTGCAACACGCTGTGTTAAAGTTAGCCCATGCTTATGGCTAAAGCTTATCTAGATTATTGGTACATATTGTGCAAAATACACATTAGGTATGTTCACCGCAGAGGGCTGTCATTCAACACTAACAACATCGTAGCTTGATGATCCCGTGAATGAGTGTGGAATCATGGGTTTTAATACTAGTCCTATGGTTACGTAACATGCTTGTTGTATCAGATTTTGCTGCTGCTAGTCAGAGCTATTGCTGTAGGGTGTATGCTTCCCCTGCCAAACTACACCAGTTTTAGCAATAGTTCCACGATTATACAACATGCTTGTTGTATCAGATTTTGCTGCTGCTAGGGGTGTAAGCTTCCCCCAATAGATCCCATACATTAGTTAAATTGGCTACAGCATCATGCTTGGCTTGTTGCAATGTGTCCTTGCTTGCTCTAGCTGGGGTGATGCTTCCCCCATAAGATTGGATCTACAGCGCTCAACATATGCCACTAACATCAGGATGTATTAACCATTCTATCAGCATCAGTCGTGTTGAGAGTAGTGTGTTTAAACCAGCCCAGTCTCATCCCAAGACGTCATATGACTGACGCTTTTGACCATACGTCAACATCCGACGTTTTAGGGTACCCTTTAACGTCAGTTAGATGACGCTATCTAATCCTAACCCTACCCCAGACCTAAACCTACCCGCGTCATCTAACTGACGCTAAAGGTAAAGCGTCAGTAGATGACGCCCTAGGATCGTCATCTAACTGACTTAAAGGGTACGCTAAAACGTCGGATGTTGACGTATGGTCAAAAGCGTCAGTCATATGACGTCTTGGGATGAGACTGTGTTATTTAAACAAACAAACAAAAAAATATACAAAAGGCCATCCAAAAAATTCAATATTGGCATATGGTTTTGTTTTGGGGGTTATTGCAGTTCTTGCCCAGAACAGAACCATACTGCCAATCCAAACTATATGCTAACGGTCAATCGTATTTGACGATAGTGGTCCTGACAGAAACATGGTGTAGATGATACATAATGATAATATCTTTGAGCATTGTTTTTGTAAATGTCAAGTTAAAATTATTTGAAATGTATAAACAAAAGTCTATATTTTAGGTCCTGGCCACCATGTCCTTTGAGTTCTTCACCATTTTTAACACCTCTTTGCCTTATGTAGTCAATTTTAAATGGTGCTGTAGTATGGTGGTTTTGTTAAAGTACAAATATTCTAACTAAATCTAACTTGCATAATAAATAGGCTAAAATAAAGAAATATAGAAACAGAAACAGTTGTCACGTCAACCTCAATCTATTTTCACATAGCATTTCTGAAAAAAAAAGGAAAAACTAAAGCACTCGTAACCTTAAAAGCAAAGGTTCATCTCATTTATCTCTCCAGAAACTTCAATCGAATGATGTTTATCTTTGTTCCAGTAAGAATCCGAGTATGGCGCAAAGATGGGAAATACACTCCTCCTGAGAATGAAAGCGTAACGGAGAGAACCGCCTTTAAACTTTACTACTAACAGTCAGCAATCATACTGTACTCAGTGAGGCCATGCACTGTACCTTATGTTTGCAGAGTTAGATAGCAGCTGCTTGGCCATATATGTGTGTGTGTGTGTGTGTGTGTGTGTGTGTGTGAGAGAGAGAAATTTGTCTAATTGAGTTGACTTTTAACTTTACAATGTTGACCCAACATTAAAAGGCAAATAGCAGGGCATGGGAAAGGGCCATGACAGAACATAAAGCATTATCTGGAGGAGAAAGACGTTTCTTAAGCTTGTCAGTGTAAGATGTTTTTAAAAACCTAAAACCTTTATTATTTTACTTCCATCCCCATCTACATCAGTTTTCTACTTTTGCAGTTTTCAATAATCGCAAAGACAGAAAATGAGTGATTTATAAGGGTGATCACAGATGAGTTCATCGCAGTTTTAGGGGGTCAAAGAGATGGGTGTTGAATAATTGCCTAGTCTTATCTTTGTCTTTCAACCTAAATCATAAAGTGAATATACTGCTTTATTCATTGTTTCATAAATGGGAAATCTGGCTAAGAAAGCATGTGTAGGGGAGTTGTAAAACTGTTATGCAACTGCCAGCTATGGAGATCCCATTTCACTTTCAAGATTTAGACTTCGTCAGATAAATGATAAGGCCAAGGTAATGTGACTTCCGCATTGGGAACGATCAGTAAACACAACACACACTCATAACCAGGGTGAATAGAGTTAGAGTTAAAACCATTACAAAACGGGTAACACTTCCGTAACTTGAAATAAAATAAAGTAAACGTTAAATACTTACTAAAATATAAAAAAAACTTAACCTTACTGTATTTCAGAAACATTTCTCCTTTAGTTTAACTTGATTCAATAAAATGACTACAACTAAACTATAGACTATTAATTTATTTTTAAATAATATTAATAACAAAAATAACACTACAATACTATAATTTAACGAGAATGGAGAAGAATTTTTTTTTTAAATATATAATTCATAATATGAATAAAAACTATAATAGTAACTCAGTGATACTAAAATAAAGACCCAAAATCATGTACCAACTACCATTTTCACTCACAAACATGACGTATCTCCAAAACCACAGTTTAGGGTTGTGTTGGAGTCATTAATGTTTGTGTCATTCTGCTACTGTAAAAAAAAAAAAAAAAGCATATAAAGTAAAAAGGGATCCTAAAGAGGCAGCGATATACATTTCCTCACAGCAGCCAAACAGACTCACAGCTGTTTATACACAACAAGGCCACAAACCAGGTGAGACACACCTCGCTCTTGTCAGTCCTCTCAAAAGCTTCCGTTTATTCATCTGCCACTGCAAAACGTGTGCGTTTATGACGAGGCTGTGATAGACAGGACTTTTATTCTCTGGTCTGAAGAGAGCTTGTCATCTGCTCTAAAGGATCCGGCCTATAGTTCCATCATCAGTGCTGATAAAGCACTCAGGTGGGCAAACAAACCCTAGAGATTAAACAGTCAACTGACTCAACAGAACAAAACCTGGCAACCAAACATCCAACGCAGCAGGTTGTGTTTTAATAAGAACAAGTTTGCACTTTCCTTTCAAATTTTCCACAGCTCAACAACTCTAGGCTTGCTCTTTCTAATTAAGCATACTGTATGCCTTTTGCACAACAGTAATGCATTTTTGGCTGAAATAGATTTGGAGGGCAGAAATCATCGACGGAAATTTGAATTACCTTAACTTATTTTCGTTTTTTGCATGAAAATGTTCATGTCTGTTTTGGTAAAACAAAATTAATTTGTGCATCACTAAAGACGCGTTCACACAAAGGACGATAACTTTAACGATAACGATAAAGATATAGTTTTAAAAATATTTCAATTGTAAAAGGATAGCAGAGTCGATAATGGCACAGAGAAACAATATCATTGGAATCAGTTTCACTATTTATTTCCAGCTGAAGAACAATACAAACATTGACAGCCAATCAGAATCCGTCAAAGTGCCAGACGACAAAACTACAGCGTGTACTTATAATAAACAGAACGTTACCCTGTGCTATTGTGGACACTGATATAGTTATCTTTACAGTTACGGTTCTTGGTGTGAACTTGCCTTAATTCTTGCCAGTGGGTACAAATACATACAGCATACTCCCGCCGATATGGAAATTAGAGCCGTATTTGTATAACTGCAGCTCAAATAATGCATGTAATCCAGCAGAGGGCACATATGTGGCACTGTTATTTTAATATTATTCATATATAGAGTATATATTAGTGCTGTCAAATCGATTAATCGCAATGTATTGCATCTAACATATTTTGTTTATATAATATATGTGTATACATATGATATATGTATGTGTACACACCCATTTATGCAAGCACATATATATATATACATACATACGCAGATATAATAAAACAAACATTTTTTTAGATGCGATTAATAGATTTGACAGCACTAGTATATATATATATATATATATATATATATACACTATGATAGTATTTATTCATATTTTGAATTAGATTTTATTTTAAATATATTATATAACAAATATATTCAAATATTTATGTTTTCAGGTTTAATTTTGATTTCAGTACTTTTTAGTTTTGTTCAGTGTTTTTGTCATGTTTACTTGTTTTTTCCTTTTTTTTAGCTTTAATTTATATTTATTTAAGTTTTTGTTTTAGTAATTTTTGTAAAAATATTTTTATTTTATATCTAATATTTATATTTTATTTTATCTTTATTTCAACCACCAGAAATGTTTTAGTTTTAGTTAACAATAACAACTCTGATAGATGTCTATCTTATTTGAGAGAAAAAAAAAAAACACAAACAACCTCTTCCTGGCAACGGCGGTGACATCAAAACCAACAAACACAGATAAAAAAAAAAAAAAAAAAATCAAAACAAAACCTTGATCTCTTATTGGCTTAACTGAAAAAAAAAAGGTGTAAAAATGGAACAGAAACCAGCCAGCAGCCAATCATAGTACACTATCACTTCCAAAATCAATGATTTCACAAGTACATCATGTGACGGCCGGTGAGGAGTGCGAGGGGAGAGTCCCTGTTGCCAAAACAAACACTGAGCTGTTTGGTCACTATCTAATACACAACTTTAAGCCGTGAAATGAAAAAAAATGAATGCATAGTATGTGGGCGTCACCTTTGCCGCATCGCTGTTGAACTGTGGGATGTGCTCTGAAGATTGGTGTCATCCCAATCCTCCCACGTGCTCCGGCCTTGCCCTTCAGAGACTAATCGGACACACAGAAGCCGTTGCTATGGTTACTGCTCTAAAGTTTGGGTAAAAACAAACCAATAAAAAAGGGGAAAAGCCTTGCAGTCATGACTGACTCTCGCTTATTCCTACTCTCAAATGAAGCATGTTGTCATGTGTCATCAGCTTCCTGCTGCAATAATTCTGAAATATGAGCAGAATTAATTCCTTTTTCCATCATCTGAAGGACTTTTGAGTAGGTGAAAGAATAAAAGAATGACTTTTGGTGTCATGAGGATACAATCATGGCATGCATTCACAACCCTTCACAGGCACTTGTTGACTCTTTCACTCACTTGAGCATCTGGTTTACACTTCAACCATGAAACTTTGTGCGTCACATGTGCTTTATAGTATCAGCTTTCCGGGAAAGAACAAATGATCTTCAATGTGGGTTTATTTTTTTCTTTTCTGGCAGTGACAACACTGCCACCCTGTGTTTTATGCTGACATTAAATGCAGTTCTATGTGACTAAAACGGCTAAAGTTTACTTAATCTAAACCATTTTAAATAAACTTTAACTAATATTCTATATTCATTTAGAAACTACATTGTGAACTGCCAAAAAGCTCAACAGAAACACAAGACACTAGACAAAGACAATTAGACACCTTCACTGTTCAGCAATAAACAACAGCAGCCTTTGCCTTATGAAAATATATATTCAGAACACTGTAATATAACTTGCATTGGTCATTAATAAAAGTATAGTTTAATATAGTGATTTCCAAACTTTTTGTCAGCTGAATCCCTTTAAAAAAGTATTTAATTGAAGTACCCCTTGAGATTTATTATAATTAAAAGTTAACTTAATATGTCAATAATTTAATAAAACATTCACATGTTCACGGTACTCTGATGTTAGTTATAGTCACATGAGATGAAGATAAACAAATTAAATATTTAATCTTTTTTAGTATTCACCATTGTTTTATTTTCAAAATTATTTATTTTAATTTTACATTTTATGATTTAATTATTAGCTTTTCATCAACTCACAAACTCCAGTTTGGGAAACCCAACAGTTTAGTAGTTTATGAACATGTACGAAATTATCTAATGATGTTCATAAATATTTGAATGTATTTGAACTAATGATCTGTTAACATTATATATTTTTTGTTAAAGTTATTGAAGCGTTAATTTATCTAAATAGTAAATAAACTACCTCACATTTATAAATAGTCCGCATGCTGTACTTCAGATGTAGCTCATGAATATTAATTAGATAGGTGGTGTTCACTCATTAGCCCTAACTTATTGATTGAAAGAAATACATTGCTAATGCTGGTGAATAAACAAATCCTATCGTTATAAGGGAATGGTTCATGCATAAAAGTAGGCCTGAAACACAAGTTGTTATATTCTTTTCTTACCTATTGTGAAGTATATCTGAGTGAAACTGCTTCTCGAACAATAGAAATACAGGGCGGGGTTTGATTTTATCCATGAGGAATTGATTGGATGGTTGAGGTTTGCTATTTGTTGATAATTGTATAATGGGTGCTTTGTTGAATGCATTTGCACATGAAGTCATGTGTTCAGATGGTTTTATAGTTGTTTTTATGACTTTTTACTCATGTATCAATTTTTATGTACTTATGTTTGTCTTTTATTGTTCAATATTTGAGTGACAGGTTGCCCCTCCCTCGCGCCAGTAAACACATCATCAGAGAAGAGAAGAGCTGCAAGAGGGAGGGGAAGTTATTGTGATAAAAGGATAAAGAGGGCACATTAATTTTAAAAATATGATGTGCAATCATTGAAATCATTTATACTAAATGCTGCAAAACTCCATTAAAATTAAGAATTTTCGATTTTGATTTCATGGTGACTATTATTTTTAACCATGCACTATATAGGCTATCAGTTCAAAGTCAGCCAGCTGCAATGTTAAAGAACACATTTATCTCTTGACACATTTTGAAATATATCTAACTTGACATTCTTAAAAAAGTTTCATGGTGCAAAAAGCTAAAAAAAACAACAACAACTGAAGGCCACAGCATGGACAAGATGTCATAGCCAAGGAAACGTTAAGACGGCCTCCTGTGTGTGTGATTTCCCTGTGTACACTATTCTGTTCACTTGGATAAAAAGTAGTTAAAAGTAGCAAATCACAGTAAATAAGCAATGAATAAAACGCTTTAGACAGTTTATGTGTGACATTATGTGCCTTACTTTGAAGCTGATAGTGATGACACGACGCTGATCCTCTTGCAGTTGTTCGCTCTCTGCCGTCCAATTTTCTAGACTGAATGATAATAACATGATTTGAAGCCGCAATCGCGAGCAGTGCCCTCTGTTGGTCAATACCATGGTCAATACATCACATGTGTTCAGCATGTATTACAGTCTAATCAAGAGTTTTCAAACTGGGAAAAGGTTGTAGTAGGCTACTAGGGGGTCCGTGGAAAAGTTATAAAATAAAATAAAATAAAAAGATTTAAAAAATAAGAAAACAAGATTAAATAAAATAAACAAATAAAGATGTAATAAAATAGATAATAAACATACGTATTAAAATAAATAATTTAACAAAAAAAAGTTTAAATTAAATGAATACATTTAAATAAACAATAAATCAGTACAGTAGTGTAGTGAGTAGAAAAATATAATGTAATATAAACTAAATATTTGTATTTATTATAAACTTATTTAGACTTATAAAACTTACTTATTTTCCACAAATGTATAATATCACATTTTTACAGTATAATTTGGGTCTATGAAAATATATACAGTAGCTGCCTTTCACATTTTAGGATGGGGGTTAATCGTATGAGGATGATGATTTTACAGTATTTGGTGGTCCATGACATCTAAAAGTCTGAAAACCCCTGATCTAATGCAATGGTATTCGTGCATTTTAAACAGGGTCTATGTGTCCAAATAATTTTGGGAGACAATGGGTGCTTCTCAATATCCCTCCTCGTCTCCTCGCTCCTCTGTCCTCCATCCTATGACCCGGAAACCAATCAAGCACAGCCATCTTGAAGGACATCTCAATTCTCTAATTGCACCGCGAGGATTCGAGGATCGAGGAGTGAGGAGGCTTTCAGAGGAGTCATGAGCGAGGATACACAGGTGTATCCTATGCGGAAGTGTTTTATTGACTAAACGTGACGCACGTATAAATTCTCCTCCCCCTTCACATCGGTCACAATAATTTGAATTTATACTATACCCTTGCTGTTTATATAAACTACAAATCTCACATATTTCAACAGGGTATCTTGCTTTATTATTATTCATTATGAATTTCTTAAATAAACAAACTTCAACAACATAAGGGCAGATCCTTTGAGCGCTGCTGATGACGCTATGAAGTGACGCTCGAGTGATCAAGTATTCCAATGTATAAAAAAAGCTTTCATTCGATTCCTCTGTCCTCACTTTCTTTCCTTGCATCCTTCCCTCACAACCTACAGGGGGAGGAGCTGAGGCGCTAGGAAAGGAAGCGAGGAAAGGAAACGAGGATGCACAAATAAGAAATGAGAAGCACCCACTGTTTACGTGCACAACCACCTAACCCAATCCATAAAGCCTACATTACCCAGGCTACCGTGATCGCAGCTCATAGAAATATATACATTAGCGGTCGTTTCAATGGGCCGTAAGACGTCCGCCATATCGGAATGGTCAAAGCCGGTCCGTTAATATTACAGAGCTAGTTGACTGGGCATCTGACGCATGTGACTCATTCTAGAATTGCGGGTACATTTCGAGTAGATAAACCTTAATTAAAAAAAAATAAAAAAAATAAAAAAATTTTGAATCAGTTTTGAATAATAACACAAATTATATTACACTATCACTAAAAATAATGTTTTATGTATATTTAGGATTTTTTTTTAATGCGAAATATTAACTAAATGACTCCCACTACACCTATTATTGACTGTCTCTGCCTCATGATACATACATTCAACTTGAATTATCATGAAACCATTAAGTCTAATTTTCAAATATGTTTTTGTGTTTACTCTATTAAGTTATATAAAGAATTGCATAGAATATATATTTTCTGTATTATTTGTAATTTAATTAATAAAAAAAATAGATTTTGTGTCTGTCCCTAAATACGTTCTGGTCAACTCTGTTACCTCTGTTATAAAACAAACAAAAAAAACTCCAAAGCATTTGTAGAAAAAGCATGTGACTTGCACCAAGTGCTGTCACTTCCTCTGGCTGGAAACTCTGGAAAGCAGTGATGTCAGTCATTATTATTCTCTCATTAATTTGTACAAAATGTTTAGGATACACCAATAGTAGATTCATTATTTGTCAAATCTATTATTGTGATATTGCAGTGAATCTCTCATTCACTTTTTAAAAAATGATAATATGGCGAAAACTCATAAAATTCTGTTTTTAGACATGCCATGTGGTATCTGGTTTGAGGTTAACATTTTGAGCTAAAGGACAAAATGGTGGAAAATGTCAACTCTGTTATCGTCAACCCAATTTGTATAACAGAGTTGACAGATTTTTCTGTTAGTAGGTGATGTTCAGTATTAATATTTTAAATCTTACAAATTTAAGATCAGCAAATAATGAAAATGTTGAATTTAAAGTGCATTCTATGAAAATAAAAAAGTTATCCTATTTTTTTGTTTTCTTTCTCTACTTTTGTAATTCTGGAATGAGTCATGTATGAATATCTACGTATAGGCCTATATAAAATAAAATTCAGCCAACACATTAAAGGTTATCACATTCCTTTGGGAATTAAAATCTCGACGGTTTCACAGCGAGAAGCTGTGCAATCAATGTTGTGGCTTCATTGATTCTTACTGTAACGAGTTAAACGCACATGAACGCCACCACAATGTCGTAATTACGAGTGGGAAAGCTCGGGATTTTTACGAGTTGGGTGCCACATATTTATATTATATTTAAAGGTAGCTATTTAGCAGTGATATTGTCGGGCTTTTCTATTTACAGCGAAGTAAGCTAATTGCCTGCACACAATTTGTTAATATAACAGTTATAATTACAAAATTATAATATAACAATATAATGTAACAATAAAGTTTACAGTGATTTCATAAATTAATTGAAAACATAAAAAAGCAAAACACACCAGATGCACATTTCTTTGTTCTTCATTTTCTAGAAGTAGAGTATAAGAACATTGCTTTTTTTGTGTAATTAATAGGGCTTGGGCGCCGCATTCTGGGACGTGGCGGCCATATTGATGGCCTCGCGAATGTAAACATCCAGCAAGTTGAACGAGAAGAAGCAGAGTTGGGAGAAATTTACCGGGATACGTTAAATAGGGAAGCCAAGGACCAGTATGTGGACAAAATCGGCACTAATAACGGTTTGGATCCATATGAAATTTCCAACAAAGAGTGGAGCACCGACGAGGATTTGCTGCCGCAGTTTTGCATAACAGACATCTTCGGCTACTTTGTTTGTGGTGTGAGCGCCTAACATTACACTTAAGAACAGTTCCGAAGCTACAAGTCATTGGAGTCTCATGTGCAGTTCACAAATGGATGGGTTCAGGAGCTGCAGATCATAAAGCCGGTGTTGTGCCGAATTTCGACTCCCTGCCAAATTATTACCCCCCTCGTTGAAATCAGTATCTGATTGCCTAATCCTAACCCCACCCCTAATCCTAACCCCTCCCCCACATCTAATCCTAAACCTACCATACTAGGGGGGTAATAATTTGGCGGGGGTCAGAATTCGGCACCACAGTAATCTGTTTTTCTCAAAGGAAAAATCAAGAACAGTTTCAACTTAAACTTTATGATAAAAATCTAGAGAGAGTGGAATGTTTTAAATATCTCAGGATATGGTTTGACAAAAAACTTATCTGGAAAATACATATTGAGAAAGTTGTTGAAAAATGTAAAAGAATATTGAATGTAGTAAGATGTCTGAGAGGTAGAGAGTGGGGAGCAAATAGGACTTCATTGAAAGTAGTTTATATTGGATTAATTAGGGCAGTTATAGATTATGGATGTACAGTTTACCAGTCTGCTTCAAAAACTTTACTGAAAAAGTTGGATGTTATTCAAAGTCAGGCGTTGAGACTCTGTTGTGGTGCTTTTAAAACAACCCCAGTAGCGGCATTACAAGTAGAAATGAATGAGATGCCATTAGAGATTAGAAGAAAACAGATAGCATTAACGTACTGGGCAAATTTAAAAGGGCATAAGGAAAGTCACCCGACTCAGAAGGTGTTACAACCATGTCAAGAAAGGGAAAGACGACAGATTAAGAGCTTTGGTTGGATAATAAGGGATGCAGTCGATGAGATAGGGATAGGAGATATGACGGTAAGTCCAACTGTGCCATTATCTAATGTTCCACCTTGGCTATTAGGGGAGTTAGAGGTAGATTTGCACCTTTTAGAGTGGAAAAAAGAGAATAGTATTGATAGGAGTCAGGTTAGTAGATATATAGAGGAGAATTATTCTATGTTTATTAAGATATATACAGATGCATCAAAAACAGAAGATAATAGAGTAGGAGCTGCGTTCATTATACCAGAAGTGAATGTTATGTTAAATAAGAGAGTAAATGATAAAATGTCAGTGTATACAGGAGAAATGCTGGCCATTCTCTTAGCCCTTGAGTGGGTTGAAAATAGTAGGTCAAGGGAAGTGTTAATAGGGTCAGATTCTAGTAGTGCGTTAACCAGTATTAAGAACATGCAATCCGAAGCAAGACATGATATTTTGTTGGAAATAGCCCAAGCTGTTTATAGAGTTAATAGAGTAGGAGTAGTAATAAAATTCATCTGGATTCCAGCTCATATAGGAGTAGAAGGAAATGAAATGGCAGACAAATATGCCAAAAATGCAACCAAAAGAACAGAGATAGATATGGTAATAAGCTATAGTAAGGCGGAAGTTAAAAGCATAATTAAAGAAGAAATGAGAAAGAAGTGGCAAGAGGAGTGGAATAAAGAAACAAAAGCAAGAATGTATTACAGTATCCAAAAGAGGGTAGGAGGTATGAGAGAAAATAATAGGAATAAAAGGGAAGAGGACATTATTTCAAGAATGAGATTTGGGCATACTGGATTGAATAGTACGCTTAAATTAATAGGGAAACATGAAAACGGGATGTGTGAGGTCTGTAATATTAATGAAACAGTAGAACATGTTATTATAAATTGTCAAAAGTATAAGGAGGAAAGGATGAGGCTGAAAAACTGGTTTAGAAAAGAAAAAATTAGATTTGAAATGAAGGAACTATTACAAATGAATTCAGGACATGTAGGGTATAGAGCAATATTTATGTTTTTGAGTAAAACAGGGCTTAGTAGAAGAATATGAGTTGAGTTGTCTTAGAAAGTGGTATTTAATATTAATGATAATGTATGAATATTAATAATGTTTTTAAATATTTATGAAGTTATTTATTGGTTTTATTATGGATGTATGTATTTATTTATATATTTATTTAAGGGTAGTGAGGAAAGGCTATTGTGATCCACACTCCATATCAGAAGGTGGCGGTAATGCACACTTAAAAGTTGTTTGCCAACCGCCATTAAAAGAAAGAAGAAAAAGAAGAAGAAGAATTCGGCACCACACCGGCAAACAGTGGGAACACAGTAATCCGGACAAAGGTAAACTGCGCTCCACCTAGCTGCTAGTTTAGTAACCGTTAGTGCTAATAACAACCATTCACACAAGTACTTTTAACTGTGTTTCAAAAGTGTAGTTAGTAGCTGTCAACCCTCCCGTTTTTCCGTGTTTCTCACGTATTTGAGCTCTTCCCGCTGTCTTCCCGTTTTAGTATTTTCCTGTAAAATATCCCGTATTTTAATACTCTCATAACATTAACGTTGTCCCTTCCATCGGACCTGTCAGCTTGTAGCTTTGGAACTGTTCTGAAGTGTAGGCGCTCCCACCACAAACAAGGTAGCCGAAGATTTCTGTTATGCAAAACTGAGAGGGAGTACGTCTATAAACAGTGCGCAGTAGTCCGAGTAGCAGTAAAGGAGGCCATCAAAATGGCGGCCACGCCAAGTAATGACGTCACGACGCCCAAGCCCTATTAAGAGAAAGTACACCGACATCTTACTCCGAAGAAGTTAGGCTACCTTTAATGCACCTGCCGTCATACACACGACTTCCCACCCTGTAAATACGAACTTCCCAGGAGTACTTGAACACACCGTGAGTGACAGACGGTTTTGACTCTAAAACTAACTTTTCTTGCTTTAAAATTGATTTCAAGCTTTATTGTTCTGTTTTGTGTAATTGCACAAATAAAAGGGCAATGTCCTCTGGCACTGTTTTATCTTATTTTACTTTATTTACTTTTTTTCATTCTTTGAATGATTATGTCTCATTGTTTTGTTCTGGTTCATGACTTTAAAAATAAAATAAAAATAAAAGTACTCGCCGACGTATCTGAAGCGGTTGAATGTGAATCTAAGTAAATATATCTATGGCAGCGCTGGGTGCGCGCTGACGTCATGTACCGAGCCACGCCCCTATCCGGGGATATGACACGCACTCCTTCTCCAGCATGGCGGCTGCAGGTGAGGATTTTATAGATTTGTGCCTGGGCCGGTTGGAAATTTTTGGGTGCGACGTGTCATTGTGTCAGAGAGATTTCTTTCAGTGGCAGATAAAGTGTAAGAGATTAGCGAATTAGCGGCGAGGGCTGAAGCTTGCTCTTGAGTTGTGAAGGGACACTGCGTCGAAACTGCACCAGCAGCTGTATGTGCAAATGCGAAAACATATCGATCAGCTTATTTACTTTCTATTCAGACAACTCGCGAGCGCTGTTTCAACGCACATATTAACGCAGACAGAAAATGAAGGGCATGCAGCTAAGCCCGTGTCTGCTTTGTGTTGTTTTTGTTGCATTGTAACTATATTGTTTTTCCTAGTGTGAAAACAATATTTATTTGGTTTGTTTACAAGAATTAAATGAAACCGTGGGCTCAAGCGCAGGCGCAGATTTGAGGGAGGGGCTGCTGTAACTTCATACATTCACTGAACTCCTTCCCGCGCCTTGCATGAGCAAAAAGGGCTCATGTATATGGTGCAAAAACATGTTCCCCGTTTAATCGCAAGCTTAACTCAGTATTTATTATGTTGGTGCTGCTCTCATTGGTATTCTGCACTGTCCTGGGACAAACGCTTAGGACAGAGATCTTCTGCTGTCCTGGGACAAGCAGAACTATTATATTAACATAAATACACCAACTTGACTTTTGTTTTATTTTAATCATATGATTTTTTAGTACGGTTTTTGTTTTATCATTATTGTTTTGCTATTTTTTTTTTACTCACGTTTTAGTTTTTTTTTTACTAATTTTTATTGTATTTTTGCTACTTTTTATTTTATTGTTTTTACTTATTTTTTATATTTTTTTCTACTTTTATTTTTTGTTTTTACTTATTTGTATTTTACGTTATTTGTATTGGGTTTTTTTTTCTTATAGAATTGTAAAATCGTACACAAGTTAAGTTTTAATAAAACGTCTCCTTGTCATACTGGAAAAGGCATACATTTCACAGAATGACCCTGAAGGTTTACACTGCACTGCCCTGAGACAAAAAAACAAAAAACTCATATGTAAATCTAAGGCACCTTTGAGAGTCCTTCTGGCTCTGAAAAAATTTAACTTTTAAATTTTAAGATCTTACACCCCAAATTCCCATGCAGCTTTTCTAAAAGAAAACAGCACAAAAAAACTAACATTTTACTCATCTTGTCAAGCTTTAAACCTCTTTTAATGTTCAAATGTGCTTCACTACTGAAATGATAGTGTGTTTTGACTTTGTAGGTATGATGGGACAGTATAATCATAATTCATAGAGTTGTCACTCAGAGACTCTTTCCTTCTTCTAACCAGTGTCTATACGTTGAGCTGAAGGATAATGTTGTCAGACCTTCAGCGCTTTGTTTTGGTTTTGCAGCGAGGTCTCGTAGCCCTACAGTAAACACTGATTCCGTTTTACGGGACTGGAATGTCCTGACAGTGCAGTTTGTCACAAAAGAGCTCCGATGTAGTTGCTCACAACAATGCCTCTCTCCAAGTGTTAACCGCACCAGTCCGCAACAGATGAGTCAAGCATGGAAATAGATATTCTTGTTTTCAAAATGCTGCAGTTTGTCTATGCAAATTATGTAGGGCTGGTTACTCCACATTTCCCCTTGACACTGTATATTTAATGTGAAGGAAGTACACTAACTTTGTCGTCTATTTGCAGGCTTAATGATGTTAGATTGTAAATGTTTGTATAGGCCACAGCATACTTTTATATTTACCACCCATTTGTTCTCATTTGTGTTTATTTTCACCAAGTCATGGTGTTTGAGTGTAATGGAGAAGCACTGGAGACTTTTTATACTGTTTACAGCACATACTAATTGTTTATTTCCTGACAGCTAAAAAGAATAAAAAAAAGGGTAAGACCCTTACCCTGACCGACTTTTTAGCGGAGGACAGCGGGGGAAATGCTCCGCCGAGTTACGCGCCCCCAAAGCCCACAAGCTGGGCCGACGAGACCGATGACCTGGAGGGAGATGGTGAGATTCAAATATGGGTGTAAACATCTACCACATCTGAATTGTTGGCACTTTGCTTTCAAAATAGACTTTTTTTGCAATCTTTATTTTATATTTCGATAATCTATCATCTGGGTCATTCCGCATCAACTCAACCAGATGTCCCCAGCTAAAAAAATAGATTTTTATCATTTTATTTCTGGTGAAAAAAATACATACATGAAGAAAAAAAAGCCAAAATATTAAATGTAATGATTGTATATTGACTGAGTAATGCTACTTGGTAGAGGGGGGTCAAAATGACAATTTTCATTTGAGATTTGGAGCCAAATTACTGGGGGGTAAAAATGACTTTAGGAAGATTACAGCGTCATTATTTTATTTTTACACAGAAATTGGTAGGTCTATTAGTAAAATCTGTTGACTTTAGCAATAATTATTTCATTATATGCTAACAGTGACAGTTCAAAAATGGGAAAAAGCACTTCATGCCTGATGTTTGCATGCGTGTAACTCAAGAAGTGTTAAATATATCTTAATATGCTTTTAAACTTTTCTTTTGTTATCTCCATTTTAAAGGCGCTATATGCTTCATTTCCAGAGATATGGGGATCTCAATGCAGCTCAATGAGTAAATTGGTAAATTGTACACATTTTCAGTGGTCAAAAACAAAATGTGGGTCTCTTTTTTTTCGTACAACTGATACTTTTTTATTTTAAAGAGGAATATCTGAAAATCAAATAATGTTGAAGCTAAAAATTACCCCACTCATTTGCATAGAACATACCCGTCTGAGTGCCATAAATATTGTTTTTCCAAAGTTTGCATCCATGTAACTAAAGAAGTATTAAAGATATCTCAACATCTCACGATTCTCATTCTTAATAAACTTATTTTGGAATCTTCATTTTTAAGGCCCTATATGGCTCAATCCCATAGTTATGGGGATCTCAATGCGACTCTGTCCAAAATCTTGAATTTAGCCATTTTCAATGGTTGAAAACCAAATGTGGGTAACTTTTCAAACAGCTGATACTTATTGTGTTCAAAGAAGAATGTCTGAAGAACAAATAATGTTGAAACTAGAAATGTTTCTCGTTTCCTTCTTTTAAAACAATTGCATACAACATACCTCTTTGAATGCTGATGACGTTACAAACTCATGACTTTCTTTCCTCCATGGAACAAAAAAGTTTTGCACAATGTTTGTGCTGCTCTTTTTCATTCAATAAAAAATAAAGTGACTAGAGGTCAAAAAAGGTCAAATAAAGCATAAAAGTATACTTTGACTTATTCCAATTGCTAATTTAAAAAAAATTATATTTTTTGTTACAATCACTAGGACATATTTCTCAATACTTAGATCACTTTTTCAAAACTCTTCACACAGTGATCACAATAGTAGTCAATGCCTGAACTGTGAACCATTTATCATTCAATAACTACATCCTTCACCACCAAAACTCTGTCTACAGGCCAATTTTCACATTTACATAATCTTTCCAAAACTATTAAACTTAAGTTCAAAACCTAACGTAATACAAAACTGAAGAAGACAGCAATTTGCTAGATTTCTACAGTAATGCCATATTGATATATATTCCAAATACTATCAAAACCGTTAAACGAACATAGGTGTTAGTCTTTGTTTCATTATCACCTATATAAAAGGGGAAAACGTCGTACAAATACACAACAGTACAAATAACTTTGTACTGAAGTGTAAACGTGTAATATATATACAGTGATATACATTCTAAACAGTAGGGAGTTTCATTCTTGTTTTTAAGATGAAGGGATAAAGTTTGTTTGTTGGGTGAAAACCTTTGCTTATGTTCTGGAAGAATGAGTTGATTTGAAGTGTTTTGGTAGTTTAAGTGCATTTTGAATGTGAAATTAACTGCTGTGCCAAACTGAAAGTTACTGGAGAACTGTGTGAAGAGTCACACTCACACTGTGTCATTTCCATTTCTGCTCATTCAATACAAGAACCAAGTGTTTCCATCATTTATTGCAAACCTAGCACAACGCCTCTTAATACACATTTTATAGGATTTTTTTAAAAATGAATTTCAATCGGTTTCTCACTGAAAGCTATCGAATGGGTTCAGAAGACTTGGAATGTAATGCACCTGGATTATTATTATGGTGCCTTTGTCACTGTTTCTTGTATTGTATGGGAAAGAGCAGCTTGTTACAGTGAATAAGGAAAGTCATTTGAGTTTGAGTCGACATGAGGGTGAGGAAATGAAAGCAGAACTATCCTTAATCGACTTCACCTCTTTTACAGTTACTACATCCTGGCACACAGAAGATGATGTGTACCGCGCGCCACCCATCGATCGGTCCATCCTGCCGACGGCTCCACGTGCCGCCCGTGAGCCCAACATCGACCGCTCCCGTCTGCCCCAAAGCCCCCCCTACACCGCCTTCCTGGGAAACCTCCCCTATGACGTCACTGAAGACTCCATCAAAAACTTCTTCCGTGGACTCAGTGTGAGTTTCCTCTCTTCCTGTGAGCCTGCAGAAGGGATGTTCATGTGAATTTTCACATGCATTATAGTTGAACCCTTTCACACGTAAGTTTAAAAAATTCTAGCTGAGGCCCTGGCGTGAGTTTTTGAGGGGAGCGTTATGAGTTCTGACAAACGGCATCTGCTACAGTTTTTAGACTTGTGCTATTTTGCCTAACACCTTGTTGTAAATAGGGCATGAAAAGTTCATTTTCGAAGATATTATTAGCACACAGCTGAGTTTCATCAACATGAGTTTCGAGAGTAGTTACAAGGAAGTTTTTCCTTTTCCAACAAGTTTATTTTGTATATCCATTTAATATAAAAACACTCTAAACTTTCTTCTGTCGAATGTTCTTTTACATTAATACAGTGTCAGCTCTAGTATAGCGGTTAGAAATGTGATTTTTCTTTTTGCTCAATATTGCATTCCATTGTGTGTTATTATTTTAAGTTCTTACACTACCTTTCAAGTGTTTAGGTCAGGAAGAACTTTTATTCAGAAAGGATGCATTAAATATATTAAAAGTGACAGTAAAGTCACTTAAATTTTTTTACAAGATTTCTATTTCAAATAAATGTTGTTATTTTGAACTTTCTGGACATAAACGAATCCTGGAAAAAATGCATCATGGTTTCCACAAAAATATGAAGCAGCACAACTGTTTTCAACATTGACAATAAAAAGAAATCAACAAATCAGTATGTTAGAATGATTTCTGAAGGATCATGTGACACTGAAGACTGGAGTAATAATGCAAAAAATTCAGCTTTGACATCAAAGGAATTGAAAAAAAGAGAGAAGAATTGTTTTCTAGCCCATGGAGTAAAGCATGAGAAATATTACCAACTGATATTATTTATATATATATATATATATATATATATATATATATATATATATATATATATATATATTAGAAATGCATATGTATGTGTATTTATATATATACAAAATGATTAGACGCAGTACACACACATATATTATGTAAACACAAATTTTTGTTTTGGATGCGATTAATCGTTGCCCAGCACTAATATATTTTTTATTCTTGCAGATCAGTGCAGTTCGCCTCCCGAGGGAGCCCAGTAACCCAGAAAGGCTTAAAGGCTTTGGTTATGCAGAGTTTGATGATGTGGATTCTCTGTTGCGCGCGCTCAGTCTCAATGAAGAGGTGAGAACGAATTGTCAGTCATGTTACTTTGTTGTT
Organism: Gila orcuttii; assembly: GCA_026230005.1. Lineage (NCBI taxonomy): Eukaryota > Metazoa > Chordata > Actinopteri > Cypriniformes > Leuciscidae > Gila > Gila orcuttii. The sequence goes on from JAPDVR010000021.1 coordinate 27,742,557, forward strand.
TTATGTCTAATGACTAATGATATAACTTATTCTTTACCTGAAAACCTGTGCAAGTAGTACATAAATGGTTCTGTATTATAGCAACTCACTGTTAAGTGGTGCTCACTGCAGAACCAAATGACGTTCAGCTCCCCCTTTCTGGGCATCATGGGTTATTTCAATGGTGGCCACATGGTGGTGCATGTTATCTGTTACACTTGTGCAAAATAAAGGTGCAATGAGCAGCAGTGTAGTATTTTTATATTAACCCCATCTTTTTACTCTCTTTCTAGAACCTTGGAAATCGTAGGATCCGTGTAGACATCGCTGACCAGTCCAATGAGAAAGGTGTGCATCTGAGAAACCTATCTGTTCATTTGCACTATAATGCAGTTGTGAACTTGTATTATTGGAGAAAAAAGGATTCACAATCATTTTTGTTTTCTCCTGATCAGAGAGAGATGATCGATCCATGTCCGGGCGGGACCGTAACCGCAGTGAGCGAGACATGGGTCCCGACAAGACAGATTCTGACTGGCGGGCAAGGCCTAAATCTGAGGCCGATGACGGACCACGCAGGGGCGACGCCTTTGTAGAGCGTAAGCAATTACTCAATCTGACAAGTATTTGTATGAGAGGAGCAATTGTATGAGAGGACACTGCTTTGTATCTTTAGTTTGACAAAAAAAAATCTTCTCATTGAAAGCCACAAAACAAGCTACCAACAAAATGTATTATAAGATTATATACAACAGTCTATTAAAGGCACAATGTAATTTTTCGCCACTAGAGGTCGTTTATTCAAAACAAAGACGTAGCTTGATGACGCCTTCATTTCGTGGAATCATGGGAGTTGTTGTCTTCACCTCTACAGCCGGTGGAAAATACGACGGGACTCGGGCAGAAATCATATTCATGGATGACTGGTAATTTATTAAAGATTTATTAAAGCTACAAAAGCCGTTGGAGCGGAATGAGGCCGCTGGAGCAATTGCTAATGAGTGACGAGCGTGACACTCGGCTCGAGAGCAGTGGAGCTTTTATTATGCCACAGACGCCGCTTCCGCTTCTTCCAGTCATGCGTATGTGGAATAACGCAGCGCTGTTTTATCATATTAGATACATTTAAGTGTGTTGAAAGTTGTTATAATGCTACTCTGTGTGTTCGCTCGCCGGCTACTATATGAGACACTTGTTGCACACTGCAGTGAGCTAGATCAATATTAAGGATGGTAAATATGGTACTCACAGTAAATCAAGAAAACGAGATTTGAAACAAAAAGACTAACTGTGTTGAGCTGTATAACAATGATTAGTTCTCTTACGAGAGGTTCTCTCGTATTGCGTAAGTTGCTTACGCTACGGGTAAAGTCATCTTTTCTCGAGATATGAAGCCAAAAAATTATCCTTAATTTTTGTATTTATTGTCAACGCAGTGCAGCAGCTAGCAGACCTAGAGCAGGCTATCTAGCGTGCTCTTTGGCTGCTCTGCGGCTACTGCAGCAGCCTACCACTGAGCCTGGTGTGACGTCACGCTTAATGAGGGCGCTTCGCGCCCTCTACGCATCATAGCCCGCCAGAATGGGGGTGGCTTAGCGTATATAAGTCAGGCTCAGAGGATGCTACTCTGATTTTCATCTCTTCAGTGAAGCTCTCCGCATCGCTTGATCCTGAGAGAAGCCGCCACCGTTGAAACCAGCAACTGCAAGCAGAGGAAAGCGGCTGAGGAAGCCGGTCGACTTCACCGCCTTCAGCCATCCGTACCTGCTACGCTATCGGGCGACAGTATCCTTTTGCTCTTTTGCTTGCTGTGCGTGTTCGCCGCCGCGACACACACATTTTCCTAAAAGAGCGCGAGGCGTTTTTATAAAAATGCCTCGCACCTCCTGGGGCTCGTGCCGAGCCCCTCCCAGCGCCGGAGACCGCCACGTGATCTGCGCTCTCTGCCTGGGCCTGGACCACGCAGCCCTCGCTCTTCGTCGGAAGGCTGCATCCACTGCGAAGGACTCCTGATGTCGACTCTGCGGGCTCGACTCGAGGTGATCAACGCCGAAGCTGTCACTCCGCCCTCCAGACCACTATTGAAACATCTCGCCCTGTCAGTCCCCTTAGAAAAGGCTACTGCAGCGGTATATTCGGCAGCCAACGAGCCGGTAATGCAACCCGCTCGCTTGCAAAATCTCAAGATTATAACGTCTGGTTATCTGGCTCACGCCGTGATGCTCTAATACCCCTTTTCCACCAAGGCAGAGCTGGTGCTGGTTCGGAGCCAGAGCCTAGTTTCAATTCGGTTCTTTGTTTTTCCACACGCAAAGCACCAGCTCCAGTGGTTCTTAAGTAGCACCAAATCATTGCTGGTCTAGAACAGAGCCAAGTAAGAACCGCTTGCGTCAGGGGCTGGGGGCGGGGTTACCGTGACCAACAAGACGAATAGAAACTTGTGACCGCCATTTTTAAATAGCAGCTAGTCGAGTTAATAGCAGCTTGATTATAATATCCGTCTATGTAAGTTACGGCGAGCTGCACAAACGCGTTGGATTCCGATGTATTTTTGCAAACCCATGAGCATCCATAGTAACGCAACGTCCGTTATTGTTGATGGCTTGTTCGAGATGCATCGGAGCGGCGCGGACCGATCGGAGCTGCGGGAGTGTTTGGAGATCATACGACTCCTTGTGCTTTTGGATCGCTTTCGCAGTGCTTTGATGTCATACGGCGATCGATCTGCGAGAAGCCGATGCATCTCGAACAAGATGCATCGGCGTGTTTGTGTTTGGCGCTACCGCACTAGTGTTGCTGGGCAACATGAGACGTATGCAGTAACGTAAGATCTGGCTCTGTTGTGGCTCTCTAGCCGGTGGAAAGGCAAACCGGTTCTTAGTAAGCTTGTCAGTCGAACCAACTCCGAACCAGCTCTGCCTCTGGCTCTGAACCAGCACCCGGTTCTTGTTGGTGGAAAAGGGGTATAAGTGTAGAAAATGTGCCCACATCTCAGTGTTCACCCCTACACGCAAGCTGATACCCCCGTGTCTCTCACACTCAAAGAGCCCACTCTCATAAAGCTGGCAAATGCCGCTCGAGTGCTAGATGTAGGAAATGTGCCCACAACTCTGTGCTTACGCCTACTCTCTGCCCGCTCTGTAACACGGTCAAAACAGCCTCATATCGGTCAGGTTATGAATGTAAGTTACTTGCCCGCTTACGAGTGCTCACGCTTACTAATAAACGCCCGGCGCTGCTCGCGCATCACAAAGAAGGGTATAATGTCTGGTTATCCGGCTCAGGCCGATGGTGTCATAAGTGTAGAAAAGGTGCCCACATCTCAGTGTTCACCCCTACACACAAGCACTATACCCATGTCTCTGCGTTGCGTTGCGACGTTCGTCTGTTATAGGACAACTTAGTTTGAATAAACGAGCAGACACTGATTAGCCACTTGCAAGACAACTAGAAGTGAATGTGCTTTCCATTAAATGAATCACACACAGTTAACAAATCCTTAACAAAACAAAAAAAAACGTTGCAATGAACGTGCTTTGTTTTAAATAAATCACACACGGTAAACAAAACCTTAACAAAAAAAAACGTTGCAATGAACTTTGCAATTTAGACGCGCAAACTGGGTGCCGGTGCGGTGAGACGTAGCCTACATGCTCGGGCAGATTCGGCTTGAAGTCAACCTCGGATGCGGCACCACGCGCGCTGTTACAAAAAAAGCCGTGCACACAGCCAAGCGAAATGGGGTCTTGCCGGTCCTGCACGCGTCATTTTTGCCGCGCGCATCTTCGCGCTCGTGCGGACGCGTCGAGTATAAACAAGGCTTTACTCCGTGTCAGCGCGCGCTCTGATCGGTAAAGGGGCACAGACCTCTCCCGAATCATCTCCTGCAGCAGCCTCCGAAGCACCACTAACTCCGCCTCCGTTTCCCTCATAAGCTGATATTAGTATTTAAACATTCTCTATGATAAAAAATGTTTTTAAAAAAATATTTTAATAACACGGTTTTGGTGGTTATAGAGTTCTAATGACGGTGTTCAACTATAACCGTCGGTCTCACGGTTATATAGTAACCGTCACACCCCTACTTACTTTCAGATTCAGATAATACCCCGTCACAGGCCATTCTTGAGATTCGCCTTCGACGGCCAGGTATATCAATACACCGACCTCCCGTTCGGCCCGTCTTTAGCACCCCGCACATTTACGAAGTGCATGGACGCGGCTCTCGCTCCCCTGAGAAATCATGGCATGCGGATTCTGAACTATTTGGACGATTGGCTGATTCTGGCACAGTCAGAGATAGAACTTTTATCTCACAGAACAGTGCTCCTCAGTCATCTGGAAGGCATGGGTCTCACGGTCAACTGGACCAAGAGCTCATTACTGCCCAGTCAGTCAGTTTCCTTTCTGGGAATAGAACTGAACTCTGTGGCAATGACGGCCCGTTTATCGACACAGTGCGCGCCTTGTTCGACACCTGGCCGCGTCTTTCCAGAAGGGCAGCGTCGCTTCTCTGAAATCATTCCAGAGAATGCTGGGCTGTATGGCCTCAGCTGCAGCAATGCTTCAGCTGGGCCTACTGCGCATGCGCCCACTACAACGGTGGTTGAATGCTCGAGTGCCTCACCGAGCTTGGGCTCTCGGCTGCAGACGAATCAGAGTGACTCAGAGCTGCGTTTCGGCTCTGCAGCCCTGGTTAGCAGCCGACTGGTACCAGCGAGGGGTGACGATGGAAGCAGTCTCATGTCGAAAAGTCATCTCGACGGATGCCTTCAACCTAGGTTGGGGCGCTCTTTTCGAGGGCAGACCGGTCTTTGGCCTGTGGTCAGACCGAGAGAAATGCCTTCACATAAACTGTCTGGAGATGATAGCGGTCGAGAACGCGCTGAAGCACTTTCTCCTGCTCATACGAGACCACCACGTTCTAGTCCGATCGGACAACATGTCTGTGGTGTCATACGTGAACCGTCAGATCCAGAAATCTCTGCAATCTGACGGAACGCCTCCTCATGTGGTCCCAGCACCCCCCGTCGGTTCCTATATGGGATCTTTCTTTGGTCCTAGAGACCCTGAAAGCATACCCCTTTGAACCTCTAGATTCCGTGGACCTAAAGTACCTCTCGCTCAGAACCGTTTTTCTGACAGCTCTGTCATCAGTTAACCCTCTGGGGACCAGAAACGCGCCGGCACGTTTTGCTCGTTTTTTTTCACATAGCAGAAAAATAGACTTAAAGTACTACCATCATTTCTATTCATATAGAGTTAAGAAATATGAGAAATTAATCTGTTAAATGTCTACTTTTTTATGTGCCCACATACAATCAAAATAAAATATTGTGCTTTTGTAAAATATAGAATATAAACAGAGTGTGCGTTCTGCCTCGGTCACCGTGAACTTTTTTTCTGGAGCACGTCTCTAATCTTCAACAAAACACAGCAAATACTATTCACCCAGCCATAAGCAATATATCTTTTAAATCATTTGAGTTTGTACTTTTAAATGATCCAATTCAAAACTAAAATAAATATTCTCCGTTTATGTCGTCTATATAAAAAGAGAGACGTGTCAGCCATTCTAACTATCTTTCTCTCAGCTCATTATCTCTGGTAATATGACACGCCCATAACCAAAGCAACCCATTGAGACGCGTTAACGCCCATAAACTCTGAAAACACACTATATTTTTTAGTCAGATTAATCTACTGTCGTCTTACGCGGCTATATGAGGAACAATCCTGGGACATTTACCTACCTCAGAACAAGTACTGGTTTATTTTCACTTCGAGGAGGAGCAACAGATTCAGCTGACAAGTGTAAGTGTTTTATGCTTGTGCTTTGTTGTAATCGCGATATAGAATAACGTTAGTGTCTGTAAACGGAAAAATAGCATACTGTTTAAATGTGAATCATGTTTCTGTGTGTGTGTGAATGAACGAACGAACGCACAGATACGCACCGTTACAGACGAAATAAAAAGACAACATTTCGTTGACTAGTTTTGGATAAAGTTTTTACTCTAAAATAGACATCAAATAAGCTTTTGTTAGGAGTTTCTGCTCATATGTTAAATATAGGCCTATAGTATGTTTTGTCAATAAACTAATCAACTAAGATGTTATAGTGTTTGTTCCAATGCAAGCTATATCAAAATAATGAATCCTCAACTTTGAAATATGTATGATCAAACTAAGACATTTATGGAGAAAGACAATTTTCTTTTCAAGATGTTTCCAACTCTAACTTTGAACTTTGAACTGAAATAAAACGATGTCTATATGGTGACGGGTGTGTGATAGAAGTGTCCAGACGTATGCACCCTGTATTTTAAAGAAGAACATTCAATTATTTGCAATACATTATTCATTATACATGTCCCTAAAGGTTGGAGTTTTCCTAATTTTTTTTATTAAGGCATTAAGATTTTTTATTCCTCTTTTTAGTCAACTTTAGCATGGGTGTGTTCACTTATTCTAAGCAGTGTGTGTGTTGTAAATAAATCCAAACAATCTGAAAGCCATTCTTTTTTAAATCTCCTCATTCTTTGTGCAAGGCTCCTCATAATGATATGGCCTGATAGCACACCTAATTGGGCCATTATGGGAGGGTCTTTGTCTTCCTCAGGTGTGAAACGCCATACATATTAATGAGAGATCACGCCTCCTCGCATAAAGCTTTCTCAAACAAAACACGTCATACACATTCTAAAAGACTTTATTGACTTATCTGAATGAGTAGTCAGGATGATTCTCACATAGTTTTGGAGCAAATATTCTAGACTATGTGATACAATTTTCAAAAGTCTTGTGAAGAAATAATCAATGTGTTTTGTGGCCTTATTTCAGAAACTTTTATTTTTAGTTTTTTCAATAACCATGCATAAATAATATTCTCTCAAAAATACAAACATGTACATACATGTTGCTCACATATTATGGTAGCCCCGTTTGTGCTATATAGAGTGAATTTACACCTTTGCCATTAACATGTTTATAAATAACTGAAAAAAGCACAAATATCAGTGCATGTCAAAACATCCCAAGGGCCCCAAAAACCCCTTGGTCCCCAGAGGTTTAAATGTGTGGGGGATTTACATGCGCTATCCATTAGCACTGCGTGTCTTGAGTTTGGACCGAACGACTCAAGTCATCCTCAAACCAAGACATGGCTATGTCCCTAAGGTGTTGGGCACTCCCTTCAGAGTGCAGGTCATTTCTCTATCGGCTCTGCCTGCATCTGATAGTGAGAGCGATGTCAGTCTCCTCTGCCCTGTTATGGCGCTGAGGGCTTACATTACGCGCTCCGCCTCCTTCAGGCGCTCGGAGCAGCTCTTCGTTTCGTTTGGTGGACGCACCAAGGGTCTCGCCGCCTCGAAACAGAGCCTATCCAGATGGATAGTGGACGCTATAGCGAATGCTTATGTGTCTAAAGGTCTGCAATGCCCTTTGGGCATCAGGGCTCATTCCACTAGAGGTGTTGCCTCGTCGTGGGCTTGGTCCAGCTGTATTTCCATTCATGACATTTGTGAGGAGGCGGGCTGGGCCTCCCCGTCCACATTTGTTAGGTTTTATAACCTGGAAGTTCCCGCCTTGCAGGCTAGACTTCTGTCAGTTTGAATGGGATGTACGTTCAGCCCAGATCTGATTGTGCGCATACTACTCTCACGTGACTTAGCTCTCCTGGTTGAGCTGCACTTAATGGGTTGATATGCTTTATATAGACTGGCACCGCCGCTCTGTATTCCCCATGGGTGCTTATGAACATGTGCTGGCCCGCGTTGCTGATCGCCTGATTCCCACTTATCTATGGATGCTATCTAAGATGTTTAAATCCAAGTAGTTTTAACCAGGACACAGACCATGTCCGTACGTCGCCTATCAATGACATCATACCCGCGTTACCCTCGATTTCCGTTTTTTTTTTTTTTTTTAAATAAAATTTGTTTTATTTTGTAGAAACCATGGAAACACCAAAGACGCTTTAATACGTGGATGCTTGGCGCGCACTGCGTTGACAATGGGTTCCCGTAGCGTAAGCAACTTACGCAATACGAGAGAACCTCTCATAAGAGAACGTACTCGGTTACGTACGTAACCTCGGTTCTCTCTAGAAGAGGGAACGAGTATTGCGTAACCTGACCGTGCTGGCGCCACGAGCAATTTTCGCTTCAGTCGATGAATACCAGAGTAGCAGCCTCTGAGCCTGACTTATATACGCTAAGCCACCACCATTCTGGCGGCTATGACGCGTAGAGGGCGCAAAGCGCCCTCATTGGACGTGACGTCATGCTAGGCTCAGTGGTAGGCTGCACTGCGTTGACAATAAATACAAAAATTAAGGATAATTTTTTGGCTTCATATCTCGAGAAAAGATTACTTTACCCGTAGCGTAAGCAACTTACGCAATACTCGTTCCCTGTTCTAGAGAGAACCGAGGTTACGTACGTAACCGAGTAGGTTTTCTGTCGATGAATCAAACAGTCGTTCACCTGTCTAATAAAACACATAATATATTAAAGCGTCTTTGGTGTTTCCATGGTTTCTACAAAATAAAACAAATTTTATTTAAAAAAACAAAAAAAAAACGGAAATCGAGGGTAACGCGGGTATGATGTCATTGATAGGCGACGTACGGACATGGTCTGTGTCCTGGTTAAAACTACTTGGATTTAAACATCTTAGATACATTTGGGATAATGTAAGTACACAAATTAACAAAATATATAACATAGTTCTAATGGTTTTTGGATATGTTGATCCAAAAATATTACATAGTGTGCCTTTAAGTAATTGAATATTGGACAGCATTGAAGAGGGAGTAAAATTAATACTTAAAGTATTTTAGAAATAAAATATATCCAGATGTTTTTAAAGTTTTTAACATTTGATTCAAATTGATGGATTTTTACCATCCTCTTCTCAGGATCCCGAGATCGATTTGATTCAGACCGTGGCCAGCGGTGGGACAACGATCGTAATGATGGCGGAAGAGACAGATACCGGGAACGTTATGATGACAAAGAGCGCAGAGACTACGACAGAGGTACATAACACCTTCATACATTTCAATTCTGCACTAGAGGTCTGTGCAAGGCTTTTTTTTAACAACGTGGTAAATGCAAGTGAGAAGCCTGGGATTTCTTTAACCCTCTGGGGACCAAGGGGTTTTTGGGGCCCTTGGGATGTTTTGACATTCACTGACATTTGTGCTTTTTTCAGTTATTTATAAACATGTTAATGGCAAAGGTGTAAATTCACTCTATATAGCACAAACGGGGCTACCATAATATGTGAGCAACATTTATGTAAATGTTTGTTTTTTTTGAGAGAATATTATTCATGCATGGTTATTGAAAAAACTAAAAATAAAAGTTCCTGAAATAAGGCCACAAAACACATATTGATTATTTCTTCACAAGACTTTTGAAAATTGTATCACATAGTCTAGAATATTTGCTCCAAAACTATGTGAGAATCATCCTGACTACTCATTCAGATAAGTCAATAAAGTCTTTTAGAATGTGTATGACGTGTTTTGTTTGAGAAGGCGTGATCTCTCATTAATATGTATGGCGTTTCACACCTGAGAAAGACAAAGACCCTCCCATAATGGCCCTATTAGGTGTGCTATCAGGCCATATCATTATGAGGAGCCTTGCACAAAGAATGAGGAGATTTAAAAAAGAATGGCTTTTAGATTGTTTGGATTTATTTACAACACACACACTGCTTAGAATAAGTGAACACACTCATGCTAAAGTTGACTAAAAAGAGGAATAAAAAATCTTAATGCCTTGATTAAAAAAATGAGGAAAACTCCAACCTTTAGGGACATGAATAATGTCCTTGAATTCTTTGTGAATGAATAATGTATCGCAAATAATTAAAATGTTCTTCTTTAAAATACAGGGTGCATACGTCTGGACACTTCTATCACACACCCTTCACCATATAGACATCGTTTTATTTCAGTTCAAAGTTCGAAGTTAGAGTTGGAAACATCTTGAAAAGAAAATTGTCTTTTTCCATAAATGTCTTAGTTTGATTATACATATTTCAAAGTTGAGGATTCATTATTTTGATATAGCTTGCATTGGAACAAACACTATAACATCTTAGTTGATTAGTTTATTGACAAAACATACTATATATTTAACATATAGAGTTTAATAGTTTTAGTTTAGAAACTCCTAACAAAAGCTTATTTGATGTCTATTTTAGACTAGTCAACGAAATGTTGTATTTTATTTCGTCTGTAACAGTGCGTATCTGTGTGTTCATTCATTCACACACACACACACACACACACACACACACACACACACACAGAGAAACATGATTCACATTTAAACGGTATGCTATTTTTCCGTTTACAGACACTAACGTTATTCTATATCGCGATTAGAACAAAGCACAAGCATAAAACACTTACAGTTCTCAGCTGAATCTGTTGCTCCTCCTCGATGTGAAAATAAACCAGCACCTCTGTGGTAAATGTCCCAGGATTATTCATCATAGCCGCGCAAGACGAATCTTAATCTGACTAAAAAATATAGTGTGTTTACAGCATTTGCCTGGGGGCGTTTATCTATTTTGCAAATGGCCTCAACACATTATCTTATGAGTAGCGCGCTCTGCGAGTGGGTGTGAACAAATTAACGATAATGAGCTGAGACAGGAGAAACTGTACTTCTCTTTAGTTTCAGACAGATTACATTGCAGGAGAATATTTGTTTTAAATGTGAATTGTTTTATTTAAAAGTGGAAATTTAAAGCGTTCTTTAGACGTATGTTTCATGTTTGTGTGTGAAGTATTAGCGGAGTTTCCGTTCATTTTCCAGACATGTTTCAGAAAGATTTTTGCGGAGACAGAGTGAGCTGAAAGCGCACCCTGTTTATTTTATTTATTTAAAAAAAAACACAAGGTTTTGATGTTAATGTGAGTGTACACAAAAAAAGAAGACCCTCTATAGTTTATAATCATGTATTGATTTTATTTATATGACCATAAATGACGGAGTATTTTAAGTCTATGTTGCTGCTATGTGAAAAAAAAACAGCAAAACGCGCGGGCGCGTTCTTGGTCACCAGAGGGTTAATCCCTGAGTTTACGATTTGGGGGCGTGTCAGTGAGAAACGTGGCGGAATCCCACAATACTTATAGGTGTTTGGCAGTGACATTGTCAGGCCTTTTTATTTACAACATAATTGCCTGCACAAGATATAATAGCATTGTAATATTATAATATGTAACAAAGTCTACAATGACTTCATAAATTAAAAACATAGAAATGCAAACCACACCTGATGCAAATTCTTTGTTCTTCATTGTCTAGAAGTAGAGTTTAAAAACCTTGCTGTATTTTTGTGTAGCATCATTTTCCGAAGAAAGTGACTTGACGTTGTAAACACGACTTCCCAACTCAAAAATACAAACTTCCCAGGAAGACTTGAAACGTATCATTTGTTTCCTACCTCTCTGTTATTGTTATTATTGTAACTAAATTATTATTTCCCCTGGTTCAAAAAGAAGCTCTCGAAATAATGGAGTGCTGGCTTGGACTAAACGTGTTGTTTATGCTAAAAATCCTGCACCTGTTTTGAGGTGAAAGATTTGCTACAATGAATACTTTTAAATGAGCTTATAAGAATGGAACAATTATTTCAAAACAATAAAAACTGTAATCTATATAAAACCGAAAAAAGCTTTGCTCCCTAGGAAAGGGTTTTCCATTGATCATTGAAAACAACTATTGCCACTAGTTTGTCAACCTTCCTAATTCTGTGTTTGTCGTTATTTCAGGTTATGATTCACGCAGTAGCGGACGTCGACCATTTGGAAGCGGTTTTCGACGTGACTATGACGACCGAAGGGACGACCGGAGGGACGACTTTCGGGGCAGCGGGGAGCGCTATGGAGATCGCTTTGGTGACCGTGAAGAGAGATACGAGAGACGGGATGAGAAGTGCGAGGACAGAGGTGGGCCTATGCGTTCGCATCTGCCTGGGTCACTCCAGGAAATGAACCTAAGAAAATCTTTAATCAGATCATCTATACAAACTGTACTGCATGCGTTTAGGTCCCCTTCAGAGGCCCAAGCTAAACCTGAAGCCCCGCAGTATTCCCAAAGAGGAAGACCAGAGCAGCAGCCCTTCAACCGCTTCAGGACGAGCTGCGTCCATATTCGGAGGAGCCAAACCAGTGGACACGGCCGCTAAAGAGAGAGAGGTGGAGGAGAGGCTTAAGAAAGAGCAGGAGAGACTGCAGAGGCAGCTGGAAGAGGACAAGAACAGAGGACCTGAACGCAAGCCCAGAGATAGGTACATTCACCCACTTCACCTTTTTTATATTCAAGTTTTTTGGAATATATATATATTATATACACACACACACACACAGTATGTAAAATTCTCACATTTCTCAAATTTTTCATATCTGGAAGGTGAACAATTAGGACTTAAACTAAGGAGTTAAACTCGAACTACACTACAATTTCAGAAATCAATACAGTGAAAATTGAACTTCAGTATCATTGAAAAATAATATAATATATTTTAAAAATTAACAAATTTGTTTAAATTTAATTGTATTAAAGATTTAATACAATTAAATTTAAACAATCACATGTAACTCAAAGTACTCTTCTTATGAATGTCAATTAGTTAGTGTGATGTTAATTATATTTCTGTCATGACAACTCTCGGGAGACTGGTATGGTAATAGAGATTGGCATGGTAATGGATATGGCAATGTTGATGTATTTGGTCTTGTCGGAATAGATCTGCTACGCTGCTGCAGAGCAAGTACCGAGACTTGCTACTGCTAATACATTCACAGACATTGCTGTGAGCATGTAAGACATGCAGCTGCTACTGCTGCACATGTAACAGATATGAATTAACCCCCGTAGCAGATCTATACAGGTGGAGCTGGGGAAGTTGGAGGGTTTCTGAATGTTGAGCTGCAGCTCATTGGCCGCTGATGCAACAGCAACCAATCAGCTGCGCCATCTAGAGTTTCATGCCAGAACTAGGTAATGATATTAATTAATGTGACATTAACTCAGAAGACTTAATTCATTTGCTTCTTAATCTGATTTTGTGATTGGATGATTTGTAATTTCATCTCCCACCAACTAAATCGTTGTTATGTGAAGATATCAACAAATTTAGGATCATATGAAATTTAGGGTGTGTTCAATCTTGTAGTTTGGTTCCCTTGCTTCTTTTAGTTCAGACCCAAAAAGAAAATGATATATTTATTCCTGGCTCGCTTAGCATTCACACGGTCATGTTTAACACAGAACATAAAGATAAAAAATAAAAAAAGCGACTGTACCAAACTGTAATGGGCAACGTAACTCATATGACAAGAAAAAACAAGTACGCTTGAGGATTCTGTTTTAGGGTCGCATCTTGTGACATCACGTCCTGTTTTTGTTTCATTTAGATGACTTTGGTCTGTGTTTCGTACCTATTTCAGTCAAACTGCACTAGAGTTTGTTAGAAAGCAGAAAATGACCCCCTGAAATGGTGGGTCTCAGTCCGCTTGTTTGGTGCGCACCAGGGTTCGGATGGCAGCGTTCGCACTTTTTCAAATGAATCCCACTGAAGTTCATGTTATCGAACCAAACCTGCCAAGTATGAACACATCCTTGCTAGCAAAGACTGAAAAATACTTTTTTTTCACTCTCATTTCCTAATGCACTCAGGCATCCCAGCTGGCGTAGTGAGGACCAAGCAACCGAGCGCTCACGAACAGGAAGTGAGTCATCACAAACAGGAAGCACATCAAGCCGGGGTAAGTGATCACTGACACATCCTTATGGTTAAACAGATGTAAGCAAAACGTTAACTGGCTTTATGGCTACTGATCATAAGACATACATATGTAAATCTACCATCATACTAACTGCCGCTATAATTTATTAAAACGAAACCCTCAGAATCCAATTTTTCTCCCCCTCCGACAGCGCCGAGGCGTCGAGAGAGTGAGCGCTCTGTAGAAAACGAGGTTTTCAGGAGCCGTGATGAGGAGTTGTTCTCTCATGGAAGCCAGACTACTACTCCCAAGCAGGAGGGGCTGCCACTGAAAGTTGTTCCAGCGCCGCCACCTAAAGAGAACGCTTGGGCGAAGAGGAGCACCATGAGTGCAGGATCCATTGAGAGTGACAGTAAACCTGTCGTCTCTCCCAGCAGCAGCGTTTCACCCCAAAGGTTTCTCTCTGGATTGCTATGTTATATCTAGATATTTATTACCCAAAGACTTAGAATTATGTTAGCATCATATATAATATGAATATATTTGAATATCATATAAATTTATATATATACTGTGTATAGTTCATTCAAAAACATAAAAAAAATTTTTTTTAAATAAGTCTATTTCTATATCAAGGCTGCATTTAACAGTAATATTGTGAAATATTAATAAAATTTAAAATAACTGTTATTTTAATGATACATTTAAGGATTCTCTGATGAATAGACAGTTCAAAAGAACAGCATTTATTTAAAATAGAAATCTTTTGTAACGTTATAAATTAATTTACTGTAAATTCTGATCCATTTAATGCGTCCTTGCTAAATAAAAGTATTTATTTCTTAAAAAACAAACAAAAAAATCTCACTGACCCCAAACTATATGTATATGTGTTAAGGCTGTTCATTTAGTTTTTTCCCCCTAACGGCAACCGAAGCTCATTAACCGATCATTAGTCGTTAACCTTCAAGATAGTTAAATTAGAATTAAATTCAATTAGAAGGGATAAGTGTCTGTGACCCTCCAGGTGTTTAGTTTTACATGCGCAAATAGCAGCATAAACAACAGGACGTAAGGATTCACACATCATCACATCACGCACATGCAGCGCTTCTGTGAACTGAGAAAAGCAATTAAATATGAAAGGAATAAATAGACCTAGCAAAATATATTTCACTTAAATAATTAACAGGTTAACAAAATGAAAGAAAAAACTGTAAAAAGTATTATATGCTGAGTTTCAGTTAGTTTTTGTGACGCGCTCCAAAAACAGGGTCACAGAAAGAAAACATCTAGGTTACGACTGTAACCTCTGTTCCCTAAGAACAGGGAACGAGTCACTGCATCGATTGACGCTAAGGGGAACGCCTCAGGCGTGACAGGTGTCTGAAATCACAATCAAATCACGGTAATCCTATTGTCCGGCGACAGCCCATGAATCATTAACGTTCGACCTTGAAGTATATAAGGGCGCCTTGCAAATATGATAATCACCTTTTCATCTGAAGAAACTGTTTGGTAGGCAGGCCCCGAGGCATGGCGAAAAGACGCAGTGTCTCATTCCCTGTTCTCAGGGAACAGAGGTTACAGTCGTAACCTAGATGTTCCCTTTCGAAAGAAGTCGCGCTGCGTCGATTGACGCTAAAGGGAACGGTATACCAACACACTCACCCTCAAATCACACTGGGCTGTCAGTGACAGCATTCCCTATGGTCATAGCCCATGCTATACGTTCCACAGGAAAACCTCCATTAACATTGTTTAATGAAAGGCCTACCTGGGCCTGCTCAAGGGCCCAGGACCACAGCGTTAAATTTAGAAGGGGTCCCTTCTAGGGAATGTGGCTAGGGAACCCGAAGGAGCCCCAGCCAATCACAATTCAGAGGAACATACTCACCCGAAATGCCACCAGCAAGGCCTGAGCTGGTGTCATTTACATTGGACATTTCAGTCTGGCCAAATTCCTGTCTGTCCGAAGACAGAGCCTCTAGACACTTGCCTTTAGATAAGGCATGCAACCCGAGAGACTGCGAAGCTGACTGTGAACCACTCGGCCACGGATCTCAGAGACGGGATATCCCGGAGAACATTTAGGCCGTGTGTCCACCAAAGCGTTTTTAGCCAGCTGAAAACGCTAGGCGCTCTGCTGAAAATGCCTAGCTGTGGGCGCTTGAGAGCGTTTTGGCAGCGCTGCGTTTTTTCAGTTGAGACGATTCGTTGCTATGATACAGAATATCCGCAGCACAGTTTACTTGTAACTGATTTTGCAGATAATTTGTTTCATACTAAAAATGTATTTTTCATCCATTTTGTTCGGTTAGCTCTGCTGGTTGAAGTCGTTGTACAGAAAGAATGTTGTGACAGTTGGTCGGTGTGGTATTTGTCACCCCCCTCCTCCACTGTGATTGGATGGCTGTGTAAAAAGTGACAGTGATGAGCATAGCGTTTTACCCAAAGTTGAACATTTTTCAACTCTCGGCGACCAGTAAAAAACGCTGAACGGTCAGCGCTTAAGCGTTAAATACACGCTCAGCGCCTCGTTACGCTCATGGCGTTTAAAAAACGTGGCGCTCCCATTGAAAACAATTGGACTTTTACGGCAGCTGCGTGAAAAAACGCTTTGGTGGACACACGGCCATACATTTATTTGTTTAGCATTTATTCCGAAGCGACTTACAAATGAGAATAATAGAAGCAGTTAAACTAACAATAGGACAACAATATGCTAGTGCTATGACCTTTCCCAGTTTAATCTAACGCAGTACATGTACTTTTTTTATTTTTTTATAATAGATATTGAATAGAAGATAAAGTGTTAGTATTAATGGATCAAGTGTTGCCGAAAAAGATGCGTCTTCAGCCGTTTCTGGCCAAGGACTCAGCAGCTCTGGTTGAGTTTGGCAGGTCATTCGACCTGCATGGAACAGACCAGAAAAAGGTCAGAGAAAGAGATCGTGTGCCTCTTTGAAGGCATTCCCTTGCAGAGCGCAAGTTTCTGGATGGCACGTAGGTCTGAAGTAATGAGTTTAGGTAGGAGGGAGCAGAGCCAGTGGTTGTTCTGTAGGCAAAAGTCAGTGACTTGAATTTGATGCGAGCGGCAACTGACAACCAGTGCAATTTTGTGAGGATAGGATTCATGTGTCCTCTCTTCAGCTCGTTAAAGAACATGACTCAGCATAGTGCTTACAACCCTTGCTAGCAAGGGGAGTTTCTCTGCTCAATCCACAGATCTACCCAGCGTTTGTTTCAAAACACTGAGGAGACCTGAAAAGGCCTAAGGGCTGATCTAACTGGGAGGCCTCACGAGACCGTCTGACCATACTCAGGAGGCCGAGTACTCATAGTGACCCTCAATGAGGGGAGCACATGGTCTGCCTGGTAGGCAAATCAGGCTGTAGGCTAGATAAAAGAGGTTCCGGGAGGGAACCAGTAGCAGAAAATAACCATTTAGTCATGCTAGGGCGCCAGCTCGCCTTAGGAAGCTGCCTGCTAAGGCCAGCTGAACTGATAGCAAGCGGCCACTAGCTGCCAGAATCCAGCGTTGCTGGGAGACCACTGACAAGGAGGCCTGGTGAGGTATACTACCTGATAACCAGAGGGCTAACTAGTGCCTGTATTTGGGAATTCGCCTTTAGGGAGGCCTAGTGAGGCCTACTACCTGGCAGCCAGTACAGCTACCTGTGCAGTTGCCCATCCTTGGGACTTCACCTTCAGAGAGGCATGATAAGGCCTACTACCTGCCTTCAGAGAGGCCTGGAGAGGCCTACTACTCGATAGCAAGCTAAAACTGGTTATTGCTATGAACCATGTTTCCGGGTGTCAATCCCAGGGTGGCCTGCTAAGGCCTGCCAGTCTTGGGGCTCAGTTTTTGAGCGGCCTGTTAAAGCCGGTCGTCTGAAAGTTTATTAAGTTTGGTAAGAAACAGTTTGCACAGGCAGCTCTCTCGAGAACTGCCTGTACGTGCTCTTCTCTCAAACAAAAAACGCACCGCTCGTGTGTGTCGACCGGCGCCAGATATCTTGGGCACAGGTCCGCACACTTCTGGAAGCTTTGCTGCTTCTCAGTGCATTTAATTTTTTCTTACCGTAATTAGAAAATTACGGTAGCTTTACAGACAGAACAGTCCCTGAAGACTAAAAGATGATTAACATGTTTGCAAGGCGCCCTTATATACTTCCAGGTCACACGTTAATGATTCATGGGCTGTCGCCAGTCAATAGGATTACCGTGATTTGATTGTGATTTCAGACACCTGTCACGCCTGAGGCGTTCCCCTTAGCGTCAATCGATGTAGTGCGAGTTCCCTTTCAAAAGGAAACCGGGATGGCAGAAAGCCTCATTTTGTTTGTTTTCTTTATTTTACAAAAGCACAATATTTTGTTTACATTGGGAATGAACACAAATAAAAGTAAAAAGTTTTACACTATTTACATTTTCATTCTTGTTCTGTTCTGAATAGCTAAAGAAGTTTAAGTGAGGGGAACTAAAATAACATATACGTTTATAGTGTTTATAATGTTTTTAAACATTTCACTTTATTTACCGGTATTTCAAATTATTTTTGAATGTAATAATAAAATTCCACGTATACGTGACTGAAAAAAAGTTTACCTGATAATATTAATCGGTCAAAGTTTTTACTGTCAGTTTACCGGTAAATTATGACCATCCCTTGTGTGTGTGTGTGTATATATAAAAAAAGATAAATATAATTGTTGCGCTCATTTGAATTGTTCTGACTTAGTTTTTTGATGTGCTTAATTTTTCAGTGTGACAAGCTCAGCTGATCCTCCTCAGAGAACTAAAGGTAATATTTACAGGTGTGAAGATCCATTGAGACATGAAAAGTAATGCTGGTAGAAGATCAGCTCAATCCATATTTGAATTTTCACACTCAAGTCATTTCTGGAAACCCCTCTATAAACCCATCACAATGGATTGACGTCAGGGAGTTTTGTTGCTTTACAATTGTCATGAGAGCTTGAACACATCAGAAGAAAATGTCCAGTAGGCTCCCTCCTTAGAAAAGTTCAGTTTGAAAGCAGTAAACTGCTCAAAGCTTTTATAGAAGCCTACAGCTTAATGGAGGCTACTAGTTTTTTTTAGTAGAGTTGTCCTCTGCTGAACACTGGGCTCTCCTTACAGATGAAAACAAAGCAGATGGGGCGCGCCAGGATCGGGGCCCCTCTCGGGGTCGCGGTGGGGCCTCGGGCTCTGGAGCAGGCAGGGGCCGTGGAGACGCAGCCAGCCGAGACCGAAGGAAGGAGACAGACAGGTTAGCTGCTCTCTGGCACCCCTTCTGCCCAAAGTGCAGAGCTTTTTCTTCCTTTTGGAAGGACATTTTGGTAATTTGCTATCATGAGATTTTTCTCCTTGGATTTTATAATAGTTTTGATCATATAAGGGTGGTGGTTGGACAAATCTGTCTCTGTGCTAGTTTGGCCTGTAGAGCACTGTGTCCATTCGCATCTTTCCAGTCTCAACAACAAAAAAAGTGCTGATTTACAAAAAAATGTAATGGATTGAATGATAATTCAGTGATTCACTCATAAAGTCAGTCACTTGTGATGAAGAAAGAGCCACTGAAAAATGCCCACGGCTAAAACACAGACTGGCAGTCTGTGAACAAGACAAGCATAGAGCTACAAAGGAGTGAAAAGTCAGTGGGCTGTTTGACCAAACAACAGTTTAAACATGTTTCAATTCTTTACTTGTGCAAGTATTTGCAAATATCTCTGGACAAGATGCATTTGGCCTCAGGAACAAGAAAAATAGTGTAAGGCTCCAGAGCAGGGGCATTTCAACAACAAACAGAAGGCTTTTTTACAACTTGGATTTTACAGTATTGATTGTAATATTGGATATTTTGTTCCTCTGGGATGTGCGTTCCTGCTCTGGAGTGCTCTTCTGAATGAGTGTAGAAGTACTTGTGAGACTCTGTCTCAGTGTGTTGTGCGTTGCTTGTAGAAAGGAAGCAAGAAGAGAGCGAGATCTCAGACCAGCACCAGACCCAAAGAAATTTGAGGAGCCTCCCAGCCCTGTGAGTGACAGAGCTAATGCTCTCTCTGGGTGTGATCCCATGATCCCTGCTCCCTGTGCTTTTACTTCTGGTTTTCATTGTTAAACAATCCTTTAATGAATATTTTCTATAGTGCCTTTTTTTAGATGCTCCATTCTCTGTAATGGAAATTACAAGGTTGGTCTCAGACAGTAATTGTGAGCTTCTTTTTGGAAGATATGTGACTTGACAAATGTAAATATTTATTTGAGTCTAGACACATAATTCTGATGCAAGCATTGAATTATAGCTGTTGAATTGAGAATACTGACACAAACCTCTACAATACATGCTTGTATGTGAAAACATTACATTTGACACCCTTTTCCAAGCTGTTTGTGCACTGGCACATGAACCGGCCTGACCTCTAGCCTCCTCCATCTCATTCAGATGGGAAAATTATAGATCAGTCTTAAAGATTCAAATGTTTTCCATGCTTAATAAGGCTGCTCGATATATAGAAATAAATTGTGAAATCGCGCAGACTGATTTTAATGAATCCGGCAGCACATACATCCATTTGACAGCAACTCGTCAAAATAAAAGCTTGAGGGTTTAATGTTTAAAAATTAAGAAATTAGGATGTAAATATTTATTAAATACTTGATTTCTTGATTTTACAGTACACCAGTTACAATATTAAAACATATTTCTTATTTTAATATATTTAATAATCATCACAATAAAAATCACAATTATTATTATTTTATACTATATTGGTCAAAAACTCCTACTCAAGATTAAAAAAAAAAAAAAAATCTTTGTTCACACTGTGGTTACTGAAAGAGGTTTGTGTTAATTTTTGTAAAGCATAAACCCAAGTGTACACATAAAAATAATAAAAAATACATTCCTATAAAAGCTGTAAAAGGATGGTTTGCACTCACATTAAAACTAATTTAGAGGTCTTTAGAATCGCGTGGAAAGACAGTATGTCACTTTATAAAAAGGCACTTAAAACGGCCAGGGCTGAGCACCTCAGCAAATTAATAGAAAACAACCGAAATAATCCAAGGTTTTTATTTAATACCGTGGCTAGACTAACAAATAAACGGACGTCGTCTGAACAAAATACCTTGTTACAGTTTAATAGTAATGATTTCATGAACTTCTTCACCGAGAAAATTGAAAGCATCAGAATCAAAATCGTAAACGTTCGATCTTTGCTCGCGCCTTATAATTCGGCCGCAATTATCACCCCGCAAGAACAATTACAATGCTTTACAACCATAGAACAAAAAGAGTTAAATAAACTTATCTCTTCATCTAAAACAACATGTTTATTAGATCCTATACCAACTAAACTACTGAAAGAAGTGTTACCTATAGTGGAAGAGCCTCTTCTCAATATTATTAACTCATCTTTATCTTTAGGTCATGTTCCAAGAACGTTTAAGCTGGCAGTTATAAAACCTCTTATTAAGAAACCACAATTAGATCCAAATAACCTAGCAAATTACAGACCCATTTCGAATCTTTCATTTATGTCAAAAATATTAGAAAAAGTTGTGTCCGCTCAACTCGGCTCTTTCTTGCAAGAAAACGACATCTATGAAAAGTTTCAGTCTGGATTCAGGCCACATCATAGCACTGAAACTGCGCTTGTTAGAATCACAAATGATTTACTTTTAGCTTCGGACCAAGGCTGTATCTCAGTATTAGTTTTACTTGATCTTAGTGCTGCGTTCAATACTATAGATCACACAATACTCTTAGATCGACTACAAAATTACACTGGTGTTCAAGGACAAGCATTAAGCTGGTTCAGGTCATACTTATCTGACCGCTACCATTTCGTCTACTTAAATGGAGAAAAATCGATTATAACTTCGGCAAACTATGGAGTGCCGCAGGGATCTGTGTTAGGCCCTTTATTATTCTCAATATATATGCTGCCACTTGGTAATATTCTAAGGAAACATGGAATTAGTTTCCATTGTTATGCTGATGACACTCAAATATATATTTCATCACGGCCAGATGAATACGCTAAATTATCCAAATTGACAGATTGTGTTAAAGATATAAAAGATTGGATGACGCATAATTTTCTTTTATTAAATCCAGACAAGACAGAGGTAATACTTATCGGTTCTAAAAACCGTCCACAAAACCTTTCACAGCACGACTTTAACATAGTAGGATGCCCTGTTACTTTATCCGCTACAGTAAAAGACCTGGGTGTTACATTAGACTGCAACCTGTCTTTTGAAAAGCATATTTTATATGTTACAAAAACTGCCTTTTTCCACCTTAGAAACATTGCTAAGCTACGTAATATGCTATCAGTCTCTGATGCAGAAAAGTTAGTTCATGCATTCATGACCTCGAGACTAGATTACTGTAATGCTTTATTAGCTGGTTGTCCTGCATCTTTAATAAACAAGCTACAGTTAGTCCAAAATGCAGCCGCTAGAGTTCTTACTAGATCAAGAAAATATGATCATATAACACCGATTTTATCATCACTTCATTGGTTACCTATAAAGTTCCGTATTAAATACAAGGTATTGCTTTTGACTTATAAAGCTCTAAATGGTTTAGCTCCAGTCTATTTAACGGATCTTCTATCGCCTTACAATCCATCGCGCTCTTTAAGATCACTAAATTCGAGGCTTCTGGTCATTCCTAGGATATCCAGATCCACCAAAGGAGGCAGAGCATTTTCACATTTAGCTCCGAAGCTCTGGAATAGCCTTCCTGATATTGTTCGTAGCTCAGACTCGCTCTCCCAGTTTAAAACTAGACTGAAGACGCATCTATTTAGCCAGGCATTCATATAAATTTTTTATCTTACAGTTACTGTAAATTCGGCCTCTAGTTCATAAACACCAGAGGAGAACTGGCCCCCGACTGAGCCTGGGTTCTCCCAAGGTTTTTTTTTCTCCATTGGGTCATCTGATGGGGTGTTAGGACACCATTAGGTCATAGGATGGAGTTTTTCGGTTCCTTGCCACTGTTGCCTTTGGCTTGCTCAGTTGGGGATATTCAAATTAATTAACCAATCATACCATTGATCAGCTCTACCAAACTTGGATGTCTTTTTTTCAGTAATAAACAAACATTAAGTTGTTTTGATTGATACTGTGAAGCAGCTTTGATACAATCTGTATTGTGAAAAGCGCTATATAAGTATACTTGACTTGACATTAAAATGTCTTCAGTAGTAAAAATTATATTTCAGCTTTTTTAATTATTTTTATTTACTCCCCAGTCCCCAACAAATAACTATAATTATTTGCTCACCAACAAAATCACCCCATTCATTTTAGAATGATAAATTTTTACCAAAATATAGCTGTTCAAGTCATCTTTTGAACATTCCTTATTTTTATTCTGCATCTCGCAATATATATTGCAGAAAACGACAATGTCAGTTTTTTCCAATATCGTGCAGCTCTAATGCTTAATTTGAATCTTGTGTGTGTGTGTGTGTGTGTGTGTTCTTATAATTGAATGAAGCCTGCAATCGTCTCAGCTATTGTTGGGATTTTCCTGTGGTCTGTTCTTGCATCACTTGCAGCAGCTTCTGAATAAAGCAAAATACTTGTGTAATTGAGATCCACTCAGGTCTGTTTTCACATTGGGGCCCATCTGGATTTTCACCATGACAGACCTTTTTTCAAATAAACGCATGGAGTTTGAACTCCTTTTCGAAGGGGCTTTCACGGCAAGTGAAATGAACCAACTTAATGGACCAGATGGAGCAGACCTTAAAAATAAACCAGGCGTTGAAGAGACATTATTTCGGTAGTCCTGGGTTTATCCTGTATAACCTGGAATTAACAGCGTTAGGAGTGGCCTATTTGGCCTAGTATAGCTCAAAGATGTTCAGCTATATACAGAGCAGAATTAATATATTTAGTTATATTTAAGGTGCGTATTAGTTTGTTGTCCAAAAAAAATTTTCTCTGTATGTCCCTCCCTGTTTTATCCATAAAAAATCTTTGAGGCAACAAATGACAAAAAATTGCATAGCCTCGTTGTAATTGTGTTTTTCACCTATAAATAACATAGGACAATACATAAAAGTATAAAGTAATACATTCATGTTGTAAACCTTAATATATCATGTTTGCTTATCCTCATTTTTAACTTATGAAAACGTCTGTTATGCTGATTGATTATGCAGACTGATATTTATCATATTATTTGTAATTATTCATATTTTTTTATCGTAATCATAAGTACAGTGCCTAGCATAAGTGAACACACCCATTCTAAAGCCCCACATCATCACATTCCCTTCACCATACCTAGAGATTGGCATGGGGCACTTTCCATAAGATCATCTCTCAATGCAAATCATACCAGCTATTAGCCTAACTGAAATAACACCATGCCAATCTCTAGGTATGGTGAAGGGAATGTGGTGCTATTTTAAGTCCAAAGACCAAACGAACTTTATCAGGATGCATAGTATCCTGGATCCATGAAATAACTGGCCTTTAAAAATAAAAATCTGCCTGCCTCTATGGGAATTTAACATAGGGGTGTCCTGACTTATGGAACCTGTATTTTAAGGAAGAACATTTATTTAGTATTTATATACTTATTTATTCATTCACAAAGAAAATTGGTGTCCATAAAGGTTGGATTTTTCCTCATTTTTTAAATTAAGGCATTAAGATCAATTTCCAAAAGATGATTTTTTTATTCCTCTCTTCAGTCAACTTTAGCATGGGTGTGTTCACTTATGCTATCCACTGTATACTGGTTTGTTGCGCAAAATAGTTTTACTGTTTACTGCACTTTATTCATTTAGTTATTCACCTATAGTGGCTAATGAATCAGAAGTTTTGCACATTCACAGAAAATAGCTTACATTCACAGAAAAAATTATGGTGGATAGTGGCATCTGGTGGGGAGGTTGCTAATTGTTAGCTAGCAAGCATTTTTTTCTGATATGTTGCCTCAAGCTTTTTTTAACAGAGAAAACAAAACGTACAAATCAACCAAAGAAAAGGGGGAAAAAGAACAAAAGAAATTTGATTTAAAAATGTCTTTTAAAATGGACTCAACCGGTGTGTTCACACTTGTAGTTCAGTTCTCGTGTTTCTTTTGGTCTGGAACAAAAAAGAAAATTATACATTTAGTCTTGGTTTGCTTAGCATTTACACTGTCATTTTTAAGACGGAACCTAAAGATACAAAACAAAAACAAAAAACGAATTTTATGGCATATAATTTCCAACAGATATTTCCAAACATCTAAAACCATTGTATGTGCATTTTGCATGATGGTATATTTACCAGTTGATAACTCAAGAAGAGCTTATAAAATTTGTAAAGGAGTCAAAACAGCAGCAGGAATTCCTCTGTAACACACACAAATTAAAGGGTTAACTTAGTTCACCCAAAAATGAAAATTCTGTCAGTAATTACTCGCCTTCATGTTGTTCCAACCCCGTAAGACTTTCGTTCATCTTCGGAACACAAATTAAGATATTTTTGATGAAATTTGAGAGCTGGCTCACTCCTGCATAGGCTGCTAGGTAATTGCATCTGAGAAGTTAGTAAAGACATTGTTAAAATAGTCCAAGTGACTACAGTGGCTCAACCTTAAGTTTATCAAGTGACGAGAATTTATGAGAGCGCCACAATGCATGCGCGAGAACTGAGAAGATGACCCTCGCGATCATTTGATGGGAAAGTGAAAGGTAAGCCATTCATTTTGCGGCATTGGTACGGCACTTTTACGTTTTCTCGTTGGTTCTCTTTCATCATCTTGGTTTGAGATCCACCTATGGGAAGGGCATCCGCACCTGACCCCTGCAGAAGTATCCAATTGCACCAAGTCTGGCCTGACAGACAGAAGCGTGTGTCCAATGCCCGGTAAGGGACCCGCCCCTTACCAAGTGTATAAAACACTAGCACGCGCTATCTTTACCTCAGTTGTTATTCGCTTCTCGCGACCTCTTTGCTTCGCAGCTCTACGGTTTTTCGCTGACTTCACCACAGTCAGCAGGAGGAAATATCTATTCCGATCAGCCTCCGCCAGGCGTGATTGTCAGACGGTTGCGTTTAGTTGTGATTTGTTTCTTGTTGCAAGCCACCCACACTCGCTACCTGGATTTGCTCAGGCTGCCCGCCTGTTTCTTAGCTTTCACCTATGGATCACAAGGTCTCCGGTCCCGCTAACCCATCGGACGCGCAGTCGCGTGCATGCCCTGCCGCCTGCGATTCACTCATTGCCGCGAGGGATACCCATCCCTTTTGCGTGGTATGCATGGGATTAAAGCACGCGGAAGAAGCGCTTTCACTTCCTGGAACTGCAGCCATTGCCTCGCCCTGCCGAGGAAGCTTCTTCGACGTATACTCAAGGTGGCGTCCACCCAAAGCACGGACGAACAGTACGACTCGGACGCTGGAGTAGGTGAAAGCGTTGCAGCTCCGGGAACTTCCCTGAGCATGCCTGCTCTCAGTTGGGCTGACCAGTCTAACAAGGGCATACTCGAGGAAATCCTTCCCGGTATTTCCTCGTTCGACTATGAGCTTGCCCGGCTCAGGTGAGGACGAGGACCCCGCTATACTTGATGGCTCGGACGACGAGGAAACCATCCCGTCCACCCAAGCTCCCCCGGTTAGCGGCTCGGCTACACTGTCCTTCTCGAAGTGTGTGGGCGTGCGGCCGCTCGTCTCGGCATGAAATGGCCAGCCCTCCAGAACGCTGCCGACCAAGAGAGGGATGTGTATGACGGCAAACTCCTAGGTCCCCCTCTCGGTCCTAGGAAGCAGCTCATGCATGTCCTCCCCGCATCCGCTAAGCACATGCAAAACTTTTGGAAAGACCCGCTAGATCTTAAGCACGGCTTGGCGGGTCTGGAGGTTAAGGATTTGGCAGCGTGTGGCATGGGCGACCCTCCCACCATCGAGCCCTCGATTGCCAGATATCTTAACCCCTCCCCAGGGGGGGAGCCTCGTACAAGGCCTTTGCTCTCGCGGTATGGGCTCTAAATGTTTCCTCCCTCCTCTCGGCCTACCAGGCTGAGCTGTTGGAGGATATGAGTTAACATTTGGAGAAAGGAGTGTCATCGCCGACGCTTTGGAAGGAGATCGTTACCGTGAACAACCTGGTCCTTCGCAACGCCCGCAAGGCCGTCCAAGCCGGCGGACGTTCTATGGCCCTATCTGTTGTGGGGGAATGCGCCCTCTGGCTCAATCTCTCTGGTCTGTCCGACAGCGAGAAAAGACGCATAGCAGGAGCCCCAGTGGAACCAGGCCAATCTCTGTTTGGCCCTGCTGTTGCCCTTATGCAACAACGGTGCAATGTTAAGAAAAAGGAGGATGAGGTGTTTAAACTGTGCCTGCCTAGAAAGGCCACTCCACATCAGCACCCCTCACGGCCCCCCAGGCCCCGGCCACAGGACGGCCGTACCATAACACAGCCAGACCCAAGGCTCGCAGCAGGCCACCCAGCCAGCAGCCTAGCCAGCAGCCCAACCATCCTCCTAAGCCCTGGGGTAAGACGTCTTTCGCTGCAGCGAAAAAGCTCACCCACTCTACCCCGTCAGACGGGAAGAGGAAGAGGCCTACCTGATGTTCAGCTCCAGGGGCTTCTCGGTCCAGGTTTTCAGGCAACCAGCCCATTGGACACAAGTTTCAGTTTTTCCCCCCTTTACCTAAGGAGAGAAAGTTCTCAACTCGAGGGCCCCTTTTCCCTCGTTCGGGTGCCCAACCTCAGTTCAATATGGACATGGCACAAGTTCAGGTGTGGTCCATAAAAAATTTCCCCTCCCAGCTTCCAGTTTTAGAACTGGGGGGAAATTCACTGTCAAAGAGTGCCCCACCACTATTGAAAAGTGCTCAACCACAGTCTCTTCACAGTTTGCACAAACCACCTCACACACATTCAATAAAGGTTCAAATCCCTGTGTGTGTTTCAAAAATAAAAACGTCAAAAATATCAAACACTGAGAGCGAAAGCTCTGCCAAGTGCTGTTGTTTTTCAGAAATCCTACTTTTCGCCATTGTATCACAAATGAACAATCCGGTTATATTGCCAGCCCTAGGCAACTTGCCGATGAGTGTGGGCTCTCTCACGTCAAACGTGACAGCCTGGCAGTCTGTGTCGGCTCCAGAATGGGTGATTCGCACCATAATGAAGGGCTACAGACTTCAGTTTGCCAGAAAACCTCAGTTTCAGCGGAGTTATCTTTTCTCACACTGAAGAGAGCTCCGCTCACATTCTGAAAGACGAGATCTCTTCTCTTCTCGAGAAGGGGACGGTGCGAGCAGTGCCTCCGCATCAATGTCATCAGGGTTTTTACTCCCATTATTTCCTGATTCCAAAGAAGGACGGTTCACTTCGTCCTATTCTGCATCTCAGATTGTTGAACAAACATTTAAGGAAATACAATTTCAGAATTTTAACCCACAACGTTCTCTCTCGTGCAGTAAAACCGAACGATTGGTTAACATCGATCGATTTGAAAGATGCTTTTTTCCACATAAGCATTTATTCTCCACACAGGAAGTTTCTTCGCACTCAGTCCAAGAGTGTTCTGTTTGTGTGCGGAAGCGGGGTTAGCCCCGCTGAGAATAGCGGGGCTCAAAATCCTGACTTACATAGACGATTGGCTGATTATAGCCGATTCGAGAGATCAACATGCAAAACACTGCCCGTGTGCTCGCTCGCATCACAGCGCTCGGCTTCAGAGTTGAACGAGCAATTTCACTCCCGCGCAGAGAGTTATTTTTCTGGGTCTGGAGCTGAATTCGGTTACAATGTGCGCGCTTCTCTCACAAGAACGTGTTCTCTCCTTAATGAATTGCCTCTCACAATTCAGAGAAGGAACGAGAGTACATTATCGCGCATGTCTCAGGCTACAGGGTCTTATGGCTGCGGCTATACATGTCCTGCCTTTGGGCCTTCTGAGAATAAGGGCGTTCATGAAGTGGGTTTTATCTCTTCATCTCAGCCCTTTAAGCGATCGCCGCCGCTCTGTCACAGTGACACGCTCATGCACAGTAGCGCTGCGCCAGCTCCTCACTGTGTGGAAGGCTCTGAATCACTTTCTGCCCCGCTTGCAGGGGCATCAAGTGCTGGTGTGCTGCGACAACACGACAGCTGTAGCATATATCAACCGCCGGGGGGGGATGCGCTCCTCCAAGCTGCATGCTTTTGCTTTCAGGCTGTTAGTATGGAGCAGGCGGCACTTCCTATCGTTACGGGCAACTCATGTCCTGGGCATACTGAACAGGGACCTCGCAGACCTCTTGTCAAGGGCAAACTCTCTCTACGGGGACTGGCGCCTCCATCCTCAGATAGTGGGTCTATTGTGGAGGAGGTTCAGCCAGGCAACCGTAGATCTCTTCGTCTCGCTCGAAAACGCCCATTGTCCTATGTTCTTCTCGCTACGGGATGAGGACGCACTGGCCCATCCATGGCCCAACGTGCTGCTCTACGCATTTCCTCCCCTTTGCATCATAACACCGTCTCTGGCCAGGGTGAGAGAATGGAGCTTGACCATGTTTTTGATAGCTCTCAGGTGGCCCAGGGCACCGTGGCTCTCAGATTATCCCTCTGCTGTATCCCCAGCCGTGGCCCCTCCCACTCCGCACAGACCTTTTGTCCCAAGTGAATGGGGAAATTTACCACCCGCACCCAGACAGGGTGGCCCTCTGGGCCTGGCCCGTGAGAGGGCCAACTTAAACACACTGGGGCTCCCCCACGTGTTGTGGCCACCATTCAGTGTGCCCCTTACGACTGTAAGTGGCGTGTGTTCGAAGAGTGGTGTGAAGGGCGACGGTTAACATCATATCAGTGCTCAATCACTGACATTTTATGCTTTTTGCAGGACCTTATGGATAAGGGAAGATCCTTGTTGCTAATGTGTCTTCCTCACTTTGTCTGATGGGTTCCTTGTGACGTATCATGCACCGCCTTTCTAGGTGACCGTCCTCTGGCTTTCAGGGCCTCATTGTAGTGTATTGGGCAATCGGGGAGCTGTCCATATCTCCCATAGGTGGATCTCGAACACGAGATGATGAAAGGGAACAATAGGTTTCTGATTGTAACCCCGGTTCTCTGAAACATCGAGTGGAGAGATCGACCAAGCTTGCCCCGCTTGCTGCACGAGAAGCGAATATGCTGACTGAGGTAAAAGAGCGCGTGCTAGTGTTTTACACACTTGGTAAGGGGCGGGTCCCTTACCGGGCATTGGACACGCGCTTCTGTCTGTCAGCCCAGACTTGGTGGAATTGGATGCTTCTGCAGAGGTCAGGTGCGGATACCCTTCCCATAGGTGGATCTCTCCACGCGATGTTTCAGAGAACCGAGGTTATGATCAGTAACCTATTGTTCCTCACGATTCGGACATCCAGGAAATGCACACTTTAGAACCATTTTAAACACTACATCGAGACCCATCTCTCAGTTCTCATCTTCTAAGTTCTCGCGCATGCGTCGTGGTGCTCTTCAGAGGCCCACACAGAAGAAAATGAATAGTTGAATAAAGTCTATATTTGTGTGTTTTTTTTGCACACAAAAAGTATTCTTGTCGCTTGATGAACTTAAGGTTGAGCCTGTAGTAACTTAGACTATTTTTAACGATGTTTTTACTAACTTTTCTGGGCTGGCAGATGCAATTACCTAGCAGCCTATGAAGGAGTGAGACAGCTCTCAGATTTCATCAAAAATATCTTAATTTGTGTTCCGAAGATGAAGGAAAGTCTTACAGGGTTGGAACAACATGAGGGTGAGTAATTACTGACAGAATTTTCATTTTTTGATGAACTAACCCTTTAAAATCGGCTGCAAGGAGACTTCCAAAACCTGTACCGAACTGTTATGGGCAGCCATCTCTTATCACAAGAACCAGGCATTCTTCAGCATTCTGTAATTTTTTGGGGTCGCATCATACCCTGTCATTGGTTCGTTTAAATCTCTTTGGTCCAGAGTTCGTTTGGAAGTGGACCGAGACCAATCTTTTCAGCGGTTTCGAATGGGCCTCGGTTCGCTTGTTTGGTGCGCGCCAGGGTTCAGATAGCAGCATTCACACTTATTCAAATGAACCGCACTAACATTGCAATCGTACCAGAGTTCATTTCCATAGAACCAAGCCTGCCAAGTGAGAACACACCTTAAAAGACACTACAGCTCACTTTAAGAAAATTCACATTGTTAAAAAAATGGGTATATTGGCTTATTTTAGTTTTTTAAATGATTATTTCTTTCATTACACCGATTATAGGTACAAACCATCACTTCCATAGTCTTTATTTCTAAAAGCTCAGTATCTTACACCATTATCCTGTGTCAGAGCAGGCAAAACAAACATTTCTATGAAAATCACCTGATTTAGAGACCGTGAAGCACATATGAACCTCAAATAACAGCCATGTTTTAGTTACGTCTCACTATCCCCTTTTTGTTTTAACAGGAATTCAGCTCAGCCAGTAAATACACAGTCTTGCTGATGGACGGCGAGCAGGGAGACGAGCGCGGTGGAGATTAAGAGGTGGACTGACTACACGGACGACAGTCCAAATTGAATTACAAATTAAACCTACAGCTTTCGTTTCATGCAGCACTGAAGGACCCAGATGAGCCCTTTGAGAGCAAAAACCCATTTTAGAGCAACCCCTCCTCTTCAGGACTGAACTGAAAACCTAGTGGGAAATTACAGGACTATATTTAAAATAAAAGAGGAAGGATGAATGCTTATAACTAATACATTTTTTGGGGGGTTAACATAAAAATTAAAATGGATCCTGCTCTTGCATACATCATAAGTTGAGTGCATTTCTCGTTTGCTTGATTGCAAGTTAAGTGGCGGGAAAGTGTAGAATCAGGGAAAAGTGCCACAAGATGAATGTTCTCCCTGACTTTTAGGGCTTCCTGAGCTTTCCGAAAGAAAGCTTACTGCAGCTGCTTTACTGAGATCTCTGGTCAAGTGAAGGGGTCCATGACCTGCATTGTTCAAATCTCACAAACCTTGGTTTTATGTTTTTAACTTGTGTTGGCCGTCAGTTCTGGTGATTTGTATTCAAGGATAATAGCCGCTGAATAATGGCCTGCAACCGATCAGAACCTGACAGTTTCGGTTTGATATTTCTCTGTGCTGCTTTAGGCAGGAGTCTCCCATTTTTTCTCACTTATCCTTTGGACTTTTTTAAGCCACTCCTTTGGACTGATGTGCAATAGGAATTAAAGTATTCCTCCTAATCTCAATGTTTCAACAACAGAGACTGCTGCAGCTTTGGGTTGAGCATATATCTAAAGGTAGTGACATGAATTGCTTATTGATTTAAACTGTGTACCATCTTAAAAACAATAAAAGACTGCATTGAGTCAGTTTGGAGGACATTGTGAATTATGTTGCTTCCCAGAAAATTGTAATTTCTTCAGTATTATTTTCACCATTTGAAGAAATACCACAGAAAGCACATTTGCCATGTGCATTCTGAGCTGATGTCACGTTTATAAATAAAATGAGTGTCACTTGGGTCCGAAATTAACTTTTTGCCAAACCTGCTAACATTGTGAAGAAATGGTTATTTTGTATAATATGTATAATACAGCTTATAATTTTCAACAATTAACAATAAAGGACAGGTTTGCTAGATATTGCATTTAACATATATATATATATATATAATACTTAAGGTTAATATTGTGAAATGTTATTACAATTTAAAAAAGCTTATTTTTTACGTATTAAAATAATAATTTTTAATTATTATACATTTCTGTGAATTTCAGCCTCATTCCAGTCTTCATTGTTGCATGATCCTTTATTCAGCATACTATAAAGTAATATTTAGTACATCATACTGGATGGATGGATGGGTGGATGGGCAGATAGTAAGATAAGTTGGTGATGATAGATAAATAGACATAGATACTGCGTTAAGTCATGTAAAGAATATCAAAGCTAAGTGTATTTGTACTCATTTGACACTTAGGGAATATTCATTTTTGTCCCTAATGCAGGCTCCATCTTAACTCCAAAGCTCTGTTTCTCCTAGACCATTGGCATACTTTGAGGTCAAAGGACACCAGTCATTCAGTCTGACTTTGGCTGGCCACTGTTCAAAGGACCCAGAGCCTTGATACTGCTAGGAATGATGTCTGCAACACCACCAGCACTTAGTATTTGTGTATATATCCTATACAAGCTTGGGGGCTGGAGGTTTCTGACAATTATCATTTCCCATGAAAATTCCAGTGGAACGAAGTTTCATTAATGCCAGGATGTTATTAAAGTGGGAATGCTTTATCCAACAGGATTTTAATAAATAGTTCACCCTGAAGCGTAACTAAGTACTCAATTCAAAATATGTTGAGAGGCTGGTGCAGGTTTATTCTGGTTAATTTAAGTTAAATTAGTAACTGAAGGGAGTTATACAGGAAGTTTTACTGACAGACTGTTTTTGCACAGATTGTGTCTCTGAACCATTTGACGTCACGTATCAAAACATGATAAATACTTCTCTGCTCATGCTGTGCGCCCCTTTAACACCCCCTTCATCCTGTGACCTTCTGCTGGACGGAGGCCAAAGAATGTGCCCTTCACCCCGGCCTTCCAGGCCTCATTAACTGAGCCCAGGCCCCAAAGGTTCGTCTCTGTTCTTAGTACAGCAAGCCTGACAGGAAGCAGACCGGGCCGTGGGATGCAGACGAGAGAACAGGAACTCAATGTACTCAGAACATCTGCATGTGGTGTGTCTCTTTGACATTTTCTCAGCATCTTTCGGTTTCTGCCTTTCGTATCAATCTATTCTGATCTGAGGAGTTCTCCTGTGGTGAACAGCAGCCTGGTCCTCATTCAGTAGCTGTTTATTGGGCAAGATTGAAGACAAAGTGAAATCAAAGATTCAGTCATACCCTAAGGGTTAGAGAGTCCAACTGGTAACCCAAAGGTTACGGGTTTGATTCTTAATACCAGCAGGAAATAACTGAGGTGACTGAGCAAGGCATCTAACCCTCAATCGCAGTAAAATGGCTGCCCACTGCTCCAGGTGTGTATGTTCTCTACTCCTAATGTGTGTGCACTAACTTGGATGGGTTAAATGCTTGGCTTTCACATGTCACTTGTTGGGGATTTTTCAGTGAATGTTATTCAAATGATAAAAACTCTTCGTCTTTGCAGTATCTTATCAAAATGAAACAACTTGCTCCTCCTCTGAAACAACTTTTCTTTCTGATGACATCATCAAGGCCACTTTTAACTGTTGTTTAAAGTGATTAGTCAAACTCTAGGATGAATCATCTGGTTTCCACAATCACCAAAAAAAAAAAGAAGCTTTTCCTCACTTTGAATTGGAAAATGGGTTCCATTTCTTGTTTTATGTTGATTTTAATAAAAAAAAAAAAAAAAAAACAGGGATTAACTTTTACATGAGCAGTTTTTATACTTCTCTAATGTTGGACTCTTCATACTTCTGATTCTGGACATGTGCAGATACACCGGATGTTTATAGTAGCATCCCAACATCCGCCTCACTGCGCATTTCTTTTAAGCCACTATTAATAGCTTAATGCTGCACATCCTCCTTTAGTACCCTTGAGTTTGAGCACAGCACATCTTTTTGTGTTCTGCTTTAGTGACAGGGTATTGATGACTATTTTTCCTTTCTTTCCCGGCACTCAAGTCAGATTTCCAGCTATTTTAGTTGCAGTTTTAGTTCCCTCAAATCACAAGAACGTATCTCCTTTATTTAACTTATTAAAGTTGCTGAAAGTTAAGCAAAATCAAAGATTATTTGTTCATTTTAGAAGTAGCCTAGCTTGCATTTATGCCCAGATTTCTTAGTGTACTGGAAGTGCTGGAAGGAGCATTATTGCATTTAGTATAGTGACCGAAGCTACAAGTTTTTAGCCTGATTGCTCTTGTCCTTTAACAGATTCCTAGGTTAACTAGGTGAAGTTGGTCACCATACATATGGAAGCCATTTTTGTGGCCCTAAATTGGCAACAGGGCATAGCTTTCTACAGAAACCAACAAACTGCAAGCACTTCTGTAGCCCAGATATATCTTTAAAATATTGTTTTTGGCAGAAAGGCAGCTACTCTTAGCAGTAAACAAACAATTGTTGAGGTAACGTAAAATATGATCTACTTGTGTTGCATTTGAGACTGTGTTATTGTTATGTGGTTAAATGAGAAAAGTGAGATTTGCTTTATTTGTCATTGGCATGTGATGCAACAATTCTTAGAACTTGGGAAGATTTCCCAGTCTCCCCTGTTTATGAAAAAGTGACTAAATTATGGTCCTTGAGATCTCGCAGCCACCCTGGTTTGGGCACAATTGGTTTCGTTCTCGGTCAGCATGCTCAAGAGTGTCAAAATCTAAAAATAAAGAACCAAACCAAGCCCTGGAAGATTGCAGGACAGTATGTGAAAACTGACCACTTGTTTAGGAGGAAACTGAAATACGTTGCGGTAAACTTGGAAATTTTCTTGTAAACTCTTGAGGGTGTTGAGGTCATGGCTTTGTATAAACAATAGGTGGCCTTTTCAGAGTCTCTCACACGCCCTCTGTAGGTGGGTCATGTTGTGAGATTATCCACTTTTAGTTTGATCTGTTCAGGCATTACAACACATGCTGAGGGACAAATGACTGCTTTAAAAAGGAAAGGAAACATTGCAAGCCTTGGAGTTTTACATTCTGTAAAGTGTTCAGGCAAGATTGAGGGCCACTGTCCTGCAGAGTTTAAAACACTTGAACCAGCTAATCAAGGTCTTCAGAATCGTCAAGCAACGATTGGACGGGGGCGGTGGGTTTATGGGTAGGCCTATGATATTAGACTACATAGCCTATAATAAAAGATAATGAATTTCAAAGCTGAACCAAACATTTTTATTCAAAGATCAACAGTCTGTCATTAGTCTTTAGTCTGCCACTAAAAAGCGGCATGTTGGGGTTCCGGTACACCAGCCATGTCAACGAAACGAATGAATGAAAATTTGCTTATCAATGCATATCTAAATTTGCACCTACATATCTTTGTAGAACTTCAAAAAAAAAATAAACAAAAAGATGCTGCACCCAATGAGCAGCCGGCGGGGGCTGGCTGCATGACGACTCAACCTCCACGGACAGTTTGTAATATTTTATCAGACAATAACTACTCAAGATTTTGCTTTAGTATAATTTTCGGGACAATTAGGGCCGTATTCGGGATTCGTGATAACAGCTTATATGTATAAGTTAAAAATGTATATGTTTTATAGAACTGCGTTTTGGGTGCCTGAAAACGTAAACTTTTGGAAACTGGTTTCAAAGTGCACGTTTTTGAAAACGTTCTCCATGTAAAGAACAAGAACGCAAATCTCTGAAGATGATGACGTCATGCACATGTGTATTACCTGTTCAATCTATAGTGTTTCATCACCATCTAATGGCCTGGCAGCAGAATACTGCGTTTTTAGTCGTTTCCGTGGATCTGTGTGAATGGGGATCTGTGGCGAGCAGGACGAGGCCGAGGGCCGTGGGAGAATGGCGCGAGGCCGGTGGCGTGATTGCTGATGAGCGACACCTGTGCGACGCACCGGTCTCGTATCTCTCACGGAGGAGAGGAAGCATAAAAGGAGGAGCGGCGATGGAGAAGGACGAGAGGTTTTTATTTGATGGTTTTGTTTCGGTTTTAATTTTCGTTTTGTATTTGTTTATTTATTAAAATCTGTTGATTGTTTGCCGGTTCCCGCCTCCTCCTTCCCATAACATCTAACCTTGCTACAGGATCGTTTTGACAATAGAGTGCCGAAGTTATGACATCACTTTGTAGGCCAAAACGCGGAAGTGAGTTAGCATTTTAGCACTTCCGGTTCCCTCGCCCTAAAGTCTATGGGTTTTTTAACGGGTTTTTGCTAAATCGCCTGAAATAAGGTCTGTGGTTAACAAAGCCTCTAAATATTTTCACGCTTTGATCTATGACATAAAACACACCAGTTATATCCTGCTTGTGGTTTTTTAAACTTTATTGTGTCTGCCTGTGGTTTATTAAACTTTATATAGGCTTCAAAATGTATACATTTTGGATTAACTTGTAAAGATTATCTTGATAGACAAAACGTGTAAGGGTCACAACTCTTTGTTGAACACAGATCTTATTTTTTGCGATTTTCCAAAAGTCTATGGGGAAAATGCATAGCTTTTCGATCGAGGGAACCCATGCGCCGCTAAGAGTTGTCCTACAAAGTCACTCCATAACTTCGGCACTCTATGGTGTCGTATGTACGCGAAAAACTTTTAAGCATATCGTTGTCGTGTAAGCGTACCCTACAGTAAATGTAAAACACAAAATGTTTGTATTCAATATCTTTAAAAAAATGAGGAAATCAAGATTTTGTACTGTTGTTCTGAACATTATTATTTGTGTGTGCTAAGGTAAGCTTCACTATTACTATTGCTTATACTTAGGTTCAGTAAAAATCCCTATCTTTAAGTGGAAAGACAGGAATTTGTTCTCACACTGTTTGTGCCTGGACATGATTACTTCAAATTGTGCTGCTTATTAAGGGAAAAATGTGCTATTAATTTTCTAAGCAAAGTCATACAATTTTTATCTGTCGGTAATAAAATGTGGAAAAATACCATAGGTCTACATTGAAGGAGGGATCAAAGCCATATCTAGAGACTATAATATCACAGAGACCTCGATTAGGTGGTTCAGGTGTGTTTGATTTGGATTGGTTTACTAAATCACCTAAAATATCATAAAGACTACATAGAAATACCTTTAAAACTATTTTCAAGACTTTTAGGTATTGTCCTTTGAGTTTTGCACAGGCAAGGACCACTTATATTCTCGTTGGATAATGTACAAATATTTGTAACGTGCATGTTGTCAGCTCTTTAACAGTGGTACTGTGGACTTTGTTATTTTGTTTAAGTGTTTCAGTTTTAATTTGTTTTCGTCTGCAATTGCTTGTTGTAGTATCTTTGCCTAGTGGCCAATCCAGGGCATTTGTTTTTAAAACGTTGTCTCAAGTGTTCACTTAGATTCCCATCTTCCCCCGTCTGTCTATTTATCTTTCCTTTTTTGGAGCATACAGTCTTTGTTTTATCGCTCTATTTTAAGCAGTCTCTTCAGATTTTCTCATACGACTCCTCATATTTTCTTCCTTTCCTTTCTTTTGCAGCTATCAGAATAATAAAAAAAGAATTCCAAAGTCCAGACAGAATCCTATGTTAAATCCCTTCCTTTCCATTTAGTTCCTAATTAATCTTGTCAGTATAGTGTGTTGTCTCTCTGTCCGCTGTTAAAAAGCTTGAGCTTGAAAAGTCTCCCCACACCATTAGCAGATAGTGAGTTTTGCATTAGCAGTTTAGTGAACAGAATTATATCTGCCGAGGCCTCTGCCAGGAGGACGTTCCTGCCAAAAGTGCTCGGCAGTTAATGGCAATGGCTGTTTTTTAGTTGAGCGCATTTTGGAGGTTTTTCCTACTGCGATCACTTCAGGTGTTTAAAAATGTGTGCATGCTAAGCTCATCGACTTCATGGGGTGCCAGAGTCTGTGTACCAGACAAACTAATTTCATTAGAAACAGTCCATAGATCATTCAGGTGTCTATTTGCATAAGGTGATCCATTACTTCTAAAAAAAAAAAAATGTTTGGCTTCGCTTTTTTAATAAATCCAAAAATGCTTGTGTAGCGATGGTTTTGTCTAAGCTTATCTCGAAATAAGAATGTGAATTTTAAGGTGAAGTGTGCAATTTTATTCTTTTTATCTGGCCAAGTAAGCAACATTGGAGCGGGAATACCTGTTTGGATGAACAGTGAAGGTTGGGGAGTTCTGAAATGGTCATTAACCACTTAATTAAAGTAAAATTTGGATTATTAAATTGACTTTTCTGGTAAATGTTGTATTGAACCTCTTTGACTTTCATTGAAATGTCTTCTTTTGTGTTCTGCAGAATTAAGAAAGTCTTACAGGTTTGGAACAACTTGAGGTAAGTAAATGATGACAGAATGTTCATGTTTTTTCTTTAGGATGACCTCCTCACTCTGTCAGTTTGAAAATTAATTTGGAGCAAGTTTAATCATATCTCTTTTTTCAGATGCATGTGATGTTTTTTTGTTTTTTTAAATGGATCTATTAGTTGAATTACTAACTGCTTAGTAGGCTGCATATAAACATAGTGTTACTTGACTGACCTGCTAATGTGTTTTTTTTTAGAATTTTCAATTGATGATGTTTCCAGGTAGGTCTCATGGGGACCTGCGATCTCTGAACAACAACATGGAACTCAGGCAGAAACTATTTATGTACCTGAGAAAGTTGTTAAAGGGACTTTGGCATTCAGTAGAGACTTGGCCTATGTGTGCATTCAGACAGAGAGAGAGAACAGGAAAAGAGAAGGGAGGGAAACAAGAGGGGCTGAGGAGGCACGAGTGGAATTTGCTTTAAAAGGGGAACGATTTAATAGTCCCACAGGGCACCCTGTCACCCCCATCCCCCTCCTCTCTATCTCTTATCCTCTTTTGAGAAAAGAAAAAATGTCCTTAGGAAAACTGAAAACATACAACATAAATTGCCTTAGAGAGGCAGAGATAGAGTTTGACTCTCAGAGGCCTTATCAGGGTAAATCGTCTCTGAAGGGGCAATTCTGTTCACACAGGTTCTCAGTTACACAGCCTAAGCCCAGCGGCTACACATCAACGCTGCCAACTCGCATACCAGCTCAGCCCAAAGCCCCGCAGAGCTGTGGCTTCCCTTGCTGGTTGTTGTGGTCTGATATGCCATTTAATTTCCTGGTGAATAGTCGTGGTTTCAGCTGGCCTGCTCTATAAGAATACTGGGAAAATATGAAGTCAAGAGAAGCATGAGAAATCCTTTTGAGGTTGGAAGAACTGTAAGAGTTCCATGTTCTGCACTGTGGCTCCTAGAGACAATGTATTTTGTTTCTTTGTTTTCATGTCTAAGCCATACTTTGATCATGAATCTAACAAAAGGTCACATTTTGATGATGTGGTGCAAACTATAGGAAAAAGAACAATTTCAGGTTGTGAAGTGTTTTGAGTGTTTTTTAGTACTTTAATATGCAGTCACTAGGAAGTGTTCAGGGAGGTTGCTTGGGCTTTGCTAAGTGATTACTTTGGTGGTATGGTGTTTTTGGGTGGTTACTAGGGCATTTCTAGGTAATTTCTAATATGTTCTGTGTGGTTTCTAGTGCATTACAAGGTGATTGCTGGAGTATTCTGGGTTTTTAGGGAATTGCTAAGTGATTACTAGAGTGTTATGGGTGATTGCTATGGCATTGCTAGAGTATTCTCGGTTAATGGGGATTTGCTAAGTGATTACTTTGGTGGTCTGGTGTTTTTGGGTGGTTGCTAGGGTATTCTGGGTCATTAGGTAATTTTTAAGTGATTGTTTGGATCTTATGGGTGGTTGCTCTGGTATTGCTAAGTGATTGCTTGGGTGTTCTGGGTTGTTGCTATGTCATTGCTAAATGATTACTAGAATGTTATGGGTGGTTGCTACTTGCTAGGGCATTGCTTGGGTATTCTGGGTTAATAGGGCATTGTTGAGTGATTACTAGAGTGTTATGTGTAGTTGTTTGGGCATTGCTAGGGCATTCTGTGTTAATAGGGTGTTGCTAGGCAAGTGCTAGTGTGTTCTGGGTGGTTGCTAGGCATTGCTAAGTGATTCTGGGTGGTTACTAATGTGCATAGATATATACACTAGATGTCGCTTTAACTACGGCAGTTCATTGGAACGAATGCGTCAATAGAGCCGCCATCATGGAACAGGGGAGCCCCTCCTCTTTAATGCATCAGCGTCAATGTAGGAAAAGGTCTAACGGAAATAAAATCACCATATAAATCATCATGAATGCAATTTTCTAGTTTTTTTGGTTCGTTTCAACGGTCAGGCATGTATTTATCATTGAGTCCAGAGACATTTTAAAAAATTTACAAAATTTCACATTCTTGAGTAATGTAATACCTTGCTGTCTGGTTTTTAGATTTCGTCCGTGTGAACATCCTTACGCAGCACAAAAGTCCGGCATCATCCATGAATTTGAAGTACACGCGTAGATAGCAGCGTTACCTAGCTACTTCCTATGACAAGACCTCTGTTCCAAGATGTCGGAGGTTTTGACGCATGCTTAGAACCCCAAGGCGACATCTAGTGTATATATCTTTGACTAATGTGTAGCTATGTGATTTGTAGGGTGTTCCAAATCTCTGTATTATTCCGATCTCTAGATATGGCTCAGGTCCCTCCTTTAATGT
Organism: Gila orcuttii; assembly: GCA_026230005.1. Taxonomy (NCBI): domain Eukaryota; kingdom Metazoa; phylum Chordata; class Actinopteri; order Cypriniformes; family Leuciscidae; genus Gila; species Gila orcuttii. The sequence goes on from JAPDVR010000021.1 coordinate 27,783,542, forward strand.
ACGTCTATGGGAATCTACATCTATTTTCCCCCATTTTATCGTCCACCAGACAAAAATCATAAATCTTATTCTTTAGAAGAGCACTAGCACACCTCTCCTCAACAAACTGCATGATTTGAGACATCATTTCATGTTCTTCTAACACTAAAAATGAGCTATTAAGGAATAAAAGTCAGCATACGTCTGTTTACAGTCTGAAAGACAGAACACTTGAGCACAATGGTGTGTGTGTTTCTGGGAATAGTAGGGGGTGTTGGCTGATGTCCTCTAGATGTTGGCTTGGCGAGTTGTGTACATTTGGCTGACTGTACGCGTGCTGCTTTCAGAGTGCTAATAGACTTTTGATTTAATAGGCATATTCTCACCTTTGTTTACGCTTGTGTGCTCACGAGAGACGGATGAGTGTGAACTGGCGAACATGTGTGTGTGTTTGAATAAGAGCCAGGAAAAGGGGAAGGGCCTCGAGTGAGCGGACAAAAACAGCTGCTCTTGTGTGCTCGGGAAACCTCATCCAGAGAGAGGGAAGAGAGGAGAGACGGACCAACAGGGTCCAGATCTCTATATGGGTTGCGCCCTGTGTGCGGATAGCTGTGGGGACGAGCCAGATCCGGTACCCGTGAGAGGGTCTCTAAGGAGGGAGAGAGCAAAGTCCAGGGGAAACATGAGGCTGACCAAGGTGGGTACTTCTAGATTCTGTTTCAGAGTGATGAACGTGTTTACTTGAGTGCTCCCATGTCGAATGATTGTGGTGAAACCCATGTGAGGAGATGTCCTGAGGCTCAATTAAAAGTTTCGCAAGTTGTTGTTATGAGAGAAGACAAAATAGCCCACTCCCAAGTGTTTTGACTTGGATCTCTCCCTCGATTTAAGTCTGTGGGATGTTTTTTCACTAATTTTATTCTACACAATGTAAAAAAATCATAAGTCTGATCTCTTACAAAAGTAATAGCACACCTCTCAAAAAGCAGCATGGTTTGATGTATCATTCTGATGTAGCACAAGTATTGTGGGATGAGTTACACGCTGAAGTTGAAAACTTAGGATTATGGGTCTCTACAGATCCTTGTGTAAGGATAAGCGTTTGTGTTCTGGAGTAACACTGACTCCCTGATTGTTGACACTGACAAAGAAGGGCTGGAAAACTTGAGGAGGGCTTGATTGTGTGTTTACATGCCTGAGAGTGAAAGTCTGTAATGGTCTGGTCCCCGAGGCTCGTTCACGTGCAGTGCAGCGTGGGAACTTTGAGCCCTCTGTATGATGTCAAAAAGTTGTAGTTAATCCTGGGAATCATTAAATGACTCTCCCAGCATTTATTCAGCAATGACTCTTTCATATTTCACCACAGATCTGGCATCTGTGCCCAAACACACTTTTTAGCCATGTCACTCTGGGATTGCAAAAGAGTCCATCCACTGTCCTGTTGATATTTTAATAGCAAACTTGCATAAGGCTGTGGCGTATTTTGAATGCTTCCTCCTACTACTGTAACCATAATGTTTGTTTTTACAGACATTTTTCATTTTAATACAAGCCCAGTTCGCTCTCTTTTGCTGTGGTGGCAGAGTTTAATAGTAATACTCCTAAATCAGTGCATGATCATGTCACGTAGAAAAGGATTTTGGTCTGCTAATGAGACTATAATGAAACACTATGTTATGCAACCATATAACCCATTTATGATGCTATCTATCCAACAAATCTGACATTCATCTAATGTTTTAAAGCCCCAGTGGAGCAACCATGGTTTTGGTGTGAACAGCCCATGGTAATGCTTGATAGATCAATCCTTGCAGGATTTGAACCTATGACCCTTCAGATACTTAATCACTAAAGGCTGGCCCACACTAAATGATTTTTTAGATCTTATCAGATTTTCAAAATGTGAGAGACCACAAACATGACGATAAAAAAGCATAGATTTAACGGGTTTTTTCCTATAGTTCATGAAGTGCCGCGATGTGACCAAGACAGCACACACTCACTAACAGAATCCATTCACAAACAAGCAGAGTCCCATCTGTTAACACGGGAAATCTCGCAAAGTCTCTCCCATCAAACGTGACTTTAGAGTAAACAAATATGGCAGACGACGGGCAAGAAGAAATACCGATAACAGTGTTTGGACTGCTTTTTACAGAAAATTTGCGAAAAGAAAAAGATTTGGATGAAGTTGTGTTTTTCTTCAGTCAGCTCGCTTCCGATTGGGTATCGTTTCGTTCCACGTGACAATCTACATAGTGCATGTGTGTTTGTCCTCGAGGTTCCCAAGGATTTTCTGATTCTCCAAACCCAAGTTCTGTTCCATTTCCAAAGGGACCATCCAGGAGTATCGTTTTCCCTTGGAGACAAAGAAGAAAGACAAAACAACACAACTCAAAAACACAAGGATGAGGCCTTGGTATCCGTGAAACTAAAACATTTTAAATATCCAACATTTTGGATATTTACAATTCGAGATTGAGGCGACTCCAACATTCTTCCGATTCAATCCCTCTTAACACACATCACACCACAGGAAAATCTGATAAAATAATCTAGATATCAAGATAATCGGGACTTTACCTAGGATTGTCGGAAGGGGAGAATTGGGCCCAAAATCGGCCTAATTATCTTGTAGTGTGTGGGTGTCTTAAGCTGCGCCCATGTATTACTTACTCGTCACATCAAATCAATTATTTGTGCCCTTGCTCTACATATTGCATTATTCGTTGCCCTTGTCTATTTATTGTTTTTTTTGTAATTTAACAAAGAGGGGTTTTAGCTTGTCAGAATCTTGCCCTCACTGAGCTGCTATTGTCTTTCTTAGTGTCCCGAATACCAAGGCCTCATTCCTGTGTTTTTGAGTCGTGTTGTTGTGTCATTCTTCTTTGTCTGTAAGGAAGAACGATACTTCTGGATGGTCACTTTGACATGGGACAGAACTTGGGTTTGGCGAATATGAACTTTGGTATATCTAGGACTTGCACGTAAAGCCAGTTTCTCTTGCTAGTTCTAACCAGTGTCTAGAAAACCGCTGTGCTTTGAGGCGCATTTGAGTTTTCGGTCTTCGGCAATCTAAAAACATCTGTTGTCAAACAATGTCTCTTTGTTTATCTTTGCTCAATGGAACTTATGGTATATTCCTAGAATATCCATGGAATGACAGAAACTTTAACAAGCGCTAGTTTACTGCAGCCATAATCCACAGGCATCCACTATAAACACCACACAGGAAAATGCCTGGTCAATGTATAAATAGGCTGTTTTTCCCACAGCGCAAGGAACACACACTCATGCATGCTGCTAGAATTAAACATATACAGAGACATAAACATGTTTTTTTGCACATACATTTTAAATGATCAACAAACATGCTTGAAAGTTTGTGCCATCCATATGAATGATACGGCTGGTTAAAGAGATGTGCAATTACATTTCTGAGCAAGTGGACTTTAAATTTAGGCAATAGAAACCTACCATAGCCAGAACACCTAGTAACCGCATAGCAACATGTATTCAATCACTTGGAACACCTTACCAACCATTTGGCAACACATTGGCTATACCCACAACATACTTGCATCATGTTGGTGAGTTTTGCACACAAACATTGCAATTCTGGAAGCATAAATCAATCTAAGTTTCTACTTTCTATGTTGCTACTGTATCACATTCCTTCATACTCAGATGAAACAGAATCAGATTGGGGCACACACCTCCATCAAAATCATGTGTGTGCAATGAGGAATGTGACCTGGAAACACTTGAAAGGAAAAGGAAAGCCATCCCTGTCCTTTTAGTGCCACTTCATCAAAGCGCCAGTGTACTGGGGTCATAAAAACAAATCTCCGAAATCCCTCTGTTTGCTTTCCTTCACCGTTCGGAATACCGCCCTGACAGACTTTACGGAGTTTACGGAGTACTGTAAATGTTTTGGGAGCGAGTTGGGAAATGGGCAAAGAATGAGAAGAGGGATATGATTCAGCGTTTCATAAAACTCATAAAAAACACATAACAATCAGTGCACTACAAATCAGTTCTGCTGTAGGCATTTATGTCCCAGATTTTTTTATTACCCCCTTTTTTAACCCCTGACAAATATTTTACCATTCATTAAAAATTATATTTTTAAAAGTATGATCAACACAAAGTAATCACAAAACTAATTTGTATAATCATTTGTCATTTGTTTCACAAATTCCACATTACTCCCTCTGTTGTTGGCGTTTCCATCATTAATAACCATTTTGTCTCTTAAAGTTTGATCATGTTTACCAATGAGACAAAAGTGCCAGTGAAGAGCTTCAGATTAAATGTGAGACATGATGTTGTAAGAAAACAGACGGATATCAAGTTAAATATCACTTGTTTAATTGTGCATCATTTCCAACCAAGCTGTAATTTGGTCAATTGATGCCAAAAAATATGCAAATATTATGTGATGATCTGTATTTAGGATACATAAAATGGCAGAGGCTAATTTCGCAGATAGAACAGCATTTTAAATATTCCACAGAAATCCATTAAAAACAGAACATTATTTGACACTGTGGTGGATATGATCATGGCTTTCATAAAATTAACAGCATTTTTCTTTACTTTGTTAGTGGACAAATAACAAGGTGTTTTAATATATATATATATATATATATATATATATATATTAGGGCTGGGCAAGTTAACGCGTTATTATCGCGTTAACGCATTTATTAATTAATGCCGACAAATTTTTTATCGCACGTTAACGCAGTTTTTTTTATTATTATTATTTTGAAAGTCCGTTGCTCACTGGCTCTGAATACACATAGGCCTACAGTCAAACCATGATCACAGGAGGGGTGGGATGTTGGTCAGCCAGCAAATAACCCACCCAAACAAGCAGTGGAGAGAGGCAGGTTCTCTCTGGTGAACAGTTAAAGGGTTGCGCTCCGCGAGTGAATGACAGGCGCTCTATGGATAGTACCTATAAAACCTATAGATAATAACTATTTAGATTCTGGAAACTCACTAACAGCGAGCCGAGGATCAGTCTCTCTTTTCTAATGATTTGTTTTGCGCGTCCTTTATAAAAAGTTATAGACAATTCAACTTCGGCAACGAGCGGGCGCGTGCGTGAGGCGAGCATGACCGCAACAGTTTCACAGGAACGCACCCGCTTGTCGCTGCACCTTGTGCTCGACCACTTCACCTCACTCTTGGCTGATTTATACTTCTGCGTCGGACTTACGCCGAAGACTATACGCTATAGACTACGCGTTGGTTTACATTTATATCTCTACGTCGTTGACGCGCAATTACAGATAGAGGGAGCATGTGAAACCCGGGGAGCGGTTCTAGCAATCACAGCGCTTGCGGTACGCGTAGAATTGACGTTACATTTTTGGAGAGGTGCACGTCAGGGTACGCCGAAGTGTACGCGCGCTACACAGCCACGGCGTGAGTATAAATTGTTTTTTTACTCTGTTTAATGTAATCTTACGTGGGAAACCATGGCATGACCAAACCTAAGCTAGGCCTACTATAAGTAACGTTGGTCGACTTATATAGTAGTGATCATGACCTCTGACTACTACATAGACTGTTTCTGCTGCTCCCTGATAAAAGATACCTGTTGATACCTGTTCAGAAAAAAAAACAAGAAAACTGGACTTGTTTTAACAAACTAGATAAAAGGTAATGCCCTGGCAGTGGCAAATAGCATTGTTTAAATATTTGATTTGATTACATTAATGTTTAAGTTGAGATTTGAGATTACTGTGTAAAGGGAATACTGCTGGTATAAAAGCACCTTATTTGTTTAAAGTTATTGCACTTTTGTGTATATAGCAATACATTTAAATCAAAAGTGCGCAATACACTACTTTAGAAGTCATTATTCAATTTTGCGCATAACAATGCGATTAATCGCGATTAATCGCAAGAAAATCATGCGATTAATCGTGTTTAAAAATTTTAATCGTTGCCCAGCACTAATATATATATATATATATATATATATATATATATATATATATATATATATATATATGTGTGTATTTTTTTTTTATTAAAACACCTTGTTATTGATTATTTTCTAAAAGTCATCAAAAGTAGACCCATTCCTGTCCAGCTCCTGTCACTCTGGAGTCTGCATACTCTCGAGTCTTCATATCTTGTCTCCAGCAAGTTTCTTCTTTGACTCACTCAACTCTACCCCCCGACATTCAGTCCATCCTGCCTCAGTCTCTCTCTCTCTCTCTCTCTCTCTCCTTCTCTCTCTCTCTTTCTCTCTTCTCTCTCTATCTATTTCTTTCCTTCCCTCCACAGCTGTATTTAATCAGCCTTTGGCTCTTTCGTACCCAGTCATTCCTGCACTCAGTCATTCCTGCACTCACCCCTCCCTCCGTTTCCTCTTTCTGTATGTTCTCATCTCTCTCTCTTTTTCTTTCTCCCTCTCTCTCATCCTCCTCTTTTTTTAATAATGTTTGTGCTCTCCCTCTAACATTCCATCAAAAACTGTTGGACAACATTACATCACCACACGACAAATATGTGTTTCACTACATCCGAAGCGCATTCATTTGAAAAGGGCCTACAATATAAACATGTCTACGCGATGGCTTAGCCACAGGTGTTTCTAAATATCCAGGACTTCCTGTTTTGTTATTTTGAGTGATTGTAGGTGTTGCGGTAACACAAGTATCCTCTGTGCGGCAGAAACATGGCTCCATTGAAACATGGTTCCACCTCCACAACATATAAAATCAGAGTAAATATTGGATGTTTCTTCTAATCTACTACATGCATTTTTATGAACAGCAGGGTTCTTTCATGAAAGATTTCAGCTTTTACATTTTGTAAGGAAATAACAAAGGACAATGCCTTAAATGTCCTTATTTTTTGAGTCGTCATTTATTTTTTACTACTTTTCAACTGCCTTCATGCATAGATTTTGTTGTTTTACCCTCGTTACAAACACAAACTTCTTAAAATGATTTTTTATCATTTGTCAAATTATGCAAAAAGCTTATAAATAATATATTGTTAATAATAGCTATATTATGTATTACATGCTAATTGATGTAATAGTGTTTGGCGGGTTTGTTTAAATCGCTAACCTTAAATATGAGGACCAGGGGTGAAAATTTCATCAAAATGTTGGGGGGGACAATAAACATAACAATTCGCAAGAGCAATTTTTGAAGGGGACACCAATAATACAGGCAAAATTGTACTTGCAAGGATACGTGTACACCGAGGAAAGCCTTAACGTACTACTATTATTAGTGTAGCATGGAGACCGTTCCCTTATCCTTCTTCTCAAAGTTTCTTTCTGGTTTAATGAAAAAGCTGACTAAATTTACCAAAACAATTCTTCAAAACCATACATTTTTTTGTAAATAAGTTGTTTTGTGTAAACAACTTATTTACAAAAAATTTATGGTTTTGAATAATTTTTTGGTCAATTTAGTTAGCATTTTCATTCATTAAGCCACCAATGGATATTTTTTTACATACCTTTAGAACAACCGAATCAAGCCCAGTGTAGGCTATAGTGTATATTGTGTATAGATAATGTAGAAAAAGTGACACAATTTGACCCAACTGAGATGACGGGAACCATGTTTTATTTATTACAAAAAGTCGATTGGGGTCATAGACCCCAAAGATAAATGAGGGTTAAAGTAGCATTTAGATGTTTTTACACAGACAAATAATATTATGACGTTTTAAAAATAAAATGTTAAATATTTATATTTGAAATGATTTAAAACATGAAAAGATACTTTAAATGTGAAATTAAAACCGCCAGTAGGAGGCAGTAAGTAACTGTTAATGAGTGAGTCATTGAGATTCATTCAACTGATTGTTCAAAAAGCTGATTCATTCAGTAAGGAAACACCTCGGTGTGTTTCTTCAGTGCTGTGGCTTAGTTTTCAACTATTTTCGTTGGTAATATGGTGTCTAAAATGTACATCACTTAATATTAACTTCTTGTTTATTAAACTTGTATAAATCAAAATCACATTTGTTATCATGCTGATATCTGGAGAAAAACTGCACTCTTCGTGTGATATTATATTAGATTAACATATCATATTATCAACTATAATATTAAATGATATAAACCGACTAAATCATAGCGTTTACATGGTTCAATCGGAATGAAATCAATCCGATTGATGAATCCGAACACGGTGTTTACATGAACGATAAATAAAGTAATCGGGTTGATGTGCGCGTTTATATGTCACAAGATTCAAATCGGAATTGATTTTTTGACATGCGCACACTGCACGAATATGCCGCTGTTCGCGCATAACTATTCTCCTCTATTGCATAACTATTCTCCTCTATTGGTTCTTTATTTTTTTTAAACAGCAGACTTAATATTTATCCATCTCTGGTCATGATTTGGAGACGATGAGCATGAACCGCTTTGCCGTGCTGCTTATATTGATCACGCAGTAAAACCCCGCGCCCAAAACTAGTCGTCTATGGATGATAATCTTAAACAAGCATTGGTGGGACGTTGTCCTGCTTCACTTCACAGACGCTGAGTGAAATGAGAATTTTTTAATAACGGAACACTCATTTTATATTCACTTTATTCAACAGGAAGAACAGCTCGTTCCGTGCGTCATACGTCATTACGCTATTTCAACGTCTTTGCACATGCGCAGTCCTTTTAGTTTTGGTTTTCAATCCGATCAAGTGTTTACATGTTCTCTCGATCGGATTACAAAAGGAGTAAACCACCTCTTTCAATCGGATCTAAATTTCAATCGGATCGAGCTCAATCGGATCGATTAAGGTGTTTACATGAAGGTTTTTTTAGTCCGATTGAGCCGTCAATCCGATTATAAGTGTCCATGTAAAATCTAAATGCGCACCCGGACTAGTCTAATCTACAAGACTGACGTTAACGTTACATCACGTAGTGCGTAAACTCTATGGGTGTGGGTGGATATACTGTATTAAACAAGCTAGGTAAACGCAGACTGTATTAAACGAGGGTAAGTTAACGTTAAACGTTATAATCGCTAACATAGCAGACTACATCAAAAGTACATTGGTAACGTTACACTGTACACAATCATATATTTGTTTTTTGACATGATTTATTAATGACTCAGCATCATCTATATTAAAGAGAAAATAATCACTTCATCCGATGTTTAAAGTGAATAAAACATTGACTTACTGGAGTACCACAACTACTCAAAAACTTAGTTCATCTCTCCCGCCACCGGAATGTGTGTGTGTCAGTGGTGAGGTAAAAGGGGCGGAGACAGTGGACCAAAGCACTGTGAGGCAAGGGAGGGGGGACTCAAAATGTTTAAAACGGTTTTTTGTTGTTGCCCCGTTTGCATTTGTATTATTTTATTTCTTAAACAATTATTTTAAGAATATATCATTATTTTATTTACAACACACATATTTTAATTATATTTTAGGGGGGACAACCCTCAGATAGGGGGGGTCCTGACCCCCCCGAGATTTCCGCCTATGATGAGGACTAGAACAGAGAGAGAAAAAGAGAGACAGAAAAGAGGAAGCATGCACACTTGAAATGCAGAAGAAGGGAGCTTATTATTATTAAAAGTGAATTCTAGACACAGAAATCTCTTTCTTCTTCTCTCTCCTTGTTCTGTAAACAGTATATATTCGTATGCACATGGTTTGGCGAGTGGGACGGGACATGTTTCTCTAATGTTCTCAGTCTGTGGCTGCTCCAGGGCCCCTCTCTCCTCAAACATGTGCCCTCCACATCCTGTCTGCACACACTCTCATGGCCTCTGTGTCTGTCTTTACCCTTTCTCACTCTCTCTTAATTGGATTGCATCATTTACCCTCCCCACCGGATACTTTTATATCCTTTTCTATGTCTCCCCCTTGCCCTTGCCCTATCACTTCAGTTCCTGTCATCCCTCATTTTACATTGTTTTCTTGTAAAATTATTTTACATTGATTAACTTCAAACATCTTATCTTCTCTTCTTATGTTTTGTGATATGGCAGTATCAGTATTGTGGCTAGTAAAAAGTCCAAACATAATCGCTTGCATAATTGTTCTCATATTGAACTTTTGCACCAGACACCAAATACTTATCCCAAATCCTATTGGCTGTCAAAGAGTAATTAGCTGATGATGTGGATTTACTTTTGTAGAGGTAACAAAAGTTATCATGAGCTGTGTAATGTTTGAAGCGGACGTCATAACAGATGCCAGTAAACCGGGAAGATTTTTTTAAACGAGGCACATTCATTAATAATGGTAAGATCTTTATGGAAGCCCGTTTCCGCCACAGTTGAGTAAAAAATATAAATCTGTAAGTCATAATAATGAGAACCTTTCTCATAATTATGACTTATTATCTCATTATATTGAGAAAGTTTCTCATAATAATGACTTAGTATCTCATTATAATGAGAAATTTTCTCATAATAATGAGAATTTTCCCTCATAATAATATGGAAGCTATGGAAGCCCATTCCCGCCACATAAGAAAAAAAAATCGAGCATTCTTAAGTCATAATTATGACAAAAAGTCGAATTTATGACTTACTAAATCGAAATTATGACTTTAAAAGTCATAAGTATGAGCTACAAAGTCAAAATTTTGACATACTAAGTCGAAATTATGACTTTAAAAATCAAAATTATGACTTTCCGAATGGCACCCTCATTGTTCTGACGCGACCCGACACATGATGACTTATGAACAGATTAAGGAGTATTTCCAGTGGCGGTTCTAGACCATTTCAACTGGGGGGGCCAAGCTGGGGCCAGTTGTACTGTTAGAGGGGCCAGATTTAGACCTTACTGTTGTCATATAATTTTCTGCACTGCACTGCAGGCATTAACAGGCAAAATACCATGTTTATTATCAGTCAACAATGTATTTGCTTTTCCATTATATTTTTACATTTGCATTACATATTCAGTATTAGTCACAGTAACTGGAATTGACATGATGTCCTTCTTTCTCTTCATTTTGGTGAGATCTAGAGCAAAAGCAATGGGGACCAAGAAGCTTATTAATTCATTTACTGAAAATAACTGACTTGTAACTACGTCTTACCGTTTACGGGGTTCCTGCACACTTTTTAATGTCAAATTTAAGGCTTTTTAAGGCCTGAAGAAATCAAAATTAATACCGTACATTAGGGGTGTGCAATATTGACAAAAATATATCTCAATATTTTCAACTGCTCTCATCCAATTACCAGCTCCACTTGAAACTCCGCCTGGTGCTCGCGTCTCCACCCCACCGCACCCGCCCCCCTCCTGCGACATGAAATTGCGCGCATAAGCAGCTGACAGTCTATGGTAGCTAGCTAAGTAGCATATCAGCAATGGATAAAAAAAAAGACAGCAGCAAGCGTCCCCTGCTTGCCCCTACAGTAAAGTTAGGACGAAAGAGAAAGTCATTAGAGGAACGAGCAGAGATTAAAAAAAAATGTGAAGAACGCCGAACTTTGAGTAGGATGAATATAGGGTCCACCATTGACCGTTGGAGGAAGCTTCAGGAAGATCTGGGACTGAAGACTGAAGAATCGTAAAAATACGATTTTTAACATCGTATACTATAGCTTTAAGTCATTATTATATGGAAGCCCATTCCTATGGAAGCCCATTCCCGCCACATAAGAAAAAAAATCGAGCATTCTTAAAGCTATAGTATACGATTTTAAAAATCGGTCGAGAAAGCCTGAGACGTTAGGGAAGTTTTAAAAAACTCATCCCGCCCCTCCACACACACACACCCCTCCCCTCTGTGCTACCTGATCCCTCCCACCGGGAAACGAATTGAACAACGTCACTCAGTCAAGCTGTGATCACCGGTAGTAAACATCGGACACACATCATATGTAAAATTGCCTTTAGACACTTGAACTTAGTTGCTTCATCAACAATTCAATGTCACGTTTGAGTTCACGTCAACGCAAGATTAGCAACACATGAAATGTTCTAAACTCCCCACCACCATTAGTATAATACTACTAGTACTGCTAAGGTTTTCAGTAATTGTTATTGCAGCACACAGCGCATCTTGTTCAAATTTCGATCGGCTCGAACAGAAACCCGCTAGGCCTACTGAAATATATTCAAGGACTTCAAGAAATATAATTACTTTGACCCGTGATAGGCGATGCTAAACGGCTAACATTCCAATGCCGACCGGCAGCATGAGCAAGTTGTCAAACTGATAAAAAGCTATTTATGTAACACGTCACACCATAAAAGTATAAATAAATGTTTACCTGCTCAGCAAAAAGTCAGCCGTGTCAGCGTCGGTCTTCAGTCCCAGATCTTCCTGAAGCTTCCTCCAACGGTCAATGGTGGACCCTATATTCATCCTACTCAAAGTTCAGCGTTCTTCACATTTTTTTTTAATCTCTGCTCGTTCCTCTAATGACTTTCTCTTTCGTCCTAACTTTACTGTAGGGGCAAGCAGGGGACGCTTGCTGCTGTCTTTTTTTTTTTTATCCATTGCTGATATGCTACTTAGCTAGCTACCATAGACCAGGGGTCTCAAACTCAACTTAACTGGGGGCCGCTGGAGGTAGAGTCTGGGTCAGGCTGGGCCGCATCAAGTATTCCACAAAAAATAGTATTCAAGTAATCCAAAAAAAGGAGCACAACTGATCCAATCTTCTCAATCTTTATTATTAACGTTTCTTCTGAACTGTTCCTCTGAATTTAAACATTCCTTTCTGTACATGATTGGTTCTTCATGAGCTGTCCTTCTGACAGTTGAAGTTCATTTTACAAACTTTCTTCGTTTTTTCCTTATACACAACATCTTTGTGATGCTTCATTTTACAAACATTATTTTTCTTTTCCTTATAACACATCTTTGTGATACTTATATTTGCTCATGTCCTTTTTATTTTCCTTATACAATATGATATTGAATGTTTTTTTGGAAGGCACATTTCCATTTGACGAACTTTCTCGTAATAATGACTAAACATCTTGTAATAATGACTTAATATCTCATAATAATGAGAAACTTTCTTGTAATAATGACTAAACATCTTGTAATAATGACTTAACATCTCGTAATAATGAGAAACTTTCTCGTAATAATGACTAAACATCTTGTAATAATGACTTAACATATCGTAATAATGAGAAACTTTCTCGTAATAATGACTTACATCTCGTAATAATGAGAAACTTTCTCGTAATAATGACTTAGCATTTTGTAATAATGAAAAACTTAACATCTCATAATAATGAGAAACTTTCTCGTAATGACTTAACATCTCATAATAATGAGAAACTTTCTCGTAATAATGACTTAGCATTTTGTAATAATGAGAAACTTTCTCGTAATAATGACTTAGCATTTTGTAATAATGAGAAACTTTCTCGTAATAATGACTTAACATCTCGTAATAATGAGAAACTTTCTCGAAATAGACTTATTTTCTAGCACTTCTGCGCATGCGCAAAGCATTGGAGGAGAAGGGAGTGCTCCGCTAGCGATATCCGCTAGTCAAAGCCGTGTAAACTTATTGGCTATATAGGTTGAAAAAATAAAACCTAAAAAGAACGTTCTAAGAACGTTATTATTTGGTTCTCAAAAAATAACCAAACGGGACCCAACTAACGTTAGGGGAACGTTCTATGTTTGATGCAAGGTGATATTTTTTTTTTATTTTTTTATTTTTTTTATAAACGATCCCACATTTGACCATTTCAGACTATTCACAAACATGAAGTACTACATATAAACATTCAACAATACATTGCTTATTTATACGTTAGGATCTTTAATAGGTCTATGTCAGTCGTTACGTAGGCCTATTTTATACGGAACTTATTTCCTAAATGCATTACTCACACACGCATTTTACACAATGTTTGGGGCTTCAGTGACGGAAGCCACATTCACTTGGCTGTGCGATTCCCGCACATTGGTGTTTATTCTGCTCGTGAACTGATGGACTGCATTCATCACTTAGATTTAAGGCCATTCATTATGATCATGTAGTGTTTGAAAATGTTTCTAAATTGGTGGGTAAAAAAGATGAACAACTTGGCTGTTTCACCATTGAGTCTGGGATGTTCGGTATGGGTGGAAATAAACATTTTATTGGGTGTTTATAACTTGCATCTTTTCAAAAATGCATCAAAGGCGACATTTTAAGTATTTTAAGGGCGTTTAAATACTAGCCTACTTATCTTTACAACATTCTGCATGTCTAGAGCACTTGTGAATGCGACTTCAGATGTAACTCTATTTGTGACCACTTGATGTCTCTATTGTGCTTTCAATAGTTCTTTCTAAGTGACTTTTTGGCGGACAAATATGAAGCACACTGATTTTCAGACTGATATCTGACGACCACCATTGATTGATTAATTGATTGATTGCTTGATTGGTACCACAGTTTACGGTTGTAAGGACATCCTGGCCTAATAAAATATAATGTAATAATATTAAGTTGGTGATAGAATTAAGTCATAAATAAATGTTTGAATATTCTAAGCAAAAATGTGATAAATGTCTAAATGCATAATTATGCTGTTAATGAAAAAGTCATGCCATGGCATATGGTGAAAGATACATTGCAGAGCACGCTGCATTCATAAAGAGGCGCGTCTAATTTGCATTCCATCCAATCAACAATTGATTCGACAGGATGCAGCCAATCAGAAAAGTTTGCTTCCAGTAACAACATTCCACAGTGTTCTTTTCCCGCTGTAACTCCTCCCACACCGCCAGACTACGAGTTTACAGAGAGTAAAGAAAACAACTCCATCATTAGTCGAGTGCTTCTCCATTGAATCATTGGGAATGTAGCCCATGAAATCTTTAAGGAAACCCTTTTTAGCTGGAATATTCTCCAACAACATGAGTAAGGTAAAGAAATCTCATTCAGTATAGATAGCTATAAGAATGTCCAGAGGTATTGAATGTCAAGAAAAAAAAAAGATTAAAACAACTAAAATGAGAGTGTGATTAGATCTATTTAGTGTAAATGACTTGGAATTTATTTCTATGAAATAGTATTGAATGCATGTTATTCAAATAATATGTTGGGAGCGATCTGATACGTATTACAGCATCCTATAGAGTGCTTGTGAGAAAAGTTCTCTAGTTTGTGTGTTAATCTGTAAATAGATAGATAGTTTCGATCTGAGCTTAACAACACACTGTTTTCCATATGGTAATTAAATACACTTGTATAAGATGTACGGTGGTCTTTGCTGGTGTTGGTGCAGCTGCTCTCTTTCCATGTTCACTATCATGGCAAAACAGCATGAAGCATGTCAGACAAGATGTACAACAGGCAGAATGAGCGAAGTCTCATTCTCTTTCTCTTTCTAACATAACCACAAATGAAAACCTCATAAAACTCTTTAAAGTTTAATCACTCAGCTACTTAGGTCTGGCAAGAACTAATTTGAGCCCAGCGTTTGAGTTTGCATGTTTATTGCGTTTCGTCGTCGATATAAGTCTGAGGAAACGCATAGCTTTGTTTTTTCCCACTCTTTGCCAGGGGTGAAACTGCGCTGAAAATTGTAGCAGAAAGAAAGAGTCATCATATGACTTCACGAGCTGGTAACTAATAGTAACTGCGTCATCATGCATTAAACGCCTCACTAGAGACAACGGCTGAGTCTCAAAACAGTGAGCTCACTTCATACACAGCTTTAAGAGCATACATTACCCTGCACGATTTGTCAAAGTTATATTTTGAATAAACTTTCAGTAAAAAAAAGTCTCTCTCTCTCTCGCACACACACACACACACACACACACACACACACACACACACACACACACACACACACACACACAGTACAGGTCAAAAGTTTGGACACAATCCTATTTTTAATGTTTTTGAAAAAAGTCTCTTTAAGTTCATCAAGGCTGCATTTATTTAACCAAATATACAGAAAAAAATATTAATATTGTTAAATATTATTACAATTTAAAATAGCCATTTTGTATTCTGTTGCTTTAAAATATAATTTATTTCCGTGATGCAAAGCTGAGTTTTCTGCATCATTACTCCAGTCTTCAGAGTCACATGATCCTTCAGAAATCATTCTAATATGCTGATTTATTATTCATGTGGGAAACAGTGGTATTTTATAACCTTTGATACTTTTTTCAGGATTCTTTGATGAATAAAAAGTGAAAAAAAAGAACATCATATAGACAACATAGAAATATTTTGTAACAATATACACTACTGTTCAAAAGTTTGAGGTACGTAATTTTTTTCTTTCTTTTTAAAAAATAAATTAATACTTTTATTCTGCAAAGATGTGTTACATTGATAAAAAGTGATAGTATATATATATATATATATATATATATATATATATATATATATATATATATATATATATATTGTTAGAAAAGATTTATATTTAGAAATAAATGCTGTTCTTTTTAACTTTTTTTTATAAAAGAATCCTGAAAAAAAGTATCACATGTTCCAAAAAAATATTAAGCAGCACAACTGTTTTCATTATTGATAATAATAGCTAAGCATCAAATCATCATATTAGAGTGATTTCTAGTTCATCTTTTATCACAGGAATAAATTACATTTTAAAGTGTATTAAAATAGAAAACCATTATTGTAAATTGTAATAATTTTGTAATCATTTTTTTCTGTATTTTGGATAAGATAAATGCAATCTTGCATTAGAGCATTAGAGATTTCTTTCAAAAACATATATTTTTTTACATTTTCCCAAACTTTTGACTGGAATTTACATAACATTTTACAAATTGTTACATTTATTGTTACTTTTTTTCTCTCTCTAATGACAGCGTAGCTAAGACCAAGTCACCACAGTGTTGAAAGTTGAAAGCGTATTACCATGGTTTATTGGCATGATACTATCAATTTTTTTTATTAGCACTATACACTAAGTTTGTAGATGCTGTTGTCTTTGCGGAGGATGCAATGCTGTGAGTCAGTGGATCTGGTGGGAGATCATCACTGAAGGATGCTCTTCTGCTATAAAGCTCTGAAAACAGCCATTAAGCAAGACCACAATTTTGAGAATGTAGGAAAAGCTTTAATTTTTAATGGGTTGGTTGCTTGTTAATAGCTCAGTAATAGGTGATATGATTTGCCACCTACATGATAATTACTTTGTGCAGTGTGTGCATCTCTCTCTCTTTCTTTCACATGCTCTTTCAATGAGCTGCCAATTAATATCAGACCTCGCATGGACTTCCTCAGCTTACACATATATCCACCTGTATACACAAAGTGGATGTAATGCTAACTTTATTATATCACACTCCAACTGTAAAGTCTATGAATCGTTCTGCTTGAAGAATCGCAGTGTTTACATTGTAAAGGGAAAAGAGTTATAGATGTGTAAGCGAGCAGTACAATAGAAGTGTTACTTAGCAGCACACTAATAATTCTTGCTGTTGATTTTAGAGCAGTAAAAAAAAGTAATTACTATGTGATATAAGCCATAATCAGGGGGATTTCTTTACAAGCTTATTGAGCCATTTATGTATACTCATAAAATGAGTGTGGTTACTGATTAGTGTGTTTTACTTGGTTCTTTCTGAAGTTTCAAGTTTCACATCATATTGAAATGCTCAATCATAACAGTCTGAAAACCGACGGCCACGGTTAGATTATAGTGTGCGAACGTTTACTGACATGAAGGTTCACGTAAAAGTCAAGCCACAGGAATTCCCGATGAGTAATCGGATGTATGTGTGTTGTTGTAGTTTATCTATATATAATTGTATCGAGCAGCCTTGAAGTCTCTTGACTTTCCCTTAGCTTTCTCTTGGATTATATATAGTAACACGACAACATCGTGCAGTGGAGTAAGTTCTTGATAACAGTCTGCCGCTAATAGACTGCGGTGTGATTAGTGTGTGAAGTCTCGGTGACAGGCTTTCAGGAGGAAGTGCAAATAATAACCCGCACAATAGAGGATGTGCAGTTTAGCCCGTCATATCCTGAGGATGCTGGGCCGTAACCATCGTAGACATGGAAAGGGCGCACAACGTCCCCTCCAATATTCAATATATTCGTTTTTTGATGAGCAATTCTAGTAGTTGAATAATCCGATGTGCTTATTATAAATACAAATGGTTCGCTGTGAATGTTGCGTGTGCTGTGTTTTGGTCACTGCGCAGTTTGTTTGTCATGGAGACATATTTGATTAGCGCAGGAAGTATGTAATGGCGCTACGCTGACTTCATCACTGGAACAGGCAGTCTCTGTTCTTCCACTGCCTGTCCCACCCTGCACACGTACACACACACACACACACACACACTTATAAACACACTTGTATTCACACACATGGTTTCCCTTCACCACCCCTCAGTGAGGAAAGAGGCCTGTAACACTCTTTTATACTCCCCAATTGAGATGCTCGATATTTATTAACCCTAAAGGTTTGGTACTCATTGCTCAACACTCTCCAGGATGCTGTGCTCCAAATGGGAAAGTTCTAAGGCTCGTTGGGAAGAGATGTTCTAATACTTTGCTAAAGCAATCAGACTTTGATAAATATTTAAAACATGCATGGGATCAATGAAGGAGGGAAATTAATCGTCCGGGGACCAGAATGTTATTGTAGAGATTTTGTTTGTTTTTTTAAGATCTGTAATTTTACTGTAAAATACTATTAAAAAAAAAAGTCAAGCAAAAACTATGAATTACCATTATAATTGATGGTAAAGAAAAAATGACCCAGTGCAGCGCATATAAGATCTCCTGACCAGATCTCACGGGAAAACACAAATATGTTGTTAGGAGGTGGCGATTTCCGTTCTACTGTTAGAAAAAAAGTAATAGGCTAAGTGAGCTTACCTGTCTCTGGGGCATAAACAGATTGTACGAAAACGTATGAATGAGATCATACAAATTCATACAAATTAGCCACCAATTTGCCAAAATATAAAATAGTTATAAATTGCCATGTGATTTTGTTGAATGGACAGACCTCTTACGATGAACTCTTTTCAATCACGTGGCTTTCTTTTGTGCCACTTCTATTATTATGCATGGTGAAGGGATGGGTAGGGTTAAGATTAAGGGGTAGGGATAGGGTTAGGACTACATTTTCAGATTGTTCCAGGAATGCGTCTAACTCAGCAAAATCACAGTGACCCTAATATTAAAGATGGTTATCAGTACATTTTAATGTACAAAGCATATTTTGATTGTTCAAGTAGGTTGGTATGAACATTATTTCACTAATTGAAGCTACTGTTATTTACTGTAAATTTTACAAGACATTTCTGAGAGTGTAGAACACACTAGAAACTGCATCACACCTAGCCCATGTAGCTTTGTGGCTGTGAGTTTTGCACAGGCAGAAAATGTGAAAATCTAGTTGACTACATTCTGCAAGTGGGGGAAATGACAGGGTTTTAGTGCCATTACATCGAACGCCACTATAAACACCTTATCTGAATATTTTGGGCAGCAAAGCTAATTTCTCTGGCATTAAAAGCACCTTTTCAGCAAGTGTAGGTTTTAGCAGCAGTTAATCAGTTGCTTGAATATTCCCTTATTGGCTCATCACATGAGGAGCCGTTTGATGTATAAGATCTCAGTTCCCTTCCTCCAGCCCGCTGATGTTTATTCTTCTGATTTTCTTGAATTGTTGTTTGTGCCGGCTTACCGAAGCTTCTCTGTCTCTATGATTTGAAAAAGTAATGGGTAGCATCTGTTGCTGGACCACCATCGTCGTAGGCACAATTTTGTGATTGATAATGTGGTGTTTCGCAGATGCTTTTTGTTTATTGCGACCTCCAGGAGAATGATGGCAGGGACGGTCTCCTTGGGGCACCCTGGGCATCAATGCCATGCTGATTGGAGAACATTTGTGGTGAGATCTTAGCAATTCCCCAGTTTGTGGGCTGCTTCTACTTTACCTTAGAGGTCTAAATTCTTTACCATCTGGCTCCACCACCAACTTTTTAGATTTAGATCTTCAACTACAGCGACAGATACAGAATGTTTTATGTGTCTCAGTGGCTTGTTTTGATTGGTCTAGGGGTACGTTTACAAGACAACAATGTACTAAAAACGGAAACGTTTTTCCTTTGCGTCTTTCGCGTAAAGACCACAACGTTGGACAAAACGATACCCGTTTACACGGATCCAAGAAAACGCTGTATTCTGCTGTGAGGCCAGTAGTTGGCGAGGCCACTTTTCAAAGAAACACTACGTGCCTGTAGACCAGGGATGGGCAACTCCGGTCCTCGAGGGCCACTGTCCTGCAGAGTTTAGCTCCAACCCTAATTAAACACACCTGAACAAGCTAATAAATGTTTTCAGGATTACTAAAAAATATTTTTTGTCAGGGTTGGAGCTAAACTCTGCAGGACAGTGGCCCTCGAGGACCGGAGTTGCCTATCCCTGCTGTAGACTGAACATGTAATACGCATGCGCATGACATCACCGTTTTCACACGTTCACGTTTTTGTAGTTTACACGGAGATGATAACGGCATCGTTTTCAAAAACTTGCACTTTAAAACCCGTTTTAAAAAGTTTGCGTCCCCCAAAACGCCGTGTAAATAATCGAACGTGAAAATGGCTCATTAAATAATTCTTGAAACAAAAAGTAAAAAAAAAAAACATAAAACAGGAAATGATATCATAGAGAAGTCTTCTGAAGGCTTTTTTTTTTTTTACGTCTAGGCCCATTTCTTTTTTTTTTTCATTAAAAATGTTTTTCAAAGCTATTTGAAAACCATCTGAAATTTAAAAAATATTTTCCCTTTTTTTTTTATCATGAGCACTTGTATATGTCAGTGACCCCTAAATGTCAATCTGTGTTTATGTTCCTGTAGGGCTTTCCATTTAGAGCTTGCATGTACCAATGTTCAAGTTGGGCTGGAACACAAAGTTCGTTTCATTGCAGGATATTGCGCACAATGTGAGGATCTGTTGAAGCTAGAGCTATTTTTGGAAGAGAAGAGAGTGCAGAGGTGAAGAATCATGGGAAAATTGGTCCGAGGGTGTGCGTTTCACCAAAAATACAGACTTCCCTCTTGCTTTCTGTCATTTCTATGTCTGTTTATGTCCAGATTGTCTGTTCAATTCCTCTTCTGTTCTTTCACTTGGGATTGAAGGGGAGGGTTTTCTTTCTCAAAGGCTGCCCTTTTTGCTGGAGAGCTTTGGCATGCCTGTTCTGGATAGCCAAAATTAAGTGAACAGTCCCTCCTTGTCTCTGCTCCGTGTCCCGGGGGCCGTCCCTACCCTGACTACCCGCTCTTGGCACACTGTCGGCCGGGCAGTACGTTAGTCTGTTGACGGGTGGGTGTTGTAGTCACACCTCAGAGAGCGCTGGACCTGAGAGATGTGATTTTGCATACTTGGTTAAAAGGGGTGGGGTTACTTAGTGCAGGTAATGGCACGCTGATTCTTTTTTTCTTGCGTGTCCTTGACTCTTGTGGACTTTAGCACTGGAAAGGTAAGCTTTATAATGTACGTTCTCTGCTCACCTCACTAGGACACACAGAAAGCTCACTTTATTAGGGCCAAATTACATGCACACTAAATTAATTAGAGGACAAGTAAGTTTTAGTTCCATCAGGTGGCTTTAATAATTTCTTTCTAAGCTTTTAAAAAGTGTTTTTATGCGAGTACCGAAGCACTAACATATTGTGTTTAGGGCTTTCAATTTAACTTATTTTAACTTTAGTACAATTAATTAGAGAAAATATACTGCAGGTCAGTGATAGACTTCATTTATTTAATCAACTGCAACAATAATGGCTTTTTATCATTTTAATTTTGAGGCTTTTTTTTTAGCAAATATAGATATTTTTGATTGATTAATCGCCTAATAATGTAATCATTACTTTAAAAACAATTCACAGCCCTATTTTTTTTATATTTTCAGTAGTTTGTGGCATATTTGGATCTCCAGTTCAACAGTATTCATTATTCAGTAATATTTGACAATTTTTGAGGGATTAAACTTGAAAATGGTTTAAAAAAAACCTTCAAAACCATATGAAACAAGCATGAATACACGTCAACTGAGCACGTGTTTTCAACTTTTTTTCTTTACATTTTTTGTCTTGGACAGTTTTATATATTGACCCTTGTTTAAAGCTAAGGAAAATTAATCGAGTATGCATGGGGAAAAACTAGAAGCTGAAATTAGCAGAAAGAAAGGAAATCCAAGTATTAAGGAGCTGTAAAAGAGAAACAGAAAAGGAGCTAATCATTTTCATTTGGGTGAGCTTTCTGAACTCCTGGAGTAGCCAAGAAAATCAGATCTCGCTCTCACTCTCACTCTCTCACTGTCTCTGTCAGGGATAATAACACAAGACAATCTGGTTTGATCAACCAGAAAAGTAGGCTTTCTTACTAACTGTGGAGGTTTAAATGGGACTCTTTAATACATAACACATACATAACGTTTGTCATGGGGCACATTTATAGGGCATTTGCTAACGTCTGAAAGCAGCTGATCTTGAGTGTTTGCTCAAACTGAATGAAAGACTTGCTCTTATATTAGGCAATTATATTAAGGTTTCTCAACTGTCTTAGTCATACTGAAGATGTCAAAGTACAGTCAAAGGGACAAACGGTTATGACCCTATTAAAGTGACAGGCTGTGGTGACATATGTAGTGACCAGTAACAGATGTTCCTCTGCTTCTCAAGTGGTTTTGCTTCAGGAACAGATTTTACATTGGACATCGAGTGATGTCTGAACGCTGTATCATTTTTGCTAATTAATTATTATAAAATATTACTAAAAAAGTCCTTAACATCAATCAGTTTTTTTTATATTATTATTATGAACTATATAGGTCCAAATATGCTAAGCTTTAGATGTTTTAGCTCATTCCTATGCAGTAGCTTGGTTCTGAACGTGTTCTAGGGTGTTATTATGTTCTGGGTGGTTGCTAGGGTGCTGCTATTTATTTGTTATGATGTTCTTGGGGTTCTGGGTGGTTGCTAGGGTGTTGCTATCTTTGTTATGATGCTCTGGGTGGTTGCTAGGGTGTTGCTATCTTTGTTATGATGATGTTGCGTTTCCCAAAAGCATTGTCAGCCAACTATGGTCACAAGTTCTGTCGTAATCAGCGTAGTTCAACAAGTTGTGTTTCACAAAACCATAGATCTAATGAACATTCGCAAGCAGCATCACAAAGTTGTGTGGTTGGAACAACAGCTCTGGACCTGTGGTTAGAAGCATAGTTTCTTGTTTGCATGACATGTGGACTCAATAAATCCTTATCCTGAGCCAAATAAGCAAGCTAACATTCAGTACAATCTGTATCTTTTATTTACATAAATGTCATTTACGTGTTTAAGTTTGTTTGTAGAGATTTAAAGCATGTGCATACGTGCTCTAGTGCGTATGTAGGACCCTATGTTTGAATCTAGAAATAAAGCAAAATAATAACTGAGAATAATGAGAAATAGTCCACAGATGCCATGTCCGTAATTTACAGCTAAACATCTAGCATTAATTCGATCTCAAACAGATTCATTAGAAGAAGTTATTACTCCACCACCTGAGTGACATCATTAACCAACGTGGTTGAACGGCTAATTTGCGACAGTACGATTTTGGGAAACAGTCGTGACTAGCTAGTTGATTTCATCAACGATGCATCATACTATGGTAGTTAAGCAGCGAGTTACATCGTTGTATGGGAAACGCACCCCTTGGGTGGTTGCTAGGGTGTTGCTATCTGTTTGTTATGATTTTCTAGGTGATTTCTAGGGTCATTATGTGGAAAGTGGGGTGTTCTGATGTGTTGCTATGTGGTTATTGTTATGTTCTGGGTGGTTGCTAGGGTTATAATGTGGGTAGTAAAGTGTTCTGGTTGGTTTCTAGTTCATGCTAGAATGTTCTATGTGGTTTCTTGGCTAGAGATCACCTTTTTCATCTATTTTAATATGCAAAAGGGAAATTTCATTTGTAAATCATAAATACTGCTTCTGATTGTTTTTACACATTAAACTTGGGTTTAAGAAACATATTCTAACTTTAAAAAGCACCTTCACCTTTAAGCATGTGTTCTGTTGGAGGGTATTCACAGGTGATAGTTGGAGATGCCATTGTACTTCAAGACAATGGCTGAAGAGTGAAGGACTCAAGTGGCTGTATGTGATGGTGCCAGCTCATTGAAGCAGTGACTATGGCACCTAACGGGCACATGCTGCATTTCTCGCCAGCTGTCCAAACAGGGTCGAGAGAGAGAGAGAGAGAGAGAGAGAGAAGAGTGGAAAAGAGTGCTAAACTCCTCTACCTCTCTGCCAAATGGAAAAGTGCACATCCAAACACAAAGCTGCATTATGCTCCTCTGCTGGGACGTCATGCACAGTTAAAACCAAACCAAACCGAGTGTACAAACATGGTGCATTATGTAATTGTGCTGTCTGTTAGTCTTGGTCCTAATCAGAAGTGTTAACATGCATATTGGCATTTGAGGAGGGCATGTGGACGTGAGGCATTTTATAGTCAGACGCTACACATAAGGATTGTTACGTAGAGTGATTCAGAGCTTTTTCATCAAGTTTCTCACCGCAAGATGCGTCACTTTCCGATAAAAGGTTTTGTCGGGTTTTTGTCTTTGTTCTTAGCATTGAAAGATGAGCTGCTGTACAAGGAAAGAGAGACAGAAGCCTGACATCCACAAGAGAGTACAGGTCAGTGAGGGGAATCGAACGGTAGCGATGACCGAGCAGAAAGCAAGACATTTATTTAGAGAAATAGTAAACTAATGACAAAATGACAGGATTTCAGAAAGTGACTGAGAGAGAAGCTTGAGTTGAGGGTAAAAAACAGCCTTTTTTTAAAAAAAAATGTTGTTTGTGTTTTCCAGGCGGGGAAGGGCGAGCCCCACGTCTTTAAAGAAAAGACCTTCAAAAAGAAGCGCCAGTGTGGGGTGTGCAGGCAGAGCGTGGAGAGCTTGGGCTCTTTCTGTCGAGGTGAGTGACATCTGAACATTATTGCGAGGGGTTTAACACTTTTTGATGCCAAGGACACCCACATATGGGTCACCGTGATTTTGCAGAGTAAGACATGTTCCTGGATCAGCATATATTGTTGATCCTGGAATGACATTCCTTATCCGAAAATTTTGTCCTAACCATATCCCTACTCCTAAACCTAACCCTACCCATAACTTATCCCTAAAATCAGAGGGAAATGATAGTTGAATAACACTGATGTATAAGCACTTGATAATGGTTGTAAACATAAACTGTAAACTTGTCCTCTGCTTGTCCCTCAAATCTGATTGGTTGTTTGGATTGTTGTTCCAGGATCAACAAATATGTTGAACAAGGAACATATTGCACTTGTTGAAATCACTGTGGGATTTTTATTTATAAAAAGATGTATTTCTGTCTCACAATTAATGCTGAGCAGAAGTGTGTTATTATAAAGATAACATGTTATTTGATATTTGAGATTAAATAATTTATGAAATTAAATATTATCTGGAAAATGTTTATTCTTAATACTTATTATCTTTAAATAAAGTATAAAACTGAAGAGAAATATGTATTTTTTACAGCCCTTTTCACACTAAATCCTGTTACAGTTTTACAGTTAATTTTAAGTTACTTTAAATTTAATTTAAACTATTTTTGTCAAAAGCTTTCCATGCCAGTGATGTTGTTAGCTAAAACTAATTCTAAAATTATATTTTTTTTATTAAAACTTATTTAAAATTATTTTTACTATTATTACTATTATTAATAAACTATTATTATTATTATTTTATTAATTTAATTAATTAAAAAAAAATGTTTTTAGTAAATAAAATAAAACAAAAAAAACTAAAATTAACAAATTAAATACAAAAATAAAAGCTATTTCAAAATATTAAGAAATTCTATAGTAGTATATAAGTAATACTAAAATAACAAAAATTTTTCTAATCTTTTATAGGTATTTTTAATAATCAAAAGAAAAAAGATTTAGAAGAAAGATTTTAGATACTATTAGCTATTCATCTCTGATTCAAACTCCCATAAATCTAATAGTTCACTAGTCTAGGGGGTTCCCCAAGATTCTCGGTAAGCCACTGATGCCTAATGAAACTATATCAAACAAGTATTCCTTCCTAAGCATCACATCTCTCTCTTTACCGCCCGCAGTCTGCAAAACAGCCACTCACAAGAAATGCGAAGCCAAGGTAAGAAAATTTTTCCCATTTCTCACCAATTCAATGTATCAATGTCTCTTTCACTCGCTCTTTAGATTAACATGAGCGTATAAACTGGGAGTTTATGTAGCTAAAGGCTCGCTCTCTGTGTTTCCCGCACTGAAGGCCTCCCTGTGTTGGGGCAGCAGTGTTGGCAGCCGCACCCCAGCACCACACAGTCATAGTGAAAGACTCATTGATAAGGCCAATGGATGCCAGCTCTGGCACACCCATATCAGGCACGGCTCCAGAGGAGCACCCTGGGATCTAGAGTCCCAAACCACGCTGTTAAGCTATTTGCTTTATTCACAGTTACTGACCTTGGATAGAGTAACTACTGTGATACCCAGTTTTATATAACTTTTTCGTCACGCCTTGGCACTGGCAAAAGTTTGGCCAATGTGCAGAGAAACAGTGAGTGAGTGGTTTAACATGGCACATGGTTATTCAATCAGCAAATCGCCAAACCACTGAAACACTCTTTATGATGTAGAGAGTTTGTCTACAGCTATATCTGTTGAGCTCAATAGGATCATTTTCAGGTGTAAGTTTCTGTAATTACCAGGTTAAATTATGTGCAATGGATGTACTTCAATGATTCAGTGGAATTTCTACAAAACATAGCATGATCCTTGTTTTACTCTCATTTGTGTTAAGTTTGTATCCTGTGTGGATTTGGTTGAGCTAAATACTAGTGATGACTGTCCGTCTTGATTCATGAATGCTCACTCCTCTTTAGACATCTGGGTGCTTGTTCAGTGACAAAGTCATGTACCAGTCTTGGCGAATCAGGGCCCTGAGTGTTGGCTGTGATAGTCATCATCTTTGTCCACCCTAGAGACCACAACTTGAAAGAAAACTGAATACCTCATTGGCCCTCTAGAGCGTCGACCAGCCCTCCCTCTCTTAGCACCTCGCAAGACAGAACAAAGACAAATTTCAAGTACACTTAAGCCCTCTTATAGGATACCATGGCAGTGGTCCAAGTCATGGGTTCAGGGAGGGTTCGACTAACTCTTGCTCCATATTATGAAAACGTTAGGCAGCGTAGACCAAAAAAAAAAAAAACTCTGAGCAATCCTGTGCAAACCTCAAATCTCACTTTTTAAATGATTACATACTGTATTTGACCCTAAACAGTACTTCATTTCAGAGTATAACCTGCAGATGTTTTATGCAGCACAGCAGAAATCAACGTAAGCCTTTCTCCTCTGCTCTTTAATATTGAAAATCCACTCAAACGCCATTCAGCTGTTTCATGTTCCTCTCTTAAGCTTTTGTCCCCTCCCTGGGCTCTGTCTCATTATTAGATGTGAATGGTTTTTTATTCACCTCCTCATAGCACTGGCCTTATGGGATTTTACACAGATTTGGAGCTGCACACTTAGATGGCTTCATCTGTGAGTTGAATAGGAATGTCCATATGTTAAACGCTCTTTTAGAAATACAGATATGTGGACCATAGAGAAAGGGAAAGGAGCCAAAGACTTTATAGAGGAAGCACTCTCAGACACAAATGGCTAATAACTTCAGAAGACATTGGGGAGTTATTAAACTCCAATCGCTTGAGTTGTAGAAGTCCTTATAGAGTTCCCTATGAAGTACAATGTGACGACAGTTTGAGATGTGATGTCTGGCCATGTTTTACCTGTTAATGGCAGTTTCTCAAAGTAGTTTGTTGCTTGAGTATCATGTAGGAATTGGTCTGGGTGATCGTCCACCAACCAACTCGATTATTGATTTTTCTCATTTGTTTCCTCAACTTCTGTCGTGACTCAAGCATCTTCTAACAGCACTTTAGTGGAAAATTTACATTCGTGAGCATATCTATGATGCTTAAAGGACCTTTCACACCAAAGACGATAACTATTAGAAGTTGAGATGGCACTTCAGTTTCTAAATAGCATATTTAATATAATAAATAAAGTAGTCTATTTAAGTGAAATTTTTGAAGTGGGGCCATTGTTTTAAATCCCCAACCAATAAAAATATCCCAGCCTTCTCCAGGACAACAGCTGGCAGCAGATGATGTTCATCAGGACTGACACTTTGCTCTTTTGATTTAAGACTAATTCTATTTATATCCGTCATTGTTGTGATGAATTCACTTGAGTCATACAGTAGAGATGAGCTGGCAGTGTCTGGTCTGTAACCAGTAAACATACATGTAGTTTAACCAGCACTAGTGTAGCCTACAGCGACGGTGACCAAAAGTCTCAGACCTCAGTGGTTTGTTAATGTTTTTTCTTTTACCCACTTACATGGAAAACCCCGGTTCTGTTTTCCCGAAATGCATTTCCTGAAAACAGATGAAAGTGAATTATTGTCAGTACTGCTCTCTTTGTTTGTGTGACTGTCTGGTGTGATACACCCTCGTCTACAACCTTTAAACCACAGGAAATAACCTCCAGCCCACTAACAAGCGATTGACTCATATTCAACTTGCTTTTAGCATTGAAGATCAAGCGTATTGCTGTTACGAAGTCAAATTGACTCTGCATGACCGATCACAGCTCAATTTGCTTAATTGACTGAATGTTGACATTGTCATGTTCAGATCATGCCTGTGGAGGATGTTATAAAGTTTCAGGCTGTAGGGTTGAGATTATCTGTTGAGTAAATCTGTTGAAGTCTACACACGTCAAAAAGACTCTCAGGGCTCTGTTCCAAAACCTAGCGTGCTGCCTAGCGCTGTGAAAAAGAAGTACACTTTAGCATACTTTTAAAAAGAGTACTTATTATGGAAATAATATACTGTAAAAGAATAAACTACTTAAGCTTATTCTTTTATAGTATATTATTTCCATAATAATTTATAGTATATCAGTTCCATGATAAGAACTGTATATAATGTGTTCTGAAATGGAAAAGTGCTTTTTTGACCCACTTAAAGTGATAGTTCACCCAAAAATGAAAATTCTGTCATCATTTACTCACCCGAGCTCATCATTTACTTACCAAACAGTTGATGGGCCCCGTTGACTTTCATAGTAGGAATAAAAAAACGATGGAACATCAACTGTTTTATTATAAACATTCTTCAAAATATCTTCTTTTGTGTTTAGCAGAAGAAAGAAACTCATACAGGGTTGAAACAACCTGAGAGTGTGTAAATGCTGACAGAATTAAAATTTTGGGTGAACTGTTGTTAAGTAGGAATTAAGTATTAAAGTAACTTTATATGTAACTTCATAATTACTTCTATTGTCTTTGAACTGCAGTTAAAGTGTGCTGCCTAATGCACTGAAAAGCATTTATGGTAATCTAAAATGTACATTAATGTAATTTCTTTTGAAATGTGTGTCATGTATTTAAATAGGTATATTTGTAATGACACAGTTACAATTAGGTACATTTACAATATATTAAACTTTAAATGTATTATTAAATAACACATTACCGTTAAAATAATCAAATACTTTCCAACACATAAAAACTAAGTGCACTTCTTTGAGGCATAACAAAACTTATTACAGCAATGATTTCAAATGTACTTTAAAGTAAACTTAAAAGGCTTTTTATTTAATTAACATATTATCTGCAAATACAGTTTGTCAAAAAAAAAAAAAACTTTAAAGATTTGCATATTCAATACAATTAAGCACACAAGGGGTCAAGGGGCAGCATTTTATGGTAAGCATCTTTATATCTTGCTTTAGCCAAATTTTAATTCTTCACCATCACATGTATCCATCCAAGAAGGCAATCCCATAATGCATTTCAACAGACTTATCCAAATAATCCAATGGCGTATAAGATGCAAGGAATAAATAAAAGATTACAAATAATTATATTAAATTGTTATAAATTAGGTTATTAAATAAATATTTAAATTAGAGTATTGTGTGTGCATGGATTTGTATGCCTATAGTGTCACCCCTTGAACTTAGCTACATGCTACAACAAACTCTTTTAAGACAATTGCGAGACAATTGCTTGGCAAGTGATGTTGCTATGTATGTTAAGCGTTCCAAATCCCTCACTTTTGAGTGTGCTGTTTTAGCACATCAAATCAAAACTCCTCGCATCCTGTGAACGGTAAGGTCTTATCTATGTGCCAGAGTGGAAAATTCTGCCCAGGGAGAAAAACAGTTGTAGAAGCAGGGGAAAAAAAATATTTAGGGGGGCCAGAGAGGGGAAAAAAAAGAGAAATAGATGGTAGAGTAGCCCGTCAGATGGAGGAAGAATCATTTCTGCCACTTTTTAAGGAAAGAGGATCCTGTTTCCCATTGTGTTGGTCATGGTTCTGTAGAAGTGGGATATGAACTGATATAAATGAGGGAAGTGAATGGGTGGGCTCTTCCAGTAAATCTCTCACATCATCACCCCTCTTTATAAGCTCATCAATGCCATGTGTTTCCCAAGCTTCCCTCCGGCCAGTGTGTGTATATATGTTTCTAACTGTGTGTGTCTCAGCTTTGTCCAAAGCAGTGCTAGTTTCGTTTTGCATCATTTAGAGATTGGCACTCTGACTCAAGAGGTCTGGATTACATCCGACTCCTAATGTTGGGTAATGAGGAGAGGTATATGCCAAAAACCTACACTAACAGAACTAATAGTGTATAAAACCTTGATAGTATCAACTGCTGATACAGTCTAGGATGTGATGTCATGCCATTTAAGCTGTAGACATCTCAAAACATGGGGCTTTTTCTGTCCTCCAATTGCGAGACTCGTGCGTTTGACTTATAACAGTAATTTTAAAGAACTGGAACGTGATTCCAATAGCAAAATGAAGGCTGGCCTGAAGCTACAGCTGATATGTTGGCAGATGCTATATGAAAAGATCAAGCTGATGATTCATTCAGCAAACATCAAGCTGACATTGTGCACAGTGTGAGTTAAACACAATTTTTTTTAAGCCTGTGCCATTTCAGTCTGTTTTATTTTTTGCCACAATATTGCATTGATGCTTCAGGCCTTCATTAAAGTGTTTATGCTTTTCTAAAAGTTCCTAATTTTGTTTTTGTACATTCTACATGTCCACGTCTTTGTTTTTATAGCATCCATGAAGGACTGTATAAACAATCATAAAAACTAGCCACGCTAGCAGAGGTGGGATTTTTCCATTGCTCGTATCTGCTGATTGTATTCTGTTAATTGTTTAGTTTTGTTTATATTTGGAAGGAATTTATTTACTTCGGTTTATTCATATCTTACCTTTTTGATAGGCTGCCTGAAGATTTGTGATTCCTGTTTAGTTTGGCAATAAGACAATAGAAGGGGTGAGCTAATATTGAAACTCCTATTAGAGAGACTAAAGGAGAAAGATAGTTCATTAGAAGATGATTACAGCTCAGACTGGTTTATGTATACATCGTGTCTGCTGGAGTTTGGAGAGTAGGCCTATCTCCATGTAGGGAATCAATCCAAATAAAAAGATGTAATCATATTGTGTGTGAAAGCAGACCTCTGTGTATTCCCAGCCTATCCCGTGGGATCTGCTTAAAGCTGACTGTGTGTTAACACGCTCACAGCTGCTCGAGGCTTGAGAACATGTTAACACACACAGAATCACAGTGAAATAAGGAGAGATGCATTAGACAATGGTGTCAGAGGATATGTACACATATATCTTAATAGCTCATTTTCTGGTTTGGTTAAAATATACTTGTATATTATGACCTTTATAGCAATTTAAGTTATTTAGGTGCTTCTGTATGATAATCTACAGAGCAGTTTTGTCTGCATGTCTAATGCTCAGAGATAAATATTAATAATAATAATAATAATTATTATTATTATTAGTAGTAGTAGTAGTAATAATAATAATAAGTAATAATTACAATACAATAATTAATAATAATAATAATTATATTTTAATAATAATAAAAATAATATATAAATGATGATGTTATTGTAACAAATTAATAATTATTTTTTTTACCACATGTTTATTTCCAATAATAATAATAGTAATCCTGTTATTGTTATAAATGAATAATACAAATTATTAATTTATTTTCTATACGTTTATTTTCGATAATAACAATATTATTGTTGTATGACCCTGTTATTGTTATAAATGATATATATGTATTATCTAAATAATATTAACAATAATAATAATATTCCCAAGTATTTTATTTTCAATTATTACTATTATTATTATTATTATATAGATTATTTTATTGTTATACAGTTAATTATTATTTTAATTATTATTTATTTTCCAGATATATTATTTTAAATGACAACAGCAATAATTATGATTGTTGTTATAAATTATTATTATTTATTATTATTATTTTATTTTTTATATATTATTTTTGTCCAGAAATTATGATTCTCATTAGATTCTCATTACTGTAAACTGTTTTTTTTACATTAATATACAATTCAGCATAAACTGAAGATTGTACAATATTCATAATCATATTCATAACGAAGCATATAATTTAAACTTATATCATTCTTATTTTTACATTATAGTTTATTTAACATTTTGTTGCATTACAGTAATGGGAATGGTTCTTTATTTTCATGAAAAGGACACGATGAAACCTTGATGGTCCTAAAACAGGCTTTTCTTTAAGCAAAATATAATTGATATATTTTTCTTGAAATATGACCATGACACATTCTTGATATGTTTCCTGAGATGTTCACTCACTATTGAAGGCTGTTTCTGTTTGTCATCAGTGAAGAACGTGTGCAGCGTTAGTATCCGCTTCTCCTGAGACCTCTGCATTCAGCTCGGACTAATTACAATAATTACACTGTTTACACCCGAGCCCACCGTCCACCCTCCCACGCATCCCTCCATCTCTCCCCCTCCTTTCTCCATTTCCTCTGCTCTCATATTCATCTCCACCCTCCTTTTATACCTGCTGCACTGCTTACAGTATAACTCCTTGTTACATATCCTTGTCTGCACCTCTCTCTGTCCACGTTTTTATCTCTACATACATCTCCAGACCCTTAACACACACGTGTACACACAGCAACAAGGGACATTTCCTCTCTGCCTCCGAGGAACTCTTTAATAAGCCTCACACCTCTACGAACAGGAAACGAGTGTGGAGCGGATGGAGCAGCTGCTACTGGGATCACCGTATCAAATCAGTCCAGGAACTTCCTAGATGCTGAGCCTAAGCAAAGCACTCACAACCTCGGATAAAAAAGACAAAATCATGTTAATTTCATTGGGTAAAACTGCTACACATACACTACTTGTCAAAATATTTTTGAAAGAAGTATTTTTTTGTACATCAAAATTTAAGTAACCGTTTTCCATTTGAATATATTTTAAAATGTAATTTATTCCTGTGATGCAAAGCTGAATTTTCAGCATCATTACTCCAGTCTTCAGTGTCACATGATCCTTCCGAAATCATTCTAATATGATGATTTGATGCTCAAGAAACATTTCTGATTATTATCAATGTTGAAAACAGTTGTGCTGCTTCATATTTTTGTGGAAACCGTGATACTGTTGAACGGTAGTGGACTTACAGTACATAAACAACAGAATGTGTTGAAACTGTATAAAATCAAAATTTCTATAATATTTGGTCTATAATATTTTGGTCTTTAATCTATAATCGTTTTAAATGCTAGAAGTGCATTTAGGAAATACAACTTTATAATGTATTTTATGGAGACAAAAAATAATTATTAGTGTTTTATTAGTTGTCACAGTTAGTTGCAGAAAGGTAGAGTAGTTGAGCAGGATACATATGCAGCCGTCACTTTATTAAACAATAAACCAAAACAAAAAACAGGTAGGAGCACGGGAGAATACTGGGACGTAGGAGAATATCAACCAACTAAAAATAAACGAGAACGGACCAATGACTCAAACTAAAGGTTATAAATACACAGAGAAACTAAAGTACTAAACACAGAAAAGGTGAATGAAATCAATCAGACAATGAGTTCCTATGACAACAAATGATAAACTTCTAGAAACCATGGAAACAAAAAGGAAACACAGGAAAACTACAAACTAGAAGTGGCTGTGTCTGAAATCGCCCCCTAGGGGCACTATTTGAGGGGACAGCCATTTGGTGTCCGAAACCATAGTGGACGGTATCGAGTGCACTCATTCAATCCCACAATGCACTGCAATAACGAATGTACAACTGATGTACACACAATGGCTAGAGAATACCCATAATGCACTGTGAGAGTCGCACGCCGAATGAATTACCGCGTCTTGCTAGAAGATGGCGACCACAACTCAATCATCCATCCATCCGTTTTCCAAACCGCTGGTCCAATGTCAAGTCAACTATATAGTAAATAGTAAATGAGGGTACAGGGGACGATTTGAAACACAGCTCATGAAAACGAAAACTAAATTAATCTGAATGTTGCATTAGTAAGATTAACTTTAAGTAAGAGTTAGATGACGGCAAAGATAATCTCAATAATAAAAAAAAAAAATAGTGTAAATGATCAGCACAATAAAATTTCCAATATCGACCAATACTGATACTAATACTAATATCAACCGATGTGGTACCGATATATTTTGTGCATACGGCAATTCTTTAAACATGCTGTAGGCTGTGTAAAGTTGCTGTTTAACCGTAAACATCGAGTCTTATTCCGAGCATATTAAATCAGTTATGAGCTCAGCCGTGTTTCGTTTGGAGCTTTGATTCGGTGGAGCCACCTTACAGTCAAAACACGTCCCTGTCATATAAAAAAGCCTCCTTGTGGTACTACACTTGGCACGTGGACTCGCCTGTGGACCGCCCCTCACCCTTAACGTCCCATTACACGTGGGAACATGTTCCTCTGGGCTCTCTGCAGAACACAGGGGCACAGAACAGGGGCCTGCTGTTACTGCACAGGTGGAGGGAGGGGAAGAAAGAATAATGGATAAATAGAGGAATAGAGGGATGAAAGGCTGCTGCAAGAGTCGTGCGTAAGATTTGCTCTTGCAGATTGAATTCTGAGTTTGTTCTGGCTCCAGGCCGGCCGGCAGGTCGGAGGGAGGGGGAGCGGATTGGCATTTCGTTAAATGAGGGAAAAATGAAAAGCGGAAAGTGTGGATTGGATAAGGAGAAAGAAAGTCAGAGCGAGTGATGGAGGGAGAGAAAGAAGGTTACATACAGGAAGAAACAAGAGTCCTGGCGAGGAGAGGAGGAAAAAAAAAAGATTAGCGAGAGGAAAGAGAGAAGTATTTTGGATTCAAAAGGAACGGTCAGGCTTGTGCAGTAACAAAAAATTACCATGGTGACCACCAAAATAGCATAGTTACTGCACTTATTAGTGGTTATATTTCATACTTGGGGATCTGAACAAACCCCTAATCCTGCGTATTAAACTTTGGCGTATAGTTCGTCCAGCACTATTTGTGCTAAGGACATGAGTGATGCCTAAAATCTCATTTTGGAGAGATGTGATATTACTTCTCTCAGCAGATAGACTTACAGTTTTTGTTGTTGGACAATGAAACAGCTGAAAAAATCCCAAAAGGCACACATATATCTATACTTGAGCTTTTTTGATGAGGTCTGTAAGTAATCATCAAGAAAATCCTAACCATCACCTACATTAGTAACATGATAAAAAAAAACATTTAGAACACCTTAGTAGTGACTGCATAGCAACGCCCTGGCAACCACCCATTGGCAGTTTTGTGTGCTGCACATTTTACGGAGAACAGCTTCCAGATCCTTCCAATCAGTTTTTTGTGGATCACAAATTGTCTTATTATTTGTAGTTGCGTTTTCTATTAAAATATTTAATTATAAGTTGTATGTTGTTGCTACTAGCTTTTGTAAGACTGTTTGCTTCCCCTTAGGAAAATTAACCACAGTTTTGTGATCGATTACTGTTTTTATTAACATCGTTTTCCAACAAGTATCACGATTAAATGGTGGATTGCATCGTATATAAAATGTATAAGAAAATTAAAAAAAGAAACATACCACTCTGAAATGTCCTGTGAAATCCATGCTTGCAAAGTCTGCGCATGAAATCCGTTCTGGACTATCCTCTTGTTTGTTAACATTCTTAAGTCTGAATCGAGCTTGAATTGGTTTAAAATTGACGCCATCCTTAATATTTACAGCTGAGCCAATGAAACTCACAGTTATGGTAAGGGACGGGACATTTCCCAAACACGCGCTGCCAATCACAACACACTGGGCCAGCTGACCAATCACAGCACATTTCGTATTTCGGAAAAGACACATTTGAGACAGACTGGGGAGAGAGGAGCTGTAGTAATATAAAATATGTTAAAAATAATGTGTTTATGTACAATCAAGCATAAAAGAATATTCTAGTACACCCCAAAAACAAAATCAAGACTTCGTAAAAGGGCATAATAGGACCCCTTAAAAAAATTTCACTTTTTTTTTTAGACCCCACACCTTTAAAAGGTAGTGTATTTAGTTGAATTACATTTTTACAAAGGAAGTCCAAAATACAGTTACAGAGGAAGAGAAAGGGTGAACGAGTAGTGTATGAAAACATGAACAGGATGGATGAGGAAATGTTTATGGAATGACTGACACGCAGAGGAAAAAAATGAATAGATGGATGGAAGCAGGGGGAAAGTTAACAGAGGAAGCGGGAAAATGTTCCCAGGGAATTAAAAGGAAAATGAAAAAGCTATAGGGGCTTTGAAGAAGAAACATCTGCTCATAGCGACAGACTTTAAGAGAGTGTGAGGGTCAGTAATTGCTGATGTCTTAAACACAGTTGCAGTGATATCTTTTACACCTGGTAAAAATAGTTACACTGTGTTTCACCTAACACTTGTCTTCCCTCACAGCATTACAGGCAGGTTGTGCAGCCCTCTGTGTGTGGGGAGAGACGCAGACAGATTTCTTGTCTTTGTATACTGTGGGGAAGATGTCTTTTTCCACCGGAGTGAAATATTATCCTTGAATTCTGTCCACACTGCATTTTGAGACATAATCGTTCACTTTCTTCAAATGTGACGGCAGCTTTTTTAGCCAAGAAAAGAAGAAACTTGATATTAAAATGGGATCCCACCTAGCAACACAAAAACACTGATGAGAACAAACACTGGCTATTGGGATAATAGTGTACTGCACAGTATTACACTGGATACTGTCTTATTTTGCATTTTTTAAATTAAAGACATTTGGCAGTCGGATCAAATAATGAGTCAAGAAAGAAATGTAAAAAATCTCTGATGATATTACTGCTGATAAATCAGATTCATTCATCAAACTCGAAATAAATCAGTAAAACAGTTTAAAGTGTTACTAAATGTATCATGGTTTTTATAAAAATTATTAAGCAGCACAACTGTTTTCAACATTGATATTAGAATGACTTCTGAAGGATCATGTGACACTGAAGACTGGAGTAATGAGGCTGAAAATTCAGCTTTTTAAAGTTCTTCTAAATTATAATAATTTGTCACAATGTTCCTGTTTTACTGTATTTTTGATCAAATAAATGAGCATAAGAGACTTATTTCAAAAATGTTTGAAAAATTGTACAGACTCTAAACTTTTGAACAGTCGTGTACTTATCACATGACTTCATCATGTTGCTTGTAGTTCAGTGATGTCTGGTTATCATCCTGAAATAAAAACTAATTTTTAATCAAATTTTGTGTAAAATTATATTTTGGCAGTCTGATCGAGTAATACTGTAAGCTAAGAAGCAGAAAATCTGATCTATTCATCAAACTGGAAATAGAAGGTTAAGTTACAGTACTTTCGTTGATAGTGTCTACTAGTACACTGATTGTGTGTTATTGTATGCTGCATATTTTGGCAAAAATAGTTGGTAATCCAGGTGTTCAATTCGTAATGAAAAACGACAAGCTGTAATTATGAGTAGTGTAGTAGAGAGCATCACACTACTAATCACTCGCTCTGTACATCTAATCAAGAGAGTGTTTGATTGGATAAAATTAAGGTCACGCCCACAAGTCCAGGATGAGTCATCAGGATTTTTGGTCCAATTTTGGTCAATTTTAAATCTGCTATCTTTTGGGCTATGCTAGCATATGTATGACTCCAGTCCAAACAGACATGCTAAAAGCCACAAAACTCCCATTTTTAATTTCATCTGGTTTTAAGGAAACACAGATGCATCTCCAGCATGTATTTTCGGAGACACAAACACCCAAACGAACAAGTCCCTCCATCCTCCAGTGCCTCATAAGTTATGTTTCATTGTCTTGTTGAACAAAAACATACAATCTTTTAATAACTCTCTATCTCACTCCCTACACACACACACACACACACACACACACACGCAAACACACTCACACACAGTCGTAGGTCAAGGCCTAGTGTAGTGTCTTTGCACTTCAGAGTGACTTCTCCATGCCTCAGCCCTTTTCCTGTGGCCAAACAAACAGGGCAGGATTGGGCAGGGGATCGGATGTGCGGGGAGGGGGAGCACTTCATGTTACGTAAGCGTGAATGTCAGCACACACACACACACACACACACACACACACACGTTTTCCCGCCTGCCACACTAATGATGCCTCCGCCCCCTTTACCCCACAAGGCAAAACATGTAGACATGTAAACATGGTTTGTGTCTGTTTGGGTGTGTAAGAGACTTGTCATGTACATACTGTGCCACAATTTATGTTGTTGTGTCCTGTTATTTTGTACGAGATCATCCGAGAGGAATGTGCGTACTAATGTGTTTGGTTACTGCCCATCACCCACATTGCCTTGCATCTCACTTTTTCCTCCAGTCTCAGTGTTATCAGCAGATAGTTCGCTTATCTGTTGCTTTGGGGAAGCATTTCCTTCTCTCCATCTCAACAGATCCCTCTTCACCACTCCCTTTCCCTCGTCTCAGGACAAACGGATGGAGAGGGGAAAGACGACGGGGTTATGAGTGAATGTATCTGTGTTGGACGGTGGAGGCGATGCAGAGTTTGAGTCATGTTCCTTTTCTCTGTTTCAGATCAACACAGCCTGCATCCCAGCGCAGCCCTCCGAACTGGTGAGACTTTCTTTCTATTTTTCTTTGTTTCCTTCCTTTTATCTCATCATTTATCATCTTTTGTTCTTTTTTCTTCCGTTTATACCACTCACTGGCTCACTCATTATTTACTTCCTTGTTCATTTACTCATTCATTCATTCCTTTTTCATTCTCACTGTCATTTGGTCACTTGCTAGAGGTAAAAATGACTTTATCCTTTGTTTTAAAAGCATGTAAAACTTTATTCAAATTTTTAAGAGTCAGTAAGAGTCTCTTATGCTCACCAAGGCTGAATTTGAATTTGTTTGAATCAGTAATATTGTCAGTTATCACATATGAAATAACTTTTCTTTTTTTAAATATTATTACATGCAAGTTATTCCTGTCACATGATCCTTCAGAAATCATTCTAATGTGCTGATTTGCTGCTCAAGAAACATTCCTTATTATTATCAATGTAAAAATATCAATATTTTTGTGGAAACTGTGATGCAATATTTTTTCAGGATTTTTTGATGAATAGAAAGTTCAAAAGGACAGCATTTATTTGAAACATAAATCTTTTGCAACATTATATATGTCTTTTCTGTCACTTTTGAACAATTTAATGCAGCTTTGTTGCTGAATACAAGTATGAATTTCTTTAACAAGCATCTTACTGACCCCAACTTTGAATTGTGGTCTATTAATGTGCTAATCATGAATTAGCTGAATTAAAGTGTCTTATGACTTTGGTGGTGTCTCAAAACCTTTTGAGCTGCCTACCTAGACCAGCATTTTCTAACATAGTGAGGGTCCAACACTTTTATTGGCCAAAACTACTGTTTAGAAATGCTGAGAATATTTGATGTCCTATAACACAAGATAACTTTTAACTTGCATTAGTGTGTAAATATTTAGGTTGCTAGTTTGTTTGATTCTTTTCATTTAGTTAAGTATGTGGATGTAATCAAGGGTGTCCTGTAATTTTTTGAGGGGTCACCAGTTGCACTCCTGGTTCAGATAATACATAAATATTGCATTATGCTTCTGGAAGTAATGAATGAAAAATATGGAACATTTTTGTGTTGTTCCTCTGTTCATATATCGGTGTTCTCATCTGCTGCAGCGAAGGGGAACGTCCTCCTCTAGACACATTCAACATCTGGTAAGAACTTTTTCATTATTTTTTCATTCTCTCTCACAACTGACACATGGCTCTTCCTCTAGATCAGGGATTATATTTATATTTATAAAAAGATATTTAGAACAAATATGGTTTAAATAAACAGAAAATACAATCTTTTGTGCCAAGAGTTTGCACAGTCACCTAGACAAAACAGTTCAATTTTTTGTTACCAAACACAAGGATATAATCTTATTTTGTCCTTTTTCCAGGGCTCGACTAAGTCTCTGACCTACAGTAAACAGAGAAACACTCTCCCGAGGTATGTTTGGCTGAAAAGAATCAAAGCTTTTAAAGCATCAAATCTCATACCATGAAGTTCATTGATCGCTGAAGGATCGGTGGAGAATGCTTAAGTTCTGAGACTTTATTTCCTCTGCTAATGTCTACTTATCTCAGATAAGTTACCTCATCTCAGCAGGGTTTTATTCCCTTTGGATTTGATGTGAAAAGTCAAAAATCTCTTTTGGCCGCAGTGTGGTGAGGAGCAGAAAGCTAATGTGTGTCAGGGTGTGTGGTTAGACAGCTCAGCTGTGTCCAATCAAACACAACCCTCAGAACAAACTCCAGTTATCCAAAAAAATTACATTTACTGGACTTCGCGTCAGTCTTGATGATGATTTCAGCGGTTTTGGATGGATGTATGGACAGATAGAGGATGGTTAGATGATGGATGGATGGATGGATGGATGGATGGACAGATAGATGATGGATGTATGGATGGACAGATAGATGATGGATGGATGGATGGACAGATAGATGATGGATGGATGGACAGATAGATGATGGATGGATGGATGGATGGATGGATGGATGGATGGAAAGATAGATGATGGATGGATGGACAGATAGATGATGGATGGATGGATGGGGGACAGATAGATGATGGATGGATGGATGGATGGACAGATAGATGATGGACAGATGGATGGATGGATGGATGGATGGATGGATGGACAGATAGATGATGGATGGATGGACAGATAGATGGATGGATGGATGGATGGATGGATGGACAGATAGATGATGGATGGATGGACAGATAGATGATGGATGGATGGATGGATGGACAGACAGATATATGATGGATAGATGGATGGATGGACAGATAGATGATGGATGGACAGATAGATGATGGATGGATGGATGGATGGATGGACAGAGATGATGGATGGATGGACAGATAGATGATGGATGTATGGACAGATGATTGATGGATGGACAGATAGATGATGGATGGATGGATGGATGGACAGACAGACAGATATATGATGGATAGATAGATGGATGGACAGATAGATGATGGATGGATGAGTGGACAGATAGATGATGGATGGATGGATGGACAGATAGATGATGGATAGATGGATGAATGGATGGATGGACAGATAGATGATGGATGGATGGATGGACAGATAGATGATGGATAGATGGATGGATGGATGGACAGATAGATGATGGATGGGTGGATGGACAGACAGATATATGATGGATAGATAGACAGACAGACAGACAGACAGACAGACAAACAGATGGACAGTCAGATAGATGATGCACAGACAGACAGACAGATAGATAGATAGATAGATAGACAGACAGACAGACAGACAGATAGATAGATAGATAGACAGATAGACAGATAATTGGTATGGTAATTTGGTATGATAATGGTAATTTTTGTTTCTAGCTGTTCAAACTAGTCTAGATGGTTAATTGTTTGGGCTGAAAGCTGGTAGACAGGGTTTACACTTGGTAGACCATCTTGCTCAATCCGAGAGGCATTAGTAGGTCATCTTGGGCCAGCAACCAGTTTTGAAGTTTTGTGTCTTTTAGTTCATGTCAATTAGCTTTTCAAGTCATTTCACAGGATCTTTAAGCTGGCGTGATCAGGTTTTCCCTTCTCTCTCTCAGGAGCTACAGTGTGGATCGGGTGATGGACAGAGTGATGGAGAGGAATTATGATTTTGACCTCACGTACATCACGGAGAGGATCATCTCTGTGTTTTTTCCTCCTCTGCTGGAAGAACAGCGGTACCGCCTCAACCTCAGGGAGGTGGCAGCCATGCTCAAGTCCAAACACCAGGACAAGTTTCTGGTACGCCACTCAGTGTGTATTTATTGTATGTCTGCATCTGAAGAAAGCTTGTGTTAAAGGCATTTTCATTGTTCCGGTCCATTTTTATCCAACAGTTATTCAATCTGTCTGAGCGAAGGCATGACATCACCCGTTTAAACCCAAAGGTAAGGCATGATTTTATGTGTTTCTATCAGTAGTTGCTTTGCAGTTGAACTTTTAAAGACCCAATTAGGCGATTACACCAGCCAAGATTAAAAAGCCCCTCTCTCTCTCTCTCTCTCTCTCTCTCTCTCCCTCTCTCTCCCTCTCTCTCCCTCAGGTTCATGACTTCGGCTGGCCAGATATGCACGCTCCTCCGCTGGATAAGATCTGTGCCATGTGCAAAGCAATGGAGAACTGGCTGAACTCCGACCCCCATCATGTGGTCGTTCTGCACTGTAAGGTCAGAGGTCATAGTAGTCATTGGACAGTTCATGTCAGGGTCACAGACACTGACAGAGTACTAAAGGGTGTTGACATGACCCTTAAGGACCACCCAGCAGAGAGTCGCCACAGATGATAACATGAAGCTAGACCTCAGAGGATGTCTGGTTTGACAAGCTTTTAGTTTGTGTGAGATGAGAAAGCAGTTTTGTAATTTTTTGACATTCATGTTCAATTTTTAATAGTGGTCTCATACTTTTATACCCGACTGTACAAGAGAGTTCAAAACCTGATTGTAAGTGTAAATCCTATCTGTAGCAGTTGTATAGATTAGTATTGATTGTTTTTCAGGGCAACAAAGGAAAGACAGGTGTTATCATTGCTGCCTATATGCATTACAGCAAGATATCAGCAGGGTAAGTTCATCCATTCTACATTTAGATCAGTGGTTTTTAACCAGGGGACTGGAGCCCTCTAGGGGGCCTGAGTAAACTTCCAATAAAATAATGCTATTTATTTATTTGTTATGTATTAAAATAATCTAACTGAATTAAAGGCAGGGTAGCTGATTTGTTCCAGAAACATTTTTTGTTATGCTGGTTGAAAGTCTCTTCACAATCCAGATAGCAATCACTAAGTTAAATTGTCCAAATGTATTTATATGTACAGTACATACAGTAGTCAACATTTGAAGTGAATCAAAGTTCATCAAAGTTGTCCTAAGACAAGAACGAGTATTGTTAAAAACGTATGTGTAACTTTGATGAAAGGTTTTGATCCACCATCAAATGTTGACCACTGTATATATCGTCTGTGGAAGTAACACACTGATCCAACTAAACCAGACGAAGTGTGTCTGTCGGTGCAGAGGGAATTGGCCTTTAGTCCAGATCAAACAGCTTAAATTTTAAATGATAAACTTAATTTTTTTTTTTGTCTTTAAAGCTCCAGTCCGTAACTTTTTTGGGTTAAAAATTATCCAAAATAATAATAAAAAACATAACCAACCAGTGTTCAAAAATATCTTCTTGCCTTAGCTCGATTCAAAACGGTTAGCTTGTAATAATGATTTTAATTCCAGTGGTTCTGGTGGATTTCCGCGGGAAATTCGAGCATGTCTTTGCGTCATTACGTCACATCTGTACACATAGAGAGGGTGTTTCGGCTAGTAGGCTATATTGCGTGTGAGGATGTTGGAGGTGGAAATTTTTTGCCTTTTCTCACAGCACTTTAAATAATTAAACTTATGGCGGATCCAGAAAGGTTCAAACGACAATCACCAGTGCAACTGGAGATTCACCAGTTGTAAAACCCAAAAGAATTTGGACTTCGGAGTGGTAAAAAGAGACTGCAACCGGGCCTACGCGAAAACAAGGATAAACATCGGCAGGGCTTTTGAAAGGTGGCGTGAACTCCGTGATTTGAAGGGGTTCAAAACGGACGCAGAGACGGCTTTTTTCTGCTGGACAGGTCAGAATTTTCAATAGTTCAATCGTGTAACAGTAGCACTTGTTTCACACAGTTACGGAGTTTCCTTTGTTGTGGCTTTTTTCGTTTTGCTATTATGGTAAATATTAATTATTTTGTGCTAGCTATGAGGGGGAGCAATTCACTTCTACTCCAAGAAAACCAAACCCGCCTTCTCCGTTGCCAATCGGATCGGTAAAGTGAAAATTTTCCTGTCGTAAGATGTTATGCCTTTTTCCCCCTTAGTTGATCAGAACAAAAGTGGATGTTACTTACTTGTTCAGATGACATTTTCCGGTGAAAATTCTTATGTTGGTCATACTGTACTTCCAAAAAGTAGATTGTGTGATTCTAAATGGCAATATCCACACCGGCGGGCCGACTGACAGATGCGCAGTCTCCTCAAAACATTGTGTTCATCCGCG
Organism: Gila orcuttii; assembly: GCA_026230005.1. Taxonomy (NCBI): domain Eukaryota; kingdom Metazoa; phylum Chordata; class Actinopteri; order Cypriniformes; family Leuciscidae; genus Gila; species Gila orcuttii. The sequence continues at coordinate 27,828,114 of JAPDVR010000021.1, forward strand.
CTGTTTCATGCCGATGTACAACTCACGTAAAGTTTATAATTCCGCGAAAAACTGCAATTACAGATTGCGAACAGAGATGGCGACAAAGAGGAAAAGCTACGGACTGCAGCTTTAAAACCAGCATGTGTCTTTGGTGTGCTTTTTCTCTAATGTCTTCAACTGCATTTATGTACACAGGGCAGATCAAGCCCTCAGCACATTGGCAATGAGGAAGTTTTGTGAAGATAAAGTGTCGTCCTCTCTCCAACCCTCTCAGAACAGGTACATCGTTCCTGATTTTTAATCTTTGTTGATTCTTTATTGACTATTGCTATTCACATACTTGTTTTTTCATTGTTAACATTGATGTCTCTCTCTTCAGGTATATCTATTACTTTGGAGGGCTGCTCTCAGGGGCCATCAAAATGAACAGCAGTCCTCTCTTCCTCCATCAGGTCCTCATTCCCACCATCCCCAACTTCCAGGAAGATGGAGGTGAGTGAATGTTTTCCTGACATCATTCCCTGACATTCTCATGTGTCTGTGAGTCTGTATTAATTTGTTAAGCGAAACCTCCTTCACATTCACACACACATTTCAAGTTTGTTTTAATCTTTCACAGTGGAGGAGAGACACTCATAGGGAGTTTGCCAAATCCTCCTTCATATCTCGCTTTTTCCTCACTCTCTTGACAGGTTTCTTTCCTTTCCTGAAGATCTATCAGTCCATGCAGCTCGTCTACACTTCTGGCATATAGTGAGTGCAGATCTATTGGAGACGTTCACATAATTTAAAGCATGATTTGAGGTGTTTGCTTGGACAAATATTGCAATTACTGCTGCTTATTACTTAGGGGCTTGTTCAAATCATGAATCCTAAGTATTACAATTTGACACGTATAATGATGCCTCACATTTTGTAGTTTCTTAAAAAAAGGTTTGCTACAACTTTTTTAAGCAATCACACTTAAGGTTTTCACCTGGTGGGGAATAAATCCCATAGACATTCATTATAGGAGCGCCTGAACCACCAACAGTGCCCTAGCAACAACCTAACACCCTATCAGCCACCCACAATGCCCTAGCAACAACTTATCAACTGCATGGAAACAATTTAAAACCACTCAGAACACCTTAGCAACTGCATAGCAACACGATGGCAACACCCTATACAAGCAACCATCTAACAACCACCCAGAATGCCCTAGCAACCTTCCAGATCACCATAACAACCGCCCAAAAAGCCCTATCAATACCTAAGTGACCATCCAAATTATCCTAACAACACCTTAGCAACCACCCAGAATGCCCTAGAAACCTCCCAGAAAACCATATCAACCATCCACAATGCCCTAGCAACACCTTATCAACTGCATGAAAACAATTTAAACAATTTACCCTAGCAACTACCCAGAATTCCCTAACAACATCCTAAAACTCCTGTGCAACCACACAGAATGCCCTTGCAAATCCCTAGCAATAACACTCAACACACTAGCACTGCATGAAAACAATTTAAAATAACTTCAAACACCTTAGCAACTGCCTAGCAACACTATGACAACAACCTAAAATCACATATGGTGTTAACGGTATTAGTACTTTGTGGGTAGACTTTTTACTTTAGCCAGTAAGTAACCACATAGCAACCTCCCAGAACATCTTAGCAACCATCTAGAATGCTATACTAAAACCTTGTCAATCATCCACTATGCTATAGCAACACCCTAGCAACCACCCAGACTACCCTAGCAGCAACCTAACAACATCCCAAAATACCCTAGAAGCAACCTAGCAACCTCCCAGAATGAACTAGCAACATGAAGTACAACAGCACACAAACACCTTTTTAATGCATTTGCATAGCAACACCATGGCAACACCCTAAAATCATGAAGGATAGTTTTTAACCCTTCACATCTTCTTCAGGAAATTAAAATCTAGTTTAAAGAGTATATATGTATATGTGTTGTGTAGTGATCTGCAGGGCTCTGGGAGCAGACGGTTGATTGTTACTATTGAGCCTGCACTGCTGCTGAAAGGAGACATCATGGTATGTGCGTCTGTTTTTATCTGACCCCGATATATTACAACTATCAAAACCATAGACATTTCCATCACTTTAATATCCCTCTCTTGTTCTCTGTAACTTTTATGGTCTCTTTACCTGTCTGTCCTGTAGGTGAAGTGTTATCACAGACGGGTTCAGTCTGCTGAGAGAGATTCTGTGTTTCGACTGCAGTTTCACACATGCACCATTCATGGAGCTCAGCTCTGGTTCGGCAAAGGGGAACTGGATGAAGCTTGTTCAGGTACGTTCTTAGTGGGACAAGCCAAGAGTCAGATGCCAAACTCATATATTATCACAATAAAACCAGAGCCGTCTGTCCAACTCTGACCGCCTTGAGCTGAAATGGCCTTGGGATATCAGCTGAGCTTGGTTTTTTATGATGTGCTTTTTTATTTCGGTGGTCTGTGTTCTTTTAGCTGTGCTGTAATTTATCGCCCTCATTCCCATTGGGTAACACCTGCGCACCACAGCTGTGTAATTGAGATGAGATACAGATTTTCACGTGATAATAGATTCTCTATGGGTTTTACATATGAGCATGGGAGGCAACTTCAATTGCTCGTAGAACTCTGGGAAAATTCCTGGATATTAATCGTTGTTACAATCAAAAACATTAATGTAGTGTGTAGTTTGGAGAGGATATTATATAGTAATATGAATTTACAAATCCTATTATTAATGACAAATATTATTAGCTGGAAAGGGTCTTCTGTCTTCCTAATGATGAACACTCTCAATTCCCACTGTTTCCTGTAGATGACAAATTTCCCTCTGATGCCACAGTGGAGTTTGTATTTTCTTCTGGGCCTGAGAAAATCAAAGGTAACTTAAAACCTTAATCAAACTGCAAATTAAGGTCTTACTAACTGTTTAATTGCCATTTAAGGGACCATGAAATTGTTTGACAAACAGTTTTCTTTTCTGAGCTGACGTACAGTATTTCCAATCGAAAAACCGTGTCATTAGGTCTTAAAGCTGACGTGTGTGTGTGTGTGTGTGTGCGCGTGCGTGCGTGCGTGCGTGTGTGTTTGTGTGATTCAGGGAGAGTGACCCAGAGGAATGATCCAGCTGTCAGCGTGGACTATAACACGAATGATCCGGTGGTGCGCTGGGACTCGTATGAGAACTTCAATCAGAGATATCAGGACAGCCTAGAGGGTACAACTATTCATTCTTACAACTATGCACTGGTGTTTATGAAACCCTTCAGAGGTAACATGCTGTAGATAGTATATAGGACTTTCCCTTTTTTTCTTAAGAAATAAAAGAGGTCAATACTATGTAGACATACAGTACTCTTACATTTAGCCAGAGCATTATTTGAAATTAACTAAATGAATAATATATAATGTTCTCTGTTTAATCTATTTACTGACAAATTGGGGAAAAAAAAGTACTGTATGTTGCAATATATGTAACATGTCATTTTAAAGGGTTCTTATGCTAAGGGTTCTTATATTACACGTTCATCATTTTGTTTATTGGGGTCTACTAGAATACATTTACATCAGGGATGGGCAACTTTGGTCTTGGAGTGCCACTGTCCTGCAAATTATAGCTCCAAACTTAATTAAACACACCTGAACAAGCTAATCAATGTCTTCAGGATTTCAAGAAAGCTACAGACAAGTTTTTAGCAGGGTTGGACCTTAACTCTGGAGGACAGTGGTCCTCCATGACCGAAGTTGCCCATCCCTGATTAACATCATTTAATGTTCAAAAAGCTGATTATTTTTCTTATAATTTACTTTGTTGCAGCTCCTGTTTTCACCCTCTGTCTGACCACTCTGTTTTAGTGTAGTTTTCTTTAAAACCCACCTTCTAAAAAGCACAGTCTGCTCTGATTGGTCTACTGCGAGAGCATGTGTCAGGAATGTAATGCCCTTTACCATACCATACCATAATCACAGGAATAAATTACATTTTAAAATATATTTCAATAGAAAACAGTTATTTTAAATTGTAATCCTATTTCACAGTAGTACTGTTTTTTTTTACTGTATTTTGATCAAATAAATCTAGCCTTGGTGAACATAAAAATTTTTTTTTAAAAAATCTTTCCAACCTCAAACTTTTGAATAGTAGAGTACGTGCCACGGACTTAAAGGTACAGTCGCAAAAACAGCCTGTTTAATTCTAAAGTTCAGAGAGAGGAGGGAAATGAAGGCATGAAACTAAATGATGTTTTGCTGCAATAAACCTTGATTAATAATAAAAGTGGGCTTCAGGGAAATATAAAAGTGTCCTTTCATAAATCCCTTCAGATATTGCACACACACGTGGACCTGTAGATGGCAGCCTGTACGCACAGGTTAAAAAGCGCCGTGCCGCAGGCTCCACCTCCCTGCTGTCCACCAATGGGAGCCCTGCAAGGAGCTCTGAGGAAAGGCCAAGTCAGCTTCTGTCTGTCAGCACTGATTCTGGACACTCATCTGTCCCACCTGACCGGCTTGATGAACCAACTCGACAGGCCCCGCCTACTCAGCAAGAGAGGGAGGATCTTGAGCGCCTACTGGGTGGGATTGAAGGCGATGGAGGAAGGGATCGTGACCGAGAGACAGCCATTTTGGATGACGGTGATTCCTTGCCTCCTGAAAGGACTGGGTCACTGAGGTTAGGTCGTTCATGCTCATGCCGGGTGGGCTACCGATCCCAGCGCTGTGCCGAGCCTGGACGCGATGGACTCCACCACTTATCAAATGGTTATTGCCTTGATCGTCCCACCACCACTAATGGACAAACAGGGGCTCCTTCTTCAGGTATGCCATCTGTCATAGGGCTTTGCCAACACCACAGTGCCCATCCTCACCAAACCCTGCCGCCTCCTGACCTGCTCTGGGACCGCCAACAAGGTCCACAGCACTACCTACATCGCACTTGCACAGAGGGACCATCACGCCACCTGTGTCCATATCCGTCCCAGGAGATCAGCACCCATCCTCATAGTCTGTCTCCCCGACTGCTCTGCAGGGCGGATGAGTACATTCCATACCCCCACCATCACCACAACCATCCACATCACCCCAAACCTAGCGGTCCCTATCACGATGTCATGGTAGATGGCATAGTGACGCCTGTCTGCCCCTGTCGGGACTGCTGTCTACGACGAGAAGATTTCCACACTCTCCGTTTAGACAGAGAGGAGGCAATACACTGGGAGAGGGAGGCAGAGCTTCTCCGGGACACAGGGTTAAGACGGGGCAGAGAGGCCGATATGCAAAGAGGGACGGATATATGGGACCGGGAGGCAGGGCTAAGGAGGGGACGAGAAATGACTCTCCACTGGGACAGAGACCGAGAAGCAGAACTACAGTGGGAGAGAGAACGAGAGGCAGAATACTGGCACAGAAGGGCCACCGTATCTCCATACGGGCCTCACGGTCATGAATTACCAGCATTTAACTTTGATCCCCTCCCTGCAGGCCATCCCGCATACCCCGAACCCTCCCGTTCACACTCTCATGCCCATCTGGATCTCAAATACAGCAGCAGCTCCAGTGGGTACCAGACACCGCACCAGACGTGCCCCTGCTCCCCTTACCAGCCGTCACCCTCAGAGAGCCGTGGATATGCCTCGGGTTACCAGTCTGAGTCCACGTCTCCTCTTCCACCTCCCTCCTCCTCCTGCCCTGGCCCAGTGCACCATGCCAGCGGACCTACAGAGAACCAAACAGACCCCCATCCTCAGCAGTACCCCTCTAACACAAATACAGGTGAGAAATGACTTGACAGCTACAATTACATTGTTTTATTACCTTGTATTGGACTATCTTTGAAATTTGAAGCTTTTGCAAACATGTTTTGGGTCATCTTATAAAATGAAAGAAATGTGTATAACCTTCCTCTACATGCAATTTCATCTTTGCATGATACAATTTGTTTTTCGGTCTGTATGTATGCCATCCCTATCAGATTGTCCTGGCGCAGATAGCATAGGCTGGCGTAGTCACATTACCCATGGTTCCCTGCGGCGGACACAACGAGATCCACATGCTCCATATTCAACACCCTCTGATATTTCAGGACCTCCAACACCAGTCCACACAAGCAGCCCTTTGCGAACGCAGGAGAGGTAACAAGATCCTGCATTTATCAGTAGATTGGGGTAGCTGTTGGAGCAGGGTTGGAACTTTGGTCTACCTTTGGTCTACCATTCAGTAGATGAATATGTTATCTTCTGACTTTAATACTGTGTTAATTTCCTCTTCTTCTTTTAGTCCTATCCTGAGTGTCCGTGAGTATGACTCAAGAGAGGTCAACAGTGAAAGCAGTTTGGCCCACTCCCACAACAGGACGCACCCACCTGCCCTACAGTGCAACAGTGTCAGTCCAGGGTCTCGTCAAACTCTACTGTCTTCCAATCAAGAGATTGCTGAGATACACCCATTTCCTGCCACACCCACCACCGCCCAACAACCCTCCACCCATTCCCCGCCTACGACACCTCCCACCCCACAAATCTCAGCAGAAAACCCCGCCCCCTTAACATCTCCATCAGAATCCACCCAACCCCAGACAAACTGCTCGCCTGCTGCTGCTACAGTGCCACCCACAGGGGAAATGGTACCACAATCAACTGAGACTTTTAAACCAGCAAGTTCACCACGTCCCTCTTCTCCCATCCCAACCGAGTCCATCCCAGCTCACTTGCATAGCAATGGAGTATCACCATCTCCAGAACCAGATGTCCCTAAACCTGCTTCTTCTGCCCCTGCGTCCCCTCATCCACCCACTAGCGACCACGAGAGTTCTTCCTCCCCTGAACCCCCAGTCCCTGGATTTGCAACGCTGGGCAGGAAGCTGATGTTGGGCTCTGAAACCTCCCTTCCTGCAGGGCACAGTATAGACGGCAGCCCCAACTCCACTCCTACCTTCCCCGTCTCTCCAGCCTGTTGCACCCCATCTCCTCCACCAGGCCCCTACTCAGGGTGCCCAGCCACCTCTGTCCCACAGCCTCCTCTCCCTGAGAAACGCCGCCCATCCGGGCAGCCAGGCTCACCCAATGGGAGGCCTGGAACGCTGAGGGGGTCCATGAGTCATCACGGCTCTGGGCAGCACCATGTTACATTCTCACCTTCAGTAGGAGAGCTGACCATGAATGCTGGTCAGGGAGAAGTTGGTGTGGAGGGTGAGATGGGCAGCCGTGTCAGTGTAAAATTTGTGCAGGACAGCTCTCGGTTTTGGTATAAACCTGGCATCTCCAGAGAGCAAGGTGAGACAACCACTTTGGACCTTATATTTAATTACATGATATATGAAGTTCAGAGGTATCTTCTTAATCAGTTGCTGATTAGGGCTGGGTAAAAATTTGGATCTCGATTCATAGTTAAAGGGAAGTTTACTGGAAAATAATGGCATGAGATTTCTTTAGTTTGAGTTGCCCTTGTGGGCTTATGAACTGGTTCCTTTTAGTGAGTCCAAAACAAAATGAAGCCAGCATTATCTGATTCACTTATAAATAACTCTCATTAACGATTCATGAACAAAATGACTCATTCGAGCTGGTCCTTTGAATGAATCATTCAAAACTCATTAACTCATCTGTTAAATAAATAGTAATACAATTGTATTATTTAGGCCCTGATGTTAGTTTTTCAAATTATTATTTTCTTAATGTACCAAATTAGAAGGTTCCCTGTGTAATTTATCACAGTAACGGTGGAAGAATTTCTTTCATATGTAAGCTAAATGGACATTATTACAAAAATATGAAATGTGTCAGTAAATGTGTAATAATACCTAGAATTACTGCTGTTTGCTGCACTTTTCATAACCCTAACAATGAGCTATACTAATAGTGATGTTTACTGTTGTGCTGTAGTGTTTTTACATGTGCAGCAATTTGCAGATTGTTGTTCCATATGCTTGGATCCTTTTTTTAAATAGCGATGTCTCATTCAACTATCCTGTCTCTGTTCAACAGCTATAGCAGCACTGAAGGAAAGAGAGCCAGGGGCCTTCCTCATCCGAGACAGTAACTCTTTCCAGGGGGCCTACGGTCTGGCCCTGAAAGTTGCCAGCCCACCCCCCAACGTCAATAACCATAGCAGCAAAGGTACGCCACATCTGCAGGCATTTCCTCACACAAACATATATCTTGCTTTCAGTGTTGCTCCCAAAGCTCTCTGTCTGCACAGGAAACACACGACTGCACCTGAAGTACTCTAGCAGAGCTAAACATTCATCTAAAGCTGAAGTGTGTCATTTCTGCGGCATTACCGCGACCAAACGGAATTACAAAAACGATGATACAAAAACAGATCGTCCCGCCCTAAATTCAAACCCTTGTTTGATTAGGGTTGTGTGAATTGAACTGAGAATGCCGAATAAATTTAATTGAGGATGAAACAGGAAGTAGAAGTGTAATTCGAAGCAGAATTAAAATGAATTCAATGACTAATTTGTAACTAGAAAAGTCAAGACAAACTTTGAATTGAATTATCTTAACAAAGCCTTTTTTCTGAAAGCTTTGATAAACGTTTTAAACTGCAGTTTGAATATTTATAGGCCATACAGACTGAGGGAATGATTGATTTTATTGATTTGTGCTTCATTGCAATAATTAACACCAGACCAAGCGCAAACGAGAACGCTGTGCACTGTTTATTTTTTTAGTCTTCAACATTTAATTGAGACAGCATTGGGAACTGCTTTGGGAATGCTTTGTATAACTTCCACCTTTAAACAGTGATGTATGTGGATCTAAATATCCATTAATCAAAATATCGATGCAATATTTTGAAAAGTTGTTATAGTTTGGTATACAACCAATATTAGCATCACAGTTTGCATTGAAGATGTAATGTCCTGTCTGTTAGCTGGAGGAGACCCTCTGGAACAGCTGGTTCGACACTTCCTGATTGAGACAGGGCCTCGGGGAGTGAAGATCAAGGGCTGTCAGAACGAGCCCTACTTTGGTGAGCAGTTCAAGAATCCTCTTATTCGACAGACACAATGATTAAGCTTAGTCCTGGTTTAAATCAGAGCTTAAAGGTATAGTTCACCCAGAAATGATAATTCTGTCATCATTCATGTCGTTCTAAAACTGTATGACTTTCTTCATGAAGATGTTAGGCAGAAATGTCTTGAGGTCCTAGACCTGATCTGGAAGGCCAATATACGTACAAATGTGGAGTTAATAGAACAGCTAGGCGGAATAAAGTTGAAAGTTGAGCTCAGGTTAGTGTGAAAATGACTTTCCTGCGATATCTGAGTGCAGGATCAGGTCGCTCCATGCATGCAAGGTATTCAGACAGCAATACTGTTAAATCTCCATGATATCTTTGTCATGTACTTTAGCAGGACGCTGAATTTACCAAATAGTTCAGAACGCTGTTTCATAAAGAGTGAACGTACAGTCGTGAGGTTCACAAGTTGAGATAAAGCTCACATCTTTGTATTAGAAAGCTAGGAAGTCTGGCTTCATTTTGGTGCTTTTGCAATCTGGCACATCAGTTTTTAAGGTAAATAATGTTGAAGGATTGAGGTGCTCTGTGTGTGTTTTGTCATCGGTAGGGAGTCTTTCAGCACTGGTGTATCAGCATTCCATTACACCTATCTCTCTGCCCTGTGCCCTCCGCATCCCGGAGAAAGGTAAACACTACAGCACACATCAACACGCCACGCTGAGATATCACTATGATGAAAGCACAGCCACAACATGCACTCAGTGTGAAGTTGGAGTTTGTGAAGAGTTGTAATGCATGAAACAAATGCTTCAAATTAAAAAAACCTGTCTTTCGGTGTTTCCCACAACATTCTGTACGATACACCCTAGCTACAAACTGAATAAAACTACCTTTTTAATAAAATGCCATTTATTAAAACAAACGTAACTTCTTTGTGATTGACCTTTAGCCAAATAAATAACTGATCTGACAAAGTTGTCTGACTGATCCAAACTGACAACTCATGAGTCTTTTTTTTTTTTTTTGACGGATTCATCAGAAGAACTGCTCATAAGAATCAGAATGTATTTGAGCAACTGCCCGTGTTTGAATCTCAGAGATGGTCTGTGTTGATCATTGTGTTGCACTCTCAGACCCGATAGGTGAAGTTCTAGAGGTTCAGCCAGTCAGTAACATGAGTACAGCGGCAGACCTTCTGAAACAGGGAGCAGGTGAGTGTGAACCAGCACATCTGTCCTCGTGTGAGACTTCTTACTGGGACGTCTATAACATCTGGTGTCTCTCCTCAGCCTGCAATGTGCTGTACCTGAACTCAGTGGAGACCGAGTCTCTCACGGGTCCCCAGGCTATTGCCAAGGCCACAGGAGCCACGATGTCACGCAGCCCGCGGCCCTCTGCGACTGTGGTCCACTTTAAGGTGTCAGTCCAGGGCATTACACTGACAGACAGTCAGCGCAGGTACGCCCTCTGATCCCCCTTTTTGCTTTTGAAAGTAAAACCATATAATTCTTCAGTTTTCTCTGAGCAATAGAAATGTGAGGACAGGTTGTTACTGTCACACCAAGCTGACTGTGAGAGGTTTGGGTTTTCAGGGTGTTCTTCAGGAGACATTATCCAATCAACAGCGTGACTTTCAGCAGTGTGGACCCACAAGACAGGAGGTGAGATTGTAGTGGCAGAAATGCTAGGGGTGGTTCAAATATCTACTCTACATATACTACTCTATATATATATTCCAGCATCAATATTCCAAGTTTGCAGTGCATTCCACATCCAAAGCAATTACAAACCATTAAAGTGCCCTAATTATGCTATTTCAAAGGTTCCTAATTTTGTTTTGGCGGAATCCTCAAATAAATTTACTTGCATCCAAGGTAAAAAAAAACACTTTATTTTTCTCATAATAATACATTCGACACTGAAACGATTCAATAAAGGATTTAGTCCCTCTAAACCCCTCCTTTCCGAGAGTCTACTCTGCTCTGATTGGTCAGACGGCCCAGTCTGTTGTGATTGGTCTACTCTGCTCTGGTTGCTCAGATGGCCCAGTCTGTTGGTGTCGGAAACGAAGCGTCCATTACCATATCTGAATTTCAGCTCTGGATCTTCCTCAGCACTTCATACACAGTTATACAAACCGCAAAGAGTGTCGGTTTTACCGTATCAATTCGAGTTCGATTCCTCATCCTTTGGAAGTTCATGCAAAGTGGATTTGCTTTGGCAGCGCAGAAAGTAGTGTTTTCTTGACATGTCAACAACACAAACCAAACTCTTCCAAACTCAAACTTTATTTATCGTGCACTTTGATATTTGAAACTTTGCATACCTTTTACATTCACAAACAGCTATATGACACTACATGAAAGATAATATCTGAAAAAGCATAATAGGGGCACTTTAAGGTTACTGTAATTTTAGGAAGGTAAACGTGTGTGTGTATATATATATATATATATATATATATATATATATATATATATATTGATTTTTGTTTTATGTTTTGTTTTGGATATAGGAGGATTTTTTTTGTTTTGTTTTTTTTAACAATGTTTTGTTTTTTATTTAGATTTTGTGCTTTGTTTTTTTAAGAAAGAAAGTTTTCTTCATTTGTTTTGCATTGTTTAGTTTAGTTTAACAGTTGCTTGCCTAGAAGTAGCAGTACACATAAATCTAATCAGGTAGTGCATGAATCTCTGTGGGCTGCTCCGTCTGTGTGTGCATACAGTAAATGTTTTTGGTTTAATCATTTATGTTTATATTAAACATATTAGGGCTCATTAAATCTAAACCCACCCTGTGCAGACAAAACACTCGTCTTTTCTTAAACCATCACTTTGAACCCTGTAAATAGTTTGGGCTCTGTGATTTTTTTATTTTGTAAAAGCTCTTTCATGGCAGACAGCCGCCAGTTTTGCATCTAAAGAATTTGAGGCTGTAACATTAAACCAGATGTTACAGGATCAAACAGCTTTTGGGTGAGCCACCAAAAAATGGATGAACCTACGGGCAAATTTTAAAACTACTTCTCAGTTAGATTTCGTAATATACAAAATATGATTTTATAATGTGTAGAAATAAAGAAAATGAAGCCCCAAAGCTGTGCGTGTGTGTTACAACCGCTGCATACTCTAAAAGTATGTGAACGAAAATACTTCTAGCTACACAAGCTCGATTTCACGTATCATTGCAATCGGAAATGTGTCAGAACGGAATTCAGATGCAGCGCAAGTATGTGTTCCTCACAGCAATGTAGGAACAGGCTAAGTATGAACTACAGGACCTGTGTACTTGCATGTATGCTTTGACCTGAGATCGAGAGCATGTTCATGTGTGGCTGCAGCAGCGTCCTGTGTGTGTGTGTGTGTGTGTGTGTGTGAGTCTGTTCCTCAGTCTTGTCTCTGTCTCCCTCTTGCTGCCATAGGTGGACTAACTCAGACACAGGCACAACCTCTAAGTAAGTCTAAATGAAACGTGTGTGTGAGTGTGTCGTCTGGACTGTTGTGACAGCTTGTTTCCTCTGATTATGTGCTTATGTGCATGTTATTTTACTCTAGTACTGATCTGTCCGTTCACTCCTTGTTTGGATTGCAAGACTGACGGATATTTTATCCACAATCACTTATTTGCGTATCTCTCTACCTCCTCTCAGAGTTTTTGGTTTTGTTGCCAAGAAGCCCGGCAGTGTGGTGGAGAACGTCTGCCATCTCTTCGCCGAGCTGGATCCCGAACAGCCTGCGACTGCCATCGTCAACTTCATTAACAAAGTAATGCTGGCACCGCAGAGACGCTAGAGCCGCGGGGACGAGGAGGAGCGTTCATCTTCACACACACTGACTCTAATGTTGCACCTTCTGTCAAGTTTAAGAGCTTCACAACTAAAGACTGCAGGAACTTTTTGGCAAAGACAACGGTTTTACTGTTGATTAACACGATACCAAAACGCATTCAAACCAAAATATAGAGAATGTAACCAAACTAAAGCCAACCATCTGTTGTGGTTTTGCAATATTAGAGCTTTTTTTGGTGTTCGTGGGATTGTAAATGATTTTTATAAAATAGTCACCAAGATTTTTGAAATATGTACATTTTTAGGCACTGCATTAATCCCTGAATAAAATAAATGATATATATGCACTCAAACATATGAATTGCACAGAAAACAGCCTCAGCAGAAGGACAATCATCAGTTTATAATATATATAATGTATTATATTTTTAACTGGAAAGGAGGTGCCATGGTTTCTGAATCTGGCCCGGTGTCTGCGAATGATAGTGAAAGTTTCAGAGCGTTTGAGATGGAGCAACAGATGGAGGACCAGACATGGCGTAATCGTGACGTGGGGTTCCAGTATAAGAAAGATTTATATGTCATGTAGTATGATGTCACAATGGAAGGCTGATGGTCATGTGATTATTACCCAGAGAGAATTCGGTTGCCTTTAGAGTAGGAAGAAAGGAACTTTATTTTGTCCCCTTTTGTGGTGTATTTTATGCACCGTTCATACATGGAACAAGATAGAAAGTGGTACATAGCCATCCACACCGTATATGAACCATAGCCTGGTCAGCTGACCGTCACGCATCATGCTGTACCGTTGTGCCTGACGTATGGTGTAATAGAACATTATATTGGAATGTAATCGGTCTTTAAACTGACAGGACAGGTGGACGTTTCTGCCTTCATTCTGTATCATGTTTTGCATAATGATTTCATGATCTCCAAAAGCGGTTTATAACCAAAGACGTGTGGCCATGTACTCATTCAGTTATTATAAGCTGTGCCATTTATTTTACTTGCCTGTATTAACGAGTTATTGCTGTTTTTGACAGATAGTAAGACACGTCTATGACAACTTTAATATATTGTATTCTGTATTTTCTTATTGATCTTTGTATGTAGTAATATATTTTCACACATGCAGCTGACTTGGAAATTTAAAAAAAAAAACTACATGGAAGGATTTTGATAAGAAAAGGATTTTTTTTTTTATCTTATGCTATTTTTTTTTTCAGTGTATGCACAAGTGAAAAATATAATAAATGTAAAGTCATGGTACCAAATCTGAAATCATGATGTGAATTATTTAAATTCTAATGCACTTTTCTATTACTATCAATTTATATATATATATATATATATATATATATATATATATATATATATGTATGCATGTAGACATTTGTATAAATGACAATATAATTTATAATTATAAACACTTATAATAAAAAAAACTGACACTTTTCACATTTTTATACAAGAATTTATTAATCATAAGGCATTTTTTTCAGAAGTATTGAACAAACTGAAATAGTTGATTTGAAATAGATGCCATCTATTTCTTTTGGACATGTGTAACAAGTTATTCAGTCAACAATTATGCATTATTTCCATCATCAACTCTTTTTCTCTGTGGTATGTTGTCAAATCAAATTATTGCGGTTTACAAACTGCTCAAATGTCACAAGTGTGACATTAAATGCCTCCAATACTCCTCAAATCCACTCAAGTGAAGACTTCTTAGTCTTGGCCGTATCAAAAGGGACAATGTAAACAGGGTACACAACATTAAAATATCTTTCACAATCTTTGGTAACTTGATTCTTTCTACAAAAAAAAAGAAAAGAAAAGTTGCTCTACTCAAATACGGAAATGTTTGGTTCAGCTTTACTATTAACCGAATGATTGGGACTGTTGAGAATGAGGCTTTTTGTTTGTGTAAATGTTTTGGATAATGGAAATACAGTAACCTTCTGTACACACTAAGTGAAAAACAAATCAAAAACTACAATTGAAAAACATTCATCCATCAAGTGCTGGTTATAAAATGTTCCCCTTTGGTTTTGTTTTTATCTTGAAAAACAAGAGGTAAAAAAGATAGACATTCACAATTTCATTTTCCATTCTACTGATAAGCAGCCCGAAATTTAAGGCCACACGTTACCGTCATGGCAGCCAGGGCCATCGATGGTGACTAACCCTACAGTATTGAGGCTGAGGTGATTTATAATAAAGAGCTTTTCATTCAGCATTCACAGCTGCAGTGAACAGATTTTGTGGAAAGCTAAATAAATCTTGTCGTAGACAGCTTAAAATTTTCCCGTCTTCCCTTCAAGGTGAGCGTTTGATTCGGTTCAGGTGCCGTAGTGTTTAATATACAAAGCAAAGATGACGTGTGGCCTACAGCGCCCTCTGCAGGCGACCTTTTCAAACACAGAGGAGCCCTTTAGTACCAGTGAGGTCAAACCATTGCATACAACAGAAACAGGTCAATCGAAACAATAAATAAAGGGTTGTTCCCAAAAGGAAAAGTTGCAGGTGTCAGGAGTCTGATCTCAGCAGTGGAAGGCGTGAGGTGGCGAGGAGAATCCCGGCTCTTCGCTGTACTCTGGACTGTGCTGGTCTTCTGTCTCTGGAGACGTGGAGCCATTATAGTCCTCGGCCTCCATCTGCTCCTCTTTAATTTGAGACTGATGCCTGTGAACACACACAGCTCACATCAACCAAGATCTTACACTTTAGCACAAATTAAACTTCAAGTCACTGGTATAGATGCTCTGTTTTGAGGACTACATTTTCACAAAATTGCACAAACACGCATTGCTTCAAATGGCATATTAAAACTGGATATTATATTAAAAGTAGTATAGGGCTTAAGTCAGGTAAGAACACAATAAGGTCATATAAGTAGCTATGATGTTGGTGATGATGAAACAACAAATTAACATAGTGTTTCACTATTTTTTAAATATCAATCAAGCTCAAATGTAGTTTTGGACCAGCGAATGCATGTTTTGATCCTCACTGGAACAGCCGCAGAAGTGCATCGCATTATGTTTTCATCAACTTGCAGGTTTTAAAGTTTATTGTAGCTATTTGGGCACTCAGTTTTTCTTGTAGTTGAATATATTTGGCCAAAATCTCATGATATAGAGGACGAAGCGCTATACACAGGATATTTAAATTTGGTTTAAGTAGACTGCAAATACCAGACTAAGACTCTTAAATATGATAAACATTTGCCTTTATAGAGAGCTTCTTAAGTAAAGAAAACGCTGTACTTACACAAACAAACAGTTCTTTATTTACCCCTGAACTGTGTGTGGCACTTCATTCACGATAGAGAAGGGGCGGAGCTATGAGCTTTGACTGACAGCTTGAGGATCCAATGCAGTTACAAGGTTTAGTCACAACCTCTTTTAAATGCTTTTGGTTACATTATGGTAAAAACCCACAGACGGACGTAAAGGATGACCAATACCATTTATCTTTTTTTAAAATTAGACAAAATATAGCCATACAAGGTTTCTGCCTGACAGCGACAATATATTCTTATTCGTAGCATCTATTTTTATTTATTTTTTGGAATTTGATCATTTTCCATGGCACACTAGTTGTTGGGAAACACTTATCTATACAAATGAGCAGTGGACACTTTTCACATTGTCATATATATTAAATTGTCCAATTTGTGCCTTTCATAAATTGTGTAATAAATCTGTTTGTGAATGTAAAAGGTCTGCAAAGTTTTAAAGATAAAAGTGTACCGTTTTCTAAAAAGAAAGAGCCGAGTCTGAAACGAGTTGTCAGTGATTCCATTCTATGATCTTCATTGGCCGCCCATGAACAGCATCTACTTTAATTAACCTTCAAACACTGAAGTTGTAACTGAGACAGGAAGAGTTTGGTTTGTGTTGTTGACATGTCAAGAAAACAATTTTTTCTTCTCTGCCAAAGCAAATCCACTTTGCATGCACAACCAAAGGATGAGGAATCAAACTCGAATTGATACGGTAAAACCGACACAATTGTTAAGTGTTTATATCACTGTGGAAATCAGATATGGTAATAAGCGTTTCATTTGGACGTGCATCAGGGCAGAGGAGGGGTTTAGAGAGACTGGATCCTTCATTAAACCGTTTCAGACACTGAGAAATGAGATGACGCTGTGTTTTTTGACCTTGGATGCATATAAACCTGTTGTAGGAGTCCTCCAAAACAAAATTAGGAACCTTTAAAATAGCATAATGGGGCACTTTAAAATAGTAATAATAATAATAAATTTTTCTTTGGGAATATAAATAGCAATACAACAAGAGTGATATCCTTGTCCTAAATCACTTTTATGTGTTAGACAGATTTATATGATTTCAAAAAGCATTGAGCAAAAATTAAATCTAAATCTGTACTGCTATGTCAGTTCGGTTGCATTTACGACATTAAGGATCTGCGGACACCCTATTAAAATAACTTGATTGCCTACTTGAATATTTCAGTAAACCGGCAGTGAGTGGCTGACATGATGTTCTCAGGGTTTAGGTGAGTGATATTAGACTGGCAGGACAGTGGACTCACAGTGTGGGCAGAGGAGAGAGCTCCAGGCTGGAGTCGCTGCGGGAGCCCTCATCATGATCGTGAGAACTCATGTCCTCATGCAGCGCACCGGTCAGGGCCTTCAGACTGGACGCTCCCATAGATGCCGAGCCATATAGGGGCAGACTGCTGTCCACCATCGTTGCCTGAGGAGAAACACTGTTTTAAGATCACCGAAAACTGCACTTGTATCCCAAACAAGTCATACTACCATTCAAACGTTTGGGGTCAGTAAGATTTTAATACATTTGATCGGCAATGATGCATGAAATTGACCAAAATTGAAAATAAAGACATTAATAATGTTACAAAAGATTTCTATGTCTAATAAATGCTGTTCTTTTGAGCTTTTTATTCATCAAGGAATCCTGAAAAAAACTATTTCCACAAAAATATGAAGCAGCACAACTGTTTTTAACATTGATAAGAAATGTTTCTTGAGCAGCATATCATGATATGAGAATGATTTCTGAAGGATCATGTGACACTGAAGACTAGGGTAATGATGCTGAAAATTCAGCCTTGCATCACAGGAATAAATGATATTTTAAAATATATTCAAAGAGAAAACAGTTTGAAGCTGTACTAATATTTCATAATATTACTGTTTTTACTGTATTTTTGATCAAATAAACACAGCCTTGGTGAACATGAGAGAAATCTTTTGAATGGAATGAATCCATACCTGCAGAGCAGACAGGGCAGGACTTTGACCCAGACTGGACTGGATGTTCTTCACCAGAGGTGATCTGAAGAAACACACCTCAGCGTCATTAGCGACAATGACCAGTGCAAATGAAAACGTTGCAGTCAGATATGCACTTACCCAGTGATCTTTTGTGGCCGCCTTTTCTGAAACTCCAGCTCGTCCACGGTCCAAACAGCCCCCTTCACATTCTCAACTCGTACAAAACACTTATGAAGACTGAGGTTGTGGCGAACTGCATTCTGAGATTGCAGAAGAAATGAACAAACTGATCCAGGGCACAGGAAATCAATCAAGACTGATCTTTTTACTGCATCTTCTCAGTTACCTTCCACGTTGCTGCATTGCGTCTGAAATACGCAAATGTTCGTGTGAACCAGTTGTAGATTTCATTTAGTGTTAGCTGCTTTTCTGGAGACTCCAAAATGGCCTATAAGATAAAAAAAAGGAACAAGATCAACATGTCTCTCACACAGCAGCTGATGAAAGATAAATGTAAAGGTTTAACAAAAAGAGCTCAGACAGCCTGGTTGATCAGAAATGATGTTGAGGTACCAAGAGCTGGATGATGGTTTCTTACCTGCCTGATCAAAGCTGCATATGTAAATGGAGGCCTGACCTCAGCACTCAAGTAGAACTCCTTATTCTGCACAATATCTATGAGACACAGGAGAGAGGTGCTGTTACTTCAGTTACACTGGTTTCAGGCCATCCTTGTTGTAGAGCCCTGATAACTACAGTACAGTGAGTGTAATACTGGCTCTGACATTGGGCTAGAGGTCACCGATCTCACCTTGGTCCATGGCCATGTTGTATTTGTCCGAGTAGCGTTTGCGGATGGGTCCCATGCTGTGCAGGCTGGTGGGGATGATGACGGAGGGCATCTGGGGGAGTGACGTGAGGGGGGTAGACGGGGCTGTGGCACTCTGGGATAGGCTCATGGAGGGAGTGGTTTTCGGAACGGTTGTCTTGGCAAGAGTGAGGTTGGACACCAGATTCACCTAACAAACATTTGAAAGTTTATTATTTCACCAGCGATCTTGAGTGTATCTTCAGAACTACAGAAGTGTGTTTATAATCAAACAGAGTGAATGGTAAACGCAGTGACATACTGGCTGAGGGGCTGGTTTGGGCTCAGTAGACTTGACGTGGAGGTGGGCCATCATGGCCTGAAGGCGTTCTTTGTCTTTAGTGAGCTGTTTGACAAACACAAACACCACTGATAAACATGGAGCTTTCTGTTGTCTAACGTTCACATGGTGGATTATTTCTTCATGTGTACATTCAGCACATACAGAGCAGGAAAAAGATTAGAGCTCAGATTAGAGCAGGATGTTTAACTACATGCAAAGCAGAAAACAAACATTTCTTTAGTCTAATATGAATGAAATATCAGCATATCAAGAAGCAGTTCTGTCCGGAGAAAAAGAGTTTGTGAAGCTGTACCTGCAGCTCCAGCTGCTGAACCACCTGCATCTGAACTCTGCACTGCGCCGTGCTCTTGTCATCCAGAGCATGTTCACCGTTCAAATGCCTGAAAAACACAACGGACATATGCAGACGTTCAGTTTACATCAAGACAGGACCAGTCATTAAAACACAACATGTGCATTGATAGCACTAAATTATTTATAATGTGTTATTTTCTTTTCTTTTTGAGTTTTGTCTTAGTGGCATTTCAAAGTGCAAGAAAAAACATGTATGAAATGTGCTATATAAATAAACTTGCCCTGGCTTGCCTGAAGTGGTCTCTGAAAATAAATCTAGTTTAATTTGAAAACACACTCCAAATAAATACAACATCACCATTGAGTAGTTTCATTCCTTTCAGCGAATCATTCATGTACACTAGTGTTCAAAAGTTTGTGGTTTGAAAGAGTTAGTTTTTGAAAGAAGTCTCTTCTGCTGACCAATGACGCATTTATTTGATAAAAAATACAGTTCAAAGAGAAATGGAGGAGTAATGATAATGAAAATTTAGTTTTGACATCAGTCTTCACTCTTCAGTGTCACATGATCCTTCAGAAATTATTCTAATAAGCTGATTTGCTGTTCAAGAAACATTTCTGATTATTATCAATGTTGAAAACTGTTCTGCTGCTTCATATTTTTGTGGAAACCCTGGTAAATTTAAGGATTTTTGATGAATAGAAAGCTTAAAAGAACAGCATTTATTTAAAATCTTTTATAACATTATTAATGTCATTACTGTCAGTTAATAAAAGCATTAATTAAAAAAAATCTTACTGACACAAACTTTTGAACGTATAGTGCATGATTGATAATGATAAATCAAATCACCTCAGCTTTTTACTTCCAAACACGCTATCTGAGAGTTTGAATAACTAATTAAAACAATCAATTTAGAAGAATGATTTGTTTGTATTTCATTCATTACTAATCAAAATGATTGTTCTGGATGCAATACTATTATTGAGAAGTAGAGGGTGCTGTATTCAAAGAAAATCTGTGCAAGGTTTTTATCCAAACAACTTCCTCAAACAACTATCTTTACAACTGTTATTATATATATATATATTTGTAAAAAATATTCACAATTAAATGAACTGCATATCAAGCACATTTATCCATGAAATAATCTTGTTGAGAATCTACATTACCAAAAACTACATTAATGCATTTGCTAATGAATGAACAGAGAGGGAGATATTTTTACATGGTGAAAATTCTAAAGCAATGCAATTTTCATGCAACATTTGTGATTGAAGAATACATATTCATGAAGGTTGAAAAACAATATCTAAACACCTTATTCTCAGGTACGGCACGTGAATCTCAGTGTGATGTGATCATTAGAAACATGTTTTTATATGGTGGAACTGTGACCGAGCTGAGGAACAAAGGCAGTGTTGTGGCAATAGACAGGGCGGGGCCTCGGACTGGGAGCAGGGGTCAGGGTCAGTGGAAGGGGCACAGATAAACATCCTCCTGTTGTTTGTTTTGGGAGGGATGGCCAGGATCACTATGGGTACTCTGTTTATCAGTGCACTGAGCTCAACCCTGAGGAGCCCCACGGCTGCACCGCCACAGGGGAAAGAGTGAGAGAGAGAGAAGGAAACGGAAAGAAAATAAAGACACATGGGTGGTATATACATACATACATACATACAAGCGAACCGAGGTGGGAGGAGGGAAAAGGGACAAAAAAAAAAAACACGAAACAAGTAAACAGAGTAAAAGGGCTAGAAACGCATTAAAAGAGCAGCGAGCACACTCAGAAATAATAATTCGATTACAGCTGCATACAGCTCCTCCTCACAGATCTGCAAACAGGACAAACAGCATGATAAAAACGTAGAGGATGAGAGTTGTTGACTCACTTGAGGAATGACTGGAACTCTCCGAACACTGCGTCGCAGCCTGGCCACTTGCACACGCCGTGGCTATAAAGAGGATGTGCGCTCTGAGAATGACTCTCCTGAGAACTGAAGCAAAAACAGACACAATAAATACAGAATCTGAAGCTTGAGTTCTGGGTACATGTTACAGGTTTGCAATGGATAGTGTCTCTGCCGTTCCATTATGTTGTGACACTGTGCGACTCTGTGACCCATATGGCTCTGCTTCATCCATAATCACACGGTTACACTTTCATTTGTCCTCGATCTCCAAGATTTCGGACATCTGTGATCTCAGAAAGTTGTGAATCTCACAAAGCATGTCTAGAACGTGCCTGGGCTATTGTTCACACAATTATTTAGCATCCTTTAAATGGAAATCAATCTTTTGAGGTACTTGTGTTCATGTATATTTCCTACAGTTAATTCCACAAAGGTTTAATTTTTGCATCATTTCTGACTGTGCTCAGATAAGCTTCTAGGAGATGGGGTATGGAAAACAAAGCTGAAGCAAACTGCTAGAGAGAGATTTAAACTGATACTGTAGATTCATGCTCTCCGACGGTGTCTTTCTCACGTGACGGGCTCGGTTTCAGTCTCAATCCATTGTGAAGCATTTAGTTGCGATGACAAATGTATCCCAACGTATCGTCAGGTAATTTGGTGATCCCCAAGTTATCCAATTAAGATCATTCTAAAAATGATTTCAAATATTTTTCCTCAGAATTCACCCACTCTCAAACTACCATTATATTAATGAAGCACCATTGCGGTCATGTGACAAAAATTATATATCAAAAATACAGTTCAAACAGTAATATTGTGAAATATTAGAATTTAAAATAGGTGTTTTCTATTCGAATACATTTAAAAATGTAATTTATTCCTGTGATCAAAGCTGAATTTTCAGGATCATTAAGCCAGTCTTCAGTGTCACATGATTCTTCAGAAAGTATTCTAATTTTGATGTTCAAGAAACATTTCTCATAATTAGCAACTTCATATTTTTTGTAGAAACCATGATACATCAAGATTCTTTGATGAGTAGAAAGTTCAGAATAGAAACCTTTTGTAACATTATAAACATCTTTACTGTCACTTTTGATCAATTTCATGCATCAATTTATTGGACAATATTTTGGACAATATTGTGGTACAGTAAAATTAACGCTTTGAAGCAATGATAATAATCTATGAGAAAAAGCAGAATTTAACAATATGGGTTGTGAACAATGAAAATAATCTTGAATGGCCCTATAGATATGCTGTATTTTCTAAATGGACATTTTTTTTTAATCCAAAATCGTATATTGGGTTGAAATGTAACAGACAGGATTTTGTCAGATGTCTTCATAAAGCTCTATTCTTCAATTCAGCTCCAGCTGAGAAAGTAGCAGGACATGTTTGGGACTTTGTTTCAAACAGTGGACTGTTTGAGAAAACGATTTATTTT
Organism: Gila orcuttii; assembly: GCA_026230005.1. NCBI lineage: Eukaryota > Metazoa > Chordata > Actinopteri > Cypriniformes > Leuciscidae > Gila > Gila orcuttii. Next base: position 27,850,960 of record JAPDVR010000021.1, read on the forward strand.
TGAACTTTGAAAAATGTCAAGAATGCTTTATTTGTTTGGGATCAAGAGAGGTTGTGTCCTTTTGACCACGACTCTCTCCTTTTCTCGCCTAAGAGAGCCCTGTGTGTCTCTGCCAGTGGATTCCTTGCCGAAAAAAAAAGAAGAAAAAAAAGAAAACGAGAGAGGTCTAAGGCGGGCATCTTTTCTCATTCAGTGCTTGAACACAACCCCAACTAGGAAGATGACTCACACTTGACAAATTAAAACAGACTTTGTTATTTCCATCCTTATAACACACTGAACAATCAAATAAGTCAGCAAGCAGACACAATAAAACAAATGCGCGCAATGAACTGTTTGTTCTTGCCGATGGAGATCCCAGCCCAATGTCAAACACTCGGGAGAGAACGCTACAGTAGTATACGAATCAAGATTGAGTGGGACAGATTTTAAAGGATTGATTACATTTGATCCCTCAGTCCATCAGCGTGAGAGTGTTTGCATGTCACTCAGTAAGCCAGAAGGAGAGATGGATAGACAATGCCCACATGTCGTGGTCTTCTGGAAGGGGTGAAAGGTTTGTTCTCTGGTGCCAGTGGCTGCACTTAAGGTTTTAGTTGCAGGCGTCTCTCTGGCGGGCAGGAGTTTACATGACACATGAAACTGACCACACAGTCCTTGAGCTCTCACCCTCCACCAATATCACGCAAACAATCACAGGCGGGCCATAAGAGGGCTCTGCTGACATTACAGACCACATCAATGCAACACTAGGACACGATGGCACCTACTGTAATACGAGCGTTTATTGTTAACGGGGTAGTGTGGTGTAGTGGTTAAGACTCAGGGTTGGGGAACCAGAAGGCTGCTAATTGCTTGGGTAATCGGTTCACGCAGATGCATAAACAATTTCAAACCAGTCAACAAACAGCAATACATTATATAAGCAAAGTTCACAGTCACAGGTTTTGGATTGACAAGTGTCAAGTGGTTTTGGCAAACAAGCTCCTGGAACATATAGACAAACAGGTTTAGACCTCTGAAAACAGAGACGGAGGTGTTCTCATGAGTGTATATGAAGAAAGGCCTGCAGGGCACAGGTTGACGTAGACTGACACCTTTCACACAGCCTCGAAGGCAAATGCCTCTTAAAACCCCTGACAATTGTTTTCAACTATTTATTTCTAATACAACATATTGGGCAACCTCACAACTCCACTGGTTTGACTGGTCATCAAATACTAATGTTACATTTCAGTGAGACACATACTCACTGTTAGGGCTGTCATGATAACTAGTTTTGCTGGACAAAATATTATCCCAAAAAAATAAATTGCAATAAACGATATTACTGTCATTTTAAGATTTTTTTTGTCACTAACATAACGTAGCGTAGAATAGCATAGCATAGCATATATTTAAAAGTTTTTTTATGTTTTTGATTTTTTTTAGTCTCTTATACTCACACCAAGGCTGCATTAATTTGGTCAAAAAACAGTAAAAACAGTAAAATTATTAAATATTACAATTTAAAGAACGGGTTTGTATTTTCTATTATATGCTATTTATTTCTGTGATCAAAAATAAATTTCCAGCATCATTACTGTAGTCTTCAGTAACACATGACGCTTCAGAAATCATTCTGATATGATGATTTGATGCTCAAGAAACATTTCTTTGAAACTACTTTTTATCAATGTTGGAAACAGTGGCGCTGCTTAATATTTTTGCGGAAACCATGATCATTTTTTTCCAGGATTCTTTTATGGATATAAAATGCATGAGAACAGCATTTATTGGATATAGTAATCTTTCGTAGCATTATAAATGTCTTGTCAGTTTTGCTGAATATATTCTCGCTGAATAAAAGTATTAATTTTAGTATAAAATCTTACCGACATATTGATGATCGTGTGACATAAAAATGACATATTGTGACATATTTTTCTTTGTTTCTGATTGGATATAGCAGCGTTTTGGCTGTACGTTGAGGTAATTATAATGAGAAAACTATTAAAACAGAATGTCATAAATTGAAAGAACGCATCAACAATTGAAGTCACATACTCTGACAAGAACAGTCAAGTTCACTTGTGCATTGTGTCCTTTGTGCCGATGTAAGTTGTAATATTATGTTTGTGTTGTGTACATATCTGATTAATCTTGTATAGGATGAGCTTGGTTAGTTAGTAAACCTGCAGTGCTACCACAGTGCTTCAGTTTAATGTTGTTCATTTACTCTTCTGAGCTCAGAAATTGGAGAGAGAGTGTCAAAAGCAAATATTAACACAGTATTCTTAAATACAACGCACACATGATCTTTCGAAAAATCGAAATAAATGGCATATGCTTGTATGCAAAAAAATGATGCCTCAAGAAGAAAAAAAAAGCGGTTAAATGAGTAAGTACCTGTCTCTCCGGCTGGGTCGCTGCACATGGTGTCCGTTGGTGCTGGAGTGGTGGTTGAGGATCTGAGTTTTGGGAGGAGAGGGGGATTTGTCTCCTCTACTCTTCTCCTCCTGCCGTGCATCTGCCGCCTCTTTCCAAAGCTGCTGAAGCTCAGCAGGATTTAGGCCTGTGAGTAAAACACTGCCTTTATTAGATCACTAGACGACTAATAAGACCTCTAGATTTACGATTCTCCGTCCATTCCAATCCATCCAACCACCAATCATTAACCTCTGACAGCCATGGGATTACTGGATTGCAAATAATCTCTCAATAAACCCATTTTGAACCATTTTTGTGTTTCATTTCATATAATTTCAGCAAGAGAACATCTTAAACCATCAAACAACCTGTTTTAATGTTGTTTAATTATACACAAGCCATTTACAAATGAAACATGTTAATGTGCTGCCTATCTTGACCACGATATTCCTTAAAAGGAGATTATAATTTCAGGTTTCTTTCCTGGTTGAATAAAGGTTCAATAAAATAAGACAATAATAAACAAATATGTTATGTATGAAACAAAAATCAAGGATCCCTTTCACAAAGCTATTCTGAGAAAACAATAACCCTGAAAAGCAGCGTTCACAGTACTGTTCAAAAGTTTGGGGTCGATAAGATTAAAAAAATATATATTTTGAAATGACTCTTATGCTCACCAAGGCTGCATTTAAATATATACATTATTTTCAGGATTATTTTATGAATAGAAAGTTCTTTGACGGGACATGAGTGATAAAAACGTTGGTGATGCAACAAAGTTGAATGGAATGAACGTAATGATCTGAACAGGAATGCCTACTAACAACAACAGTAGAGCGACTTGGTGACCCCCTGAACCTTTAGGATGCATTCATTGACGGTAAACATTCTCATAACACTGTTTCGTGTCATGTGGCAGTGAGGTGTTGTTACCCTGAGGCAGTGCACTGGCAAGAGCCGACGGGACAGACAACAGGCCTTGTCTCTGCAGGTTGAGCAGGTGCTGCTGTTGAACGGAGAGTAACTGTTGCTGTATGGCCATCTGCTGGACCATCATCTGCTGTTAGAGGGATACAGAGACAGACACTTGACACTCACAGTACGGTCACTGCTGGGGTCTTCATCCATCATAGTATCACTGCACAGCCGGCACTTTCACTCAAGTGATAAAGCTGCCGACACCACAGCCGGTGTCTTCACTCACTCACAGTACAGTCGCATAAAGCCGTCAAAAGACACAAATGTGGCTGGTGAAAAGTAGGCTGTATGACAGTGATCTGGCAGAGATTGCTGAGGACAAGGGCAGCAAATGGCTCTGATGGTCCTCAGTCTTAAATGATGATGTTTTTACCTCTTTACTGGGTTTCCCAGCATGTTGTTGCTGTAGGAGCTGCAGGTGGAGTTCCTCTTGCTGTTTCTTATAGAACTCCTGAAGCTGTTGCTGAGACACAGAGGGAGGACACAAAACATTAACACCAGAAAACAAGTCACACATCAATCCACGGTAGTTTACTCACTAGTGAAAGAGTGAGGCTGCATTCGAAATCGCATACTCTCTTGAGTAGGTCCTTATTTTGAATAAGTAATTACTTCACGACTTGTGTGTACTGTGTAGTATGAATTTAATCTGGATGTACTACATTCGCCATGTTGTCATTATCATGTGACACCTGAGTTTCAATTGCATCGCTTCACTGCCATTCCTAAATCCTCTCCTGTGGCCTCATGGGATAGTGAAGCATCCATCGTATTCTCACTTCAGAATCTCGCCTGTAGTAGTAGGTCATCCGGGTACTTTCTGCCTACTCTTTTAGGAGTACTGTGAATTCGGACATACTTCTTTGTCACATACTGTATTTCACCTACTATATAATAGGAAAGTATGCGACTTCGGATGCAGCCTGAGTTTTGACCATGTCAAGTAATAATCTACAATTTGGATGTTTTGAGATGACCACATTGGCTCATGAATGTGCTTGATGTACAGAAGTGGTAGTCAGTTTAGCTTAGCTTTGTCAATATTGGTTTATGTTTGCATTAGCTTTGTCCATGTATTTGGATAATGTACATTATCTGTTTTCAAATACATAAGCAGATTGAGTATATGTTTAGTAAAAGCAGTGTTTGATAACTTCCACAGTTTTGTGTACATCTCACTGGCAGTGTATTGGCCACACTGCTCTTTACGTATCAGTATGTGGCACAGCAAAAGCTTTTCTGTTTGGCCACTATTTCTCAAAAGCTTTAGTGTAAAAATGCAATAACACAGTGGTTCTCAACCAGGGGGCTAGGGCAAACTATTACCCCTTTTCCTCTGACACGGTTCCGGTGCAGGTTTCCTGGTCTTTGTCCGTTCTCGAACCGTTCCGTGTATTTCCACTGCAGAAAAGGGGGTTCCGGGGCCAGAAAGAACGGTTCAACTCCGGTCCTAAAAACTTGCTATTTTCAAACAGAGCCTGGGAGTGGGGCGCTGTCTCGTTGAGCAATGTAATAATGCTGCACTACATTGCTCTTTACATCTAAATATACAAAACTATACGCACGAGAGAACCTGCAGATTATGCGAGCTGCTGGTTCACTAGAATGTAATTTTTTTTAGACTGGTTATATTATAGGGAGGTAAACAACAAGTAGCATTACATCATCGTTCGTTCCTCGGGTTTGTGGAAACACATGGAATCATGGAAGCAGAGTAATAAAAAGTAATAGATATATTAATTTAATATATAAAAGCTCCCAGTTTATGTAAAAAAAAAAAACTGAAAAAAAACAAAAAGTAGTTAAAAAAGGATGAGAACAAATTTAGTAAGTAAAAAAAAAAAAAACAGTAACCATTACTGAATAGGAAAACCTGATGTGTGTGGTCTAGATATTCCCTAGGTTGTCGAGACCAAATGTCCCCACAAGAATAGGAAAACCTGAATTTCAAGTTCACAAAATTCGGTCCACATGAGGGAAACGGCTTATAAATCATACTAAACAATTGTTGTTTTGAAAATGTAAAGCAGCAGAAAGTGTTCTGTGATGTTTAGGTTTAGGGGTAGGGGATAGAATGTAAAGTTTGTACAGTATAAAAATCACTATGTCGATGGAGAGTCTTCATATAACATAAAAACCCAATGTATGCGAGTACCTGCTGTAACATGAGGGCCTGTTGTTGCTGCAGTAACAGTTGGAGCTGCTGAGGGCTCAGGATCTGCTGCTGAAGAATCTGCTGCATCTGCTGAGGGGTGATGGCCTGAGGAGTTATCATCCCCAATGATACAGACACCTACACACACACACACCACATCATTATCAAACACTAGTTTGGATTAGGATTATCACAAAACTATAAATGTACTAGTCAATACCAATACCAGTGAAATTTCATGGTTCTCACAATACCACAACGGAGAGTAACATGCTGCTTGGCATTTTATATAATTAACAACATATACTGTATATCAAATAAAAAAGCTTCAAGCTTTTCTAATTAAACAGTCTGTAATAAAAAAAGATCAAAGAAACAAATCACAAATATATAAAGTATATAGTATCTGCAGATCTAACAGTATCAAATATTCAAATAAACATTAATAAATTAAAAACCAAACCAAAAAGTAATCAAATTTGACTGAGAGGCAGGTCTATGATTAAAATGAGAATCATAGTTAGGATTAGGCTAATCCAATTAGGATTAATGTTGAGTTAATACTTGTTTTTAAATAACTTAAAAAGATAACGCAATTATCCTGCCAAGTGCAGTGAACTGTTGTCTATTTTTCTTCAAGATTTCCAGTAATTAATATTAACATCATCACAGAATCAATATTTATTTTGACGAACACCCAATGTTTTGTTACACTCATTCATAAACGACTGTGTTTTCACTAATACCGAGGCATTTTAACGTTCATGCACATAGCAGAGAGCACATCTGAAAATAATCAGATAGCTTGTGGGTATTGAATTTGGATTCTGTAGAAAGACTATTTAGGTATCTAAATCACGCATGCAAAAGCCTATGCTTGCTTTTCTGTTAAAGTTAACAGTGGTTTGTGAATGTAGATGCTTTAATAAAAAAAATATTTATTATAAAAATATAATAATTTATTCAGTTTATGCTGGGACGTGTAGGCTGTGATTAGATGACAAGTAACTTGAAACTATTTAAATGGAAATTTCATGGATTTATTGAAACAAAAAAATCAATACATTTACCTGGGGGCTTTTGCGGGTGGGAGCAGGAAAAAACATGATTGTTGTGGGTGGGAGTGGGAGAAGGTAACATTTTTGCGGGAGCACGGGGCTCTACTTCTAGCAACAGACTGATTGTTTGACAGACAATATGATGAGCTTTAGGATGTCAAGACGACATATTATCCTGGTTGAGATTGATTTTATCACACTGCATACCGTGTGATGTAAAAAAGCAAATCACAAACTCCAAGAACAAAGGAATTTCCACAAACCCAATTTCAATTCTCTTCCCCAAGGATAGTAAACACTTTTAAAACAAGTGAACAGCTAAAAAGAGATACCAGAGTAAGACTATGCCAGACCTTTCTGTATATTTTATTGTTTAGACATTCAGGGAATAGTTTCCAAGTCCACTGGGCCTCAACAGTCAACATCAACAAGACCATGTAAACAAATACACAAACAATTTTGAAAATAACAAGGCTTACAGTCCTCAATAAAATGCGAGGACAAACCCCTGTGCCTACAATTGGAAAAACATCTCTTACAAGCATTCATTTCAGTTATCTCAGTGTAATTTGCCCATAAACTGAGGCAAACAACCAGTCAAGATTAAACAAATACATTATTCATTTGTTGACAGCAGCTCAAACACTGACATTAAAAATGCTACCAACGAAAACAGAAAAACAAAAATACCCACAACAGAGGCGAGTGTTTTCAATGTAAATGCACTGGATTCACAATGAGTTAGTCCATGCATCACTTGTCCTCTAGCAATTACCATATCTCAAGCCAACACACACACACTCACTCTCTCTCTCTCTCTCTCTCTCTCTCTCTCTCTCTCTCTCTCTCTCTCTCTCTCTCTCTCTGTGCTTTTAAGATGTTTACAATAAACATAAACAGAATAATTAAAGTCACATTTATGGATTCGTATAAATAATACATACTGGGGTACACAGCAACTGTAAAAACAAAACTCGAGATTGCATTTTAATTAAGTCTGTGAAACACAAACAAACACAAATTTCCAGTAAAGAAGTCTGTGTTCAGTTTCATATAAACATACTTCTGGACTGAGATACTACAACTATGGGAGAACAATAACAGCTGACTGTTATACTCACAAATCTTTCCCATACAGTGTGTGTGTTCAAGTAGGAGGGCTGATCATGGCCCAAAATCCTGACAATTGAAGGAACAGTTAAATCCAAATATTTAAGAATTAGACATTATACTCAAACGACTTTCTCTTCGATGGAACACAAAAAGAGATAGTATTCAGCAGAATGTTCACGCTGCTCTTTTCCAACTTGTTTCACGTGTGATCAAAAGCCCTATGTGTCCGATAACAATATATTACATTGACGACAGACCTAGCTTAACATCTTCACACGCCACAGCGAATGGGAATTGTAAGAAATTTAATGATTCTGGATCCATGACTCCCTTAATGATTATTATTAGGGCTGGGTTAAAAATATTGGTGTCCTTAACTACTATGTACTTACATCAAAAAAATAAGTATAGTGTAGTTATTGTGTTGATGTTGCATTACAAAACACTAGTGCTGCTATTGAGGTGGGAAACGGGTCAGCTTAAGGACAGGTTTGGTGGTATAGGTAGATTTAAGAGTGGGTTAAGGAAGGGTCAACTGTATCATTATAGATGTATTTACAGAAATTAATTACAGCTGTAATTACATGCAGGTATTTTTAATATGATAAAATATAAGTACATTGTAAAAACAAGTATGAACACAATAAGTGCATTGTATCAAATAATTATTTTAAATGTTAGTAAATAGTACACATTCTCATTTTGAAGAACAGATAACGATCTTAAATGCTGTTTTCAGTTGATGATTGAACAGAACTTTGGAGCGCCTCCCATCCAATAAATCACAACACGCTTTGTGCTTTGATATGAAACACTCTCAGCTTTCGAATTTAGTCAATTTTATTATGAAATTCAAGCAATAAATACCATTTTGGAGCTGTTTATTGTGGCATGACAGATCGTTTTTGCCAAATTATAAGCTCATTTCATATTTCAGCACATTGAATGCAGTACTTTTAAGAGGCGTTTATAGACTTTAACGCAGCACAAGGGTGGCATAAAATACACAAATGTTGATCTAAAAATTATCATAATTAAAAAAACTTAATATTTTGTAATATATTTTTAGCCATTTATTTAAAAAATTTTTTTAGAATGCATCTTGAATTCCTGTTTAATAAATGTTGTCATAAGAATAATCAGTCTGATTTAGTCTCATGAAAAACAACACAGTAGGCCCTATCAGCTCTTCAGACATGACTGAAATGAATGACTCGCAGTTCAGTGAGCGAGTCAAATTAATTCAGTAACTGCTACAACTGATTCATGAGTGCTTTCCTAGTTGACTGTTGTTGCATGCAACTGAAACATGTTTATTTTTACTGTGATATTTCAAATTGCAAGCTCACAAGTAAGCTGAACGATGATTTGTTCTGCCATGGAGTATTGTTTTATAGTGTTCTCTCTTTCACAATCCTATATGCTGTTCTTGTATACATGACCACGCACTGCAGGCAAAGCTTTTCCTTGAAAAATGACTTATTTTGTAAACTACACCGATTCTGTTCCTTTATCAACACAACAATTGAACCAGAAATACTGTAACTTAAGTAACTTAAAAATGCTTTTGCTTGTGAAAGAGCTCTGAAAAGTTCTCAAAATACCAGGCCTTCGAGTCTCAACACAGAAATACTTTAAAGCCTGAGAAGAATGTAAGCATGCCAGCAAATTAATGTAAATATTCTCTCTCTGGGCCACAGTAAGCACTAATGAGTGTTGTCTCCATGACAACAGACAAGTCCAAACATTGTTTTGTTGTTGTTATTGTTCTTGCCAGTGTGTCAGAGAACCAACTCCCCATGAGTGAATACATGTCAACAAGCGATCGCTTCTGAAAACACAAGCCATAAATCAACAGGCTTCAGCAGCCCAAAAACAAATAGAGCCTGTTGTTATTCCCCTTCAATACCTTGAACAATTTTGGTGTGGTTCCCCACCCAAAGTAAAAATAACATTCTTTCCTGCACTGTGCATCTGGGTGAATATAAATTGCAAAGGCAAGGGGGAAAAATACATGAGGGGAAAAAGGCACAGTTCTGTGAACATAGCCTTTAAAAGACAAAGAGAAGTAATTCAGGGAACAAAATGACAGCCTAAAGATAGTGAGTCACAAAAAAAAGGTCCCAGTGACCATTCAAAGCTTTCAGCCTCATGTCAGATCAGATATTATGGACCCTAGTGGTCATTCACTTAGTTCCCATTCTCTCTTTAAAACCAAAAATAAATAAATAAATAAAAAAAGTTCAGGAACCATTCTGAAACAATGCTATTCTACAATGTCAGCAATTCAATTATACAAACCCCTCAATTAAGAATGAATTAACAAATTAATAGAACAAACTGCTTTTTGAATTCATGATCTGTAAATTAAAATGTGAGCATAGAGAAAATTAGAGAGAATTGCAGTAATTTAGAGATTTTACAAGCAAATTGGTTGGGGGAAAACGCAATAAAAGTTTTATATAAAAGCACAGTGGTAATAAACATCCTGAAAAACACCCACAAAACTCAAACACACAGACTAAAAGATATAGACATCAAATACCAGAACACACAAGAAAACATTTTATCTCTTTCCCTCTCCGACTAAACTAGCAAAGCTCGCCTCAATACTCACAGACCTTGATAAGTCCATTGGCGGTAAGAACAGAGAGCTGCACAGAATGCTTGAAGACTAATCACAGTGCCAGTTTCCTCCCTACTGTTCTTTCAACTGCCCAGCCTCGCTGACCAACCCACCTCCCCCTCCAATAACACTCTCACTAGGATCACAAATCTAATGCAATCATCTAGTCATGTAGTTCGGGCTAGTAACCCCGCCCCTTACACTTGCCGTAGTGGCACGTTGACTTGAACTATTGACTATCTGAACCCTGGTTCCACCTCTTGCATTTACATGAGACTCATGTAATAAGCATTCAGTTCATGATGAATAAATAAAGGCAGCTGTGAACTGGCTGGCATATAGCGTGTTTGTTTGTGGCTAAACTCTACAGCTGTCTACTTCTCTTCAGTAGTACAGCCTTATCTGTTAACTGACAAGACAGAAAATACTTGTTTTACAATAGGCTACACACACACAAAGTGGACGTGCAATCTTCCATCATAAAAATATGTAATAATAAAACACCCTTCATTGCACCATCTGTTTATTATCTGTTGAAGGCAGCATAAACAAGTCGGTTTGTGTAATATTGTAAACAGCGAGGTTCTCTGGAGGTGTGTGTGCTGCGGGTGGAGGAGGGCACGGCTCTACCTGCGTGTCTGTCTCCTTTTCCGTTCTCTGGGGGGACTTCTCACCACTCGCTTGCTGCTGCTGCTGCTGCTGTTGTTGTTGTTGTTGAGCAACTTGTAGTGCCTGAAAAAAACAATAACAAGTTTCTGATTGGTTTCAGAGCAGCTCTGCTCTCCCAGGATCACTCACATTGTTTTCAAGAGACACAAATGCAAAGGCAACGTATTTCATACTACTAAAGTCAAACTACTAAAAAACTTGTTCATCCAAAAAATAAAAAATTCTATCATTATTTACTCACCATCTTGTGGAGCACAAAATATATGCTACTGTTCTAAAGTTATTAATGCTTTTATTCAGCAAGAATGCATTAAACCATGTATGCATATGGTATATGCATTAACCAAAACTGTATGGAAAGTCATACATGTTTGGAACGACGTGACGGTCGGTGAGCAAATGATGAGAGGACTTTCATTTTTAGGTAAACTATACATTTAAGGAGAGCTCCACTGGAAATATCCAAGCGATAAAATGGTTTATTATTGCACGTGGATCACAGCCATAACGCTCCTGACAAGCCCTCACAGAACAAATGAAGTGATGATTGCACAATATTTTTATTTTATAATAACCTGTGAACATCCGCCTATAACAGTCACAGACTGCGCGCATTGCACAAAGTGCAGAGGATTCAACCTTTGACTGTTAACAGCCGCCACAGTCCCTTGGTGATTGGATCCTATCATACATTCCTCTGAAGACTATCACATGGTAACATTTGTAAAAACATTAGCATAATTCTTTGCATGAGACAATCTAAACCTGCTCTTTTATTTAAACCAGAACATTATACGCCTTCTGAAATGGAAAAAAAACAGTTGTCAGGAAACAGTAACAAAGTAAATACATCAGCTGTGCCAAAGCAATGAGAGGTCTCCAAAAGTTGATGAAAGGATGTCTCTCTCACTCTCTGTTGCTTTTGTCTTATTTTCCATTGTGAGGCCCTCTAGATAGAAATCAAGGAAAGAGAAATGCAAATAATGAACGCGAACAATATCCACAGCGGTGGGACCATCCTCTCGGATCTGACCTCTTACACCTCTGTAGGGTCAAACATCTGGCCCTGAGGAACTCCCCTTTACAAAAAGAAGGCTGGAGAGATGAGCAAACGGATATGGGAGACTTCAATAGACGAGTGTGAATAGAAAAGGGAAAGCAGACAGATCATGACACAGTAATCCTTGGGAGATGAAAACAACATGGGAAAGCATTTACGGGAGCTTTTTAGAGCCTTCTCTCATTGATTAAACACAGGACGGTGCCCTGAACCCACAGCTGTTTGCCTTATACTCCAGAGGTGACATCATACATCTGGAATCTGAACATGGGGCATTGAAGAGATGTGTGGGTGCTCTCAACATGAATCTACTGTACTCGGTTACTGTTGTCACAATTTCATCATATGCCCATCCACTTTGCACATACACAAACGTAGAGATAAAATCATGTACGATTTTTAGTGACTGACTATTTTTGAAAGACAGAACTGAAATCACTGAGCCTTCGATTCACTTAAGACACGTCAATGATTTAAACGATTTAACACGGGTGTGTCACACAATTGCTCAATTTTTCTAACAAGCAACAAAGCTATTGTGTAACAAATGTTGACACAACTATAAAAACTAAATTGCCTTAAGAAAGCATTTCCTGGAACATTTTCAACATGTCAGTCTCTTGTAGGGCTTGGTATCAGCATAGATTTCACAATTCGTTTTCGCTCAATTACAATTTTTAATCAATATCGATACATTTGTGCCTTATGACAGTGCATAAGGTGGATTGTGACTTTCTTTTCTTAGTTTAAAAGGAGCAAGTACATCCAAAAATTAAGTTTTTGTTATCAAATACTCAGCCTGAACACACACAAAGTTACTTTTGATATTCTCTGATATCATCCATTGAACTATGTAATCAAAAACATTACACTTTAAACCATTTTTATCACTATAGCTTTATTTATTTGATGTGCTCAATGTATGCATGTTGATCAATGTTTGTATGTGAATAAAAGGCTTAATTAAATCTGTTCATATAAAGTGATTGTGTCTCTACAGAAGACTTGAGTTGCAGCGGAAATCGAATACTTTCCTACTATATAGCATGCGAAAAACAGTACGCTAAAAGAGTAGTATGTCCGAATACATAGTATTCAAAAAACAGTACGCCTGAATACACCGTATTACAAAAACAGTAGGCGAAAAGTCCCCAGATGCCCTACTAAAGATTCCGAACGGCACATTTGATGGACACTTTACTATTCCACGAGACTACAGGAGAGGATTTATGAATGGCATTGAAGCTACACAACTGACGCTGGTGGGTCACATGACAGTAAAAACATGGCAGATGTATGTCCAAATTTCATTCATGCTACCCATATTCATACTAAATAAAAAAATAATTCAAATGTAGTAGCTATGCGATTTCAGACGCAGTTGAATTATTCTGCTCAATTTACAGTATATATATATATATATATATATATATATATATATATATATATATATATATATATATATATATATATATATATATACACACACCATTTTTTTTTTACTTTTTGTGACTTAAACATCTGGATGGATGGACTTTCAATGGATGAACAAAAAAGAGAATTATTTACCTATTGTAATGACTGGTTTTAATAGATTCCTTGGGTTATGCGGAAAACATAGATACCAATTTTGCCATAGTCAGCCAAACTTCCTGTCCGCCATCTTTATTTTCTTTTAAAACATATTTTTTCTAACTTCTCCTAGACCGTTAGTCCGATTTTCACCAAAATCGAATCGTATCATCTCCAGACCGTGCAGAGAAAAAATGATGGATTTCATGTCGATAGACGAAACTGTTTTCGTATACCGCAGCAGCAAATTTCAGGCATGAAGCCAAAATGACTATTCAGGCTTTATATCAGCAATGCCTTGACATATTGACACCAAACTTTTTGTGTGTCATTGTCACTTCACTCTGACCACATCACATTGATTTTGTAAATGCGCCACCTATTGGTTGAAAGTGATAAACCATTAAATCATCTAATAAGTTACTGTATATATGATTTTTCAGCCATTTGCCCAAAATCCTCTTAAAATGTCTTTAATTGCTCCGTGCTGCAGTTGGTCTGACACTCCCAGCCATGTTGGCATCTCTTATCATCTTCTTGCACTTGGACCCGATAATTGCTGCTTGCAGCTATATTTAAATTAAGTATCAATTGGTTACACTGACTTTATGAACCTGTACTATACAGCGCTATTCACAATAAACTTCAGTTGAGGAGCACAGGGAATTGAAAAGATACCGGAGTTAACATGACCTGCAAGGACAATTTATCTCAAGTATGAACAGTCACAACGCTTAGAATGAGTGCAAAAAAACTGCACCAGAAGTGTTACTAGAAGCACAGTCTGCGTCAGGAAAAGATCTACAGGACGAGAGGAGCACTACAAAATAAGGGATTCATTTTAAGCTGTTCAAAAATGTCATTTATAAATAATCTGAAAATGTGTACCTAGATCTAGTTCCAAGTCACAAAAGAAACTTGTAGCTAATGTATTTTCAGTTAGTTTTAGGTCCTTACCTGTGTTTGAAGTGTCTGGGCTGTGGATGATGGGCATGAAGACGTTTCTCTGGTTACCCTCTTCTCGCTCTCTGAGCTCTGATCTTCCTGCCCAATTGGACTGCTATTGGTTGTTTGAACGGTCTTGGACTCCTGCATGTCGATACGACAACCTTAAATACAGGAGGAGAAAAATAAGACAGCTGCCAACAAAACAAATTTCTTCTGACATATGCTTTGGAAAGCCCTTTCCTTTATTTTATTTCCTTCTCCCCCCACATAAGCCTACAGACTAGATCATGACAAAACATGCACTTTGCCAACAGAGTTGACATCGAAACACAAACATTTGTGTTTGTACTGTTCACAAATATGATAATGCATTATAAACAAACAGTTCTGAGAATGAAGCATTTGATGAAACGCAAATAACTGACAATTGCTCACTAAGGCGAATCGTATATTGTGCTGCTGAGACTGAATTAACCCTCTTTTACTAGAGGAAATAACCATGTCACAGTTAAAGATAAAAAGTTAGCACTGTAGCAATATGCACCTTGTCTTTGGTAAGGAGTAGGGCTGAACGATTATTGAAAATAATCTAATTGCGATTTTTTTCACCAATATTGCGATTGCAATTCGATATGCGATTATTTTTTTTTAACTCTTTGTCTTCTGTATGAAACTGTTCTTTCCTGGAAGCCAGGCCGTTATGATGACATGAGGTGATGCATGAATTGATGAATGACATTTTTATTTAACTATTTCAATCACAATAGTATATTTGAACTTTCAATCTTGTAAGCATCAAAACATAAATATATTAAAAAAAATCTGTGGCTTTACCAGACTCAGTTTTTCAGATAGTTCACTTTAAGAAATGTCATATATGAACATGTGGATTGCACTTTTTAAATGCCATCTGTGAACTGCTAGACAGTCTTTAAATAAATAAATAATAATAAAAAAAAAAAATATATATATATATATATATATATATATATATATATATATATTATATACACACACACACACACACACAAACACACACACATATTTAAATGAAAACTGGCTGAACATCTTGATTATCTGCATATACTGATACTGGTTCAGAAGCCCACCCACACTGACAATTGATTGGTTGACTTAATGAAACAGGCCAATCAGGAGCAGGACGCTCTCTGTCTTACATGCGCTTCATGAGGCACACACACGCAAGGTCTCTCGCTCTCTCCCTCGCCGCTGTGCGCGCGCTATACGGTTTGGACTCGGAGCACACAGTTTCTTCTGTCTCGCATGCGCACTCTTGCTCGCTCGCTTTAGATTCCGGGAGATTTCAACTAATTTGCGGGGATCAGGGAGCCGCTATCAAAATGCAGGAGACTGCATTAACTTCCGGGAGACTTTGGATGTCTGGTAGTGTTGCCCCGTGAAGTAGCTGTAACAAGGCAGGTTTTGCACAATACATGACGCTGGTCAACATCATCTTTTTAAAAGCCAAAATAGTCCCACACGACTGATGTACTGTTCCTCTTTCACACTAACATTCCTTCAGTTTCTGGTTCTGTCTTGTTTGATCACATTGTGTGATTTACTCGCGCATGTCAAGGGCATGTCTAATCGCAGGCTTTGCGATTAGACAATCGCGTTTTAACATATCGCGATATTATCGCAAATGCAATTAATCGTTCAGCCCTAGTAAGGAGCCTTTTGAAGGACTGAAATCAGAAAAATATATGTTTTGACCTTGACAATCAATATCCTGCATCTTTCTCCTTAAAACATCTGTGTGAAACAGCCTGATCTCATCAGTGTGTTTACAAAAAACTGACACGAACAAAGACATTCTTCTCAGCCTGATACAATCAGCAAAGAGAAAGGCTTGAGTTCTAACTGTAATTCACTTTCAGTATCAGAGATGCTGATGTTAGTTTAGTAACTAGGGCTTTGTTAATTATTGTGATTAAGGGTGTCACGATTTCGATCTTAAATCGAAATCGATCGAAATTAAAAAAAATTAGAATCGATCGAATTAAAAAATGGAGTCGTCGATACTGCCACGCCCCCATGTCACGTCCTGTCGGCGTGCCAAGCGGGAAAAAAACAAGCGTGTTGAAAAGCTGCGAGTCTATGGTCAACCTCCTCTAACTTAGCTACAGCCATTCAAAAGATAGCATGGCAACTGCAGATGCAGGAGACCCATCGACAGAACTTGAATCCCCTCCTCTTTTTTGAACTAAGTCGCAGGTGTGTCAGTTTTTTGGATTTCCAGTGAGTTATGTTGACAACGTTCGCGCTTCAAAAAAGCCACAGTTTACTTTGCAGACATCCCAAGTCTCGCGGAAGTTCCTGGAGTCTCCTGCATTTTGATAGCGGCTCTCTGATGCCCGCAAATTCGTTAATCTCCTGGAATCTAGAGTGAGCAAGTGAGCGAGCGAGCGAGCAAGAGCGCGCAATCGCGCATGCGAGACAGAAAAAACTGTGCTCCAAACCGTATAGCGCGCGCACCGGAGAGAGCGAGAGATCTTGCGTATGTGCCTCATGAAGCGCATGTAAGACAGAGAGCATCCTGATTGGCCGGTTTCGGCTTTAAAAAAATAAATGTAAAAATCGAGAATCGAATCGAACCGAACCGTGACCTTAGAATAGAAAATTTAATCGAATCGATGATTTGGAGAATCGTGACACCCAATTGTGATCAGTTATGATAACGAAATTAATTGTACCACGTGACTAGGGCTGGGAATTGAGAATCGATTTAAACTAAAATTTAAATTTCGATTCCTGTGTGCGTATTTTAATGTGATTTTTACAGTGGCCAAGAGAGCTCAACACGCTGCAACTGAAGAAAACACCCACAAATTAAGAAAACATCATCAGTTTCACAACACATGTGTGCTCCAAATACTCACAACCAGGGTTTCCGTTGTCCGGTAATTACCGGACATTGGCCGGTAAAAAAATGATATGTCCGACAAAATTAAATCTCTCCGGTCAAATTGTCTGATTAAAATTGCCTAATAATCCCGCCCCCCCTAACACAATCTGAATTTGAGAATAAGCCTAAAATGTATAAAGCAAAAATACACCGATCTTTGGCTATGTTATAAATATAAAGGAACAGGCTCTACCGTTTGAAAGTTATGAAACATTGCATGCTGCATTTCAAATAAAGCGCACACCTAAAACGGCTGTAATATAGACCTAAACAACGAACGATTGAGTGAGACGTTTCAAATATGGCCAGGCCCAGACAGACTAGCTTTAAAAGCTTTTTTCAGAGGCCAGACTATGGTGAATCAGAAACATCTCATTATAGCCTATAGATCAGTGGTTCTATCAGTGGTTCTAATTCGCGCACTCGTACAGTTTTTTTTCTCTCTCATCAAAACTGAATAGCTTATGTTCATCAGTGGTTACAGTCTATATCAAGCAGGGACACGTTTGTGTGCATTTTATTTTGTGATTTCACCGGAATGAATAGAGTCTCCGCAACTGCGATAGATTGAAACGCGCGTCCGAGTGAAGATAGCGCAACTCGCGCAGCGCGTCGTCCATGCAACTGATAGCAGCGGACACGAGCGCTCAGCTTGATTTCAAAAACAACAGATTTTAGCGCTAGATCTCTTATTTAATAGCGAACTAAATGAATGATCTGCTAGTTAACTGGAGATGTTTTATTTATTTGTATTAGGTACATCCGTACCTCAATGTTTCAAAAAGTGAATGTGTGTGAAACCATAGTAAAAAACAATTGGCGTTAATAATTACAATTATTGACGCCAATCGGACGTTCATGTTTTTTTTTCGTCTATTTGAAAGTTAAACTAATAATAACATGTTGCATTCTATACGGCCGGATTATGTCATTTTTTAAGTTACATAGACTGCCTCCAGTTTTCCTCAACTTGACTAATTAAGAGGCGATATTTGACCGGCATATCATCAAAGTGTCCGTAAAACGAAACCTCTGAAACGAAACCATTTTTTTCTAGTGGAAACTCTGCTCACAACACAACCAAATACAGAAACGCGCTGCAAGAGTTCACAAGAAATGTCTTATTATTGCTGTTAACATAACTGTGGCAAATAAAAAAAGTTTTTAAAATATGCGTTTTATATCTGTGTTGAGTGTCTCAACTTTAAAACTTGCCTTCTCATCTTTGGACCCTGCATTACCTAACATTTCTTATGAAACTTATTTAAACATAACATGACAAAATTTGTAAAATGTAACTGATGTATAGATTAATATCTTACCCTCATGTTTTTTTTCTCTATCTTTTTTTTCTCATTTGTATTCTGATGACATTGAACATATTAATACATTTTATATATTGTATACAAAGATATATGTCATAAACATGTCATCTCTATACGTTTTGAAAAAAAAAAGAAAAAAGAAAGTAGACTGAGCTATAAGCATGTCCCAGCCGGGTTCGTCACTTATTGGGATCCCCTGGAAACATTTCCGTTGTGGTCAATGCTATTTGCAGCGCGTTTCTCTATTTGGTTGTGTTGTGAGTATTTGGAGCACACATGTGTTGTAAAAAGATGTTTTATATATCATATATATATATCATATGATACAACTAATAATATTTAATATATATATACATATATATATATATATATATATATATATATATATATATATATATATATATATATATATATGATACAACTAATGATATTTAATATAAATCATATACAATATGTGTTGACAACATAACGTATTCTAAAGCCACTCTTTATCTTTGAATAATCTCTTTTTATTTGAGGGCTTTTTTTGTATTTGTATTGTACGCTATTTGAATAAAAAAAGTAATCAATTCAAAGCACTATTGTTGAAAAACAAAGTTAAAAGTATTACTTTTTCAGCAAACACAACCGCAAGGTGCAGGTTCTTATGAATATTGGTATAACCTGTCTGCCTGCCTTCCACGAAGCTTAAAAATAACCATTTAAGACAATGCAACTACGTGGGCTACGTACGGTTGAAAAAACAATGATATGCTAAAGGTTCTCTTTTTATCCAATCCTCACGATGGCGAGAAACCAGCCAAGTCCACTTGTTTAAAGGTGAACTAGTCATACGAAAGCTGAAGTTATAAGAATACAGATCTTAACTTAATAAAAATTCATTTCTTTCAACCCCAAGCGCTTCATATAGCTCTCCTTTGGCAGGTTGCACATTTTCTCTGGTTTGTACATAGTTAAACACTCTCCCACACAAGCAGGGGCCGATATTTGTTAAATAACTGATTGCCACCATGACTACAGTAAACACTGGGGCCCTGGGTTTGGTGTTTATTAACAAACACATCTTCCTTCTGGAGCAATTTAACATTAACCAGGTGGTACGATCTGCAGATCTGGCAGGTGCCATAATACACAGGGAGCGCCTTATGTAAACAGCTGGGAAGGGCGGGGGAACGGCTCAAAAAGCAACACAGCTAGAGTAAACAGCGAAGAAAATCACTAGACAAACAAGCAACCCCTCTCCTGACATGAATGTGAACCAGAACAGAGCTCGTGGGATTTGAGTGCTTGTTATTTAGTGCTGCTAACACAGCCATTGCCTGTTTCGGCTGCCAGACACTGTGTTGTACTTTCACTGGCGAAGGACAAATTTCAGATTGGTGTGAGGTTGTGTATGGTGTTGACGTCCATAAAATAATTAGCATTGAAGTTATGGACTAAACATATCCATAATGCATGGAACATGGAGCAGTTAGTACTCTTTTCCCAGTGTAAAAAAGAAGTGATCAAAATTTTAAAGCTTAAATAAATGCCACAAGAGGTGGAGTCACTACAGCAATATCACAATGTGCTTTGTGTGAACTACTTTGTCACTCATTTAAATTAGGATTATCTAACAAAACATCCTAATTGACCTTTAATTACGCTATGATGCAACAGAGGCATCGTGCATTGTAAACTAAAACAACACTTTTTTTTGGCAAGATGCAAAGTGTCTGCAACCCCTTTAACCTCTGAGTATCCCTAACTTTTAGTTCATTATTAATTTTCTAAAACTGTCACTATTACATTGACATCCGGTGACAATGGTAGATGCACAGAGTTCAATATTACGCTTCAAGAAATCACAGAAAGATTAGAGAGTAGGAGAAAAATTGCCATCTACATTAGGGCTGCTCGATTATGGAAAAAATCATAATCACGATTATTTTGGTCAGTATTGAAATCACGATTATGTAACACGATTATTTCACATGACTTTGGGAACGTGTGGCATTTATTAAAAGACACCTTTCAACAATTCTTAAAAAAATCTAAATTTGAACATTTATTGTACTTTTTGAACTATTAAACAGACCTGCAAACTCACAAGTGGTGAAAAAGGTGACATGTTTACAAAGTAATTTGATGTAGGGGGTCACCAGGGCGTTATTAACTTTTATAAAGGACAATTTATTAAACCTTACTAAATATACTGTATGTTTAATGTCAAATTCTTACATTTGATCAAATTCAGTTTTAATAAAAAGGGCTGTTATCCATTAAATTAATTTACACTGCAAAATTAACTGTAAAAATATTACAAGATTAATGTTTAAACAAATAATAATAAATAAATAAAATCAATGATACCTTTAAACAATAAATCAATAGGTGGCGACAAGTGACCGTCTTAGTAAATGAATCATTGAGTCATTCATTAAAACAATTCGTTCAAAATAATGAATCATTCAGTAACAGAACACAGCGCTTAGTGTTGCTTTTCTTTTGTAGCTATTTTCGTCGGTGAAATAGAACAAAACCAGTCAATATTGCGTCTAAAATGTAAGTTACTACACATAAACTAGGCTACTTGTTTATTAAAACTATAAATTCAATCTAACATTTGCAATCGTGATATTATAACAGCCCTTAGTCGTGTTATGTTAACTATTATAAATAAAAAAAACACTCAACATTTCTACCTCAGTGTTTCTTCTGTGAGTATTTGTGTGAGCTGTTAGGCTCATTTGTTTTGATTTTTCCACTAATGTCTCTATCACAAATAGACAGGCAGCGCAGCTTCTAGAAACTATCCATTACCAATCTCTGTTTACACTGACTGTTTAAGATCAAAACCATCTCGCGTTTCGATCGGTCGGGCAAGTAAAACTCTCTTTCACTTGAAACTTAAAAATCCCCTTTTCCCAGACAAGTGTTAATGTCGCTCCCTGTGTTCATTCTCGATTTGTTTCGTGCTGTAAAGCGGAACAGATGATCAGGTCATGTGCGCGCGAGCTGCCGTTCGCTTGAAGTGAGGCGCTACAGTGATCGAGCAGAAAGAGATTGCGACAGCTCGAGAGACGTCTATGGTCTCACTCCAGTCTATATTAAATTAGCCAATTGTTATTGCGGACGTGCGCGAGTTCAGAAAACAAGAAAAAAATAAGTGTTCTTGCAAAACAGAACATGGCAAAATAATCGTTTTTACTCTATTGTACTATTTTCGAGATCGTTGGGAGCCAAAATCGAAATTGAAATCGAAATTCGATTAATTGCACAGCCCTAATCTACATCTGAGTCTACTTCACCTTTCCACGAGGAGACAGAGAGTGAAGCAGCACCTGAGGCTTCCCATTTCATGAACACACATATTTCATCACTGCACTTCCATCACACAAATCGGCACAACGCCAAATGATTTTGTCTGATTATATCAGTGGAAACAACTTAAAATACTGTCATTTATGGTCATACAGAAAAGAGTAACACATCATTCGCAACTGTAAAGTCTGTTTTTATTTGTGTACACTACAAACACAAAACATTGTGCTTTTGAAAAATAAAGAAAACAAACAAGATGTCGCTTTCTGTCATCCTGCTATCCTTTCCGTCAAGTTAGTGGAGTGTGTCACAAAAATTAATCGAAACTCAGAGTATAGTAGGGGTGGGAATCTCAGGGTACCTCACGATACGATACATGGCTCACGATACCGATAATATCACAATTCAGCAATTCTGCGGTAGTCGATATATATTGCTAGACAATCCTATAATGATACATCACGATATGTGTCTAACTATGAAAACAAAATGCCTGTGAAAAGGTTCTCGATGTTTCTATGTTCTCAGTGTTTACCAGCTTCCTTAAAATAAACCTGGGAATAGTGTTGTCAAAGGTACCGAGAACCGACAATTTAAAAAATGTGACGACACCATTTCCCCATAGCATTTTGAGCGCTATTGAGTGGATTCTTAAACACCTCTCTTGCTTGGGGTTGGTGCATTGATTGTCTCTTCTTGTTCTGCTTTTTCCTGTTGTGACGAAAAGCAAACAGTGTTGCATTACCGTGCGTACCCCCTTCTGGATTGGAGTGTGGATCACCTGTGAATGTGTATTCGTTGTCTGATGAATAACCG
Source organism: Gila orcuttii (assembly GCA_026230005.1). Lineage (NCBI taxonomy): Eukaryota > Metazoa > Chordata > Actinopteri > Cypriniformes > Leuciscidae > Gila > Gila orcuttii. Next base: position 27,873,921 of record JAPDVR010000021.1, read on the forward strand.
TGACATCAGTACGGTGACGGATCAGGACGAATACATGTACCGTTCCACCTCTAACAACTACTATCCATTTATAAAAGAAAAAAATGTCAATTGCAGTAAAATGTATGCAGGAAGCACTTCATTGATCACTGAGGACACAGAGGAGGAAATCTGGAGCAAATCGGCATCCAACACTGATTGCACAAATATCCTGCTTCACAAACTCAGAGAACATTAGGGTGCTTGAAACATGTCAAATATGTACTGAAACATACAGTGTACATAATGAGTGCATTACAATGTAATGCAACCTGTCCACAAGTGTGGGAAAAAATAAAACACAGTTACACTGTGTCATTCTGTCATAGGCTGCCAACAGGCATGTTTGCTGTAAATAGATGTCTTAGAAATAACAACAAAATGTCAATCTAAACCAGTATTGGCCTGTTTGACTGTTTAAAAGAAACGCTAATGGACGTTTATTTGGGTTTAACGTTCATACATTGTCAGAAACATGAAAGAGAACAAAAGCTTGTCAACAGTGTAACTTGCTGAAGAATGTTTTCTGTTCATTTGACTTACACTGGCATCTGTCTATTTGTACAGATGATAGGCCTTCATCTCATGAACGTTCCTCTGCATTCCTAATGCCTCATTTTCACATAGACACAAACTTTAGCTGACAAGCAACACGAACATGAAGATTTTAGGGGAGAGGTGAAGCCTCGAAGGACTTCAACTGTCAGGAAGGCAAAACATACACCAACCTGAAGGAATGCCTTTGAAGTCTCAATGAGGAGATATTGATGCATAACACAAAAAGGGAGGAAAGCAAAGCCATAAACACACACTTTCAAGCTCTCAGCTTAATATCAGGAGTTAGATTGTGAGGTGCTTAATATGACGTGGCATCCAGATGTGGCTCTTAAAATGAATTAGAGTAATACAATTAGCAAGACCATCAACAAAAAAGGTTGTTTGTTGTGCAATTAAAACTAGGTCCGAGGATGGTGGGGGTTATTACCCATAATGCAATTGAACATTCAGCTGGACAATTAATATGCCCAGGCGCAGTAGACCAAAGAAAACAAATTCATCAGACTCATTCTACCTATTAATTCTTCATTATAGCAAGTATCTGTGTTTTTTTTCCGACTCAGAATAGCCTGAGGCTGTCTATTGATGAACTGGTTTTTATTTCTGTTACAGAAAATTACACTGAGCATGAAGCGCAAGTTTTTAGAAAAAACAAAACAAGCAAACACCTTGTGCATAGTCTAGAAATGCATCAATCACTCGATAAATAAATGTTTAAAGAGCTTGTATTACAGGAAGATGTTGGGAGAAAAAAAAGTTCAGGATATTTGGCTAGTTATACATTTGGCTAATTATTCACAATATGATATTTTTACTTCTTCCGCCAGATGCAGCATGATTGACATGCCACCATCAGACTGTACTGTACTTACTACAGTAGTCAACATTTGAAGTGGATCAAAAATGTTAATCAAAGTTGTCCTAAGACAAGAACGGGTATAGTTCAAAATTAATTTATAACTCTGATGAAAGGTTTTGATCCACTTCAAATGTTGACTACTGTATATGCTCCATATAGCAGTCTATATGGACTTAAAAGGCACAAGTCCACACAATCTTTACAAATACTTTTGCCTCAAATTTCATTCAGAATAAGTATCTATTTTTTCGCAGATCTTCGTAAACAATGTGTACCCTTCACCACATTTGCACACTCTCACACACACGCTGGATCATGTGATCAGAGGGACTATGGTGATGAAGTAGCCTATCCTTTAATATGTTCCACTAATGCTTGTTAACTTGCACTTTACTCTTTCCCCGCAATTGACTGAATTTTCCGGCTATCCATGTTTTCACTGTTATATGGAAGGGGCCACTATTATGCATCTTCTGAAAAGGTACAGAATTTCTGGATACAAAAGCAAGCGAAGAAGCCTAATAAAGGCCTTCTGAAGCAAAGAGATGCGTTTGTATAAGAAAAATATCCATATTTATATCTTTATAAACTAAAATAACTAGCTTGGACTATAACTAGCCAAAGAGTAGGCCTAACCTCTGACCCGACGCTTGAAGTATTGACGAACACGGAAGCGCAGAGGATAGAGCAAAACAAAACACCGGTCACGAATTAGAAGTCTAAAACAAGAATTTTTAAAGAGAAAGAAGAGAAGAGGAGCTTGAGTTTGTTGCCCAGCCCAATCGTTTTAAACCACGAGAGGCATCAAAGTTTACGCTACTCTACATCCTATGTCATTCATCGCGTCAGGGGTTACTCTTTTGGTGCAAGTCGACTTGCCATCTGCAGGAAGCTTGTTTTTTGTGTAAAGTTTTTTAAATCTGGATATTTTTCTTACAAAAACACATTACTTCGCTTCAGAAGGCATTTATTAACCCTCTGGAGTTACTTGGATGCACTTTTTTGGGCTTCAAAATCAGGACCACTATTCACTACAATTATAAAGCTTGGAAGAGCCGGGATATTTTTAAAGATAACTCCAATTGTGTTCGTCTGAAAGAAGAGTGACATATACACCTAGGTTGGCGTGAGGGTGAGTAAATCATGGTTAAACTATCCCTTTAAACAGCCTTTAAATCAAAAGTGCCTAAGCTTGCTGAATGAAATGTCGAACCCACAAAGAGGTTTAGGACTGTGAAGCTTTGGGGGTGTTGATGGACTCGATCTACAACATCTATCTTTTGATTATCGTATTATCCGGAAGTAGTCTTTGAAAAAAAAAAAACTATTTTCTTAGCTTTTTGTTAATTTTTTTTGTTTTGTTTAAAAGTTCTGTTCTTTCTTTTGATATATTACATGTTCAGATTTTCATACAACAAAATATTCTAGGGTCCATAAAATTGTTAAAATTATCAAAAATGATGGCTGGCAACTTCAAAATTTTTAGAATTTAGATACATTTATAAGCTTTTTAATGACTATTGATGTCCCAGTGATTCAAGACCAAAACAGCAAAAAAAAAAAAGAAAAAAAAAAGTATGAGCCGACACGTGGAAAGTGTTTAAAAAAATGAAATCATTGGCCTAAAGTAGGGCTGTCGCGGTGAAGGAATTTCCCTTGCGGTAATTTTGAGTGGCTCAATAGCGCGATACGCGGTTTTACCGCCATTTATTTATTTATATTTATTTGTTACTATATAAATACGTGTTATGATGTGGTCAGCATACACAAAAACAATGTAACCAATGTAACCGAAACCGCGTCTCTGCGCATTGAAAGACTGTCACTCAGCGCGCAGTTGTTACGCCAATGGACTGTCTGACTTTGAATGAGTCATTAAACCGTTCATTCAACGAAAACGTTCAAAAAAGCTGATTCCTTAAATGATAGATGTAATGAAACAAGGTGTTAATTATTTTTTAACTTTGAGCTCCACTTTTCAAGGCTCAGCTGGCCAGCAATGCTTCACTTTTGGGCAAAGCTGAAGCAATGCTTCACTTAATAGAGACCAATGGCATTGATTCAATGCGTGACTCACTTCTTTCCCCCAACGGCTTCCTCGCGCTGTGTAATGCTGACCAGCGCTGACGCCATTCATGGTAAATACCCTTACACGTTAAAAGGATAATAGCCTACGACAAATATTTCGCTTTCCTTGGAAACGGCAACCTTTTCACGAATATACATGACTTGACTTCAAAGACAGACGCAGGTAATCGCACGCGCTCAGTCGATCACATTCACTGTCTGTTTAGGCTTAAGTCCAAATCCACGAATCCTCTATACAAATCACTAGAGGTGTGAACCTACACTGGTCTCACGGTTCGGTTCGATTACGATTATCATGTCATCGATTCGGTTCAATTCGATATCGCGATGCATTGCGATGCACCGCATCCTCAATTTTCAATTTTACTTAAAAAGTGATGTGTGCGTGCGCGCACGCGTGTGTGTTCACCTGTTCGTGAAGTCGCAGTGACAAAAACAGAGAAATTCCAGTTTAAGTTTCATGGGACTAAAGCCTGTTTATGCCATTAAGAAAATGAAATTATGTCAAATCAATTTTGTTTTAAAGAAATGTTCATTTAAAAGCAGCGCTCATTCATCAGTGAATAATGTTACCCTGGAGACGCGCGCATCAACCGTCACCGAGTCCGCTGTTGAAGACGATCATCCATTTATAATCACGCGTAACAACACCATTGTAATTTGACCATCGGGTGCGGAAGGGTTGCCATCTGTCTCGGTTTGTCCCGATTTATCTTTTAATAACCTGTCCCGGGAAATGTATCCACTCTCCCGAAAGGCTACGTGAATGTATGTTCAAACCGTATAGCGCGCGCACAGCAGAGAGGGAGAGAGCGAGACCTTGCGTGTGTGTGCCTCAAGAAGCGCATGTAACTTGCATGCGCATGTAATGTATGTATGTAAATGTATGTAAGAAAGAATGTTTAATTCGCACTCGCGTCTCGCCTCCCTCTGCCAGTGTATGCTACCTGCTACCGCGACAAAGCACATGCGCGATAAATGACGTCAGAAAAGCGTCAGTACATTATAACCGGTTATGGTCTATTACTGAACCGATACCGAATCGTCCTCGTCTGCATCGCGGTGCACCGTAGAAACGATTAATTTCGACACCCCTACAAATCACCATGATAAACAGTCTTGTTATCATTATTAACTTATTTAACATTCAATACACATGGTACGAACCACAAAGGGTGGCCTTATGAAAGAAGAAAACGCGGTTCGCGGTTGCTGCGGTTACTTGCATTCCTCTGCGGTTGGCCTGTCAGTAGCGCGGTACTGCAATATTGCGGTTATCGCGACAGCCCTAGCCTAAACAAAAAAAAACTGTCCTGGTTCGCTTAGCGTTCACATTGGAATTTTAACACCGAACCTAAAGGCAAAGGGATATGTTCACTACCTCATTGGTTGGATTTTATTACGTATATTTCATGACAGAGCTTGCCGAACATCCAAAACAATCCTGTGTGCTGGGCTAAATGCACTCGCTGTGTGTGCGTAGCCTGCATGCGATTGTATTTCGACCAGCTGAGAACTCGTGAAGAGATTATAAAATGTGTAAAAAAGTCACAACAGCGGCAGGAATTCCTCCGTCACACAAACAAACAAAGATCTGCTGCGAGGAAACGCGGTTCTGATGCCTGTACTGAACTGTGATGGGACACATCGTGATTTTGATGAGAAAAAAAAAACAGGTACGCTTGAGCATTCTGTCCTTTTTAGGGTCACATCATGTCCCGTTTTTGGTTCGTTTGGAAGCGGGCCGAGACCCATATTTTCAGCAATCTCGATTCGCTCGTTTGGTGCGAACCAGGGTTCGGATGGCCCGTTCACACTTATTCAAATGAACCGCACAAATAGAGCAACCGCACCAGGGTTCATTTAATCGAACCAAACATGCCAAGTGTGAACACACCCTAAAAGCCACTCAAGAAGGTACTAACAGAACAACCAGAATGTTTAACAAGTCATCCGTATTCCATGAACATTATGAAGCAATCAATCATTTTCCTTTAACCTGTACAAAACGTATTTTTGGAATTTCAAACGCCGACACTCATGAGAGTTGTGATATAGAACAACTGTGTATGCCCTCACTCCATTCACATCAGACACTTTATTATGGCTGAAATGGTCTAAAAATTATTGAACAGCAAATAATCTGTAGACGGCTAAAAGTGAGCATCAGGAGTTCATTCAACCAAATTTTGGCAGCAGAGCGAGGCTGATGGGGGCAGTTGCCAAAAAGAAGGGGCTAATGGGACTATGTAGTAGGCTATAGCATGGTGTCTGGATGCATGGGTCTATTTTTAGAGAGGTTTCTGAGATAATGGAAGAGGCAGCCCTCATAGAATATCACATTTCATAGCCGGGTTACGAACACAGGACAAATTGTGCAGATACACAAAACCACACTGTACGGATACAAGCCGAGTAAAAGATAGGCAGGCTGCATAAGTGAAATTACAGGGCAAGACAATATTATCTTGGAAATGTGTGACAGGCTTAGTACAGAGAGCAGTTTGCTATAGTGCCTGCTTTTCATTCAGGTGTACTACTATGTAAATACACTTTACTGAGATGGAAATGATGTGGTTTCTACAGAGAGATTGAACATCAGGGTGATTAATGCTTGTCAAGCATTAGGCTAGATTTTGAGTCCATTTAAAGTTTTTAAACTTCACAAATACTCTGCGCAGATTACAAAAGCCAAGGCTGAAAAGCACATTTTGTTGCCAAGGACATAAGATGAGCAAATAGGACTGTAGCTTGCCATTTTTGTCCTTTCGCTTTTTAATACATTGTACTTTTTTTGGTTTTAGATTTTAAAATTGAACAATCTTGGAGGATGCACCAATATTAAACATCTGGCCAAAACTGATAAGCCAATAATTAGTATTTCAAGTTATGGCGCATAACCCATATTACAATTTTATACTATTTTGTCCAAAAATGTTACCATTCAAAAGTTTGCGGTTAGTAAGACATGCCAAGATGCATTGAATTGATCAAAAGTGATGTTACAAAAGATTTCTATTTAATATAAATAAATATTTTAGATAAATGCTGTTCTTTAGGTCTAAGTGGCCTCCGCTGACACTGCTGAGGAAAAAAGCAAACATTCATCTGCTTCGTGTGGTGTTGAACATGAAAAGTGACGCACGGCCTCTGCTCATCTGTTCTTTTCTTAAATAAATAAATGCATAATATAGCCTATATGCTCCTCCTTTAAGTTCATGATTAAAAATGAAAATGTGAACGAAAACAGAAAGCTATTAAAAGTCTTATCATCATTCAAATATGAAAATTTTATTGATTGGTAATAATAGATTAGGACAGAATTTTGACGACCCTATCCGTCAAAGTGACGGACAATGAGAGAGTGTAACACGACCTCTGGTCAGCGCTGCCACTAATCCAGAGAGAGTAGTTGTCATGTAGGTATGAAACAGCTTCACAAACAGTCTTTTCAACCACACAGTATCATTATTTCTGTGTTGCAGTAATTCAAATGATCACAGAAGTACTGGGATAAAAAGTTTATATTTCGGATTTAAACACTGATGTCTACGGTAGTGATCAAAATAAAGGAAAACACCATTTGAAAGTAGGGCTGCTCCCTAATAGTCGACTAAGAGTTAGTCGACTGGAAGAGGCTTGGTTGACATTTTAAGGAAAAATTCACAGGAATTGGCGAAGTCACGCAGTGACAGATTTTTAACATGGCTGGTCCATGTGGTAATATGTCCAAAAATCCAAATTGTGGGAACATTTCAAAAGGGGGAAAAGAATTATCAAAAAAGGTGACGTGCGACCTCAAACATTACTTATTTAAAAACATGTAGGCCTAACATTAGCCACTTCACCTTCATTCAAACCATTCATTCAATCATCATTCATTCAAACCAATAAAAAATAAAAAAAAACATTATATGTATGCATGTATACATATATGACTATAGACTGCATCAATTAACATTTTGTCTGAAGCTCTATTAACTTGCATGTTATTTTGTTTAGTTGTCTACAGAATCATGGGAGAATCTTAATCTCGATTTAAAAAAAAAAAAAAAAAAAAAATCTTGATTCTCATTTTATCCAGAATCGTGAAGCTCTACATCACATGAATAAATTCCATCTTAAAATAGATTAAAATAAAAAAACTTTTTTTTTTAAATTGTAAGATTTCATAATATTGCTGTTTTACTGTATTTTTGATCAAATGAATGCAGCCTTGGTGAGTAAGCATGAGACGTCTTATAAAAAAAAACAAATTTTGAATGGTACTAGTGTAAATAAAATATTAAAATCCAAAATGTATGTTGTTAATGCTACAAGTAAATGTAAGAATCATAACATAATAATGTTCATTATGAAAAATTATATTCATTTTTGAGAAAAAATAAATAAAATACAAATAAAACACCACAAATCTTGATGCAACCTAAAGTATTTCCAATAACCCACCGTTAACCTCGAGCAAACAATTATTATAATAAAACAGACCTGCGGCATATGCTCCTTATAGATCACATCAGTGGTGCACCAAGTGCTCAAACTCTCCAGGATGGCAAACACAGATAGAGTAAAAACCACACTACTGTTCCGGAACATTTGAATAGGTGTGTGAGTCAGTTGAGATAGGGCAACAGAACAATCACCATTTCCATAGATTACACCAATAGACAGCGAAGAGTGACGAGCACAACCTTCTCGACTCTTCAGAACACCTTTCCAGCCCACAAGGTGTACTAGCACTTATTTTTCAGAAACTGATTATTATGCACATACATTATGAGCTATAAGTTTTCGTTTGCTTCAAGAAATAACCCACAAAAAGAACTAGGCTTATTCACTACGCTAACGGGAAAAGGTACTGACTGACTAACGCTAACCAAGAAAGAACCAGTCACCTTGGCCAGCCAAGCGACCAGCCATTACACTTCCTCACCACAACAAAGTTGGCTCAATGTTAGCGCACTCATCTGAAACCCCTTCACCTGAGGGGAAATCCTCAGTGAAGCCAGAATTTAAGAAAGGGGAAACAGAACCTAACACTCCCACCTAAAAGGAAATATCTGTCACGTTCATCTACACATCCACACCTACGAGCGCCACACGTGCCGCTTCCTCAGAAAGAGCAAACCGCATTACACTTACTCCTACACTCTCTTAAACTCGTGGCACTCCTTTCAACTATCACACCATTTTGTCTTAACAGATGCAATATAGCAATTCATGTACTATAGATTGTTGTTTCTTGTGCAGACAAAAGTATGATATGCCAAAAAAGTGTTTATCTAGACATGTCTAGAAAACTGTTAATCATTAATCGGATTATTACATTGACACTACCGGTTTCTGACCATCTAATTCACTGTGTAGCAGGAGGTGGGGGAGGTTAAGAATTAAGGCATCACTTTTGCGCAAGTGATTGAAACTGTTATTACACAATCGTGGCAAAATCTGTCAGTCGCCACATAATTCAGTCAGATACTACGAGCAACAGACAGAAATAAGCAGTGTGCAGTTTGTAAATTCTATTTAAATCGACAATAACTCAATCAATAACCCAGTTGTGAAACAAGACGGAACATAACAGGTTTGCCAGCAACATGACGAAGGTAACGATTAAACTGAACGTCACATTACAAACAAATGGGGCTGCACAAATAATTGAAATAAAACTGAAATAGTGATTATCTTATCAAATAGAGATGATCAAATCAGAGGCTGTGATTGAATTTATGTAGTATTAGTTTCAGAGTGAAGAGTGGGAGCGTGTTCATATGCGTGCAGCTTATAATAAGGCTACCTTCACACAGTCACTCTTCATTAACTGACCGCAGCTTTTATATCTGAGAGTAGAGCGGAGCACAAAACTGACGGGAGCCGCTCCGGTGGACATGAAAACCCGCAACACACGGTAGAAGTGCGTTTGTGCAGTGTGAAGCTGTATGACAAGACAGACTACTTTGTCCAGTCCAGTGTGAGTTTGGTTATAGAATGCGGTGTCACTCCCGTATATAACTGAACTGTGTGTAAACATAATCGCATTAAGGAATCAAATACAGGACTGACAACCGTATTCTGCTGCTGTGTGAACGTGGCCATACTGCGTTTTCAGAGTGGGAATTGGGAAGGAAATGTGTGCTATAGGTTTTTTTCTTACGTCAAACATTTTTGGGGAAAGAAGTTTACAGCATTCCTCCAATATTCCGACAAATAAAAGCTTGAGGGTTTTGACATGTTAAAAGCTTGAGGGTTTGAAAGTGAAGAATAAGCCAAATATTTGTATTGGAACTTGAAGAATTGGTCGGTTCCTGTAAGGAGTCAATATGAGACATTTTCATATGAAATGAAAAATGTCATATCGCAGCTCGAATCAAAACATATGACAAAATATTCACAGTATAACCTTTGGCCGATAAAAAAAAAAAAAAGGTTACTATAAAAGATTGAATATTTTGTTTACCTGCATGTCAAGTGACCAATAACTGTGAACTGTGAACATGCATCATTAAATTGTTTAAATGTTAACTTAAAATCTCAGGGTGAACTTCAAGTAAATATTATATGCTAAGGGTTTTGGTTGACAAAAAACAAAACAAAAAACCTATGGAAACCCCTGCATTAACAAATTAAAATCTCTTGAATGCCCTACTGAAAGCGTTTTCCAGTTGTGCTGAATGGACAGATCCTCACAATGGACTGTATAGTGAGGGAACCCGGTCCTTAAGTCAAGTCAAGTCAAATATATTTATATAGCGCTTTTCACAATACAGATTGTATCAAAGCTGCTTCACAGTATCAATCAAAACAACTTAATGTTTGTTTATTACTGGAAAAAAGACATCCAAATTTGGTAGAGCTGATCAATGGTATGATTGGTTAATTAATTTGAATATTGAATACCTTAAGGGCAGGTAACACCTGGTTTAAGAACAGATAACTCCAGTAATAAAGACAGAATGGGATGTCAGTATAAGTGCTCCAACAGATGATTAACTGAATTTTAAATGCTCAGAGGCAAAAGGAGAAATGAAACCTGTCAAGGGGCGTTGCTTTTTGTTTGTTGTAGTTTCAACAACTTCAAAATCAAACAGTGAAACTAAAGGAGAACTTTTTAACTCCTTAGTACATTCATGAAGAATAACGAAACTGAGAACACTGAGCAAACAAAAGACATAGTGACTGTGAAAGCCTAGCACTTTGAAGCATTATAGGTGCCTAAAAACACTGTCTAGGAAGGAGCTTCACTAGGTTGAGACAAACCCAAAGTTACACCTCTATCCTGCATGTGAGTCCCTGTTTAAACCTGCTGACAAAATCAAACCACCCAGTTAGGATTAACACTCAGTTGAATTAGGTTTGACTAATGCCAAGTGCCAACTGACAAACACTGTAATATAGGCTGTGTAAGTGTGGAGAAAAAAAGGTCAAGTTTGAATGGACGAAGATGCTTTACTTTTGCTTTATTTATTCTAAATGTATTTATTTGATTCATTTTGTCAGAAAAAAATATGTATGTGTAGTAGTTACATGTGATATGACAAATAGTCAAATTAATGTATGTATAATTTGTACGTTCGTTTATAGATAAAATTGCATAAGTACAGTGCATATATTTTATGCAAGCTGTGTTGATATTTGTTTTGTCATCGTAACAGTTTAATAATAAAGAAAACAGTGATGAGACGAAATGATTTACGACAGAGACAGACTGTCTTGAACTGAAGTTGCTCAGGCTGTTTTTGTTCTCCACATGAACTGAACCAAAGGCACATGTTAGCCAGCTAACACTATCATGAAGGCTTTAAATACTGTCCTACGGCAATAACGGTTATGCAAGCCACCGACTCTGTTCAAGGCAAATTACCTGTAATAAAATACTAAATAAATGGCGATAAAACTGTGGAGAGCTTTGAATTAGCTGCTCCTCCTGTCTGACTGTCTACTCTCCAGCGCTGTCGTTAGTTGTGATAAGGCTAATAACAAGCAAATCAACCTCACATGTAAATTAGGAATGAACACAGAGGGAGAAACTTGATAAAAAGAATAAACTCACCGGGGATGAAATGGTTTCTCAACGGGCAGAAATGAAAACTTTCACGGTGACCGTGGAACGAACTTTCGCGAACTGTGAAGCGCAGTGCGTCGCTCTCCCATGAAGCTCGCGTAGCAGCGCTCGCTGGCCGCCACTGCCGCGTGTAGCACAATGTAAACAAGTGTATTCATCCGCAGTGCGCGTCCAAGGGACTACTTTACGGACAACGCAACCAGCTTTTGCACGTATACGGTGCCGTTTACAGCGAGCGTTGAATTATAAACCTTAAACAATATTAATTGGATAAAGTTATTGTGTGAGTTGAGGAAAAAAATATTTCTGTGTCGTATGTTTCCAGAGTAGCTGTAGAGACGTGACGTCACGTCCACCTGCTGCTGAGGGCTGAAGTGATTCGTCGCTCAAGGAGCGAGGAACAAATACTGTTGCGCACAAGACTAGATATGAGTCCTTTCATTGTACATTAATCAATGGCATGATAAACACGAGCGGACGGTAAAATAAACATACATGGAGCTTCCACAAATCTGGTGAAATCTGAATTAACTAAAATGTATTGTAGATGCGGATGCGGTGGAGTGACGACGTGAAATTGCGTTTGACGGAGGCGCAGCGCCACCCTACGGTGAACAAATTGTGCACAATTACAGGATTCTTCATTCATTGCAGACCACATAAAGTAAGAACTTCATTAGAGCATGCAGCTGAAATAAAAGACAATTTTATGTTGAAAATAACTGCAATACTCATACCTCGAATTCTGCTTCGTATTTATTCAATATTTCAAAACCTATGAGCAAAAGAAAAGAAAGAAAAAAAAACAACGAATAATGTAACTGATTAAATACATAGAGAAAACCAAAACATTCTATGAGTGAAACCCTGGGAGAACACAAGGCACCATTCCAGAAGATTGACAATCAGTTTGAGGTTCCAGATTGGAAGCCTAGAAAACCAACAAATGCTCATATCTCATTTAGAGATGAGTGATAGGTAGCAAAAGGCTTAAATATGAAAGGTCAGCTGCATGTACTGGTTATTTTGCACATCCCTGTCCATATAAAGGACAAACTCATAATTGTGCTTTTTTTAGTGCATTAAGAGACCTGGTTTGTGATGCAGGTCTTTTTGGGCTTGACAAACCTAAATAAAATCGGCACACAGCATCATGGGAGACACGGCAGAAAGTGAGGGGAAAAAAGCATCGGTAAAGACAAACGCGGTTGTAACTCCCTCTATGCGTGTGCAGAGGGACGCAGGACATGATAAATTATGACATAGGAGAACAGAAAGGAAATCTCTTTGGTACTGAAAAACTAAAAAATATATGCTCTGATGATTACACAAGTCATTTTCAGTTACATAATTTGACAATATCTACACTAGCCCCTCTCCACTCATGTTTTCCAACATAACCATCCATCCAAACACAATAAAACAAACTACAATAATAAGAACTCTGAAACAAGACACAGTGTGATTATACTGAATAAAAAAGGCAATTAGGAGCAAATGCGTACGTTAAAAAAGGGGAAAGACTTCTATTAAGCATTTGGACTAATCTGACAAAGACAAGACACTTATGGGGTTTGGGGTTACAGTTAATAACATAATGCAGGATATCAAACCACAACGCAGTAACCAAAAAAGAAAAGAGAAGTTCAACAGTGCTCAGACGCCATTCTAAAACAGCTTTCATTTACATAAAATACTACAAGAGAAGGTCTGGATACAGTTTTCTAAATCATAAAAGCAAAGCCGTTTGCAAGATGCAAGATTTTTACCCTCATGTGATTAATTCAGGATTATTTAAATGTCCTTAAATATTCAGTTCGGGGGTGAAAACGAGGAATTGCATATGCATTTTGCTGTATATTTACGGTTATAACCAAGGTTGTCTTACACCCACTCACATTTGCTCTGAAATCATTAACCTCCAAGCCAAAGAGATTTTATTTTTTCCAAAGAGAAATGTGCAATACTTTTGCATAAAAATAGAGTTTCCCAGAAACGCATTAAGCTTAGCCTTGGACTATTTCTTTTAGTTTAAGGTTACGCCTAATGTGCGTCTGAGAAAAACAGCCCTAAGAGTTTGATCCTAATGGACGCTCTAACTCTTCAAATAAAATGTCTAACACATCGAGTATATATTTTGACAAGCAGCAACTGTCACCGGACTGCACATTTAATCAATAAACCTAGAAATAGGGGGTGAAATGATAACAATTGGCAACATTGCTCTGTTGTGATGATGATTTATAATACATATGCTACTACTATGTGATCTTTATTGATATCGCCTAAATACCCGGTGTGAGAAAACTCCTCACGGAAAGCATGGAGGGATCATCTGCGATGCTTACAACTTAAAAACAGGGATTTAACATTCCCTATGATATGAAACAACTACAAAACCCAAAAGTTCCTTTGTTTTTGTCTTGTTTTTCAGTCCATTTTCTAGGATCAGTCCAAAAAGAAGGAAAAACGTGCCGAATGTGCAAAGCTTGCTAATGTCTTGAGCGACCACCTTCAAATGCATGGTGCTCCTCGTGTGCTGAAAAAAAGAAGTTTGAAATCAGTCACCGTTAAATACAATAACTTATCAAACATAAATGAACGCCATTACGGTTTCATAGGAACTAACGTAATGTTACTAATCTCACACATCTAATGTTCTAATAATAAACTCAGCAGGGACAGTGTGACATGCAGTGAGAAGAATGTAAACCACTGACACTTACGTTTATAAAATACTGCTTTAAAAGATATCTGTGGAAGAAGTTCGTAGATCCTTCCTAAAACGTTTGCCTCGTTGGCAAAAGAGGCGTTTCCATTCCAGACCTGAACCACATCTTCTCGTTCTCTCACGCTGACACTCACTCCTACAACTTCATCCTCTAAAGGACAAACAGATATTATTATTCTTTAATAGTTCTTATTCATTTTAGTTTAACCCACTGGTGCTCTTCGGTCACTTTTGATTAAAAACTTTTACGTTTAAAATGTAAAAGCAATGTGTACTTCATCGGTAATGGTATGACACTGTGACTTTTGTGGCAAAAAATGAAATACAAATTGTGGACATTATTTCAAAAAAGGTTAAATAGTCCTAAAAAAAATTGACACACTTGTACACCTCACAGTCAAATATTGCTACCATAGAAATGAATTGGAAATTAAAGGGAAATAATAAAAAAAAGATTTGTTACAATCTACAAATCAGCTACGATGCAGAAAAAAACAAATAAATTAATTGCATTGGGAAAATTGTGGAAACATCATAATTATTGCATAAATCTTATTTAGTATCATAAAATTCCTTCAAAATATTAAATCAAAAATATTATTAAACAAATATATATGACATTGAAAAAAAAAAAAAAAGTTATATTTGTTATACTTCTGAATGGGAAGGAAAAAAAAGTTCGACCGGGATCATTATGAGTGTGACTCCTAAATGAGGAGCACCAGAGGGGTTAAATTAAATCCATAAAACAAACAAATAATATAAATAATTCAATAAAACTCATATCTACACTCACCTGATGCACAATAATCCGTGAATTGTTCACCAATCGTAGCCAACAGCAACTCTTTCCACACAGCTGACTGTAAGAAAAACAGATACGGGCAATAAAATGACAATCTGGCAGCGATAAAACACACCAGAAAGTATAGGAAAAAACTGAATTTGTGTAGTATTAATTTTATGTATTTACATAATGCAGTAGAGAAACCATTAATAAACAGACTTACTGTGCTCTCCTTTGGCACTTTCATTTTCCAAACGCCTCCCTTTGCATTGCTTTCCTCTTCCCTGTGTCCATATAGAAAACAATATATTCAACTAAATGGTTTATGTGAACTGCATTAAAAACATTTCCAAAACTAAAGACAGATATGAAATATACACTATCGTTAAAAAGTTTGGGGTCTGTCTGTAAAGTTGTTGTTTTTTATGTTCAGTGTCACATAATCCTGCAGAAATCATTCTAATATGCTGATTTGATGCTCATTTCTTATTATTATCAATCATGAAAACAGTTGTGCTGCTTAATATGTTTGTGGAAACACTCTTTTAGGATCATTTAATGAATAGAGAGTACAAAAACAGCACGTCATTAGAGTCACAAATGATTTGCTCTTATCATCCGATCGTGGTTTTATCTCTCTATTAGTGTTACTTGATCTTAGTGCTGCATTTGACACCATTGACCACAACATTCTCTTAGATAGACTAGAAAACTATGTTGGCATTAGTGGAATTGCATTAGCATGGTTTAAATCATATTTATCTGACCGCTATCAGTTTGTAGCAGTAAATGAAGAGATGTCTTATCGATCACAAGTTCAGTATGGCGTACCACAAGGCTCAGTTCTCGGACCGCTGCTTTTTACTCTGTATATGCTACCTTTAGGAGATATCATTAGGAAACATGGAATTAGCTTTCACTGTTATGCTGATGATACTCAGCTCTATATTTCTTCCAAACCTAATGAAACTCACCAATTCACAAAATTATCGGAATGCATAGTTGAAATGAAAAATTGGATGACTAGTAATTTCCAACTACTAAATTCTGAAAAAACAGAAATTCTAATTATTGGACAAAAAGCTTCCACACGTAATAACCTAGAATACCGTCTAACACTTGATGGCTGCTCTGTTAAGTCCTCGTCGTCGGTTAGGAACCTGAGTGTGCTCTTTGATACCAATCTTTCATTTGAAAGTCACGTGTCTAGTGTCTGTAAAACCGCATTTTTCCATCTTAAAAATATATCTAAATTACGCCATATGCTCTCATTGACAAATGCGGAACAATTAGTTCATGCGTTCATGACATCAAGGCTAGATTATTGTAATGCTCTGCTAGGTGGTTGCCCTGCACGCTTAATAAACAAACTACAGCTAGTTCAAAACGCAGCCGCTAGAGTTCTTACCAGAACCAGGAAGTATGACCATATTAGCCTGGTTCTGTCAACATTGCATTGGCTCCCTATTAAACATCGTATAAATTTTAAAATATTGCTGATTACTTACAAAGCACTAAATGGTTAAGCTCCGCCGTACTTGAGCGAGCTCTTAACGCATTATACTCCTTCACGTCTATTGCGATCTCAAAATTCTGGCCAGTTGATAATACCTGGAATATCTAAATCGACTGCTGGCGGTAGATCCTTTTCCTATTTAGCACCAAAACTTTGGAACAATCTTCCTAACATTGTCCGGGAAGCAGACACAGTCTGTCAGTTCAAAGCTAGACTAAAAACACATCTCTTTGACCTAGCATTCACATAACACTCTACAGACTTTTATAATTCAATACTAGGCTGCTTAGATTAGTTCAGCCGGAACTGGGAACACTTCCCTTAAATCCTGATGTACTCGTTACATCATAAGAAGAATGGCATCTACGCTAATTTTAGTGTCTTTGTTTATCCCAAGGTTTTGCCGCAGCCTGCCGGATCCAGGCCGTTTCCAGATCTGACGAAGGACCTTCGCCTGGACCCGATGACAATGCAGTGCTGAAGTGCCAACTAGCCTCTCCCTATGGAGGATCCCTATACCACTCTACAGATAAAGCCTAGTGGAATTTTTCGGTTCGCGTACCTACCCGAAGTGATAAGATAAAATAAAATTCTGCATCAAAATTTATAGACAAGTAGTTTGTGTAGGCATGGTTTGTAAGGAATTACAAACCTGCGCACATATATTCAAACGTACATAACTATAGAATCAATTCTTAATGCGCATGTGAACGCCATCAGCGTCTATCACAGGTTCATGTTTAAAGTCTGTTTAGAGAGAACGGTGTCGTCTTAGCGGCCCTTAATTTAATAACAAATGATCATTTAGACGGAAGTGAATCAATCAAAACTAACTTTAGCTGGAAAAAACATTATTCAAGAACCACTATTAAACTAAACCAATCTCTGTTACCTTAAATTATATGTTTATCTCTGTACAGCTGCTTTGAAACAATCTGCGTTGTTAAAGGCGCTATATAAATGAGGATGACTTGACTTGACTTGACGTATTTGATTAATAATGCAGCTTGCTGAATAGAAGTAATGAATTGGCTGAATTGTTTTGCATGAAAAATCAAACTCACCATAGTGGTCTTCTTTCTCCTCGCATTAAATGATAGCTACACCTCAGAGGAAGGCTGGACACAGAAGGGATGTTGTTGTACACACTCCAGAAACTCTGCATGTAATTAAAAAAAGATGATGCACAATGTATGGGAGACAATATTCTAACAGAATTCTAACAGAAACCCCCATTTCTGCTCGTTTGCAAAAGCATTTAACAGTTAATTGTGTTGTTTATTAATTGTGTATGTTTTGATTCCTAATATCACTTAAGGCATATAAATCCAAATTGAAGCTCTAATAAAAAAAATAAAAAAAATCATACAATCTATTTATTATCAGTACAACATAAAAACATCAGTAATTTATTAGCATCTGTCAAATTCTGACTGCCTCCACATCTGCATATTTCACAATGAAAACTCCATCAAAACAGAAATAACACACACCGCACCTTCATAGATATTAAAACCACTCGTTTTTCAGTCTGGTCCGGCAAACATACATTTTATGCTCACATAGGCTAGCTGTAAGTGGCAACTAAAAAATACTTATAATAAAAGTGCAACACCTACCTGCACAGTGTGGACGGTATATATCTTTTTCAGATTTGATTCACACTCTGCTGCCGTTGTACCTGGTAATGACCTGGAAAATAAATAAAGTAGAATTACAAGGTGCATGTTGAGAAAAATAGCTTTAAAGAATAAACATTTATTTTCTGTCATCATTTACTCACCCGCATGTTGTTCCAAACCTTTATGACTTTCTGTCTTCTGTGGAACAAAGGTGAATTTCTGAGTAGCCTAATATTATCAAAAGAGTGGCCGGGTTAATGAAAGCGAATGAGAACCGGTGCCGTCAGGCTTCAAAATGACAGCTGGTTGCTGTGAGGAGCTTGACAGCCTCATATTATGTGAAAAAGAGCGGTCAGGTCAGGATATTCTTCAGAAATTCACTTTTTGTGTTCCACAGGCAAAAAAAAAAAAAAGTCATACAATTTTGCAATGACATGAGTGTGAGCAAATAATAATAGAAGTTTCATTTTTATGCCTTCAAATAAGAGGTGTGCTTCACTAAGCTGGGCACATCACCCATATCTGTGTCATAAATCATAGAGGTTTTATCTTCTGTCTAATGTCAAGTGCAGTGCTTGTGATCATGCAATGAGACAGAACACAAGCCTTTCACAATCGTTATGGCAACCAAATGTCAGTCAGTAAATGTCAGTAAACAGGACTTCAACCCTTTGAAAATCATTACCAAATAAGTACGGAAGATAAGCTGAAGGAAAAAGAAACTACATAAGGTTTACAGCATTATAGTGTAAATTAAACTTTATGTAACTTAACGATTTCACAATCTCATAAGTTGTTTTGCATTGACAGTGTCCTACATTTTAAAAATTTCAAACAAAACAAAACTTAACTGGGCTCATGACAGTGCCTTGAGGTACACCCTTACAGTATTACACTGCTACATGATTTACAGAGCTTCACAAAGGACATGATATATGATATTAAATAACAATCATGACCTACAGGTGACTCGACCTACTTTACTAAGTTATTATATCAGCTCTGCATTATAGAGCCCAGAAAGCTTACAAAAAATAAATATAGGCACTTGAACCATCTAATGGTGTTAGATGTGCTCGTTTAGAACCTGAAAAGAGTAAGCTTAACTATAGAATAAATTAGAAATTTAAATCTTGGGCCTTTGTTGTCAGGCTTGTGAATGTAGAAAGTCTAATCCATTATGACAGTAATATGACAACATCACCCTACCGATCGAGCCAGAAGGTCCAGGGCGAGTGCAGAGGCAGAGAGGTGCCGTCCTCGACGCTGTTGGTGATGTTTTCCAGCTCTCTCTCGTCGATGTGGATGTTGTTTTCTGTAGAGTTCACAGGGCTGCTTTGTCTCTCCGTGTTCAGCTGCAGGTTCGGGGCTGCAGGAACCGCCATTTTTGCTTTATTACCTCTTATCGATATGTGAGTGTTCTGCTGGGAGATCTATGTTAACCTCCACATCCAAAGATAGAAGATTATTGATGCTGAGTCATCTGCAGTTCGGCCGGCTGGACTTGCCGCGTCACCGACACAACAACAACAACAGAGGGTGAAGTCACACACAGCACCCTCTGTCTCAATTAACGTTTACATTTCAAAATAAAAGCATACAGACGTGTTTTAAAGGGATAGTTCACCCAAAATCCTGTCATCATTTACTCACCCTCATGTTGTTACAAACCTGTATGATTTTCTTTCTTCTGTTGAACAAAAAAAGAAGACATTTTAAAGAATGTTGTTAATCAAACAGTTGACGCCACCCATTGACTTCCATCGTATTTCCCCCCTATGGAAGTCAACTGTCAGATTAATTACCAACATTCTTTAACGCGTCCTGTAACAAATCCTGCACTCGCGGGTCAAAATGACTCGAAGCCCTAAAATGATACTTATTTTTTGTTGTCCAGAAAGCTTATTTTATTTTATTTTGATAATTTTTCTATTTTTAAAGCAATTTTTTGGAGGTTTTTATTTTTTTATTTCATTAGATTTTTAAGCACATTCCTCAAATTCTTTCAAATTAAATTCAAAATAACTCACAATTTCATGCATAAACCTTTTAATTCAGCTCAAAATATCTTACATTGTGTCTTTGCCGACCTCTTGTGGAAAAAATTTTTTTTTTGGTAACGTTTTAGCTTTTTTAGTTTTAATTTTTAGGTTTCTCTATGTGTACTGAAGCATCGCATTCCTTTAATACCTAAGGGGGTAATTAATCGAATCCATTAAAACATTTGTGTGTGTGTGTGTGTGTGTGTGTGTGTGTGTGTGTGTGTGTGTGTGTGTGTGTGTGTGTGTGTGTGTGTGTGTGTGTGTGTGTGTGTTTAACTCAAATTTAAAATAAAGCCAAAATAAAATAAAATATAGCCTAATATAAATATTACATGAAAAACTTAAAACACTTAAATGCAAATTAGTGATTAAATGAAATGAGTGAAATTGAGTTAAGATAATGTCATCTTTGCACCTAAATTTAAACTGAAGTACTAAAATTACAAATTTAAAAATATAAAATTTGTAAAAGCTGAATTGAAATGTAAAAATTTTATTTTTTATTTTAAATGACAAAAGCAAACAACAAAAATAACTAAAAACTTAAAACTAAATTAAATGAAAACTGAAAACTAATTAAAATGTGAATAGTTTGTCAATAATAAAAAAAATAATAAAAAAAAAACAGTTTGCTGCTCTGGCCAGATTAAAGTCACCATGAGATCAATATTGACAATTCTTATTTTTTATGGAATATTGCAGACATCTCTTCTCTGATGACACTGGCATGAGGGCGGGACAACCTGTAATTCACACGAGATCCACCAATAGCAAACCACAACCATCCAATCAATTTCTGATAGACAAAATCAAGTCCCTCAATACATTTCTTCTTGCTCGAGAAGCTGTTTCACTCGGACATGTCACAATAGGGAAGAAAACTATCGCAACTTACATTTCATTTTAGTTTTAGTATTTAGGTCGTTTTTTTGGAGCATGGCAGCTGCTAACGACCAGTTTAGACCAGCTAGAAACTTACTAAATTATGTTCCAAAACACAGACATGTTACAAGACATGTTACTGTATCAACATCATTTGTTTGCCCTTCAATTTAAAGGGTTAGGGGGAATGAATTTCAATTTAATATTCTTCAAGTCATTTCTGAAACAACAAGACAGTAATGTCTTTTCTAAATCAAGCTGTGCCGGTTTACTAAAAATTGAGGTAGATTCAATGGATCTCTTGCTTCAGGCAATGGGTACATATGCTTAAACATCAACATTTAAACAAATGATCATTAAGTATATTTCACTTGTGGAAATTAAGTAAATGTATCTCAAATAAAGGCTAAATGATTAAAGCTGGTTAATAAACAGAACTGCATGCATCGAGCGGAAGAACATTATTAGCCGGAACTACATCTCTGTTTATGTCTATGACTTGTCACGCAGGTACTGGGCTACTCCGCAGCAGTGCCGCCCCGACCGGTCTAAAACAGTCACAATATAAACACTTATTATATGTGTACTGTAGTAATTCAGGATAAGACAAAAACACGGTTTGGAAAAAGGATTCATGGTGTACTCGCTCATTATATAAATTTTGAACACAAAAAGTTACGGACTGCAGCTATACATTTAGTATGCATCAAATGCAAGCAACATTGGATGAGTATAGAACTCTATTACATCAAAATTGCAATAAACAATTAAAGCTGCAAGCAGCATTGAAAGGGCCCTCGCACCCGTGCCACCGCCACCCGGTGGCTTTAGGAAGACAAAGCACGGTGGGCAATGTGCATTTAAGTAGGTAAATATAGGAGTATGTCAAAGTCAGTTACAAAAATGTCCTTTATTATGGGGATAATAGCATGCGTTATCACTCAGATAAGTGTTGCTAGCATGTTTTAGCATGTTTCTAGCATGTTTAGAACTCAATGGCATATTTAATATGTTGCTAGTAGCTTACTGCATCACAGTGTAAAACATGTAACTTCTTGTCGACAGTAGATGGCGCTATTACTTTAACTTAAAATTGTCATGTAGATGTGTTCAGGGCAGGACTCTTATCAAACGTGTGAAGTTTGGGGCAGATTTGACATTGCCTTCTTAAGTAACAACAACTTCCTGCTTCATTGCTTTAGCATGCTTTAGCACTTAGCTAAGAATTGCTAGCATGTTTTAACATGTTTATAATTCAAAGGCATATTTACTATGTTGCTAGTACTGCATCACACTGTTAAACATGTCACTTCCTGTTGCCAGTAGGTGGCGCTATTACTTTAACTGAAAATTGTCATGTAGGTGTGTTCAGGGCAGAACTCTTATCAAACGTGTGAAGTTTGGGGCAGATTGGACATTGCCTTAAGTAACAACAACTTCCTGTTTCATTGCATTAGCATGCTTGATCACTTAGCTATGAATTGCTAGCATGTTTTAACATGTTTATAACATGTTTATAATTCAATGGCATATTTAATATGTTGCTAGTACTGCATCACAGTGTTAAACATGTCCCTTCCTGTTGCCAGTAGGTGGCGCTATTACTATAACTGAATATTCTCATGTAGATGTGTTCAGGCCATGACTCTTATCAAACGTGTTAAGTTTGGGGAATATTTGATATTCCATGCCTGAGTTACAGCAAATTCCTATTTAATTGTAGTTATAGCATGCTTTAGCACTTAGCTAAGTGTTTGCTAGCATGTTTTAGCATGTTTCTAGTATGTTGCTAGCATGTTTAGCACTTGCTGGCACTTTTTTACATGTTATTAGGAGTCCACAACAGTGTTAAACATGTCACTTCCTGTTGCCAGTAGGTGGCGCTATGACTATAACTGAATATGAGCATGGATTTGTGTTCAGGACAGAACTCTTATCAAACGTGTGAAGTTTGGGGCAGATTGGACATTGTTTGCCTGAGTTACAGCAACTTCCTGTTTCATGGCGAAACATCGAAATTTGTCAGGCCGCCGAGGACACGCCCTTCAACGAAAACTCAAGATCTTAGCAATTTAACGTCGCAAAGGCCTTAAGATTACACTCACCAAATTTGAAGATGATCAGATTAAAACTGTAGGAGGAGTTCGTTAAAGTACGAGGCCTGAAAATGGCAAAATCTGCACAAAAATCTGAGAGGAAGTTCAAAATGGCTGACTTCCTGTTGTGTTTAGGGCTATCCTCCAAGAGACTTTTTTGTAGGTATTGGGCCATTACATGTATGTACCGAATTTCGTACACGTACGTGAAACGTAGCGGGAGGCGCACTGCGTTGAACCTTTATAGGTGGCGCTATCGAGCCATTTTGCCCCGCCCAATTCTGAAACGCATATCAGATGTAAATTTTCGCCAGTTCTGACGCGTGTGCAAATTTTCGTGAGTTTTCGTGCATGTTTAGGCCCTCAAAAATGCGATTCATTGCGGAGAATAATAATAAATATAGCTGCGAGCAGCGATTACGGGCCCAAGCCGGTGGCACCGCAACCCTGGTGCACCAGGGTGGCGGTACCGCCGGCTTTGGCCCTTCATCGCTGCTCGCAGCTATATTTATATATATATATATATATATATATATATATATATATATATATATATATATATATATAAAAACAAGCCGCAACCCCGGTGCCTTTAGGGTTATTGTGCACGACGTGCAAAAACGTAACCCTGCTTTGACTGTCGAAAAGAAGTGTGCTGTAGAGTTTGCATCAGTGTGGGCTCTGCAAAAGTGCGCATCGAGGGCACATATCAAAAATACATATATAACAGAACAAAAAATACATATACAAAAATACATATTTTATAATTCAGATGAGAATAATTTTAAGGAAAACAAATATATTGATCTGAAATATAGCACATGTTTTTGTAAAATAATTTCAAGCAAAAAAGCTCACGGCTGCACAGGCATTCATAACGATGCGCGTCCAACGCGAGGAGTGAGCAGAACAGAGCGAACGTTTTTTAGTTAATTTCTAAAAAAAAACTTAACTTTCATAGGAATTCATTCCAGCGCACTGCGAGCGCCACCATAATCAATGTCCGTGCAGACGTCCGTACTTACTTTCACTTTTATATTAGTGATTTAGAAGCCCTCGCTGGTGTCACACGTCGGTTAACCGGTGGGAAAATATCATCACAGCCATATACCTAATATATTTATATATAAATACAATAGGCATACCTGATAAAATAGTTTTATGTACTATGTTGATATCATTTTGGACACAAGAGGGCAGTATAGCCCTATGAATGATTTTTTCAGATAGCACTAAATAGCCTGTTTTAAACTTTTTCATACTTCTTGAATTGAAAAAAAAAAAGAATAAAATGGGTTTAGTTGTAATATTTTTGTATAATTTTATATAAAACTAAATGGTGTATAATTACATTTTAGAAAGATATGAGACGTTTCCTGATTCTTTTTTACATTACTTTAATCCCTCACCATAGCAAAACCATTTGAGATATTCATTATGCGTTCACAATTTAGCATATTTAATGTATTTTCATCATGTTGAAAAAGTTTGGTGGGAATAAAATAAACCACTTAAGAGGAGTGAGTAAAAATGTACAAGCTGGTTTTGCAAAACATCCACATTCAGACCAAAATAGCCCACTTTCTGTTGGGCTGGCTTTAAACAGAGCACGAAAGTTGTACGGCCAGATTAGATCTATATGTGTACCAAGTGTTATATTATAGTATACATGCAAGTGTGTTTGATTTATGGACCAAATTTTCAGACCAAGTTTATGGACCAAGTTAATTTAATTAATAAACTAATTATATAAAACTATTGTTAATGCACTACAATTAAACTGGTTATATGCCTTTACTTTATTAATAAAACTTATTTAAAAAATACAAGGCTTAAGACATTTATTTTCCTTTTCAATGCAGGCCAAACCACACAGCAGTGAAATGGTTAATCTAGCCCCCCTCCCCTACACACACACGCACGCACGCACACACACACACACACACACACACACACACACACACACACACACACACACACACACACAGTATCTTTTTAAAGATACTAGTACTTATTCATTACATACTAGTCCTTATTTATTAGATACTAGTGCATATTCATTCGTTACTAGTACTTATTCATTAGATTGTAGTTGCTATTAAATTGGTACTAGTACTTAATCATTAGATACTAGTACTTGTTCATTAGTTACTAGTACTTATTCATTAGTTACTAGTACTTATTCATTAGTTACTAGTACTTATTCATTAGTTACTAGTACTTATTCATTAGTTACTAGTACTTATTCATTAGATACTAGTACTTATTTCAATAGTGACTAGTAACTATTCTTTTGTTACTAGTAAGACATTTTTTTTTTTGCCATTGACTTCTATGGGGATCTGTCATTTAGATATCAACTATTCAGTTCTGACTAGTATGTATTCCAATTGTGACTAGTACATATATATTACATTTTAGTAGTTATTCATTAGGTACTAGTACTTATTTTTTAGATACTAGTACCTATTAATAAATACTAGTATTTATTCAATAAACACTAGTACTAAGTCATTAGATACTAGTACCTATTAAATAGATACCAGAACTTATTCATTAGCTTCTAATACATATTCAAAAGAATATCTAAAGAATAAGCAATAGTATCTAAAGAATAGGCACTAGTACTAAAGAACAAGCACTAGTCGCTAATGAATAAGTACTAGTACTTAATTGAATAGATACTAGTATCTAAAAAATAAGTACTAGTAGCATGAAAATAGAGACTAGTAGGTTAAAATGATGTTAAATGTTAAAACGGCTTGCCATATTGGCTCAGAGAGAGAGAGAGAGAGAGAGAGAAAATGTCCACATTCAAACTACAATATCTGACTTTCTGTTGGTCTGAGCTAATGGCTGTAAATTAGAAATTTGTTCAGCTTGAGGAGAAGAATATACACGCTGAGTTTTGTAACTGTAGGTAAAACTAACTAAGTTATAACACACTTTATATGTCCTATTTTAGTCATGGAAATTCATTTCCTCGCCGCGGCCAAACCATTCGAGATATCAAAAATCCGTCCGCAATTTAGCATCCTCAAAGTCTTGACTTCATGCACACCGAGTTTGGCGATGATTGAATGAATTGCCTAAGAGGAGTACTTTAAATTTCACAGCAAACGTTTTCCAAACAACCCAAAATAGCCGACTTCCTGTTGGGCTGGCGTAAAACTTGACCGGGGGAAAGATGTTCGGCCCGATGAGATCTATATGTGTACTGAGTTTCATATTAATTGATGCAAGCGTGTTTGATATATGGACCAAATAGTCGGATCCCGTTCAAGGGGGCGCTGTTGAGCCCCCCTGCCACGCCCGGGTACCAGCTTCAGCCCGGCCCTGATGGCCGTGGGTTCTGACCTGTGTGCAAAATTGCAAGAGTTTTTGAGCACGTTAAGAGCCCCAAAAGCCCCTGAAACCTTGAAATCCATTAAAAGCAATACACAAATCCCTCACACACAGAGACGGAGAGAGAGGGAGAGAAATTTCTCAGAAACATCCACATTCAAACTAAAATATCTGACTTCCTCTTGGTCTGAGCTAATGACAGTTAATTAGAAAGTTGTCCAGTTTGATCTGAACAATATGCGTACCGAGTTTTATGATTGTAGGTAAAACTATAGACCTAACTCCCCCTCTTTTGTCAAAAGGTGGCGCTACTGAGTCCCTGCACCACGCCCGTTTCTGAAACTTTGCACATGTCTACTGGCTAATAAATGTGATCTGTCTGTCGAGTTTCATGCAATTTTAAGCAATTTCAGGCATGCTAAGAGTCTCTAAAGCATCCAAAAAGAATATTAAAGTTTGCTGCGTTGCCATGGCAACAGTATCTAAGATATCAATAATCCTTTCACAGGTCTACATCTGGCGAGTGTCTACATTATACACATCAAGTTTGAAGCAAATCGGGTAAAAATAAGAGGGTGATTTCAAAGCATTTTGAAAGTGACACACTTCCTGCTGCCAGCTGGTGGCGCTATAACTTTGACTCACAATAGTCACATCCATGTGATCGGCCTCTTACAGCGAACACACTGTTGAAGTTTCATCAAGATCAGTTAATGTATGCAGAAGTTATAACACACTTCCTGTTTCCATCATTCGCCATAAATTCGTTTCCTCGCCACGACCAAACCGTTCGAGATATCAAAAATCCCCTGGCAATTTTTCATCCTCAATGTCTTGACTTCATGCTGACCGAGTTTCGTGGCGATTGGTTGAATTCTCTAGGAGGAGTATATCGAATTCCAGGGGCATACGCTTCCAAACAAACCATAATAGCCGACTTCCTGTTGGGCTGGGGTAAAAAGTAAAAGTACAAAGGATATATGAACCGATGAGATCTATATGTGTACCGAGTTTTTATATTATTACATGCAAGCGTGTTTGATTTATGGACCAAGTTTTCGGACCCCGTTCCAGGGGGCGCTGTCGAGCCCCCCTGCCACGCCCAGATACCAGCTTCAGCCCGGCCCTGATGGCCGCGGGTTCTGACCCGTGTGCAAAGTTTCAAGAGTTTTTGAGCACGTTAAGGGCCCCAAAATTGCCCAAATAGTCGTAAGAAAAATATAGAAAATGACTTTCCAAACAACCCATAATAACCGACTTCCTGTTGGGCTGACGTAAAACTTAAAGCGCGAAAGTTGTTCGGCCCGATGAGATCTATAAGTGTACCGAGTTTCAGATTATTACATGCAAGCATGTTTGATATATGGACAAGTGTTCAAACACCATTCCAGGGGGCGCTGTCGAGCCCCCCTGCCACGCCCGGGTACCATCTTCAGCCCGGCCCTGATGGCTGCGGGTTCTGACCCGTGTGCAAAGTTTCAAGAGTTTTCGAGCACGTTAAGGCCCCCAAAAGTGCCCAAAAGGTAGTAAAATAATAAAGAATAATAATAATAATAATAATAATAAAGAATAATCTTTAGGAAAACAATAGGGCCTTCGCCTTTTCAAGGCTTGGGCCCTAATAATAATAAAGAATAATCCTTAGGAAAACAATAGGGCCTTCGCCTTTTCAAGGCTTGGGCCCTAATAATAAACAGAGCAATTCCAAGAGGGTCCTCGCACCATCGGTGCTCGGGCCCTAATTAATCAATGAACTTGTGGAAGGGCTTGTGGGATTATGTGCACCCATCTTAAAGTCACAATGAAATGGAAGTAGCGACAGATCTTTTTTCCCCAGAATAGTGACTTACATCTGACTTGGTTCTTCTGAGCATCAGTTGTTGATTGGATGTTGAGATGTTGCAATTGCTCTCAAAAGTGGAGGCAAACAACTAAATGATTAGGAAAGTCCTGCATAGAGAGAAGTCTGTCACTTCACCAAAGGATACAGTTATGACATTTTGATTAAAAAATTAAGAGGTCAAAAAAAATATGTTTATAAATGAAAGATATGCACAGATAAATCGTTCACAATAAGATCCACAACACACATTTCGAATAGATAGGGCACATTTCCATTTCATGCTGACCTTAGCACAGTAAACATTGGTTACTATACAAGAATATAATTGCTTGTGGAAAAAGTTAACGATCACATCTAAATGCCCAAAATGTTCGGAGACCTTAATGAGTTTGAGAAGATTTTTATTAGCTTCATTAGCTTCTAGATTTTTAACAAAGGTCAGAATGAGTGTAAACCTGTGCAAAACGTCCTTATGGGCATGAAGAAGCCAATTTTTACAACATAATGCTATACTGGGAGTATTAATCAGTGATAAATTTTCAGTAGAGATCTTGGTAAACCGTAAATATACTGTATGAAATCTCACAAATAGATAAGCTGCTTCATATTCCAACAACTGCCAGTTTCATTCTTCACACTTTCTGAGCGTCTTTGCCATGAAGATGAAATATAGACAGTCCTGTGAATCTCGATATAATTTTACAAGAAATATTCAAAGGTTTAAAGTCTAAAAACAGAGAAAGATAAAGACCAATATTCTAAATACTCTCTTATCTTGTGAACCACAAAACATGTCTACATGGTACACCATATGGATTTCAAAGTTGGCCTTGCATTTATAATAATACTGTAAACTCACATAATCACAGTTTGTGTTTCCACCATGTAAGCACACAAGAGTTTGTCATATGAAATAATAAGGGAACAAATCTCCCAGTACACGGTGGTCAAGCGTGATCTTATTGTCGAACAGCTGCAGCAACAGATCGTTGACTCGGAGCTGTCTGAGAGATGAAGAAATGAGCTCAGATACTGTACATTTAGCATAAACGAATCTACGTTCTAAACACAAAGTCTGCACGATTTAATGACAATGAACAATAATAATGCAAACTTGGGAGCGCTGATTTCCGTGGTGCACAAACATGGATTATATCTGATAGGAGTAGGGCACAGAATATACAGTGGGTCTTGGCGTGACAGTGACTCACGTGAACATCAACACATCAATCTACAGGGTGCTCCACGAGGGTTTTCGACAGGTACATTTCTGCCGGTGTGTCAAGATGGACATTGTCTGAATGGGTTGGAAAGATCCCTCTTTCATGTACAGTTATGAGGCCTCGTCCAGTGAGATTGGTGTGTCTGAATCTCTCCCCCTTCACAGGGTCTCATTCTGCCCAGAGGAGTGGTCTCTTCTGGGGGTGGAGGCGCGGGACGAGCTCTTGTCTGTGCTCTCCGAGCTGGAGCTCAGGTGCTGCTGCTCAGAGCCAGCACTGGAGGTGACCGTGGAGGAGGAGGTGGAGGAGGAGCGAGTCTTCTCCTTAAAGTCTGTGATGATGACAGTCACGTTGCCCACTGTAATGGCGAGCTGCTGAGCCGAGCTCCTGTCTATGTTCTTCAGTTTAGGTCTGAAGAGCAACAGAAACACAGAGCAAGGAATTACACATGTATTAAAATACATTATATATATACACTTTTTTTTATTATTATTGGTTTATTTAATAGGGACCGTGCATATTCATGAACATTGGGTAACACTTCATTTTACAGTACGTGCACTTTCAATGTACTTACAGTGTTCTTACCACAAAAGTAATGAGTAGTGTAAGGTAACTACATGGGTTAAGTTAAGGTTTAGGGGTAGGTTCAGGGTTAGTGAGCTGTTGTGCTCAGCGCGTCGGAGCTGTTGTGCTGCATGCGGGAGCTAACGACACTAGGCTGCGACAGACGGAGGTTCTGAAGAAAGACTTCAGGAGCCTTATCGATACGGTACGCAGCACATCGCCTGAAACATCGATTATTGTGTCTGGACCGCTTCCTACGTACCGACGAGGGCATGAAAAGTTCAGTAGATTATTCGCTCTAAATGAATGGTTATTGTCATGGTGCAATGAGCAGAAATTGATTTTTGTAAATAATTGGAATCTGTTTTGGGAGCGACCAAGGCTCTTCCGCGCTGATGGCTTACACCCAAGTAGAATCGGGGCAGATCTTCTGTCGGATAACATCTCCAAGATGTTAAATACCATTTGACTAGTAACCAAAAATCCAAATCACAGTCTCTACTGCACCAATTTAATTGATATTAATACTAGTGTAGAACATTGCATAGAAACTGTGTCTATTCCTCGTTTACTAAGATCAAATAATAAATCTACTGCAGGATCTAGAAAAAATCTAATTGTTATTAAAACAAAAAATCTCGCTATTAGTGAACAAAAACAATTTCTAAAGCTAGGTCTTCTAAACATTAGATCGCTCACACCTAAGGCGGTTATTGTAAATGAAATGGTCACAGATAATAATTTCGATGTTCTGTGCCTTACTGAAACCTGGCTTAAACCAAACGATTATTTCGGTCTAAATGAGTCTACTCCGCCAGGATACTGTTATAAGCATGAGCCCCGTCTGATCGGTCGTGGCGGCGGTGTTGCAACAATCTACAGAGATATCCTGAATGTTACTAAGAAAACTCGTCATAGGTTTAATTCGTTTGAAGTACTTGTGCTAAATGTTACGCTCTTAGATGTAAGAAAAAAATCCCTATTATCTCTAGCATTGGCTACCGTATATAGACCTCCAGGGCCTTACGCCAATTTCCTAAAAGAGTTTGCTGACTTTCTATCAGATCTTTTGGTCAACGTCGATAAAGCATTAATTGTTGGAGATTTTAACATACACGTAGATAATTTAAATGATGCGTTAGGGGCTGCGTTTACAGATTTATTAAACTCCTTCGGGGTCAAGCAAAACGTCACCGGACCAACTCATCGTCTTAATCATACACTCGATTTAATTATATCATATGGAACCAATCCAACCGATATAGATATTGTTCCACAAAGTGATGATGTCACTGACCACTACTTGGTAACTTGCATATTACGCACTGCTGTAATATGTCATGCTGCGCCACGTTATCGACCAGGTAGAACAATTCGTCCATCCACCATAGATCATTTCTCAAATAGCTTATCTGATCTGTCTCAGCTGCTGTCTGAACCCAAACAAACAGATGAATTAGACGAACTAACTAGCACTATGAGCACCATTCTCTCTAGAACATTGGATATTGTTGCACCCATTAGATTAAAAAAGGTCAGAGAAAAAAGTATAGCACCATGGTACAATAATACTACGTATGTTTTAAAGAGAGAAATCCGTAATTTAGAGCGTAAATGGAAAAAAACTAATTTAGAGGTCTTTAGAATCGCGTGGAAAGACAGTATGTCACTTTATAAAAAGGCACTTAAAACGGCCAGGGCTGAGCACCTCAGCAAATTAATAGAAAACAACCGAAATAATCCAAGGTTTTTATTTAATACCGTGGCTAGACTAACAAATAAACAGACGTCGTCTGAACAAAATACCTCGTTACAGTTTAGTAGTAATGATTTCATGAACTTCTTCACCGAGAAAATTGAAAGCATCAGAATCAAAATCGTAAACGTTCGATCTTTGCTCGCGCCTTATAATTCGGCCGCAATTATCACCCCGCAAGAACAATTACAATGCTTTACAACCATAGAACAAAAAGAGTTAAATAAACTTATCACTTCATCTAAAACAACAACATGTTTATTAGATCCTATACCAACTGAACTACTGAAAGAAGTGTTACCTGTAGTGGAAGAGCCTCTTCTCAATATTATTAACTCATCTTTATCTTTAGGTCATGTTCCAAGAACGTTCAAGCTGGCAGTTATAAAACCTCTTATTAAGAAACCACAATTAGATCCAAATAACCTAGCAAATTACAGACCCATTTCGAATCTTCCATTTATGTCAAAAATATTAGAAAAAGTTGTGTCCGCTCAACTCGGCTCTTTCTTGCAAGAAAACGACATCTATGAAAAGTTTCAGTCTGGATTCAGGCCACATCATAGCACTGAAACTGCGCTTGTTAGAATCACAAATGATTTACTTTTAGCTTCGGACCAAGGCTGTATCACAGTACTAGTTTTACTTGATCTTAGTGCGGCGTTCGATACTATAGATCACACAATACTCTTAGATCGACTACAAAATTACACTGGTGTTCAAGGACAAGCATTAAGCTGGTTCAGGTCATACTTATCTGACCGCTACCATTTCGTCTACTTAAATGGAGAAAAATCGATTATAACTTCGGCAAACTATGGAGTGCCGCAGGGATCTGTGTTAGGCCCTTTATTATTCTCAATATATATGCTGCCACTTGGTAATATTCTAAGGAAACATGGAATTAGTTTCCATTGTTATGCTGATGACACTCAAATATATATTTCCTCACGGCCAGATGAATACGCTAAATTATCCAAATTGACAGATTGTGTTAAAGATATAAAAGATTGGATGACGCATAATTTTCTTTTATTAAATCCAGACAAGACAGAGGTAATACTTATCGGTTCTAAAAACCATCCACAAAACCTTTCACAGCACGACTTTAACACAGTAGGATGCCCTTTTACTCTATCCGCTACAGTAAAAGACCTGGGTGTTACATTAGACTGCAACCTGTCTTTTGAAAAGCATATTTCATATGTTACAAAAACAGCCTTTTTCCACCTTAGAAACATTGCTAAGCTACGTAATATGCTATCAGTCTCTGATGCAGAAAAGTTAGTTCATGCATTCATGACCTCGAGACTAGATTACTGTAATGCTTTATTAGCTGGTTGTCCTGCATCTTCAATAAACAAGCTACAGTTAGTCCAAAATGCAGCCGCTAGAGTTCTTACTAGATCAAGAAAATATGATCATATAACACCGATTTTATCATCACTTCATTGGTTACCTATAAAGTTCCGTATTAATTACAAGGTATTGCTTTTGACCTATAAAGCTCTAAATGGTTTAGCTCCAGTCTATTTAACGGATCTTCTATCGCCTTACAATCCATCGCGCTCTTTAAGATCACTAGATTCGAGGTTTCTGGTCATTCCTAGGATATCCAGATCCACCAAAGGAGGCAGAGCATTTTCACATTTAGCTCCGAAGCTCTGGAATAGCCTTCCTGATATTGTTCGTTGCTCAGACTCGCTCTCCCAGTTTAAAACTAGACTGAAGACGCATCTATTTAGCCAGGCATTCATATAAATTTTTATCTTACAGTTACTGTAAATTCGGCCTCTAGTTCATAAACGCCAGAGGAGAACTGGCCCCCGACTGAGCCTGGGTTCTCCCAAGGTTTTTTTTTCTCCATTGGGTCATCTGATGGGGTGTTAGGACACCATTAGGTCACTGGATGGAGTTTTTCGGTTCCTTGCCACTGTTGCCTTAGGCTTGCTCAGTTGGGGATATTCAAATTAATTAACCAATCATACCATTGATCAGCTCTACCAAACTTGGATGTCTTTTTTCCAGTAATAAACAAACATTAAGTTGTTTTGATTGATACTGTGAAGCAGCTTTGATACAATCTGTATTGTGAAAAGCGCTATATAAATATATTTGACTTGACTTGACTTGACTTAGTACCTAGTTAGTGTCATTACTACAATAAGTACATAGTATATTCATGCGAAACAGGACTGTAAAACAAAGTGCTACCGAACATTGTTGTATAAAAATGCGCCATGTAAATATGCCAGAATTAGTAAAAATAACTACTTTTCATCTGCAGTCCCTAGGCCAGTAACATAAAAACAGCCAGCAATCATACAGCATTCATTCACTAGAACAAAACAATATCGTATACATTGCCAACAATATACATTGACAAAGCAAACAAACAACAAATCAAAAATACCTGATGACAAAGACATTGTTCATCCACCTCTATACTGCATTTCATTTAAAAGTGAAAGTTTATGGGTGATGCATGTGACAGTTAAAACTGGCTCCTAGAAAAGGTGTTGAATGTAGGACGCTCTCTTATTGACAGGGGCAAGCTATTCCAGTTTACTGCCTATTGTTGACAATACGTTTTGTCCAAAAGTGGTGCGTCTAAATGGTATCACACAGTCCCCTTTTACAGAGGCCCGTGTTCTACCTCCGCTTTAAAGTCTTTGGAAAAAGCCATGCAGCGGAGGTGGGGACAAGATTATGTAACACTTTATATAACAAACAAGCATCCTTGAAACAATTGAAATTGTCAAAGCTTAAAAATGTATGTCTCTCTAAAATATCGCAATGGTAAAATGACAATGCCTTTTTATCAAATGTTTTTATGAGACATTTTCTTAAATAGAGATTCAATACTTTTAAGAGTAGATATGCTGGTTAATGACCAATTTGTAAAACAATACTCAATATGTGAAAAAAAAAGACACTGTGGCGAACAGGACGGCCGAGGGACGTGAGAGAACGGCGCGAGGCCGGTGGTGCGATATTGGTTATGAGCAGCACCTGTGAAGCACACCGGTCTCGCATCTCTCACGGAGGAGCGGAAGCATAAAGGGGCAGCGACGACGTTGATGATCGAGAGAGGAACAGGCCTGTATTTTAGTTGTGTTTGGTTTTTGCATTTTACTTTAGCCAGCAGTCATCCACGAGGGGCTGCTGGCAGTTATGTTTATTTTCGGTAGCCAGCAGTCGTCCGCGAGGGGCTGCTGGCGGTATTTTGGTTTGTTTGTTTTATTTTAAATAAAGTATGTTTGAATGTTCCCGGGTTTCGGCACCAGTGTAGCAATGTTCAGGGAAGAAGGAGGCGGGAACCGGCGAACAATCAAACATACTTTATTTAAAATAAAACAAACAAACCAAAATACCGCCAGCAGCCCCTCGCGGACGACTGCTGGCTACCGAAAATAAACATAACTGCCAGCAGCCCCTCGTGGACGACTGCTGGCTAAAGTAAAATACAAATACAAAAACCAAACACAACTAAAATACAGGCCTGTTCCTCTCTCGATCATCAACGTCTTCGCTCCTCCTTTATGCTTCCGTTCCTCTGTGAGAGATGCGAGACCGGTGTGCTTCACAGGTGCTGCTCATTAGCAATATCGCACCACCGGCCTCGCGCCGTTCTCTCACGTCCCTCGGCCGTCCTGTTCGCCATAGACACCTTCATATTTTATTTGGTAAACGCCATACAGACTGTTTTTTGGCGTTTACTGTAGGTTGAGACATGACTTAGTAAGCCAGTCATCAATGTGAGCCATTCCAGATGTAAGTGTGGGTGCCATCTCTTGATAGTTCTTAGCATGTGTAAAGATTACAGTATCATCTGCATACATCTGAACATCAACATTTTTACATGCCTCTGGCAGGTCATTTATATACAATGTAAACAAGATTGGACCAAGTATGGAGCCTTGGGGGACATTCACAGAATGGAGACTTTGAATCATTAATACGAAC
Source organism: Gila orcuttii (assembly GCA_026230005.1). Lineage (NCBI taxonomy): Eukaryota > Metazoa > Chordata > Actinopteri > Cypriniformes > Leuciscidae > Gila > Gila orcuttii. The sequence continues at coordinate 27,909,879 of JAPDVR010000021.1, forward strand.
ACACTGCTTTCTACTGGACAGGTATGATTTTATCCAGTTGAGAACTTGCTCAGAGAAATTAAAATATGTTAATTTAGATAAAAGAACTTTGTGATTAACCGTATCAAAAGCTCGCTTTAGGTCTAGGAAGACAGCACCAACATACAAACTCTTATCTAAGTAGCCTTTAACCTTTTCCATAAAAAAACAGTAAGCTGTTTCTGTTGAATGACGGGCCCTGAATCCAAATTGAATAGGGTGGAGTAAATTATTAATTTTATTGAGATGTTGAATCAGTAATTTAGCCACCCATATTTCGACTATTTTAGAAAACAACAGGCAAAATACTGATTGGCTGATAATTGGCCATGTCTGATCTTTCACCTGTTTTAAAAATGAGTGTGAACAGGGCCATCTTCCATGCTGATGGCACAATGGATTGTCTTAAGGACTGATTAATCAGATATGTAATAGGCTGTATAAGGGTCTCTTTGTTTAAATTTTTTAAGCTACTGATAGTATTTGCTACTTCTGTTTCAGTTATTTGTTGTAGGTGAAAAATCAGCTGTGCATAATTAATGGAACAAATAGACTAACTAGGTGAATTAAAAAGTTGAGTTATTTCATAAACAGAGTCTAGAAAGAATATTATATATACACTACACACACACACACACACATATATATATATATATATATATATATATATATATATATATATATATATATATATATATATATATATATATATATATAACTGTGGTGCTCAATATTAAAGGGTAATTTCCCCGTAAAATAAATTCTGTCATCATTTACTCGCCCTCATGTTGTTTCAAACAGGGTTATTATTGTCAGTGTTGGGTGTAATGCAATACTAAGTTATCAATTACTGCAATCTAATTAATTTTCTTAATTAATTTTAATTTTCCAGTACTTTCTAGGTAATATAAGGTAAGTACATGGGTTAAGGGTAGGTTTAGGGGTAGGTTCAGGGTTAGTACCTAGTTATTACCCAGTTATTGTAATTACTATAATAAGTACATAGTATGTACATGGGAAACAGGACTGTAAAATGAAGCGTTACCGAAAAAGTATGGTAAGGGATTACTCTTAATTTTCTTGTAATTGAATTAGTTACTTCTGATGTAATTGCATAAAAAGTACAGTAGCCTAGTTTGAACTAGTGTAATTTTACACTCCTATGGCCAACTTTCCTTACCAAAAAAATAAATCTAATAATTTCAAGCAATTCAAAACCATAATGGCAAACAGTGCGCATCTAAAGTGTCTCAACTGAAGGAAATAATCCATTATTTATCGGCTTCAAGATATTGACTAAATTTTCTTATCGGACCGATAACAATATAACATTAGAAGTTAACATATATCAGCCGATACCAATAGGGTGGCCGATATATTGTGCATCCCTCTAACTTACCCAACACTGATTACAGTTAACTAAAATTAAAACAATAAAAAAACAAAACAATTACATTACTTGAAATAAATGTTTACTGAAATAAACAAATTAAAATAAATAAAACATTTATTTCAGCTAGTTGTCGAGGCATCATTTCTCATTTTCGATTAGTTACACTTTAAAAACTTTTAAAAAAATCAATAAAAACTATAGACATTTTTACAAGAAAGAAGAAAAAACAGAAGAAAAATAACAAACACACAAAAAAAACTAAAATAACACTGGTTACAAACCTAATGCTTTTATTAATCTTCGAAACACCAATACAAATATTTTAATGAAATCTGAGAGATTTCTGTCCCTCCACTGAAAGTTCACACAACCAAAACTTTCAAACATCATGAAGTTAAAAAAAAAACATTGTAAAAGTAATCGATATGAATCAAAGAGACACGTTCACTTTACACGATGAACCGATTCAGTTTAGGCTTTCATTCACATATAAACAAAAATTGTAAATGTAACCTCAAACATGCTTGCAACCAATGAGGTTTGTTCCCTCGCATCAAGCAAGTGCGTTTGAGCTTACATTTACAATATTTGATGTACTCTATATGCGTTGATCAATGTTTGTTGACTGTCTCTTCAGGAGATTTGAATTAAACCGCTCAATTCATACGGATTCATTTTTGAAGTGTCAAAGTTTTGGTGAAATGGACAATGGAGTGACAAAAATCCCCCAGGTTTCATGAAAGATATTTTCATTTGTGTTTTAAAGATCAATGAAAGTCTTACGGGTTTGGAAAAACATGAGTAATTAATGACAGATTTTTCATTTTCGTTTGAACTAACCATTGAAATATAAAGCAAGTTAGCATCGTTTAAAGGAGCAGTTTTTCGATTGTTTTGGCAGCGGATGCAGTATTTGCAGAACCTACATCATTCTGAGCACAAAAACTCTTTCCAAAAACCATTGGCAGCCATTCCAAAGTGTATGCAAACGTAAATGTTTTTGCAAACAATCATTAATTCTGTCTTTTAATAAGAGGATAAAGAGAGTATTATTTAGCTGGTCATGCGATAACACCCTTTATAAGGGTTGGGCTCTCTTCTGCACAATAAAACCGCTTTTTCTAGGCCACTAATATGGCTATACATATGGCTATACGAATATACTTAGTTTAGATTACTTTTAGTGTACACTTATACAGTGAAACTTTCATTACGGAGTGTATATTTCAATGTGTCATTCAGCCTAAAGTTCTGCATATATGATAATCCAGTTTTAGCGGTCTACATTGCAGGCAAATTAAAGAGCCCATGGATTATGCAATGGAAAAGACTATTAGCCGCTCATTGGATTTCCCCTTAATAACTCAAAGCAGTAACCGTTTAAACTGAATGTGAAGTCTTTAGTAGGAATCAAGAATACTCTAATAATGCAGGTAGAAGCCTGCCTTAAAGTCACACTGTAACGGAAGGAACAAAATCGCTTTTTTCTTTACGTATCGTGATGTACACCCAAGTGTAACGGATTATCAAAAAAAATAAAAAAAATAAATAAAAGTAGGGTGATGGGGAGGGAGACTTGGCTCTATCCATTGATTATTGAATGGATGGATAGATCCATTCATACCAATTCATGCTGACTTTAAGAAACTGTTTAAGATCAGATAAGTTTTGAACTTACCGTGAAATTATAGATTTGTTATTCTTCGTGACAGACTTCCCAGCCTTCATGCCGTTACTTTCCCCAGCTGGACCTTTCTGAATGAGTTTGGGCCTGTAAAGTTACAATATGCATTAGTAAACCATTACCATTCAATTATTCCCACACTTCCTGGACTCAAGTGTTAACATGTTTTTGTAGCTGGCCTGCAGTCCTCCATTGGTGTTTTCATTAACATTTGCATTTATTCATTTAGCAGATGCTTTCATCCAAAGCGACTTACAAATGAGGAACATTACAAAAATGGGTGCTTGTCTCATTTAAGCATAGCATTTAAATATCACCCGTTCAGTACATGAGTCAAGTGTCCAAAAAATGAATATTTTTGTACAATACTTGTACTGCTCCTGTTTCAATCAGCCCTGAATAGAAAGAAGACAAAACAGAATGAAACTGTTATAGAGCGCAACAGTGTCCGCCCACTTTTGCAGCGGCCTTGGTTCCGGAAGCATTTTTTTTCCCATCTGGATTTTTAAAGCGTTATAAGCCATGAACCAAACCAACCAGCTACAAGATGAATCCCAACATTACAAACTTTGATTTGAAGCAAAAAAGTATTGATGATCTTTACAATGGAACTGAATCAACACTGAACTAACATCAGCTGAACAATGACACTAAATTCTTTTAGAGCTGCTGTGCAGCCAAAATGAACTGCATCATTGAATAATTTTCCTGGTATCACTGCAAAGCTGCTTTGAAAAAATCTCTATAACATAAAACGCTATATAAATAAAGATGGCTTGACTCGAAAGAGCACTGCGAGTGGGCGGCCGCTAAGGCCGCGTGTCCACCAAAGCGTTTTTAGCCAGCTGAAAACGCTAGACACTCTGCTGAAAACGCCTAGCACTGGACGCTTGAGAGCGTTTTGGCAGCGCTGCGTTTTTTCAGTTGAGACGATTCGTTGCTATGATACAGAATATCCGCAGCACAGTTTACTTGTAACTGATTTCGCAGATAATTAGTTTCATACTAAAAAAATTTTTTTCATCCATTTTGTTCGGTTAGCTCTGCTGGTTGACGTCGTTGTACAGAAAGAATGTTGTGTCAGTTGGTCGGTGTGGTATATGTCCCGCCCCTCCTCTACTGTGATTGGACGGCTGTGTAAAAAGTGACAGTGATGAGCACTGCGTTTTACCCAAAGGTGAAAATTTTTCAACTCTCGGCGACCAGTAAAAAACGCCGAACGCTCAGCGCTTGAGCGTTAAATACACGATCAGCGCCTCGTTACGCTCATGGCGTTCTAAAAACGTGGCGCTCCCATTGAAAACAATTGAAAAAACACACCAGCCGCGTGAAAAAAACGCTTTGGTGGACACATGGGCTAAAGTGTGCTTGTTTTGTTTCTGATTGGAGGAGATTCATTGCAGAATCATGGGTAATGTAGTTTTTCACCAGGGATTCCCCTGTTAAAGGTAGGGTAGGCAACAACAAATCAAAAAAACAAATCAACAAATCTTCTGTGAAAGTCTCAGGACCAAAAAAATGTTCGTCCAATCATTGCATTCAGTCTGAAAGCAATTATATGATGTCCTACCTGCCTGTCAACATATGCATTTCCATACCTCCACGCACCTACTCAAACAGACATCACACATCCTCATGAAATGATGCAGAGTTGTAGACTGACAGTCACCGAGCACCACAAACAAACACCAGCCACCTTTCACAGTCTCTCTTGAACCAAAACAATGAGCTTATGCAGCGTTCACACCATGTTGTAACCATAATAGCACAAGATAGCAACCTGTGAAGTTCTACCCGACTCTTATGAGTTTCTCTGGCAACACTTTCAATGCCGAAATTGTGCACATTCATGTATTGTAGTGGTGGTGAGGCTTTGGAGACTCTCTGAAGGGATCTTATACTTTCAAAGCAAGCTTGCTATTCCTAGCCTCTCCAAAATTGCCTACCCAACCTTTAAACATTATTATTTAAAAATAAGTTGAAATAATGCAGGCTGATGGCTTCAACAAATATACCATCGATTAACAAATGTGTAGCTCACAGTAGACGTATCTTAAATGGTTTATAAGTTATTGTCAAAAATCAATTAGAAATGAATGGGATTTTTACTTCTGGAACCCGACTGTTGCACCCTATAATGTAAAATTGACAACGTGTCAACAGGTTTAGAAGAAATTGACATCATGAATAAGTTGCATGTGTTTGTCTTTGACAGCCCTTATACCAATATCTGATTTACAGCTGCACGATGAATCGAAATGAAACCGCACACGATTTGGCAAAGGCTGCGATTATTTAATGCCCAGCTTGTCAGTGCAGCACGGCTCTGTGATCAGTAGTAAATGCTGCTCCATCTGAAAACGCTTTGATTGATTGAACATGACTAATAAACACACGACTGCTTTATTCTGTGTAAGAAGCCACATCATCTCACAAAAGGATGAGCTCAACTGTCATTATGAAGTGAGTTGAGTAAAAATATGTTATTAAATGTTGACTTCATGTTTGGAAAGATGTTTGGTTGCTTTTTCAAATGCACGTTATAAACAACTCAAACTCACAGTGCTTTCAGATGGAGCAGCATTTACTACTGATTACAGAGCCGTACGTCACTGACAAGCTGCACTTAAAAAAAAAAATTATATATATATATATATATATATATATATATATATATATATATATATATATATATATATATATATATATATATATATATATCACAGCCTTTGCGATTTCATAATCGCAATAAGCCAAATCGGTTTAAGCGCGATTTCATGTTAATTGCGATTAATTATGCAGCCCTAATCTGATTGGATCAAACCAGGACCATAAAAGACTATTTGCGGAGCATGGTTGCATAACACCACTCACTTTATCTTCTTAGCAGTGGGTTTTTTACTGGGCGTCAGGGTTTTATGTCTCTCTTTGTGTTTCTCCACCATGGCTCGCTCTATTTTCCCTTTTTTGATTTCGTCTCTCTCTGCACCCATCCTCTCTGCGGGCTGCATTCCAGAGTCTGCCGTGTCCGGATGATCCTTATCCATGTGCTCTCTGTGAGGCTGAAGTTTTTCCAGCATTGCTCTGTCCGTGTGCTCTCTGTCTGTTCTGTTGTTGTGCTGCTGCTGCTGCTGCTGCTGTTGCTGCTGCAGCAGGTTTGGGGTCAGTCCTGTTCGCTCAGGCCCCCTGTCTGTATCGAGCATTTGCGGTTTGTCCAGCCCGCGTTCCTGTCTCCGATCCTTATGAGAATGTCCACGTTCAAGCTGACCTCCATCCAGACCTAATCTCTCGGGATGGTCGGAGTCAGGGTGGAGACTGCTGAGTCTATCTGAGTCGGAGTTGTCCATGTCGAAGTGGTCGTCGTCAGGCAGGTGTCTGTCTGTCCTTTCCCTTCTTTCTTTCTTGGCTGGGGGTGGGGCGGCGCACTGTTGAGCGACCTGCTGTGCCACGAGTTGAGAGTTTATCCTAGGTTTTCTGGAAAAGATAATGTTACCAGAAATCAAGTGCTATGCCAATATATAGGGAGCAGGACAGGGTGAACTCAGATAAAGTGGGGCCGTTTCTGCTACTTTGCCACTGGCGTTTTAATATATGATGCCAGACAACCCTCACACAACACCATTTTAGAAATGTTATGCAAAAGAAATGCAAAATGAAATGTTAAATACAAAACCTAACATGTCCCATTTTACCTGCATTTATCCTAATATGTTCAGTACATTTTGGACACATGTACTAAGTACTACTAGTTTCCATATTAGTTTTAATAGTAAAATCATGAAAACTATTAAATGAATGTATGGGAATTATAATGACCCTAAAAATGTTAAACAAATCAAAAAGACACCCCTCTTTAAAAGTTTGGGGTCAGCAAGATATTTTTTGAAAGAACTTAATACCTTTATTCAGCAAAGATGCATTAAATCATGAAAGTAAAGACATGGGAGACTAAAGAAATGTTGTTCTTTTAAACTTTATATTCAACAAAGAAAAAAGTTGAGGTTTCTACTCAAATACGACGCAGCACAACTGATTTCAACATTGATAATAATAAGAAATGTTTCTTGAGCACCAAATCATCATATTAGAATGATTTCTGAAGGATCATGTGACACTGAAGACTGGAGGAATGATGCTGAAAATTCAGCTTTGTATCATAGGAATAAACTACATTTTAAAATGTATTCAAATAGAAAACACATTTTAAATTGTAATAATATTTTACGTTTTTTTTTTTGGGGTCTCCATAAAAGAAAATCTTACCGACCCCAAACTTTTGACCAGTAGTGTATTAATTAAAAAGCTTTAAAATATTACAAAATGTGATTTGTCTATTGTTAAAGGCTGTTAAAATATATAAGAACTGATGCGGGGGCAGCAATTACTTCTGTTTGGAAAAATGGCATGCTATTGACCAAAGCAGATACTCTCAAAACGGCAATGACTTGGCCGAATTATCAAGAATTATCGAGGGCCGGATTTATGCATAGGCATTCGAAGCATGTGCCTATCCTCGCACATCCAGGGGGGCCCAATAAAATGAGGAGAAATTATATTTTTAATAATTATTATTTCACTCTAATGCTAAAACTATGAAAGACAATAACTTAGTAAATTAATACAATTTAAAATATCGTAATTTTTAACATAAATCATTACTATGGTCACCCTTTACGTCTGTCTGTGGGTTTTGCTAATATTTAACCAATGAGAAGTATTAAAAAGAGCTTGTGACAAAACTCTCATAACTCCATTGCCTCCTCAAACTGTCACTCAAACTTCATAACTCCACCCCGTCTTTATCCTGAATGAAGTGCCACAAGCAGTTTGGAGCGTCTTTGCTTATTTACGATGCAAGGGTAAATAAAGAACTGGTTCTCTGAATAAGTACAGCGTTTTCTTTACGTAGACTTTTACATATTACTTTACTCAAGAAACACTATATAAAGGGTAATCTTATGTATTTGAGGAGTGGATAAGAGCGTCTTGCATTTGTCCTCGAGTCACAGCCAAAACAGCCCGTGCGTAGATTTTCGAGATTTTGGCCAAATGACAAAAAAACTCAACAACAGAAAAACAGGGGGGTAAAAACGAGTGCCCACATAGCTACAATAATCTCCATAACTTTAAGCTGATGAAAACGTGATGCGATGGACTGACTGCCTCTATCTATGCAGCCGATCTAATGACAAAAAAACACGTTCACTGGAAAAACACTTCATTTGAGCTTGATTTTGGTAAAGTGTTAATAATATAATAATGACACATGCAAGTACAGTATATGATCACATATAAAGCCACAATATCAAATTTGACATCACAGTGTTTAATTATTTTTTAAAAATCGTGTTTTTTCCCACTGATTTCCTTTAAAAGTAGCGGTTTTGGTCATACTGTTTGAGGGGGCCAAAAAGTATCTTTTGCCTATTTCACAATATGAGGTAAATCCAGCCCTGGATATATCATTCTATCAATAATTACAACACATGGAGTTTCATGTCTCAATACTATATTAGAGCATTGAAAGATCAATTCTAGGCAACCAAGTTTGCTTTAAGGGTATGAGTGAGGGGTGTCTACTGGAAACATTACCTCTCTGAAAAAAAGAGTGAATTTCAGTCAAGAGAGAATCACAGTAAATATTCATGGATCTGAGTTAATAATACCCCGCTGGCAGTTCATGTCATTGATTGGCGGCTCTCTCTGATGCTCTAATTATATTACCTGCTCCAGATTTAACTTCATACTGACAGCACATTATCTCCATTCCCTAATCTCATTAAAAGAACAAAGAAGTTCATTTTGCCAAATAAAAACATTCTCTTTGCTGCAACGTCCTAAACATTAACATAAACCCTTTTTATAATACCTAGACTGGTAAAATTGCACCCCCACCCCACCAATTAAATGCGATTATGCCGTTATGTCACAATTTCGAGTTTTGCCAAAATCCCCATTGCAAAGTTTGACAACTGAAAAACTACTTTGACCATTTTTTGCATTATTATAGGTGTGTGGTCCACTCTACAGCACAATACTGTTTCTGTGTGGTACTAGGAATCCACAGATGTATCAGCCAATAATTCTTTAAAAACAACCAATGATATCCTGTCAATCATAAGGGGCTGGAAAAACATGTCAGACTGCAAATCATACTGTGTGTGTGTGTGTGTGTGTGTGTGTGTGTGTACAGAAAATATCTTGAATCTAGGGCTGTTTAAGTTAACGTGACAATAACAATAGTGACATAAAGCAGGCTCTATTTGCACCTATGAATCACCTGTAGTTCAAGCCAGGGTTACCAGCTCCATGGTTTTTCCCACACCAAATATTATTTGTAGGTCACCTCCAATCTAATAATCACAAAGAGCTTTGTGCTTTGTTACTATTGATAAAAACAAAGTCTCAGCTTTTTATTTATATCCATTTTATCACGAAATTGAAACAATAAATGGATGTTTTGACGCTCTTAAATGTGAGGTGACAGATTGCTGTAGTGCCCGGAGCGCGAGACTTCTCTTCCTCTTCAATACATGTTATACCACAAAAAAAACAAAAAAACATGCATGTACATCAAAAGGCATGTTGAAAGATACAGTACAACTTACCGAAATGTATCATGCCTCATGTAATCGCTCAATCAGTGTTTCAACCGTGGAAAGACATCAATAAAACAGCTTGTGAATAATGTCACTTAAAGGAATTGTTCACCCAAAAATGAAAATGTTCCCATGATTTTCTCACCCTCAAGCCATCCTAGGTGTATATGACTATCTTCTTTCAGACGAACACAATCGTAGTTAGATTTAAAAATATCCTGGCTCTTCCAAGACTTATAATGGTCGTGAATGGGGGGGGGGGGGGGGGGGGGGATAATAATCAATACGGCTCCAGGGGGGTAATAAAGGCCTCCTGAAGCGAAGCGATGCGTTTGTGTAAGAAAAATATCCATATTTAAAACTTCATTAGCTATAACAACTAGCTTCCAGCAGACGGCTGTATGCATCGATCTGCGGCGGGAGAGTGACCCCTAACCTGACACATGACGTATTGACGAACGCAGAAGCACAGAGGATAGAGCACAACAAAACACCAATCACGAATTACAAGTCTAAAGCGAGAAGTTTTACAGCGAAATGTGGGAGGAGCTTGAGTTTGTTACCCAGCCGTGTTTGAACCGCGAGAGGGCGTCTACTCTCACCTAAGCTTACGCAACTCCTACATCATACGTCATGCATCGGGTCAGAGGTCACTCTTACGCCGGAACTAGACCCATGTACGACTGTTACCAGAAGCCAGTAAATATAGGTAATAAAGTTATAAATATGGATATTTTCTGTACAAAAACGCATCGCTTCACTTCAAACGGCATTTATTAACCCACTGCAGTCGTATGGATTAACTTTTATGATGGATGGATGCACTATTTTGGGCTTCAAAATCTAAGTTACCATTTAATCCCATTATAAGTAAAGTTTGGACGACCCAGGATAATTTTTAATATAACTCCAATTGTGTTTGGATGAAAGAAGAAAGTCATATACACCTTGGGTGGCTTGAGGGTGAGTAAATTAGGGGATCATTTTCATTTTTTGGTGAACCAACTCTTTAAGAAAATTAAACTATCTGTATCTGTACTGGCAGATATCATTCTGAATAATCGGCTATCGCTATCGGCAGGGAAATTTCCCTCAGCTGTTGTTACTCTGGTGTAGATGACACTCACTCAAGTCAGCAGAACAGCATCATCAAACAACCTCTCTACAAGAGAGCACGGACTGATCCTGTTGCTTCAACAAAGCTAGAAAATCAACATTCAAGCATGCAATTTATGCCGAGAGGAGATGCCTGCGTACTTCACACCGTACACACAATACATGAAAAGACTGTCACTTTAGCAGAGATATAACACCTGTGATAGAGCCACATTCCTCTCACTAGAATATGTAGCTGAAAACATGTAGGTAATAGAGCAAAACTTAAAAGGATATGGTGTTTCTTTCATGATCGGTCAATTTTTCAAGATCGTTCAAAGAGCAATCATTTTGAAAAACATGAAAGATTAAAAACTTGCAAATATATTGGTGTTTTAGACCACTGGCGAATTCTTTTTTTTTTTTTTTTTTTGCATTTTCAAGGATATAATACAATATTTTTTATTAGAATTGTCAGCATGAAATTTGAATAAAACAAAACACATTTCAAAATGTCTTTGGTACATCCATCTTTTTTGAGAATGCTACAGAAGACCCTAATGTTTCTGATATTTTGTACAGAACAGTTCACATGTTCAATGCCACAAATTTGCTTATTTGATTAGTGACCCAGAAAAAGTGTCCGAAATATCCCCACTGTACCTCATTATCCACTATTGGGACATCTGAAACTCCTCGCATAATTATACACTACCATCTGTGCTTTGCTTTTGTAAAACATTTACGCACATGCTGATGATCAACTTCATCAAATGCATCGTTCACCATAGGCCTAATATATATATATATTTTTTTTTACTGACAGACCCCTTTCCTACATCTTGGCTGCATGCCATAGGCGCCAATCGTACCCTAAATTCTAGCACATAACATCATTAATATGATAGCATCAGTGCATTAGTGACCACAGCAGTACATCAAGCTGCAAAAAACAGCAGCGTGTTTCATATTTTGCACAGTACTGAACAAACAGCTCAGCGTGCATAACAAAACAACAACGCTGCACTTACAAATCACATGCTTAATGCAGCATTTCATTTCCTATAGGATCATATAATGGGGCCCTGCGCACAGACCAGGATTCTTCCATACCAGCCGGATCCTGTCCTAGAGTGTCATTGAAATTCTACAGGACTCAAATGACGTCAGTACGGATAAAGACACAATCCACAACAACAAGCCTAAATATCAATTTTGACATCCTCACTGCATGCATGTGCAATGTGTTTATGATGGCTATGAATGCCTAACTCCCTCTTATAAGCTGCAGTGTCACTTTACCTTGTAGATGTACCTTTCCGCACATCACATATACTGCATTTGAATGCCTCTGCACTGTTTTTGAAGGTGCAGACGCTACAGTCCCAAAATCCGTTGTCTGCAGAGGGCTTGGCTTGTCTTTTTGGCCTGCAAGATTTAAAGAGGAAATGGTTAGGATATTTAAATAGCATGCTGCACCCTAATTAGTGCGAGTGTCATCATATGCACTTAATTCTGCGTGCTGTCGTAGAAGACGCCTGTCCTTAATAAACACACAATAACACTTGCAATTTGACGATTTTGCATGCCTAAAGGATAAAAGGGCTTTATCTGTTAAAAAAATGCGAAAAAAGAAGAAGAGGGGAGGCGTTTCCTAAATTCCCTTTGTCTAAAGCTGGATTCCGGGAGTCAGGCAAGGCTTCGTATCCGCCATGGCTGCGCTTTTTTCCGTTAAATCCGACCAGGAAAAATAAGTAGACTTCAACCGCACTACGCGGCTATTCTTCAATGTACACAAACGCGCAAGATGCTTTATGAAAAACCAGAGGAAATTAGATGTTTCTATACCTGGATGGGCTTTTCTTGTCGCCCATAATGGGAGAAACACCGTCTTCCAGAGGAGGGGGCTTCTGTAATGTACAGTGTGAGCTCCAGACAGAGCCGCTGCTGCTGTTATCGCACACTTGCACTCGCTGACCGCTGCAGCGCGAGGCGTCGGTCCGTCACGTGGCCTCGCCCTGAGCCTATCACAGCCTCCGCACGTTTAAAAGTCTAAATGTTTTATAAAGAAATGTGCTTATTGGAAAACTATATACATCATAATTTTATTTTAACCTATGCAACTACACAACAAACAAACAAATAAATAAATAAATTATGGCATGTTTTATAGGATATAGAGTGAAGTCCAAATAAGTCTACACTGAAAATGAAAAACTGGGAATCAAAATGTAATTCGACCCTGGAAATAAGCAAAAATGTTTAGGACTTAAAACAATTCTGGATATAAAAATATATATATTTTTTTAAAACACAGCTCAAACCTGCCTAAGATGATTTGCTGGTTAGTCTGTTTTAGTCTCGTTTTAGTCTGGTTAGTCTGCAAAAAAAAACATGTTTTTGATATACAGTAACTTGAAAAATAAATATTTAACTCCCTAAATGTGGCATTGATCTTGTGACTTAGCACAAAAGGTCAGATGTTCTTGCTTCTATTGAAGCACAAGATGCACTTCGGATCATCTCAAATCATGATCGTCAGGTTTTGCACATAACTTAATTTTAATATTGCAATTCAAAATGAAGAAGTAGTAGATTAGAAAATGACAGCAAAATCAAATCAGATCCACATACACTCTTTTTAGCACTCTATGAGAAAGCAGATATCCTTTGTATGTATGTACGTATGTATGTATGTATGTATATGTATGCATGTATGTATGTATGCATGTATATGTATGTATGTATGTATATGTATGTATGTATGTATGTATATATATGCATGTATGTATGTATGTATGTATGTATGCATGTATATGTATACATGTATGTATGTACGTATGTATGGATGTACATACGCATGCATGTATGTATGTATGTATGGATGGATGTATAAGCTCTATTTGTTGGATCACAGAGGAGAAATTTATACTGAGCATAAAGAATTTAAAGAAAGTTTAGATGTAACGGAGAAGAGAAGACAGTATTGAAAAAATAAATGTTGGTTGTAAAGGTAAGACACACACACACACACACACACACACACACACACACACACACACACACACACACACACACACACACACACACACACATAATAATAATAAAAAACTTTTTTATTGTGCATACACTGCATCCCTCTGGTCAGCTTTTAATTTACAGTATCTTGCAAATACATTCAGACACATTAATTATTCCATTTTATTAAATTAAATTACATATCTGTTAATATTAACCATTTGACTTCATTTGACTATAAGTTGTGAGATCCAAAATTCTTGTGCTATTATTTACTTAGTCTTAAATTATATTCTTCATTAGATGGCATTGTGAGTACTATTTCAATGCAACCTAATAAGCAAGACATAAAAGATATAAAAAAACAAGACTGAGAGATCACTGTCTCTGCCTAATACTAAATATATACAGTATGTTACAAGTTCTGCTTGTTATATTACCTTCGACGTTTTATTTGACGTAGACTGATGCATAGGGTTTACAGTTTAATATCTAACAAATTAGCAAACAAGACTGTTTCTTGCTCCTCTATGCAAAATGAACAGTTTTCATAAACATCCAGACCTGGCGCATGCTCAGTAGTAGCAGTCGGGTAGTGACGTCACCGGCGCCATATTAAAGATTTGCTGCTGTTTTCTCTGTGTCGCTGTTGCCATCTTTCTGTTTCCAGCTGGACTCAGAGAGACCAGAGAGTAGCAAACATACCTCCACAATGGAAATCGATACACTTCTGGAAGCATTTCGAGGTACCGCTAACAAATAATGAATAACTGAAAAGGTTTGGCAAATTCGTTAGCTTGTAAGCTAAGCAAGGAAATCAAACTAGCAGCCAATGCTAGGTGCTGGTCATGCCGGAAAAGCTTTAAATATCACAAATAATCGATATCGATCGATTCTCAACAATACACAGATAATGTGTATGAGTTGATCTTGTAGATGTACCACGTCGGAAGTTGATAAAGTCCTCTGCTACACGGGAACCGATAGAAAGCCGGTTAGCTGTGAGCCACACTGCTGTTATGTGAGCACAGAATACTCTGGTTTAGTCTCTTGTTTACTGTCTGAAACTTCTTACTTGCATTAACTTAGCTGCATAGTCAGCAAAAAAAGTTTGTCGGGCGCTTGTTTTTGTGATTTAACTTGTCTGGAGCAGAAATACCAATTTCAAAGTGTTTTATTGGCATTTTTGATACAAAATAACCGCGTGAATGCACACTAACGTTACATACGATGACAGGCAATAACAATCAAATAAAATGTCAGTCATTTTGATAAAAACAAAAGAATGAAAGAAACATTTCACATGATATTAATGAAGCATTATTGTTTACTCTGTTCACTGTAGATTTCGAGAAGAAAGGAGAAAAAGAATCCTGCCCGATTTTGGATCAGTTTCTATCGCATGTTGCGAGAACAGGAGAGACCATGTAAGTCCAACACTCTCACAGGCAGATTCAGAGTCAAATGCACTTTAGTTTATGCTATCGTAGAGAGAATATTGCTTTATTCACAAGTGTTTTAAAGTCAGCATGAAATGGAAATTGCGATGGAGAATGTGAAGTTAGCCAACATCACACCGCGTTGCATTCTGGGGCAGTGCCTTCATCTTTAAATGATTGCCCTATCCTACGTACTGAAATTAGTACCAATACCTGCACTTTTTGTTATGTTTTTGACCTAATTTAATATACTGTATTGTATTGCATGATAATTTGACATTTTCACTGCAGTTTTACAGAATTCCGTTTACAATGTATCAGTTTACTATGAAAGCAGTGTCACGCGCTGGGCACTTGCTGCTGCTTCAGCCGTCACATGGTAGAATAGAGAGCCTAAGTCCCTCCCCTCCGCTCCCGGCTCATGGGACCTTATTTCAGAAAAAATATGTATGGTAGTCAAATGGCGAGAGACAACTTATCTTTTTATTCCGTCTGAACTGTGCCCTGAATTACACATATGATGTTTGTCAATTTAAAAGATAATTATGAAAGTCAAGAAAGTCACAATTTGTCATGAAACAGAAGAGTCACATTTAGTTTTATGTGAAAATCGCTCAATGAACTAGTAAGCTCGTATGTGTGCAGTCTGTTACAAAACACACAGGCATGACGGCGTAACGTTACGATTATAACGTTAGACTATAGAAAACATGACAGACGTTAGCTTCAGTAAAGTTAGCTTCATTCATTGAGAGAAAAGGTATGACGTCACATGCGCGCCTTTTGGGTTTGTAGTCTTTGTAATTACGTATTTTCACAGTCTTATACCTCAACAGGTTTACATCAAACTGCGACTTTCTTGACTTTAAAATGTATCTTTTAAATTGACAAACATCATATGTGTAATTCAGGGCACA
The DNA here is from genome assembly GCA_026230005.1 of Gila orcuttii. Lineage (NCBI taxonomy): Eukaryota > Metazoa > Chordata > Actinopteri > Cypriniformes > Leuciscidae > Gila > Gila orcuttii. The sequence continues at coordinate 27,926,042 of JAPDVR010000021.1, forward strand.
ATTGAAACGGGATCCAAATATTTGTTGTCTCTCGCCATTGACTACCATACAATATTTTTCCGAAATAAGGTCCCATGGTGGTCCACCGGAAAGGGAGGGACTTAGGCTCTCTATTGTCCAAATAAAAATGTCAAATGGGGTTGTAACTGTATGAGATTTTCACGGTATGTATCAAACAAATATCACGGTTTCACGATATACTGTATTAAACAATCAATTCTTATTATTATCATCAGTTGACATGACCGTTAAATGAATGAAAACAAGTTTTTTGTTTTTGGTTGAACAAATGCTTTATAACAAAAAAACATTTGTTTTTGTTTATCAATTTCAATAATCAGAAACGTGTTTAATCAATTAAATTTAAGAATTGATTATGGATTAGGTAACAACTTGCTTTTTCATTAATAATTAATTAAAATTAAGAATAGAGTCCTATGAAATGTATCCTGTTCAGAAAATATTTTTTTCTTTTATGATTCAATACGAATATATTATTTAAAACGGTAGTAAGAAAATGAATGCTTAAAACATTTTGATTCATATTTTAAAATGTAATCAAATTAAAAACTTTTTTCTTTTATTTTTTGTCAAAGTGCTGCACAACAGTAATTTACTAAACTAAAACATGGACGAAAACTATGTCCCTTAATGGTTAAATAAATTGTATTGTTGTTGTTATAATTATTATTTTTAGATGTACAATAGTAATATATTTCTTTCGAGTCAAACCGAACTTTTATTTTGTCTGGTTGTAGTGAAGACCTTTGAGTTTCAGAGTATATTTGACAATGGTTTTTCTCAAATGAAACGAAGAAATGCTCTTTAAGCGTTCTCTCAGAGCAGCTCTGGATATGTTATAGGTTATATGCAGAATAAGCAGATTCCATTTTCATGACTGGATGGATTCTGCATTTCCTTCTGCATTTCTAAAATCATATGCCCTTAAGTTATAAACGGGACATACCTTTATCTGCACGGAGGGATGGTGTTCTCAAATATAGGCAAACATATTTGATGTACTTCCTCCTTTTACAGCCACCACATTTTTTGCAAATTGGATATCTATCCTCGAGGACAACCACGCGTCTAATTTTCGCTAATACCGTAGATAAGCAAATGTGCATGATACGATAATCGTACGTGTTCATACCGTGATATATTGTCATACTGGTAGGTAGTATACCGTTACAACCCTAGTGTCAAACCAAGGGAGTGGATGATGCAATCTTAGCATTGTTGCATATTGTTTACTCGCATCTTAAATCCTAATAATATCCTGCCGTCTGTTTTGGTTGAAAGACTTGCCACAGTTTTTCCCAGATTGAGGACTGATTCTCTGGTTGCAGGACTTATTAAGGAACAGAGTTCAGCAAGTGCGTGGGTGGCTCACTGTCTGAGAAACAAATTATTAATGTTGGATCCCCACAAGGCTGTGTCCTCTCACCCTTATTGTTCATCTTGTACCCAAGCAACTGTATAAGTACCCTTCCAGGGAGATGCGCAATTAAATTTGCAGATGATACTGCATTAGTTATTCCCCTTCAGGGGGACGAGGACGGTCATGGACCTGTTTTGAATGAAGTTATTTCTTGGTGTGACATGTTAAACCTTAAGCTAAATATTTCAGAAAGATTTAGTACATTTACATTGTTTTTTTGTGTGTGTGAACGCATGATGAAACTCATTGAAACAAAATTCCCCCATGGGGATAATAAAAGTCAACAGCAACAACGTGTTCAACAAGCTGAAAGAAGTCGATCCATATTTTAGTTGGAAACGTTTACATGTAACAAGTTTTATTGCTGTCATTTTAAATATCCACTTTACCATGGTCATGATGGGGAATCAGAGAATGTGGGTCACATTCAGTGGACAGACACCGACACAGACTGTTTTTTTTTTAATATATATTTCTACACAAGACAGCCAAAGTCAATCCCTAGAAGCTTGTAAACTGTTTTGTAGTGGCTGCGTGCAAGTTCTGCTAATTCACAAGCCGACAAACTGCAACAGTCATATCCGCAAAGGTAATGTTAAACCAAACAAAATGCAAAACTTTCAAAAACACTCAGCAATGTGTTTATTTTATTGAGTGATATTCAGTGTGTTTAATCAGTGACAATGTTAATAGATTTGTTATCCTACGTCTTCTCGTCACCCCCTCAACCGGCTTCCCATAGTGTTTTCAGAAAATGTGAAAAAAGATATAGTGTTGTTGTCCAGTTTCCTCACTGAACGATGATGTGAGTTAATTTGGCATGTCTCGATGCAGGATGAATGACTTTCAATGGCCACATATTTCACAATCACACTGCCTTAGCAGAAAGGCAGCGCGATCCTCCTAATATGGGGTCTAAAGACAGTTACCCAGAACTCAACACGTTGTGATGTCATCTTTACATTCTCTATCCACATTATTCCTGCGCCCCATGACGCTTTGCGCGAATTATGGGTGTAACTTCCGTTAAGCTGTAAACAATCAGTGAAAGACTAGCTATATGGACGCAATCATATATATTTTTTAAACTGTGTGCAATGACATTACATTACTCTACTCACCCTTCAACCATTGAACATTAAAAGGACATTTAAAAGTGTAAAAGCATCAACAAGGTTCTTTCAACGGACCATGAATAACCCCAAAAGCGTGAATCTTTCCACAGCAAAATTGGATGGTTAAATATCACTGTGGTAAGCTGTATTATTAAAAAAAATTTTTTTCATTTACTTCAGCATTGCGTTATACTATTTCAAAGTGATTTCAGTCATTTTGATAGATAATTAAATGTATCTACCTGTGAAAACAAACCCGGAAAGAGACGTGATGATTTGGGGAGGGAAAAAAAGAGCGATTCTTCGTGCATTCCAGTTAATTATTAATGGCATATCGTAAATTAAATCGGGAGAGCAGACCACAAATGTGCAATATATGTTGACCTTTTTCATACTATTACAGCGGAATGCAAAAGGGAAAAAAAGAAAATAATCATGAGGAAAAGAATTCAGTGACTGAAAAGAGCTCTTGCCATAGATATTCTTGTTATAATAACGTCACGTTAAAATACCAAGTGATACGTTTTTCTCACGTTATTCTTAAATAAAATATGAAAGAAAACTGATAGCTCATCCAGTCAAACTGATTTGTAGGGCAACCTTCATGATTTGAAATGATTAGTTTCAGTCTTTTTGAATGGAAATTTCCCAAACCGGAAGTGCCGCCCATAATTCAAAACGCAGTAAGCTCGTCAGGAATAAGGTGGATGGTCTTTTCTTCCCTGTTGTGACGTATATACTAGTGAAACGTCTTCTTAAACAAGAAGAAATATAGGTCAGGACTTGATTTTGTCTATGGGTAATTGATTGGATGGTTGTGGTTTGCTATTGGTTGATCTCATGTGAGTGACAGGTTGCACTGGCGTGAGGGCGGGACAATAATAATCCTTCCACTTCAACACCTGCCACTCACATGAGATCGCATCAATTAGAAAACAACAACAGTTCAATTCTAATGCCTCGCCCTACGTTTCTTCTCATTTGAGAAGCTTTTTCACTCGGATATACATCACAATAGAGTGGAAATGGCAATCATAATTTTCTTTTCATGCTGACTTTTAACACGATTGAGAGTGTGTTGTGAGAGTAAACTGTTAGAATAGAGAAGTTTCTAATTTCCTTTATTGAATCGTTTACAACATTCCTCAGCATTCAGTGGTCTCAGTTTAAAAACTACTTCCTCTTCAAACTGGAGAAAGTGATGGATGATTTTAAAGCCTCGTGTCCAGAGCAACGGGGACCTGCCAATCCTAATGTTGAGTACATTCCCTATGAGGAGATGAAGCAGAGGATTCTCAAAATCGTCAATGGATACAACGGGTAAGAGACCGCTGACATATTTCACAGTTCGAGGTGGGGAAAAACATTGATCTGGCATAATCTTCATATTTTGAGTGGGGCTATTTTATTGATAAATGGAGGCCAAGTATTAATTGATTTAGCGCCTGGATTTTAGCTCAGGATTGCGATTATTGTGCATAAATGCGGGAAATAATAATTTGAAGTCTTTCTCTCAGCTGTAATTTCACAATCAGACCAAGTAAATAATTTCTCGGAGACACACAGTGAGCGTTGTTTTAAGGAAGCACATTCACATAATTTGTATTTTAAAAACAAATACAATGGCTTCAAATGTGCAAAAAATTTCATTTGACAACTAATTTCTATTAAAATGTCTAAAATATGAGGAAGGAAAAAATTGAACGAAGGAGATGGATATGAAGATGAGAAATGAACAGACTGAGAACTTTATCTTATTAGATAAAAACGTATATGGACAAAGTTTTCCTTTGGGGACATTTGCAGTTGAAAAAAGGTAATCGCAATGCATTTTACTGCAATACTCAGCATGTCGCAAAATGTTTAAAATCACAATATTTTATTGTGGCTTAAGAATCATGATGATATCGTATCGTGGGGCCTCTGGTGATTCCCACCCCTAGTTGTTTTCGTCCCTGTGTGAAACTATTAAAATTTAAAATGATTTTTTCTTCAGGATTCCTTTCACTATTCAGCGTCTTTGTGAGCTTCTTACTGAGCCAAAAAGAAACTATGCAGGAACAGAAAAGTTCCTCAGGGGTGTGGAGAAGGTATGTTGTGTTTAATGAAATGACCAATTCTTTGGGAACAGGTTTTTTTAAGTTGATAATTGAGGAAGATTAAAACTTGAATTTTTTTTTTATTTTATTTTTCCAGAATGTGATGGTGGTCAGTTGTGTGTATCCTACCTCAGAGTGAGTTAAACTCTCTTTCTGCTCTATTTTATGGTTTTGTGTGTGGGCAGCTTTCAATATCAGCTTTTAGTTATGCTTGTAATGTTTTTTTAAAATCCATTCCGCTGTCTTTAATACTATTATGCGTCTTTTGTTTTTAAAGGAAAAAAGGGTCAGGTTGTGTGAACAGAATGAATGGTGTCATGTTCCCTGGCAACACCTCAGCTTTTCCAGATAGGTGAGTTTATCGCTTTAACCACCATTGTGGAAACTTTGAAAATAGCCTTATGGGTCACTAAACCACTTCAGTTTGAAATGTTATTGCTCACTGTAAAGAGAGACTAGTAGATTAACCTAATGTTACTGTCCGATGGTTTTGATGTGTCTTTGATTGTCTGTGATAGAAATGTGAATGGTCCAGGAACACCCAGGCCACTGAACAGACCAAAACTCTCCTTGTCCAGCAGTGTAGCTACCAACGGCCTTCCCGACAGCACAGAAAGCAAAGAACAGGCCTCCGAGGAAACGGAGAGAACGGTCAAGTAAGTCCCAAATGCCCAATTAGAGATGCGTGGATCGGCTCTAACGTCACCCGAATCTGCTGTTAAAAATAAATCATCCACCCGCCACACACCCAAACCTATGATTTTCTCTGATTTAGATATCCGTCCCGATCGTCACATTACAACTATTCTAAGTCTCAGTGTTAAGCGTGATGATATGGTAACATATTTAGGGCTTTACTCCCTTCAAACTTAAATTGGAATGTCACTGTTTCCGTCACTACAACTTCCCGAACACACACAAACACACACACACAAGAAATTAAATATGTTCAACCGAAGTAAAGGCTTTTGCTTCACAGCAGTTTTACATCACACACCCAGCACTTGATTGGTCCTGGTTAACCACTTCAGTAAAACGCTCCCACACTGGACTTTCCTGTCCTTCCGTTTGGTTTGTTTTAATTCTCCCTTTTGAAATTTCTCTCAGATCTGTTTTGCCTCCATTGCTGCTTAAACAAGTGGACCCTGCAACAGCGTAACTTAATGAGAGTCTGCGAATGAAGCTTTAAACACCTTAATATTTCCATCATTATATTGGAAAACACTCTTAAGGTCCTTGCACACTGAGTCTTAAATTTTCATATGCGTTTTTTTTTTGTATTAGTAATTCATAGCTCTGAATTGTCAAAACACCTCTTAAAATGCTTGCTACGGATGCGAAAAACACAGAAAATTTAACCTTTAGAATGATTTCTGTTAAGCTTGTGAATAAGTTAAGCAATATCTCATGAAAGTTTTTTCCTTTGTGTTTTATAAAATGACCACTAGGAGGTTCTTGAGGCATATGTTTTCCTTGATTAATCTCTCATCCCTATGCAATTAATTGAAATGTTATATTTTTTGAATTACTTGGCCGCCAGACCCGCACATCACTGGTGTGCATGTGACCCTCTAGTTCAAACCTTGTAGCCTCACTGTTTAAAGACCATATGGAAGATTTGATGAATGCAGGTTTTTTGTGTCTGTGTGTGTGTCTGTGTATGTGTGTGTTACTAATTTCACAGCTATCGTTTACATATTCAAATACTTAATATTTGAAAGTGACACAATAAAAAAAAAATCTGTTTAACAGAAAGGATATTTGCCTTTCTCATTGACTGCCTCATTCAAAGATGTGATTTTTCCATATTTGTACGGATTTTCGTATTTTCTGCACTGAAAAGTATGACCCACGTGAATTGCGTAAATTTAAGGCCAAAAATGGTTTTAGAGGGACGAAATGCTGGTTACTGTATGATGATTGAAATCGCGGAATGGACTTAACAATTAGTAAATAAATTGCAAAATGTTACGTTTTCTAATACATTTATTTCATGCACGGATTGCTCCAGACAGCGCTGCACATGCTCGCGGCGCCATCTGCGGGACACTAATAGCATGGGTTCAAAGTGCCAAATGTGAGTAAAAATCAGCGTTGAAACGGTGTTACTCGCCAGGTGCCCGGCAACTTTTTTTTTTTTTAATGAATTTTGACTATGCATGGTGGTGAGAATGTGATTTGGCTTAGTGCGATCATCAAATCACTACAGTGTAACTGTTCAGTACTGCAACAGCACTGTGTTTTCAGTTTCAGTTCATTTGTCATGAGAATTGTTTATAAATCTGTTGTCAAAGAAGCGATAAGCTTAATACGTTTATTATAATATATTATCATGATTATAATTTTTTTTACAGTACAATAGTATGTATTATAGCAATATAAGATATGTATTGCAATATATGATATCTTTTTTCAATTTGATAAAAAAGATTATAATAATTAGATGGCGGCATGGTCAGGTTTTCCTTTTTTTTTCTTTAGCTGATCACATGCCTGCTCTTTGGAAAATTAGATTTTAGGGGTGAAAGGGAAAGAAAATATTGAACTCTTGAATTGTGTGGTGGAAATGACACCACAACTCTGGTGCAGTCACTTTTTTAATTTAATTGATAATTTTCACATAATGAATATTAAAGGTTTATTTCACTGTCTGTTTAGATCATCGCAATTTTTATGATAGATTTTCATAGTTTAAAGAGATTCTATGCAGTTTTTTTAGCTTAACTGAACAGCTTCAGAGTTATTGAAATGGTTATATGACTTCTTTCGGGTTGAATGGTGGCCTTCTCGCACCCCCCTGGTGCCTGTGAGCGGAAAAATCTCACTTGCAACTTTGGTGCGGCGGGCCGCCGGCCTCAGCCTCAGGAAGTATCGCGAGATATCAGCTCTCGCGATGTAACATATTCCTTTACGGCACTGCACACATACACGCCCCCATCCAGGAAGGTAGAGAAGGATGGAGTTTGTCACAATATCGTCATGGCTGAGCCGGCATATAAGATGCAGAAAGCATTGTCGGTGGAACAGAGAAAGAGGAAACGGCAGACTGACCGAGCGAGGAGTCAGACACGAGCGTAATTTGCGGGTGTTATATGTCCCCATTGAAACATCTCGCGGCACGGATGTACCCATACAAACAAATAAAACATCTCCAGGTAATTCTAGTAGAGCATTCATTTCGTTCGTTTGTTAAATGAGAGGCGATCTGAAATGTGTTGTTTTTGAAATCAAGTGACCAAAGTGCTTGTTGCCGCTGCGATCAGTGGCGCGGATAGAGTGTTCTGTTGTGACGCGCACAGTCTTCACACAAACGCGCGCCTCAATCCGTTGAGGAGAGACTCTATATTTGTTACGGTGAAATCACAAAACCTAATGCACAAAAAACGTGTCTCTGCTTGAAATACAACCACTAATAAACAATCGGTTTTGATGAGGAAAATAAACTATACTAGTACGGATTAGAACCCAGAACCTCTGACACACTTGGCAAAAGAAATTTACGACAGTAACGTTAAATACAAGTACTCCACAGCGACTCTAAGGGTCGCTGTTTGACAAAAACGGGATTCCTGCCTGGTGTCCCTTTAAGATTCAAGTCTGGGAAAAAAAAGGCACAACAAATTTATACTTAAAGCATTTAAAAGTAACAAAAATAAATGAAGGCATAATAAAACATTTCCAAGACAGTTTAAATGTCACCTTTATATAAGAAAATGATGAAATCTTTAGTTTTCATACAAAAAAAAAACCTTTATCAATAAATTCATGACTTTGGCAGTTAACTTGAGGAATAAAAGCCATGAAACTTAAATTGTGACTTCATGGATCTGTAATGGTGTGTATTTGGAGTCTTAAACTTTTTTTTTTTATATATATATATATTATCATTATTTATTTTTTTATTTTTTTTAGTGAGTCTTCAGCATCAGAAGCAGAGGGTTCACACGTTGGTCCAGTGAAGAGTAAACATTGTGAAGATGAGGATGCAACGAATCCTGAGACGCCTGAAGCAAAGAGGCTCAAGTTTGACAAAGAGGATGATGATGATGATGATGATGAAGATGGGATAGAGAAAGAACCAGATGAAAAGCCGTTGTCCTGCATATCAATAGCAGAGAGCTCATCGGATCTACCGCAGTCCTCATCAGACGTCACTGCGGAGGTGAAGGATAATAAACCTGACGAATTCGTCGCTGAAGACCAAGGTGTGTCCTTTTTTACAGTTTCTTCTAACATCCTGTATTCAAATTTATCACGCTTTGGTTTGTCTCACCGTTTTAGGGTTTCGGTACGGTTTGTTATGTGCTATGTTCAGGGGGGAAATGACTGCTAGCAAATAAATAAAAAAAGAAAATAAGAACAAATAATCAAACTGCAAGTAATAGTACAAAAACAATACAATAGATCAAAGATTCAAATAAAATACACCGTGCTTAACAGTTTTCAGATATAGAAATTACTAATCAAATATAAAATAACAATGCATTTAATCTTCACTTTAAATTAAATAAAGATAAATCATTATTAAAGTTACAAAAAGTTCTTCAGTCAAGAGCAGTGAGTGATTTTTCTTTTGTTTGACTAACATTAAAACAGACAGCAGCAGAAATATTAGGCTGCCGTCACTTTAAGACAATGCATAGATTCAGTAAACTGATACTGCACACACACATGTTGTCTTACTCGGCTGTTTACATTAACTTAAGACATGTTTGCTAGGATACCCGCTAAGAGGGGCATGTTGACAATTTTTGTAAGTACAAGTATAAGAAGATTTGAAAGCGAACTCAATTTAGTAGTCACGTGTTGACTGAAGTGCGGCTGTTTAAACGCACAAGGCAATGTGTGCTGTTTCGGTCTCACCTGTGCTCACGCATCATCACCATCATCTGTCAACAGAAACATACATTAGCTGAACTGTAGGGTTCACACAATTTTTCCCCAACAAACTATATTATAGATGCGTTGTCAGATTTGAGATTAACCGCGATGCAAGTGCATGCCGAACCGTGAGTGGAGAATGGTACGATTGTTTTGTTTGTTAGTTTTTTACCGAGTTTTGTTTTTTTGGTTTTTTTAACCATTACACCGCTTATAGACAGAGATTGAGAATGGCAGGTCAATTTGAATCGAAGCATCAGGACTTTTTCCATTCATTGAAAGCGTTTTGCCAATCATCAGAGTGGCTTGATCTGTTTCCAGGACTGTCAGCTGCTTGCTGATGCTTTATTGCTTTATTGCTGTTGGATTATTGGCACATGAGACTGTCTTAGGCTGTTTTCAAATTTAGTTTGGATTGGTCCAAACCTGAGTCTCATTCTCATTCCACCGAAGGTCTTTTTAATATTGTATTATGTGACTCAAATCCACAATGCAATGCATTTGTATTATCAAAATGAGTACTAGCGTCAGCTGTTTACCACTGTAGCTAGGTAACCGTTCATGAGAACATGCCAAAAATGGAAAGTGATTTTTGGTTCACTTTTTTCACTTGTTTTTTTCTTTTTCTCCTTTGCTAGCAAAATTCAATCCTGACATGCACAGCGAAGGCAATTTCTGCAGACATGAGCAGCAATGAAAAATGCATTGTACTATAATTGGCTTCCACCTTACAAACCAGTTTACTTTGATGCCATTTGCTAACGTACTGGAGTTCACGTAAACCATACCCCAAAATCCCATTTTGGAGGTTTGGTGTGCAGACTCGTCCCCCTCTGCCTTTCAGTCTGGTGGTGTTTACACTGGACACTTAATTGGTCTTAGAGTCATTGCAAGCTTCTTTTTTTTTTGTCTAGTCTTTCTTTACTTCGGAGGTCTAAAAGCAGGGAACTGATAAAGCAAGCTGTATTAGTGGTGCTCGTGAATGCCTTCAACAAATGGAGAGTTGTTCTGCAGTTATTCACTAACAGTAAAAAGTTTGGACACATTATTAATTATTACTATTATACATATTTTTAGAATCTTAGAAAGGTTCAAACTAAGAACGCACATGAAATTATGGGAATATAACATTTAATTTTGTATATTTTATTATGATTATTGATGATAATGAATATTAATATACTTTTTGTGAAATTTAAGTTTTATAAAGAAGTTCCTATTTGGATTTTTAGGACATTTTAAGAAATGCATTTAGCCTTTTAGCATATTTTATATATTGATTGTATTTTGCTTAACATTCCTCAGTGGCCTGGGTGACTGAAATTCATCATAAATTCACTACCAGTTAAAAGTTTGGAATAATTATGATTTTTAATGTTATTGAAAAGTGTCTTTTGGCCACCAAGGCTGCATTTGACAATTTTTTATAAAAAATACAGTAAAAACGGTCATATTGTGAAATAATATAAAAAAAAAACTATTTTAAAATGTACTTTTTTTTCTGTGATCACAGCTGAATTTTCAGTATCGTTACTCCAGTCTTCAGTGTCACATGATCCTCAGAAATCATTCTAATATGATCAAGTAAAATGTTATTTACATAGCCACTACGCATCTTTACAAAATATAACACCATCATTAAGAATACAGTCATGAAGAGCTATACACAATATATAAACAAGCAAAGCGCACAAAAAGACATCACAAAATACTGAAAGCACATCTATACAAAGTAAGTTTTTAGATGAGATTTAAAAACCGACAACACGCATTCAGCTGATCTAATTAGCACTGTCAAACTATTCCATAAGTTTGGAGCCCTTACTGCAAATGCTCTCCTTTACTTTTATATTTGGTTCTTGAAATAGCCAGCAATTTGTTAAAAGAAGATCTAATGCTGTATTGAATTTATTATTAATGTTGAAAACCGTTGCGCTTCATATTTTTGTGGAAACGGTAATACCACTACCATTCAGAAGTTTGAGGTAAGATTAAAAAAAAGAAATGAATAGGGTTACATTAATCAAATATGACAGTAAAGTTTTTTTTTATTTATTTATATTATTCTTCTATTCATCAAAGATTTCCATTTCCGTTATTACCATTTCCACAAAATATTAAGCTGTAAAAACTGTTGTCAACATTAATAAGAACAATTTTTAATAATTGAGCACCAATAATAATTAAGCCTCATTAGATTGATTTCTGAAGGATCATGTGACACTGAAGACTGGAGTAATGATGCTGAAAATTCAGCTTTGACATCACAGGAATAAATTACATTTAAAAATATATTACAATAGAAAACAGTTATTTTAAATGGTAATATTGTGAAATATTAGTTTGTTTGGTTTTTTTAATAAAATAGATGCAGCTTTCATGAGCATAAGATAATTTTTTTTTTTTTTTTACCTATAAAAATCTTAATTGTTCCAAACTTTCTAGTGTGTGTTCATAGTATCAGTGTCACTAATGTAAATTGTCCTTGTTTTATTTCAACCAGGTTGGTCTTGCGAGTAACTGCTGTGCTAATATATTATATCTTTGCATATCAGCAGCTGTTTGCATACATTACATTTTCTGCTCCTCTCTCTACAGAACCCTCCAGTACACAGTCAGAGGTCGTAGAAAACGGGGTTGACAAATCTGCTTCGGAAGATTCCCTCGACCCTTCCCACAGTCAGGCGACCGTCAGGGAATCGGACCAATCAGAGCAGCAGTCTGAGAGGGAAGAGAGTGCTGAGGAGAAAAACGACCCAGTCAGCAGCAGTAGCAGCAATAACAGCAGTGACGAGGGAGTGTCCAGCGCAGAGACTCGATCTGCATGTCCCAGCAGTTCCACGGAGCCGGCAGCAGAGGGCAGTACTACTGCAGAAATCACTTCAGACAGCTCAGAGACTGCAGATGACACCATGGAGCAAGACTGAAGCGTTGTTGATTTTTACACTCTACTGTACAAACACCCCAAAAATCACTTTTCCTGCAAGTTTAGCAGATCCTTTATAGACCAGGAGAGGAGGGCATCCGCTGACGTCCCTTAAGACCTCTCGTGAAAACATCTCCTCCTTATGACCCTTCTCAGGGCATCTTGACTTAATATGGGTTCAACTTCGAAAACTGGAAGCTCATCTTTCTGGTGGTTTAGTGGAGCATTTGCCATTGAATAACAAGAAAGCCTTGTGTACATGGCAGTTTTCTGTAATCCTGTTCTAATCATGAGCGTCTATCAACTCCAACACCTTTCACTTCACATCAATCTTTCTCCTGCTCTTCTAAGAGTAAAAATGTGGCAAATCTTTGGCTGAATTTGTGTGAATCTGTGCACATGTTTGTAGAGGAAAGGGGTGTATGTGCACTTCCTTTAGTTTTGATTAGTCAACGAATGATCTCAGGATTCCCGTTGACCGGCAGACCAGTGTCTAAACATTCCAGGAGAACACCCCTTTTCTCCCAAATTGCCTTCTGTATTCATCTGCTGGCTTGTAGCACGAAGTGCTCAATAGCAGAGTTAGACAGATTTCCTTTCCTTTTTCTTTTATTCTCAAATCCTTTGGTTTTAACTGCCTTCCCAGCATATTAATCCACTGATGCTGGTAAATAGATTCTAAAATGGACTAATGTGATTTTCCATGCACTAGATACTTGAGTGCTGTTTGTTGCAATGTGTAACTTAATATAGTGAGCCTGTCTTTTCAACCGACATAATGTGCTTAACCACTATTGAGGCATCCTTATTTGTCATAAGCTTTTCATTTTGTTTCATCAAACAATGGCAAACATGTGTGTGAAGGTTTAAATGAGCAACACTGTCAACATCCACATCTCTTAAACTGTACTTTACATGCTCCCTACAGACATGTATACCCTACCCATACTTATTTCCACAGCTCCTTTTTGATATGTAGAATTTTTAAATTAGATTTTGTAGGTTATGATAAGTGTTCACTGCTTTTGTGAAAAGTGAAATTGTATGAACTCAATGTGAACTGAATGCTTGGGTTTTCAACAGTATTCCTGAAGAGCAATAAAAGTTCACGTTAAAAGCAGTGGTATGCTTAATCTGAGGCATTTCTAACCTTTTATCTGAATAAAACTTTTTTGGAATAATCGGGTCATAGACACAATTAATTTGCACTATAATATTTGGTTAGTGAAACCTAAAACTAATTAGCCATCACATTTAATTAGTAGGTGATATGCGAGTAATGGGCAGTAACTGTAAATAAAAGCTAGAATTTTACTTCAAATAAATCTGCATCAGTTCATGGACAAACTATGATCAGTCGTTTAATAAAATATTTCATATTATATAAACTGATGTGAATTTTTGGTGCGGCCTCAAGTATTAAGACATGAAATCTGTACTTTGTTTCCGCATCATTGTTACGTACTCCAACTGTTGTGTGACACAAATCGCTATAGATTTTCATTAAGTCCCTAAATGACCCACCTCCTTAAATGAGGCAGGATTTCCCACAAACACCCGCACACAATTTTACACAGTAAACAAGTGCCCCAAACCAAAAAATCCCTTACACTGTAGTCACAGAAAGAAAGGAATTATAGAGTCTAGTCCCATCTGTGGACTTCGTGCCATGTGTCAGCAGCTCCTGAATGGTCATCCAATTGTCAAATATCCTCTTGTTCCTCCTTTTCAGCATCTTTTTACGGCTAAGCTGGATAATATCAGGCTTCTCCTTGTCGGTCATTGCTCCTGTTTGTCCCTTGTTCTCCATGTGGCACTGCTTGAGTTCACGCCGTTGACGCTGTTCCCTGGCTAGTGCCGCATGCTGTTTGCGCTCCTCCTTGTTCCAGTATCGACCCAGCTTTAATTCACTTGTTGCATCGTCATCTGTAGTTGCGCTGCAGCGTTCTTCTCGAATGCGCAAAGCACGCTCTTTCAGCAGCTGATCCCTGATGGGCCTTTTGGTGATGTACCTTGTTCCATCGCCACGAATCTTTACTCTCCACCCCATCTTGGGCCTGGCTTTAGTGGGAGTGTTTTCTGGGTTCTTGCACAGGCTGCCCAAGCTGACTTGACTCTGGACGTACTCCACAGCCGACTTCTGCTGGATAAGTTGCATGTAGCTTTGGTAATGTTGAGCATGGGCTGGGATGTAGGTGTTCTTGTATGAAGAATGGTGTAAGGAAGTCTTCCTTGGGTTCCTTTTCTTACTCTGCTTTCTTTCCCCCTGATTTGTGACCTCTGGATCTCCAGGTAAACTCTTGGTGGGGCTGATCTCCTGAATAGGAGAGAGTTGATGTTTGGAGCAAGCTGTTGTTGAGTTGCGTCTATGCATGGGAGAACCTTTACTCTTGTCTCCAGGAACCATCCTTTGGGAGTCAGGAGAATCTGACTCCAGAGCAGGATGTAAGCTCCAACTGCTCTCTCCAGTGTTGTAAGCACTAGTAGAGCCTTCGTAGTCAACCTGGTTATTAATGAGGTCCTGATGGACTTCAGTATTTATTTGCTCAGTTAAATGCTTGGTGCAGCAATTTTTGTCTTGCTGATCATCACCTTCAGTCTGAAGCCTGTGTGCTCGTATGATACTCAGGCACTCCAGCTCAATGTTCAGCAACTCCTCATTAAGCATCTGAACCTCCTGATCATCACAGTCTACACTAACCCTCTTTCCATATAGTGTGTTGTCATGCTCCAGAAATCCCTGGAGACCACTACCATTGACCAGGCATTTCAGTTCCAGCTGTTTCTGGAAACGTTCACATGCCATTCCAGGTATGCCAAGGAAGTTTCCACTGTCTCCATTGTCAACTAAAAGGAAGGACTCATTGCTTAAGTGCATGTCCCCACTTTCAAAAGTGCCTTGACTATACGTCTTGTGGTTTTCTGGGAGAGTGTCACAAAGGGAATTCTGGTCGTCTCCTAAGATGTCCTGCTCTGAGCTTTCATCATTACGAGTGCTTTCATCAGTGCGGCCAACGCCACTGTCTTTCTCGTGATGATTGGACTGTAAGGTTGCTGTATCAGTAGTGCCTCCATCTTCTTCGTGTGTGCTCTGTTGAAGTGAGTGGGAAGATGTTTTAATGGCTTGCAAATCACTAGTGATGTTAGCACCTTTAATTGGATCAAGGAAGCAATTTAATGTTGACTTGACCCTCATTAACTTATCTGCTGCAGTATACTTGCAGTGAACTCCCTGACCTTATGCTGTTGCTCCAGCATGCCCATGTGCAAGTCATCTGCCAAGTTGTTTCTATCCTTCTCCAACCAGCCAACATCCTGTAACCCAAACCAAAAATGCAATGTCATTATTTTACTTGGGGGTTTCCAAACCTTCTCATGGAGGGCCACCTTCCTCCAGATTTTTAGTTAAGTTGGTTCAGGTGTGTTTAAATTTGGTTGGAGCTAAACCTTGCAAAAAGGTCATCCTAGAGGAGCAGGATTGGAAACCCCTGACATAAATCAAATGAAATTTACCAAAATCATCTGCAAGTTCACAACAGTTCGCAGACCTGACTTTCTGGTCGAGCCACCAGGAGGGTCACATTCTTACTCTCCACCTTGGTCAGAAGTGTCACTGCCTCCTCATGGCTCTGGATTTCCACTCCATTGATCTTCAACATGTGAAAAGTAAAATAGATTTTATGTTTTAGTCAAAGTATTCCAAACAAAAAAACAAAACGATATGGAATAAAGTCTACCTGGATAATCTGGTCTCCTTCCTGTACTCTGCCATCCTTTGCTGCAATTCCTTCTTGGGCAATCTAAGCATGGTAAGAACAGTGTATTTAGCCTTAACATTTGATCTGTGAAATACTGGAATACCTAAAGCTGCACTGAGCAAGTCTGGTAAATATATACTGTATACTAAATTAGAGGTGTAATTGGACATTGCAGGCAAAAATTGCCTGATCAATTGCTGTCCTGAGTAATTCCTACTTAAGAACCCTACCTCACTAATATAAATGGCATTCGTCTCGTCGTCAGTCTTGTAACATAACATCAGGCCAAGCTTATCCTTACTAGTTTTCCTCTGCAGCTCCACTTCCTATGAAAACACAGATAATTTACCATTTTAATTATTGGTAATATAAAATATAAGCCAAAGCATTTCTGAGAGTTTATAGTGCTTGCTGCTCTAACATACGGTAGATGATTCATTTGCATAGTAAATCCATGTGAAATTAAAGAGGTCTTGGGGAAAATATTAGAAAGTATAAGAAATTAAAATGACCTCATATCTCTAAAGTGAATACAGTCTATGCCAACACAATACCTCATATTCCAGTCCTCTACTCTCAATGTCTTTCTGTACGCCATCATGTAAGTCTGTGGAGTAAGGGGAGTCACGTCTTGCCATTTGGCACCTTCAGTATAATGAAAAATTAACATTAACTGAAGCCTCGTTCACAGCAAATCTGAAAATCTCAAGTTTCACTGTTATGATAAAACTGGTCAAAGAAATGCTTGACAAATGCTGACTAGCACTTACTGTGAGGGTGAATGGAAACTGTCCAGCACAGCCATACACAGTGGTGACGGTAACTTAGCCATAGTCTCTATATGTTTCATATATTTCAGTGTAACATTGGTCTGAGTACTGTTGTCCACTCCTCGGGCTGGTTCATGAGTATTGAGAGTCGTGTGCACCGCCCTGCGTAGTACCTTGACCTCAATGGGGTCTTTGGCTGCTTGGAAGGCCTCTACTGCTTGGTCATGGGTCGTGACGGAAAGGCTCCTTCCATTTACCTAATCAAAAACAGGGGAAGTTTAAATGAAAAAGGTGAGGTGGAAAATAATTTTTGGTATAATCATGTATATTACAGGTTACTCTTTTATAACATTGGTAGGTAGTGTTGGGTATAATGCATTACTAAGTAAGTAATTTGAAAAAGCAAAGGATTACTCAAATTTTTTCTGTAATTTAATAACAGTTACTTCTGATGTAATTGCAGTAGACTATAGAAATATTAAATAAACCAATTTAACATCAAAATGTATTGTCTAAAGTTAAAATGTATGTTTTAATGAAACCTCCCTTTAAATAGAAGAAATACAACAACTTAAATACAAGAATAATTTATGAATTAATTAAAAGAGCAGTTTCATGTCTGTCTTTGTATTGTTCAACTGGTCGAGGTTGATATGAGATTTAGAAAGTAATTAGTAATACGTAATTTAATACTTAGAGAGTAATTAATACAGTAATCTGATTACACTGTTGAAGATGTAATTAATTACTTTTTTAGAGGAACTTAACACTGTTGGCAGGTCAAGTTCGCATTAGCTTTTACTTACAATAGTGTTTTTTGGAATCTTATTAGCGATATTGTTACTTATTTTGTGGGTCAGTCTGTGTCTGTGTAAATAAATTGAACAAAGCATATCAGTATGAGTTTTCCCTGGGATTCGAACCCATGACCTTTGGCATTGCTTGTGCCTCACTCCACCAGTTGAACTACTGCACAAATGCAGACTTTGAATTCAGCTCTGCTTTTGCAAGGTTCACTTCATATTATAGTCCTCTACAAGCTGACATGTTCATAACGTAAGGAACAAAACCATTCTGTATATTTCTGACAGGCATACTGAGCATTTCATTCTATTTTAAAGAATACACTTAAAATATCACTTTAAACTCTTTTAATCTTATGCACTGCACTTGTATGCTTTGTCATCCCAACTTTACCATATATACTGAACTTGTGTGGCT
Source organism: Gila orcuttii (assembly GCA_026230005.1). Classification (NCBI taxonomy): domain Eukaryota; kingdom Metazoa; phylum Chordata; class Actinopteri; order Cypriniformes; family Leuciscidae; genus Gila; species Gila orcuttii. Next base: position 27,944,253 of record JAPDVR010000021.1, read on the forward strand.
GTACATTAACCTTAACCCTTTCATGCATGAATTATGATAACCTCAGTCAGGATTTTTTTCCTATGTGTATTTATTGCTCTTAGGGCATGAAAAACAAGATTTGATTAGATAATTTTTTTTTTTTTTTTTTACAAATTTTTCAAAGAGATACTGTATTAAACATAATACAATAATCAAACATATAAAGTATGTGTATTTAACAAACTAATCAATACAAGTATATCAAATCATGTGAAAACTATAAAATATATAAAAAAAATATAAATCCAAAATATTGCAAAGGCAATTGACCTTCATACAAGTTGCACTTCGTGTATCTTTGATATCAGAACATGAAGACGTGATTCCATCAGAATTTTCTACAGCCTGTCAAGGTACAACTGTGGAAACCACTCAGATGCTCCCTCCAGTGTGCCAGAGTATGTCAATTTACCCTTATTAGCTGATAATTCTGATTATGTTCAAGATGGACACATTTCTAGCATAGCCCTCTTCTGAGAAAACCTAGCGATACGTTTTTTTCAATCTCATCTGAAATTAGCAGTGTTGGGGCAGACATAACGCATTCAGATTACTTTTTTGATGTTACAAGTAAAGTAATGTATTACAAGTAACATGCTTTACCTAATCAGATTACTTTTTGATCTAACAAGTAATTAATTACAAGTAATGTGCATTACGTAATCAGATTACTTTTTGATGTTACTAGTAAAGAAACGCATTACAATAACGTGCATTACGAAATCAGATTACTTTTTGATGTTACGAGTAAAGAAACGCATTACAATAACGTGCATTACGAAATCAGATTATTTTTTGATGTTACGAGTAAATAAATGCATTACAAGCAGCATTCATTACGTAAACAGATAACGTTTTGATCTAAGAAGTAATGCATTACGTAATTAGATTACTTTTTTGATGAAATAAGTAAAGTAATGCATTACAAGTCAAATAAATTATGTAATTACATAACTTTTTTCGATGTCAATGAAAAGTACATTCTAATTATACAAATACATTTATTTACAGTAAAAAAAAGTCACTGCAGATGAAGTATTTTCAAAAACAATATTCACAGTATAAGTATGAATTGTAGCTGAAATATAGCCATTGATGCATGAGGTCCACTATAGTGGACAGGTGATTAATCAGATTTTTCTCCCAATCTAAAATCAAAACTTGGAAACTTTTACTGTGATATGACTCATTAGATATTGCTTGATGCTGCAATATTTTTTTTACCTACAAGAGTCTCCTAGGATAGAAGGAATGGGTGGATATTCCGGAGCAACTTGGCATGTCTGACTGACCATTGGCCATCTTGGTTTGGAGGGGGAAAAAGTCAAAACACAATGGCTTACAACTTGGTTGCAATGTATAGGATGATGCACCAGGGTCCGCTGAAGAGTTTGATGTGCAACTTTGCCATCAAAACCCTTGCAAATTCAAGAAAATGCTTTTTAAATAGCTGTCCACTGTAGTGACCACTATGCATGAAAGGGTTAAAACCAGATGTGGGGTCAAAATCCAAAAACCTGTCTGACTCGATCTATGTTTTGATCATAGTTCTGAATCCAATCCGGACACTGTCTGGTGTGATTGTCTCAGCTTTTTGTTCAAAATGTTGCTTTATTAAACTTACCCACATCCAAGTGTTGATAAAAAAATTCATGAAGGTATATTTTGATATATAGCATGTTCAGATATTCAACCAACAAAATATTCCTGGGACCATGACATTTTTGTGAAAAATTATCAAAAAATGTTGCTGACTGGCAACTGTTTAAAAAAAAAAAAAAGTGTCGGGGAAAGTTAAGTACAGTTAAAGGTATATTTCAAGTGTAAAAATGAATACCTAAATAGGAACATAGTAGTAAACTTAAAGTGCAAAAATAATATATAAATATTAAATTATAAGTATGATGTTAAGTTCACTTAAAAGAAAACTTACAAGTATACTTGTTGTATAAAACTAGTAGTTTACTGAGAGTATACTTCAAAGTGTACTTTCATAAACTAAAAAATGTGTTACAAGTATTTAACTAGTAAACTATCAGTATACCTATAAGTTCACTTGTAGTTTAGTTGCAGCACAAACAAAAATGTAGTTGTAAACTAGTTGTGTACTCAGTTTACACTTAATGTATCCTTTTCTACACTAAAAAGTGGGCCAATTTACTCCCCAAGTAGTACTGAAATACTAGTACACTTACAAGTATACTTCTAGTACATTAGTATTAGTATACTTACTACAAAAATTATACTTAAAAATATACTTGAGCTTTCTTAAGTATACTTAGTAAAATGAACTTGAAGTATACTTATTTTTTGTAAGGGAATTCAAGCAGGTGTTTGGTACAGAAAGACAAAGCAAATCTAATGATGTCCATTAAACTCAATTAATTCATTTGATAGCCATATCAATATTTTCTCAATTATTAAACTAGCTGACTGGAATGTGAAAAGCATATAGAAACTATAAGACATCATAATGTTGTGAGAGTTGCGTACAACCTGCAAGACACAAGTTAATGATTTGGTGACCAAGAGCGAAAGACTCAGGACAAATGTTGTCATATGAAACACTGCCTTCTTGACCTAAAACAGTTCATTTGGCTAAACATTGCAAAGTCAGTCCTGAATGTGCAAGGGCAACACACCGAGATATTTATGTCCGGAAGCTCAGTTTTAACATTATCACACAGTTAGTGAGATTTCATTCATTGATTGAAGTCCAACAGGGTGTGTAAAAGCTTTTGAATCACACAAGGAAATGGCTCTGTGCCAGATAGCTAATGGGAGAGAACTTCATTTATCAAAGCGCTGTAAGTCTCAAATCTCAAAGCTAATGTCCTCAGGGACCTCGACTCAATCTGCTGTCTGTTCTGGAATCTTGCAGTGCCAATAACACACATGGGAACTTTGTCAGTTTGCCCATTCATGTGTGAGCTGACGAACTACTTTAAATTCACTCACTCACACGGTTTCTCTTATGCCTTTTGGCACACGGGGCAGAAAAGTCACTGAATATACTTGAGGTTAATTCAACGAGACACCCTTTACCTGGCTATACCGACTTTTAAAGTTGCGGTAAAGCACGTTCTGTTTGTAGAGTTTCAGTTTGATAACCGATTAACCTGTTATTAATGAATTAATCAAACTTAAACTTTATTTTCAACATTTTTTTGAAAACCATTACGTTCTGTATCTTGTCCAATTCACAATGTTTAAATTAAGGGGCTATGAACCAAAAATGAAATTGTACGCAATTGTGTGCATAAAAGAATATAAGCATAACAGGTTCCCTTTCGAAGGGAACTCAACAATACGTCAACGACGTTATGGGGGAACGCCTCAGGCGTGACAGGTGTCTGAAATCACTATCAAATCACGTCAATCATATTGACCGGCGACAGCCCGTGAATCATTAGCGTGAATGATTAACGTGCGACCTGGAAGTATAAAGGGGCGCCTTGCACACATGACAAATCATCTCATCGTCTTCAGGGACTGTCTGTTTGAAAACGCTACTCAATGAAACGGTAAGAAAATTAAATGTACAGCACACGAGTGTGCTTTTCCTGCCTGGGAGAAGAGCGCGCACGGGAGATTCTCGAGGGAATCCTCTGTGTGAACTGTGAGCGTTTTTCTTTTAAAACGCTCGCTCTCGTCTGGCCCTCTTCTCGAGTGAAGGGGGTTCAACGTCTGGTTCTCGTGGTCCCGCTCGTGCCGAGGCAGAGCGGCGACTTGCATCATGGGCTTCCAGATAGAGCTCGTCGATCATCTTGAGAGTGCTGTAAACCTCTCAGATGATTCGACGGCTGACGAGGGCGAAGCAGGTGCTCTTGCTGCTCTTCAGGACGAGCAGGAGATGGCTGAGGAGGTTTATAATCAGGTAGATCCTGAACCCTCTCAGCCACCCTGCCCCGTGTATGCAGGTCTGGTGGATGTTGTGGAGCGCGCCGCCAACAGGCTGTAGCTGCCATGGCAACGCACTAGAGGAGAGACCGCTCGCGGTAGGCTCGGCGATCGGTTTCTCCCCGGCCATACACCACCAGCTCAGGTGAGCCTAATCCATTCCTTCCTGATCTTCACACAGAGATCTAGAGGGCATGGAAGAGCCCATTCTCTGCCAGTATTCACTGACATCAGCGGGTTAATTTCGCTGATGTTGAGGGGATCGCAGAGCATGGGTATGTGTCGATGCCGCCCATTTGACGAGTCGTTTGCGAACTATCTCATGTCTGGGCAGGCGTCGACACTGAGAGCTCCATTTCTGCCATCCAAACCGCTAGAGACAACAGCGCGTTTGAATGGCAGAGCATACACGGCAGCAGTTCAGGCTGGTGCTTCCCTGCACACCATGGCGGTGCTGCAGGCATACCAGGCCGACCTGCTGCAGGATCTCGACCAGGGGGCAGGGATGTCCCCTGAGGCGGTTACTGAGCCGCGCCGAACCACGCTTTTTGCGCTCCGGGCCACCAAACAGACTGCTGCCACGATCAGTCGGTCGATGGCGGCGATGGTGGCCACGGAGAGACAGCTTTGGTTAAACCTGGCCGACGTTGAGGAGAAAGAGAAGGCCTTTCTCCTCGATTCGTCGGTTTCGCCCTCTGAACTCTTTGGCCCCTCCGTGGAGGCGGGGCTTGGGAAGTTCAGGGAGGCGAAGGCGCGCTCAGCTGCTTTTAGGAAAAAACCTGCATACCGCTGAGATCCGGTTCCACGCCCAGGCAGGCGGGAGGGCCTGGCCCTTCACGGTCTGAGGACCATAGACAGGGCCAGAGAGCCAGTGTCGCCTCTCGTGCGCCCCCTCTGTGGAGGAACAGGGCGCAGGAAAGGCGTGACTCCCGCTAGAAGAGGGATCTGAGGGAGGTTATCCAGCACAAGTGCATACAGCGTCGCTGATGGATAATCTCCCCGGAGGGCTTCATTAAAAAGAGAAATCCAGCCCTCTCCTCTCTTCTGACTCCCCAGACGTGCATTACATCAGGCCTGGCGCTGGGCCTATGATAAGAACGATGTTCCGATGGCCCGCCTAGGCTTGGTTAGTAGAAACGCCTCTTTCAGGCATGTAAAGTGGTGGACCCCAGGTTCATAAAGAACTATCTGGCGAGTCTTCACTCCGCACGCCGCAGGTGAGCTGTCTGGTCTTTTCAAGAGTCAATTTTGTGAATTAAAATTCCGAAATGTATCTCTCTACAGACCTCGTTCCCTGTATAGAGCTATGGGGTCATGTCATTTGCTATGTCATCAGGTAATAAGGTAAGAGAAGTTTCCTGGATTATTAGGGCCCTGAAGTTCCCCATTAGGTGGCCAGAACGATAACTATGTTAGCCTTCGGGCTGTTAGCCACCTCAGGGTAGAGTAGTTGGTCTCTCTCTTAGAATTTTTTACTTAGAGTGTTGACTGACGCTAGAGCTTCAGATAGATCTTATGTCCGGCCCACGGGTCAGTTTGACTTCTTCCTGAGTATTTCGCCCCTTGAGCTCTGTTTGGGTTTTCATTAGGCTGAGCGATCATGCAGCCCTTTGTATGGAAAAATACAGACTATATTCTTTAGTAAGGCTGTGGCTCCTCCGAGCCCTCAGATAGATCTATGCCTGCAGGCTGGCCCTCACCAGGGCCGCCTCTGTAGCTGGCCTAGGCTGTGCCAGGGATAATAGAAGTGCTCTGCTAAAATTTAGCATTGCTTCCTCTGAACCTTCACTTTGTGAATGTAGGTTTCTAGCATCCCTGTATAAACAGCCTCCTCCCATGGGAGTCGTTAGGCCAAGGCCCGCCCCCTTCTCTGCATTCTGGGGTGACTAGAGTAATGCAGCATGGTGCAGAGGATGGTTTGTAAGGACATGGTAGGCCTCAAACAGGCCTCCGTGGTATATATGTCTTTATTGAGCAGGGTTAGGCCATCTTTCGCTTCACGAAGAAGACTGGGTTTCCTGCCCGACCCTGCCATGTAGAACTGGCCTACGGATTTAGGCCGCCAGTTTAGGCTTCACTCACCTCGCTGAGCTACTGCTCGAGCGCTAGGTTGTAGGTGGATGGCTTTCATTGAAGCCCCACTCCCCTAGGTTGGGCACAGATAAATTTCTGTCACCCCTAGAGCCGCTGGCAGGCCCGGACCCTGGTAACCTCAGGGTGAGGTGTGAGTATCCCCCTGTGATACAGGGTAGGTCTGAGCACTTCACTCCCAGTTCTGTTTATCCTACCTCGCACCACTATGGCTCGGGTCGAGTATGAAGTAAGCTTCACTTCTTCTTTGGTCGAAGTACGCTCCCCTGAAGCCAGAGCATTGCCCTGAGCTGACGCCCATGCATAGATGGTAGGCCCCTGACTAATGGGGCCTCCGTTGAGGCAGAGTGGCGTATGTTGTACTCCCCTTGTTTTAAGGGTGCTAGCTTTTTTGCGGAGTACACTGCCATGGGCAATGTGATTAGGCACCAGGATGCTGTAGGCGCTGCGTAAACAGCTTTGCTGCCAACGAAGGCTGCGCCATTAGGTAGTAGGCCTCAGCAGGCCTCCTTGATTGGACAGCCCCCTAGAGGGCACTGTAGGCCAGCTCACGTGGTTGGCCTTGGTGGTTCGGGCAGTTGACTCACTGATGGGTAGTAGGCCTTAAACAGGCCTCCTCGGAGGTGAGTCCCAACATTGTGGGACATACCTTATAGCGCTACTGGAAGCCCATTAGTAAATTATGCTTGTGTAGTATGGTTCCCAACAGTGTACTTTATAGCAGAATATGACTTGCTATTAGCTAGTAGGCCCGACCAGGCCTCCCTGATAGGCGAGTCCCCAGCTGGCTGGCCTTAGCAGGCCACCTTATACTATCACCCGGACTCAGGGCTCAAAGCTAACAGTGGTTATCAGGTAGTAGGCCACTCAGGCCTCCCTGAAGGTGAATTCCCACTTAAGATGGTTATCAGGTAGTAGGCCTCAGCCGGCCGCCCTGAAGGCGAATTCCCACTTAAGTTGGCTATCAGGTAGTAGGCCTCTCTGGGCCTCCCTGAAGGTGAGCTCCCAAATATTGTGGCTGTAAGGTAGTAGGCCGCTCTGGGCCTCCCTGAATGTGAGCGCCCAAATATTTTGGGTGTCAGGTAGTAGGCCTCACCAGGCCTCCCTGAAGGTGAGTTCCCACATGCTGTGATTATCAGGTAGTAGGCTCCTCCAGGCCTCCTTGAATGAGTACGGTCAGGTAGTAGGCCTCACCAGGCCTCCCTGAAGGTGAGCTCCCCACATACTGTGGTTGTAAGGTAGCAGGCCTCACCGGGCCTCCCTGAAGGTGAGTTCCCACGTACTGTGGTTATCAGGTAGTAGGCCTCTCTTGGCCTCTCTGAAGGTGAGCACCCCACATACTGTGGTTATCAGGTAGTAGGCCTCTCTGGGCCTCCCTGAAGGTGAGCACCCCACTTACTGTGGTTATCAGGTAGTAGGCCTCACGGGCCTCTCTGAAGGTGAATTCCCACTTACGTTGGCTATCAGGTAGTAGGCCTCTCCGGGCCTCCCTGTAACGTTCCCTAGTGGTGCTGGGTTTATGAAGCTAGTGGTCTCTTGCTATCAGTTTCAGCTAGCCTTAATAGGCAGCTGCTGAAGGTGAGCTTGCGCCCTGGCTCGCTAAAGTGTTCATTCTCTGCTATTGGTTCCCTCCCGGAACTTTTTCTGCCTACAGCCTGGTTTGCCTACCAGGCAGACCTGTGCTCCCCTCACCGAGGGTCTCTATGAGCATGCGGCTTCCTGAGTCTGGTCAGACGGTCGTAGGCCTCTCGTGAGGCCTCCCAGTTAGATCAGCCCTTAGGCCTTCACAGGCCTCCTCAGTGTTTTGAAACACAGACACTGGGTTGATCCGTGGATCGAGTAGAGAAACTCCCCTCGCTAGCAAGGGTTGGAAAGCACTATGCTGAGTCATACTCTCCGGGATATCCCGTCTCTGAGATCCGGGCCGAGTGGTTCACTGCCAGCTTCGCAGTCCCTCGGGTTGGATGCCTTTCTTAAGGCTTTGTTGTCCAGAGGCTCTGTCTTCAGACAGACAGGATTTGGCCAGACTAGTGTCTATGTACTGACGCCAGGTCAGGCCGTCCTGGTGGCATTTCGGGGTGAGTACGTTCCCCTGAATAGTGACTGGCTGGGGTTCCTTCGGGTTCCCTAGCCACATTCCCTAGAAGGGACCCCTTCTAATCGGAAGCTGTGGTTCCAGGCCCGGAGCCGGCCCAGGTAGACCTTTTTATTTAACCATGTTTATGAAGGTTTTTCTGTGAGGCTGTAGCTTGGGCTATGACCGTAGGGAATGCTGTCACTGACAGCCCAGTGTGACCTGAGGGTGAGTGGTTCTAGCGTTTCATTTGAAGTTGCTGGTTCTGACAGTTGTCACTGCCACTTGGCATGCACTCCCCTTAGCATGGCGGAGTTGGTATATCGTTCCCCATAACGTCGTTGACGTATTGTTGAGTTCCCTTCGAAAGGGAACGTCTCAGGTTACGACTGTAACCTATGTTCCCTGAGAACAGGGAACGAGACAATACGTCTCCCTGCCATGCCTCGGGGCTTGCCTACCGTACAGTCCCTTCAGACGATAAGGTGATTTGTCATGTGTGCAAGGCGCCCCTTTATACTTCCAGGTCGCACGTTAATCATTCACGCTAATGATTCACGGGCTGTCGCCGGTCAATATGATTGACGTGATTTGATAGTGATTTCAGACACCTGTCACGCCTGAGGCGTTCCCCCATAACGTCGTTGACGTATTGTCTCGTTCCCTGTTCTCAGGGAACATAGGTTACAGTCGTAACCTGAGACGTTTATTTTTGTTATAAATTTCATTGATTGGTAGCTGCAGACCTAGAACATTAAAAATGTGTAGATGGAAAAACTAAAATATGTTAACATCAGATTTGCAAATGGTATTGCTAGCAAATTTCACAAATAATTACAAAGAAATGCATTGAAATAAATGTGACATTTTGAAGTAGAAAGACTGAAATAGCATGTTCTTGTAAAACATACTCCAACCCGGACAGCAACATATAGTGTCGGCCCAGATCCGGCCCACATCTGGTACACGTGCTATGCGGCTGTCTGGGAATGATCTTTGTTTTACTTACACATTTTTTACAGTTTACAACACAACAGACATTACAGTACCGAAATTACTTACCATATAAAAATTATTCATAAAGTATTCATATTTCTATTTTACAACATGTTCATGTTGACAGCTGCCTAGTTTCAGCAAAGTGATGCACCAAAATATAATAGAGTTTGATTGGCTGCACTGACTGTGATATGAAGTTAATAAGCCTATTTATTTTGTCATCATAACTATGATACAAATTTTTGTTTTTATTATTTGCATTTAGCATTTGGGGTAACACTTTACTTAAAGCCTTTATATATAATGCATTACAAAACAATTTGAATGCATTAATTATGCCATGTAATGCACCTTTTAATGCATTGTATGGTCTCATGAATAATTAATAATCGTAACCACAGTTATAATATGTGATAATACTCATGCTATGTCTTTTTAAATAAGTATAATGCACAAAAACACATGATAAACAACACATTTCAGTCATAACAAGGAATCTGGAAATATTATAATGCATTATAACGTACATTATGAATACCATTATACATAAAGGCTTTAAGTAAAGTGTTCCTGCATTTGTCCCCCCTTGCGCTCTGCCTTTTTCTAAAGAGTATAGTTCACACTTTCAGCCTTATAGGAGGTCAACTGGAGGTCAAATTACAGTGGAAGCTAATTACACAGGGATTGTGGGAATGTTACCGTTCTATAATAAACCAAACCACATAAACAAACAAATAAACACATTTTGACGGGACCTAAAAACATTTCTTGCTCTTCTTCTGTAGAGTGTGACCCTCTCATGACCCTGTCAAATGTACACAGTCTCCAAAACACATTCCTTCCTTCGGCAAAATAACCTTTCGCAACCTTTTTAGCATGCAAACAACCGGCGTAACCTCAAAGACATTTGAAATTTGCTCATTCAATCAAATTGTAATTAATGCAATAAAAATGACTGACATTTCTTAATTAATTTAAATTTAATCAGACATCCAGAGTATGTTAATGAAGAATAAACAAACCAAAATGACACTGTGACAAGTCAACTGCAACACAATGTAGCTTTTTTTTCTTCTTTTTTTTTTTTTTTACCTGACATGTGCCTTGTAGTAGTTTGTAGTGCTCATCTGACCGCTGTATAGTACAGAGACTGCACCCCATGGTGGAAACACATCAACAAATAGTTCACCGGCTCAAAAACGTGATCATGAGAAAGTATCTACAGAGACTGAAGCTTACAGACACAACAACAGCAGCGTGAGTCTGTGTTTGTGTCTGTAAGCCACACGCATGTGAGAGCTTGTTCCCTCCTCCCATTCAGTGCAACCGTCTCTCTCTCTAAAGGAGAGTGTTGTCTATATCCTCAACTATGTTGTTTTTATCATCATAAAAATAATCCATCCCTGTAATCAACAATCCACTACATTACCAAAGATGATAATAACCACGTTCCTCAGGTTTCGTAATGTGCGGAAACAAGTCGTGAAAATGTTTTGTTGCAGGCCAATTAAAAAGCTCACTTCTCCAATTACTGGCACGAGCATGTCGATAGGAAAATTCTTGCAATAAAATGATCAGCTCCTGTAATGTCAGCAAGCTCAACAGCGGTACAAGCACAACCGGAGGGTGTTGCCAGTTGTTTTTCCTTCAAAAGTACATGAATGTTCAGCCTGTGGGCTCCAGTCTGTGATGTAATCTGGCATGTCACAGACAGGGTAAAGGTCACTGAGGAACACCATGTGTTCATTGATTCGGACCATATTACTGCAGAAATTATTATGAAATTATATTATGAATACAATTTTATTTTATCTTTCACATATAAGCGTTCAAAACAACTGTAATTTCAAAATCTTGTCTTTTGAAACAAAGCTGTAAAAAGTCAGAATTGCGAAAGTCGCAAGTGCAAGAAAAAAGTCGTAATTGCAAGAAAAAAAAGTCAGAATTGTGAGATAAAAAGTTAAAATTATCGCAATTGTTTTGTTCAGTGGCGGAAATAAGCTTCCATATTGAATTTATCAAAAGTGATAAAACATTTATAATGTTACAAAAGGTTTCAAATAAATGCTGTTCTTCTGAACTTTGTATACATCAAAGAATACTAAAAAACTGCACAACTGTTTTCAACATTGATAATAATAATAAATGTTTCTTGAGCATCAAATCATCATTTCAGAATGATTTCTGAAGGATTATGTGACACTAAAGACTAGAGTCATGATGCAAAAAACGTAGCTTTGAATCACAGGAATAAATTAAATTTTGAATGGGGTCCTATAATGCCCTTTTCACAAGATGTGAAATAAGTCTCTGATGTCCCCAGAGTGTGTATGTGAAGTGTATTTTAGCTCAAAATACCCCACAGATATTTTTTATAGCATGTTAAAATTGTCACTTTTTGAGGGTGAGCAAAAATGTGCCGTTTTTGTGTGTCCCTTTAAATGCAAATGAGCTGCTGCTCCCGACACAGAGGGCGGAGCTTCAAGAGCTCTAGCAGCTCCGATTACCTCACACAGACACGCACTGAACATTTCAATAACGTTTAGCTTTTTACGTTCTAACCGGAGTCAGACAAAGATGGAGAGACTCAAGAAGAAGTGACAACATGTAGAATGCAACTGGAAGTTTCTGAATGGTTAGTTGATGAATTTATGTAGCTGATGTGAGGTTAACTATCTTCTAGTTATTGATTGGCATATTCTTTCATGATAATCTATAAATCGCGGTCCCGGGGGCGGGGTCTATGTAAATTTTAGGGTTAGTGATGTCACTAACCCGGGAGGAAGCCTGTGAAGTTCCTATCAGTCGTTTGTTGTAGTCCTTAAAAAGCGATTTCTGTAAAAGAAAATATCTCCCTTTGCTTTGTACTTTGAGGGTCGTAACTTTTCAGATGTTGTTTATGCTCAAACAGCAACATTACACACTAACTAAAGTTAAAAAAGTGAAATCATAATCACCCCTTTAAAATATAGTACAATAGTAGGGCTGGGACGGTTACTGTATTACCGCAATACCGCGGTCACGTGACTCCAACCGCGGGTCTGAGCTCGTCACCGTCATCACTGCAAAAAAAAATAAAAAATTGGCCTGCACATGTGTGCACGTTGTGCCTAATGACATGGATTCATTGATTCTAATGACATGGATTCAAGGTTTTCTAAACAAAACTTATCATCAAAAGATGGAGCAAATCCGACCTTTCGCGAGTTGGGGAGCGCAATGTTCCACGACACACAATAACATTCCATTTGTATTAGAGATGCGTGGATGGGCTATTATTATTTCATCCACAACCGCATCACAAAACTCATCATCTATCCGCACCAACGTTTTTTGATCAATTTTCGAAACCGCATCCGTGGCGCTGACTGTTTTAAGGTCTGAGTAATGTAAGGCGCTTCTGCTGCAAGGCTAGAAAGCTCTTGGCTGTTCTAGAAAGGAGACTGATCCAATGCAGCAAAGATATTTAAAGGCTAAAGTCCCTAATATAGCCTATTGGCTATGTTGTATCCCCAGAATATCAGCAGTGAATTCCGTCTCCGATCGGCGCACAGGGATAAAAATAAATAAATAAATAGCCTATAACGCACATCGGAAAACCTGACCTTACCTGACTAGGCTACTGTAGCCTAAAATTTTATCATTTTGCTTTGGATTTTGTTTAAAAGTAGACATTTTAAGCTTTCTATTTATTTCTCATGTCTTTGAGGCAAGTAGGCCTAGCCTATACGCCGGGTTTCAGTTCATTTATGAGACGAGCTCCAGTTCACGCGCAAGAGATCGCACCGGCGCTTCCACGTCCTCCTGATTATATGTCTGCTATATTTGCTTCTTATTTATTAATTCCAGACAATTAGTTAATGAAACAGTGTGATTAAAATTGAGATACAATTTATACAAAACAAAATTTAATTTAAAGAAAGGCTTTCTACAAAACAAAACTTAATAAAATGGTCAAAATCATGTCTGACCCATCTTATGATCCTATCTTATTCATGCTGTTCACTTTTCATTTAATCGACAATGTGAACATCATAATGTATTCTCCTGAAAATGATGAATTCAATATGAATGTATCTGAGAATATTCTTAAATAAGGAAATCTATTCAGTGATTGGTTCATGCCAAATTACTGCTTGAAGAAAATTCGACTATTTCAAAATGTGCTCGTTTTTTCGGATGTAGGTGACAATATTTAACAAAGCAAAAACGACTTCTGGTGTGTGCGCAAAAGTCTGGCGGGGGGGATATTTAAAGCGGTTTACCGCTATACCGCGGGAATATCTTGCTTTTCAACCGCGGTTAGAAAAAAATCATACTGCCCCAGCCCTATACAATAGTAAATAGTTATTTTAAATTGTAATAATACCTCACAGTATTACAGATTTAACTGATTTTTTGACCAAATAAATGAAGCCTTGGTGAGCAGAAAAGAAATGCAAAAACCTTATAGACCCTTAAACTTTTAAATGGTTGTGTAAAATAATTATGATTATAATAATAATGTAAATATAGAAACTTATATTTTTCATTAAACATGAAGTTTTCTCCTCATTTGGTTTTCTCAGATTGATTCACCGCTCCGACTGACTCAGTGAGTTCAGTGAAAAATTCATCTGACTAATTCAAACCAGTAACCGGTCTTCTTGAATGATTCATTAAAAGATCTGGCTCAGTTGCATCAGATGTCACTGGTGGTTCTGTATGCTTTATTTTGAGTGCAGCCTGCAAGGACAAATCAGCAGAAAGACGTGTATTTGTGACATCATTTTTTTATCTTCATCACGTTCAGCCTGCAAACTAACATTCACAACTGGAGTAACGTCAAAGTGTCATGTCAATGAAGATTCAGCAGCGTTTGGAGATTCACACTGAACTCTGGTGCTCATGTGGCTGATCTAACATGCGATGTTTACAGAGTCTGTCCCCATTCATCATTTCCTGTCTCATCTCTTTATGCTTCAACTAAAAAGGGTAAAAAAAATACATATTTGCACATGGAAATACCATGTTACACTTGGTGAAAGGAAAGAAAACGAATAGTATGACAAATGCTGAGTAATCTTGGTGACTGCGACCAGACACATGGCGTTCTCGAGGGAAAGAAAACGTAACATCCAGCCCCTTCCAGATCAGTGACTCCATACAGTATGTTTGATATGCATGTAAACACTGAGGAAAGCACATGGTAAAAGTAGCGGTAAAGGGTCGAAAGTCCCTTTACACGATTGTGTACTGATACTCAGATATCATTAAGCTGTTCCTTGGGGTCTATATAATCCCCTCACATGGTTCAGCGCTCCATCAGGCTAATGAAAATCTCTGCTCGAGGTTGTGTATCACTGAACTGCAGTGTCTTCCCCAGTGCATACAGCCAACCTAAAGCTGAAGTGTGACATTTAATGTGCACTTTCCTCAACCAATAGCGTTAGTCATTATTTCTGCAATTACGTTTGCTAATGGAAGTGGTGCAGAAATTAAACATCCCACTTATAATTTAGTTGCAGGAACCTCCAGTGTGGAATCAATTTAAAACATTTGTCATGAAACTCACAGCAATGGCTGGTAATTGAACGGATTCATTACAGAAATACAGAGCTTTTTCTGTTCTGTGCTTTGTAGAGATCAGCTGTGTCTGTGCGCTGTAGTTTTAGTGCGGTCATATATCTTCGATTTCTGTCTGTAAACGGAGGAGAGATGATTCAGTTTGTGGAAGAACACAGTGTCAGGACTGAGTCACCTTTCGTGACTGTGCTGAGAGAGGCTCCGTCTCTTTTGAACATCTTAAGAAAACCATGACTCACACACTGACTGTCAGATAAACTGTTCTGTTCTGTTCTTCTAATCCATCTGGATGTTTATATAGAAGTGTACCAAAGCCTGTTGTGGTATTGTGTTCGGAGTTATTAAGTAATAAAGCACATGAGACAGGAGTAGCGAACTTCATCCATTTTGTTTACGTTCTAGGCCGTGAGATTCATGATTGTCCTCATGCAGCAGCACTTGGTAGTAAGCATTAGTCAGGTCGATGGTAGAGAAAACAGTAGAACCTTTTAGAACAGAGAGTAGTTCATCCATGTGTGGCAATGGAAAAGAGTTCACGATCACTGCTTTATTTGGCTCTCTGAAGTCAGCGCACTTCCTAATTTTACCTGACTTTTTCTGTGTAACATCAATTGGTGACACCCATGCAGAGGCGTCGATTGCGTTCTATCACCCCAGCTGCTTGGAGCGGTTCAATCCCTCTGACACAGCACTACGAACAGAGAGTGGCAGACGCACAGGTGGTAGTGTATTTGTGTATCAGTGGAATTTCAGAACAAGTCATTATCAATTCAAATTTGCTTGAACTATTTAAGTCATATTTTAGTTATTATTATTCATGAATGCCTTTGTTTATTGAACACTGGTGTCTGCTATTGGCCATTTTACACAAACAATATAACTCAAGGCTGTATGATAGTCACCATGTAGCGCTCCAGTATTTCATGGCGCAAGCAACATCACGGTCATGGGTTTTATTCCCAGTAATGCATGAACCAATAAATGTACACCTTGAATATGTAAATCTAAACACATTAAAGGATTAGTTCACCTCAAAATGAAAATTTCCTAATAATTTACTCACCCCAATGCCATCCAAGATATCCATGTCTTTCTTTCCTCAGTGGAAGAGAAAATAAGTTTGAGTAAAACATTTCTGGATTTTTCTTCAAATAATGGACTTCAATGACAACCACAGTTTTGAAGTCCAAATCAATGCAGTTTCAAAGGTCTTTTAAGTGCTTGAAAATGCTGTGCACGATCGCAGCTGAGGAGGGGGTTTTGTTTAGTGAAACGATGGGTCATTTAAAAAATATATAATATATATATATATACATACTTTTTAACTACAATTGTGCGGATTGAGCTGATCTTTCGCTAGACAAGACCCCCTCCTCAGCTGCGATCGTGCACAGCATTTTCAAGCACTTAAAAGACCTTTGAAACTGCATTGATTTGGACTTCAAAACTGTGGTTGTCATTGAAGTCCATTATTTGAGGAAAAATCCAGAAATGTTTTCCTCAAAAAAATAATTTTCTCTTCCACTGAGGAAAGAAAGACATGGATATCTTGGATGGCATTGGGGTGAGTAAATTATTAGGAAATTTTTATTTTGAGGTGAACTAATCCTTCAAGTAACTGATTTCACCATGTCTTTTTACTCTTAACTAGAGCTGGACCATTAATCGTTAAAAGATTGAGATCTCAATTCAAACATTCATGCGATATCATTTGTAAATGACAATGATTCGTCGCCGTCTATTAAATCTTTGACAAAATCACACCGGAACCATAGACTGTAAAAAAAGATGGACGACGCCCCCTTCGCTCTCTTCCATTGACGAGAAGTGAAGCCGCCATTGTCCCGATATGGCGCTGACATCTTGGGAATTGAGTCTGCGCAGTTACGATTTCGGGACCAGACATGCGCAGTAGTGAGCAGGAAGTAAAGCCGCGAAATCAACGTCCCGCTCTGGTCCCGCCCTCACTCTCGCTGATTCAATCGTAAGCACGCGCCCCTGCTGCAGAACAACACATTATGTCGGTGTGAAATAATTAATTATAGAAATTTAGATATTAAATTTAAAGCTCCAATCTCCTCAGTCCTTCAAAGATCCCGAAAAAAAGTCTGTTGTTGCTTCAGTGACTACTTTGCTCAGAGAACCTGTCAATCACAGCTGTCAATCATGTACGCCACAGCGACGTTTTTATAGTATCAAATAACTAACTAAAAACAAACTTATTTTAAAAACAAACACTTGAAATTACATCAGCGTGATGAAAACTACAGTAAATGACAGAAACTATCTTTGGAAAAAAATTATGTGAAGTGTAATTTAATTGTTTAGTTGGTCTCACGTCCCATTGAATAACAT
This sequence comes from Gila orcuttii, assembly GCA_026230005.1. NCBI lineage: Eukaryota > Metazoa > Chordata > Actinopteri > Cypriniformes > Leuciscidae > Gila > Gila orcuttii. The sequence continues at coordinate 27,961,258 of JAPDVR010000021.1, forward strand.
GGGGAGGCGGGGTTTATGAGCTATACTAGGACCGGCCACCGGGGGGTGATCAAGACGTTTTGGCTTCACTTTTCAGGGCTTGTGCGGCACGCTTGACCGGAACATTCAGATCTGTGTACGCGGAACTGATCCAGAGAGAGCAGTTGTCATGTACAGTATAGGTAAGAAACAAACAGTCTTTGCAAGCACACAGTTTTGTTATTTCTGTTACAAATATTCATATTATCACAGAAGTACTGGGATAAAAGTTTTTAGTTTGGATTTAAACACTGACGTCTACAGTAGCGATCAAAATAGAGCAAATCACCTTTTCAAAGTAACTTGGCGTATCAAATAACAATTAATTACATCTTTATACCAACAGGCAGCGACAAGTGACTTGATGTATATTGAATCATTCATTCAAAAGATGCATTTACTTGTTTCATTACTGAATTAATCAGCGTTTTTTTAAGTATTTATGAGTGAGTCATTGAATCATTCATTCAAACCATTTTTTTTAATTCAACACAGTTTTACATTTTAAAGGGGTCATCGGATGCAAATTTCACTTTTACATGGTGTTTGCATATAAATGTGTCTTTGCAGTGTGTGGACACAACCACCATACAATGAAAAAAATCCATTCAGATCCAATCATGATTCTCAATTTAACCTGATTCGTGCAAATCTACACTTAACTGTGGTAAAATCATTGATGATTCATCATGATTCAAACAGTGAATATTATTGCTTGCAAAGGAGCCACACTCTCCACAATCTCTTTCTCCCTCACCACCACCATAAGATACTCTCTCGTCACATCAACACAATTTTTATAATTACACAGTCGCACCACACTCGCTCAGGATTTCTACAGAAGACAAGCCAGTAAACCTGTTTTCAACATCTTGACATGAAAGCACTTGCCACACAGACACCTTGTTGTGCACATTTAGGATAGCTTGTACAATAACAACCACAAATAAACCCATCAAATTTCTGGGGGCAGAAGTCGAGCGGCTTTTACATGTAGTATGCTAATGCTACATAGCTTCCTTGCAGAATTAAGCATGAATATTTTTGGAAATGAAACATGGAGCTTATAAAAAAAAAAACAACAACAACTGTTCAAACACCGACAGCTGACCCTTAGTACAAACCCAACAGACGCCAAAACAAACTGAGTCAAGTCAAGTCAAATATATTTATATAGCGCTTTTCACAATACAGATTGTATCAAAGCTGCTTCACAGTATCAATCAAAACAACTTAACAATGTTTGTTTATTACTGGAAAAAGACATCCAAGTTTGGTAGAGCTGATCAATGGTATGATTGGTTAATTAATTTGAATATAATATATATTTATAACAAACTGAGGTGTTATAACATTCTGCTCTTTGCAATTGTCTGTCTGCTTTATCACAGCAACATTTCAAATGCTAATTCTACTTCTATTAAAGGGAAATAATATCACCAGCAAATGAAAAGCAGCAGTTTGGGATGACAAAAAAGAAAAGGAAAATATATATAACCTCACTGAATATTTTCCATTAAAGGGATAGTTTAAAATGTTCATGTTTGGGTGATTGGTCCAAATTAATTTTTTAATTTTATATTCAGTCATCACATTATACTGAATAGAATGTGCAAAATCCAAATACGTATATATACACATACAAATCACTGCAGTTTCCACAACAAAAAAGCTCAAAGACTTGTAAAGCTAGCTAAAATGTTTGTGGCTCAGGAGATTCACATCGCTTTTGATTTGACCCTCATCACGTTTAATGACAGATAAAAACAGTTTGGAACAACATGGTGGATAGTAAACTATGAATTTTCACTCCTTTAATGTACATCTAGCACATCCACAGCTAGAGTGTGCATTATGCTCTAGTCATCAATTGTTAACACTGGTGAATTCAGATAATACTGTAGTTAAACAGGTCTGGTCTGTTTTCTGGCTATTTATATAAGATGACCTTACAAGCTGTAAGAAGGAAAAGAGGTGCTGCATGTTTTTATTAAGCCATGAAAACATAGCTTTATTACTTGAAATGACTTGCAGAGAAGCGCTGTAATGGTTTGCTTTGCAAAGATGTGCCTTTCCGTTCAGTGCTCCTATAAAAAATAGCACACATTCACAGAATTCAAAAGAAGCTACTTCCTTTCAGGTTTACCACGGTTTTCAGGCGGAATTGGGCTACTTTTAAACTGTTGCCCTGGGTTGCCTCCCTCCCCAATAGGTTTGACCTATTAGATTTAACTGAAATGCTTGTATTGAAATATTTTATATTCTACCAGTAATAAAACTGCTAGATGTTAAGTTTTGCCAAGGAGGGCCACTGGTAGGGAGCCTTTGAGCTGTGTTTATGACCACTATGATACAGTAGTTTTCAATTTGCATAACAGTGACTGTAAAATATGTATTTTAGGTATGGGAATGGCATATTTTGAGTTTTGATATTTGGGACATGGTCATTGGGATAGTTTTGTTACGCAGACCTGGCAACCCTGCTTCCTTTGAGACTAATCGCGCTTTCAAGTTTTAAAATGGGCAGAAAGAAACAATGGGAGTAAACAATTGTACAAAAGAGCTGTTCAACCGCCTTTCCACAGGAGAACAGAGGATGCCAAGAAAAGCAGACGTGAACTTAAGACCAGAATCACATTTCATTTCATTTCATTTATTGCCATGTCAACAAGTTGATAGGAATTTGTCTTAGTACAACTCTCAGACATAAATAACCTAAAAGACAAACATCAAAAATACACCAACAATGCACATCAACAGTCCCCAACAACAATAAGACATTAGACCAGAACCTGCAGTCGGTGCATTCCACCTTCACAGGAGGTGAATGCAGAGAAAATTTGGGCCACTTGAACCTGTAAATGGATGATCTATACAGGGGTCATTCACAACTCTTCATACCTCTATTTATCCAAAGAAAACAGATTTATTACAGTCAACTTTCAGAATGCATTCAAAGCGCGTGTTACTATTCATATGAGGAAAACTGCAAAACCGTGAACATTCTCTTGTTATAGACCAGGATCAGCTGTGTGTGTGTGTGTATGTGTGCAAATTATAACTAACAAATTATTGTTAAATTATAATTAACAATTAACAAATTATTGTTAAATTATAATTAACAAATTATAACTAACAAATTATATATATATATATATATATATATATATATATATATATAATTTGTTAGTTGTAATTTGTTAATATATATATATAATTTGTTAACATAGACAATAGTTCGTTCATATTTCTATAGTTCTAGTTATATCATCTAATATATGTCATCTAACATCATTTCAGGAAATATCCCATATGTTGTATGATAACATGCTAAAAAAAATAAAATCAATTTAAATAATGGATATTTGAAGCACAAATCTGTTTAAAATCACAAATTGTAATTTCAAAGGAATTCTCTGAACACTGAACCCTGATTCCATTCTGTTTGTGCAATCAGTGACACCTTACTGACACACTTGGATTGTTGTATCCTTGGCAACATCATTTATAAAGCAAAGACTAAATGACTTAAAATAGGATTATATGATTAAGGCAATGCCTTAATATACTTGAGTAGTCCAACCAGAAGCAAGGAAGGCATGTGACATTTGAACTCATGCACAGACACAGACACACACACACACACACACACACACACACACACACACACACACACACACACACACACACTAATGCAAATTAATGGCTGGCTGCCCAATACACTACAGTATGAAGCTTTTTATTCAAACTCTCTCGGAGAAGCCCAAGCAGACAAATCTGTGGAGCACAAGAGCTTCTCTGTGCCAGACTTTTCAAAGTAAGCTTGCCAAGCCCACAGTTCTGGCCCTATAAACGCATGTCTAAAATAACCATCAAACCGTAAAATGTTTTAGTATCTATGTATAAAGTTTTGCAGTGGCTATGTTTAACATTATGTTAATCATCCAAATGTACTTTATACACATACAGAACAATCAAAGTATTGGGTTAAGACATTTTAATATAATGCAACTATTTCTGTTTGTATATACTTTGTTCACAAAAGTGTGCTTTGATTTTCTTGAGAATTTTATTTTGTCATTAATTACTAATATCTTCCATAGCTTTCACCAACTATTATTACCGCTATTATTAATTTAAAAAAACTTCTGTCACTTTGTTAAGTCTGTGAAAGAATAACAGTAAATATAGCATATTACATGGTTTTGTAATAGTGGGTCTTAGATGAATACAAAAGGCCCAAGAAAGGTTAAGAACCTCAAATTAGAGAATTCACTCTGGCATTAAATGTGACTACTAAAACTTTGAGTACATGTGTCCAGTGACACATAATATATTTTGAGATTACCATACCACGCACATTAATCATTTTATGTCAATTTTGATCTTCATTCCATCTGAATGTTTTATGACGAAGGTAAACAGTCAAAACACATCTGGTTTTTAAAAGAACAACAATGCACCACATGACTGTGATCTGTTCTAAATGTCAGGTGTGGGTAGATCTGCACTTGGATGCAATGAGTTTAGAAGTTAAAGTAAAAATACCTTCTGGCATTACACCACAGCTAAAAACATAATTCTACTTTCACTTGAGATGTGAATATTTCCAATGCAAATATCAGAACGCTAAAATCATAAAATAAAAAAGTGCACTCATTACCATCCAAGGACTCTGCAAAAATACAGTACAATATAAATTATATTTTGAATCTGCATCTCGAGACTCTACCACTCGGGTTCATTCATTTCACTTAACAATTCAGACAGGAAGTGCAATAATCGGGCTTCAGTCTTCTCCATTGAAATCAATGGGGTCGCTGTGTCCATTTCTTTTACTGTCTATGCATTTAACATCCCTGTGATTTTCTAATGGCATCACTCTAAAACATGTGTTTGGAATAAACGAATGTACTGCTGTTTGTTTACCGTAAAACTTCAAATAATAGCCCGGGCTTTTATTTTCCCAAATCGTCGAACTGCAACGGCTTGTATTTGAGACAGGCGTCTATATGAGACAGGCCTTTATAATTTAATGTTGAGATGTTGTTCATTGAGATGTTGTTGTCTCTAAAAATCTCCAAATGCTCCACGTGAAACTGCGGTCTTCCGACCTTTTACTATTGTGTCAATTGATTTTGATTAATATGCGCGAGGGAGAGAGAGCAAGACAGCGCTCGTGTTGTTTGAAGACGTGAGAGTGCGCGCGCGCGGCCGTGGCTCTCTCTCTCTGCTCGTTTGCGCCCTGTCAAGCGCAGCAGTCATTCTATTCTACATCACTCACCGATCAAAAAAGGCTTTGGCGGGACACAAATTTGCTTTGGTGGCCACCAAAAGGCGGACGATCTGACGGGTTTTAGAAGATTAAATACAACCCGAAACTAAAAAACAGACCCGGCCTCTATTTGAGACCGGCCTTTATTTACCCAAACCTGTCGCCACACCAGGCGTGTAAAAGAGACAGGCGTCTATTTGGGACTCGGCTATTATTTGAAGTTTTACGGTATTTGAGTCTAATACATCTTTTGGTACAGCTATGTGGAGCTGTACATGTCCACACATTCCTCAATTTAATCTCAATAGTTTAACACACACTTAACTATAATTACAGCACATTTATTGCATTTGAATATGAAGAACATTTCACAATCATCATGACTTCATAAGAAACGGCTTAACTATGGTATGTCCATACTTTTAAGTGTTCTGCCATAAAACATCAGATGCAGCCACACACAGACACAGTATTCTGTCATTAGTATCATAGATCACAACCATCAGATGATACTCAATATCATCAACAAGCATTCTAACGAAAATGTTAATTCACAAATTTTTATTTAAAAATATACACTACCACTCATACAAAATAGCTGCAGCTGTACTACGTACCATACCGTCTATACAACCGCACAGGTTTCATTCCTAAGGCCAAACACAGTTTGCATTACCTTCATTCACTGAGCTTCCGTTCGGCACAATGACCATTGTCAGAGCCCTGTTTCCTCATTCCTCTAATCTTTCCATGATCCTTTCTGATGTTTTTCCCTGTACCTTTAATCTAATTCACCACGTGTTGCGATTATTCTAAGCAGCATTTGGAGATCAGAAGTCGAGAAAGGCAGTGTCAGGGTTTAACTCGCATAAACACGGCACACCGTGATCAAAGAATTCGCTCTCAACACTGTTTCTCAAATGAGATAGACCTTAAAATAAAGCGCCCAGGTCATAAACGAACAGTAGACAATCGCATAAAAAGGACAGTCTCCTTTTGGAACCACGTGCTTTCTCTGATGGATCATGAGTTTTCTGACAACATACAGGCACATGAGTGATTTTCTTGAGAATCTCTTTCACATTTTAAGGTCTGTCAAGTTCAAAGACACGCCTGAGAATGACTATTTTCTTCAGAGAAAAAGATCAAAAATAAAGTTCTAGAAATAATTTCCCTCCAAACATATTTCCTATTTCTTCCAAACCCCGTCTGATCCAGATCTCCTCCTTCTAACCTAGATTTCCTGTAAGATGCAACAGACCCCCTAACGTGAGATGCGAGTTCAAAGCACCTTTTATAAACACTGAAGGCTAAAATATCATTGCTGTCCTGCTGACGCTGACCTCCCAAGCTGGTGGTCTTAACCTCTGAATTGGCTCACCGCAATAGTTTTCACCACACACCGGTGTGCTTAATGAAAGTATCAGTGGAGGAATGCTTTCGTAACCCCAAAACCTGAGGGAGGAGTATAACGTGCTTGCCGCTGTCCTGCCCGTGCATATTAACTCAGGAGAAAAACATTCCAATAGTTTGTTTGTCCAGATTTAAAGGACGTCACAAACAGTTTTACAGTGTGTGAATCACCTGGGCATGTCTTGCAAGAAAGCCTTAAGTTAATCCGTCCACAAACACATCTAACTGTCATGCAGATTTTCCTGCTATACCACACATATAAAAACAAAGAACCAAACAGAAAACAAACAAACAAACAATTGCTAATCTGGGCTCAACAAAAAAAAGCCATATTAGGCCAACGCTACATTTTTGGAATACACGTGCATTTTTTTACCTTGAAAACATAAACGTTTGGTTTTCTGTGACATTTTCTGCTTCTGAGTTTTTTTTCCGGAAGAATGAGTTAACAATTATAAAACAAACAGTAATGTTATGCTGTAACATGTATGTTATGTTTTGGTTTAGTTTCATTGTGTTTTGGTTGTTTTCCCTGTTCTGGATTGCCTTAGTTAGTTTCCTTGGTTATTAATTAGTTCTACACACGTGTTTCAGTTCAGTTGATTACTCTTCCATGTATTTAAGCCTTTAGGCCTGGGATACACTAGACGATTCTCAAATCTTAATCGATTTAAAAACTGTGGGAGACCACAGACATAAGGACAGTTTCAACCGATTTTTAGCATTATAATCCCCTGAATGCACACACTAGAAGATTTGTCCGGACTGCGAGACCACAGACCAGCTGTCAGCTGGTTCTCCTGGCATGAGTTTTGTTTTATGGTAAGAAAAACAAAGCAGAAAAAATAATATGGTAGATCTTCTTTCTAAATACTCATTGGCTGTCGCAGGTATCACGTCAGAGGCAGCCCGATCAGGAGTCTGAAATAACAAACATGTTTGATATTTACGATTTGGGATTGTGCGGGCTCCGACGCGATCGGGAGCAGTAAAATAATTGTAATAACACCGCACAATTGAGGATTTTTTTGGGCAAAAAGTTTGTAGCGAGAAGCCTAGAATCGTTGGGGGTTGCAAATCGGGCTTAAAATCTTCAAGTGTGTGCCATAATTTTCAGTTAAAAGGGTTTGTGAATGTTAGAACATAACATTTTTTGTATGTTAGGGAAAGTGACAATGTTGGCGGGGAAAGCAGAAATCTCAAGCTGATTTTTTCTTCTTTTTTTTTTCTTTTGGTCGAGCTCAGCTAATATAGCCATGCATACACAGTGCCGATTGAGGTAGTCTAATATTCATTATGTTCATGACTATCAAGAAAAAGCACCATAAAAGTAGTCTATTTGACTTTGTGAGCTATATTCCAAGCATTCAATGCACCGTACAATAGCTTTGTATTATTTATGGAAAATACAATCTCGTGACTTCAGAAAACCTGCAATACAGCATAGAAGTCATATCAATTGTTTTTATTATTATAATTTCTCTTTTTGTATAAATTAGAACCAACTGTACCTTCTCAGTTTATAAAGGGGAGCCCTGAGACCACCACAAAAGCTCCACGGCTGACATCCTCTTTGAAACGAGCAGTTGTATCATGCATTCTTTGGGGAACAACTCTGGTGTGATGCACAGATTTCAAAAAGCTCTACTGCCATTGTTATGTTCATCACGTCAGACAGACAGCAAAGAGCCCACATGAGACAAAGTGAGTCAAGAACAAAATCATCATGCTCTGCTCTGCTTGTATAAGAGGCCACTCAATAAAAACTTGGGTTTTTTCTTAGACATTCAATGACGAAATGAGGTTTTGTTTGCTCTTTGGTTGATATTTACAAGGTACTAAATCTTGATGTTGTGTTGCCATTGTTATGTGCCCTTATAGACAACGTTCTCTTTTGTTAGATGAAACATTTTGTACCTGTTAGAGATGTGAATAACTGAAACCGTACTGTTGGATGAACAGACTAACACCCTTTTTAAAGGAATCTGCCCAGTGTGAAATCAACCTACAATGGCGCCAACATTGTTAGTCTGACTAGATCTGACAAATCTAACAGACAGACTGTGAAAACATTGGCACCAGTTGAGGAGCTCAGACTAGTGGTATGATGTCTATCTACTTTGGCTTTCATCTGCCTAGTGGTTGTCTTGGTGACCCTTTTGAGTTTGATTGCATCCAGCATGTTGGCCTTCATCTTGTCTAAGAAAAATCTTCACAAACTCTGCAAATGACCTGTGCTATCTGCAATTTGAAAATACATTTTGACCTAAGCTATCTGCAATTTGAAAATACATTTTGCACCCATAAAATCAACTCATCCACATCACTGACAAACCTCAATGATCCTGTCATGAACATGCAGTCCGGCCTTCTCAGCTGCTCCGTTTTCCACAATCTTAGATATATAGATCCCATCACTGAAATCTTCATGCTCCTCTGGTTCCTTAGATTGAAGCAAATGTTGAAAATTAGACAAGCTAAAGGGGATATTCACAGCTGGCAAAATTGTCTTTCGATATAACTTAGCTCTCTATACAGTAGAAAGGCGAAAACATTTTTGAAATCTGTGTTACCTGACTAGAGAAAACAGAGAAAAAAGACTGTTGTCTTTTGCCAAATAGGTAGGAAAACTTTAACACCCATAATGCACTGGGAATGTTGCTGTCCAAGGCCACTCCCACCAGTCTGCTCCTCAAATACCCTTTAGAGTCAAATACCCTTTAGTAGGAAATACTTCTTAGCAAACTTTTAGTCATAGTGGTGTCGACTTGTATTGTTCACGGGTGCAAGAATTCAAAGAGTGAAAGTTTAGTGGGAGTTATTTTTGGTTTTAGTGTTGTTGTAAGAATCATGAATACGGAGAGAACAGCACAACAGAAAATCTGAAAAACCTCTGTGCTTGTATTCAACATTTCAAACTGGATGACCACATACACAGTGATTTAGACCAAACAGAGGGGAAAAACAAAGAAACTACCATTCTGTCAGTTCCATCACGTACAGGTAAGAAAGCTGTTGCAGTAGTGTTCCATTTTTACCATAATCCTGTTTAAAGTGTAGACCTCAAACTATAAATTTTTCAGCGATCCTACCCTTACAATAACTGTTCTGTTAATAACCATCTGTCGATCCGGCAGTCGGTGGGCGGATATACAAAAATGTATTGAACTATAATCTGTAGTTTTAATGAAAGCCTTGGAGCTGTCAAAAATCCGCCGGATGATGCAAATGCGTAAATTACTTTTGCTGACAAATAAACATGAATTTCTCTGTCCAGGTAAGACGTAGGACAAGTAAACATTGTTCATTTACAAACTACCAACATTGTAACAATACAAAGCCTGTTGAGTTACAATCGGGAAAGTTACACTTTAAAGGTGAAAATCAAGTTTTTAATCTTGATGTGGTGTTTTTAATATGCTTTAAGACAAACCATGTGCAAATTGGTATTTTCTGTACCAATATTTTCTCCTTAAAACTGCAGTGAAAAAAAGACGCAGTTTGAAATCGCCGATGTTTATTTGCGGCAGTTTGTCAATGTGCTGGCAGGCTTTAGCATATCATTAACTATGACCACTCTGAGGCGGTTAAGTCTCAAGAAAAGCCAGGTTATCCCGGTATATTTTTCTGTTGATATGAAAAATCGGGTACATTTTGCAATATAGCGGGTGAATTATGTATATGATGTATATTACGATGTTATGATGAACTATATGCCTTTCTCCACTGACGTTTTAAGTTGTTCAAAGCGTTTCTAAGGATGCTGATTTTCAGAAGGACTCTGTCTGACTCTGAGATGGTGAACGGGAACATGGTTTGTGTAACATTAGCAACACATTATTAGCTGTTTGATAACATAGTCAAGCCAAAGGCTAATCATATTAATTACTGTTATGTGTCAAACGTAGAGAGCGATACATAAAACGCATTACCATTCTGATACATCGACTGGTATACGACACTGTATAAGTGAGTGAAGGGAGGCGGAGCTCATTTGCATATTCATGGTTACATAAAGGCATGGTTACACCTGCCTTTAATTTTCAAGTGATCCTGAAGACCTTAATTGGTTGCTTCAGGTGTGTTTGATTAGGGTTGGAGATGAACTGTGCAGGACAGTCGATCGGCAGGAGCAGGATTGGGCACACCTGGTGTAGAGTTACATTCAAGCTAATTTAAGGCATGTAAAAAAAATTCACAGGAAAAATACTTTTAAATATGCCATTTTGGTGATCAAAGATGAGTTGTAAGGGACACAGTCATTAACTACAGGGAGACTTTAAGTATTTTTTTCAATAGCTTAAATGTCAATTCAAGAAATCAATGTATTGTAGATATTCTTTCCTTACGACTGTCACCAACGGTTGCAGGAAACACGATGAAGATGAAGATCAGGTATGTCTTTAATAATCCACTCAGAAGGTAATAAAAAACAAGATAAACAAACACTATGTGTTTGGTGTTGGTCTTTATATAGGAACTGATGGCAGACAGGAGTGGTGATTGTGGAGTGTGCACAGGTGGTGACCAGAGAGGATTATGGTATGTCTAAACTATTAATGGTAAAAAAACAACAACTGCCAATTACTTTTAGATCAATAGCTAATAATTAAAAAGCTATTAGTTATTTTTTACATTTCTTGAAACTATATTCAATTGACATGAGTTGTAGTTCATTCATTTAAAGTGCCCCTATTATGGATTTTTGAAAATGACCTTTCATGTAGTGTGTAACATAGCTCTAAGTGAATGAAAACATCCTGCACACTTTTAAATCTGAAAGTGCACCGTATATAAAGTTGTCTTTCAAAAGTAAGAGTCGACTCTGAGTCAATGAAATTAATAGTTTTTTTAAACGAGTCATAAGCCATTTCTGTCACAATTATGTTCTGTCTTGTCTGCACCTGTTCATGTTAATCCCTGATTAGTTAATCTTCCTCCACCTGTGTCTAGTTAGTTTCCTCATTTCACCCTGTGTATTTATACTCCCTGTTCTGTTCTATCCCTTGTTGGTTATTGTTTGTGTGAATGTGTATGTTACTTCCGAGTTTACTATTAAATACCTTGTTTTTCTGCATATCCTTCGTCGTGAGCTTTCTACAGCCCAGAAACGTTACATAAAAACCAACCAAACAAAGATGAACTTGATGGCCTCACTCACACTGCAGCTTCTCCTCCACCCGGAGAGCAGGCCCTATCTGGGTTACCTGGCCTGGATGATCTGGAATGGCGACCTCTCCCTCACAGCCAGCAAGCCCGAGGCGCCCACTGAGGTTGTTCCTGAACCAGCCCCGGAGTCGACGCAGGCGGGTCAGTCCATCGCAGAGCCAGGAGCGGACTACATCCTAACAGACCTGTGGTCCGCAGATCCTATTCCCACCCAATTCCCCACCCTCACATCATCTTCTTCGCCGGTCCCGTCCGGAAGTCATCCGTACTCATCCCTGCCTGTCATCCTTATCCCATCTCCATCGCTGGTCATGACCAGCCCCCTGGATCCGTCGGCACCACTGGTGTCGTGTAGCTCCTCGGCTCTGCCACCGCCTCTCACTCCGTGCAGCTCATCCTCCACACGGCTCATCCTCCATGCCTCGGGCTACCCTGCCACCAGCTCCTCTAGAGGCCGAGTCCCCGGCTGCACCTCGGGCCTCCAGGCCCACACCACCACCTCGTCCTGTCAGCCCATCATCCTCACCTCAACCCACCACTCCTTCATCGCCTCTGCGGTCCGTCTGGCCGGAAGCTCCGCTGGGCTCGCTCGACACTCCAGGTCGGCCTTCAGCGGACTCCACCCTGGCTCCTCCCCCCTTCTGCGCCACCATGGTGTCCATGGCCAAAGTCCCCAGGTTCCAGTCCGTCCCCAGCTCCACGCCCTCAGCCGAAGCCTCCGCCCTTCTTTCTGTTTTTTTTTTTTTGTTGTCATCACAGACGCACCTTTCCGAGGGGGGAGTAATGTCACAATTATGTTCTTGTTAATCCCTGATTAGTTAATCTTCCTTCACCTGTTTCTAGTTAGTTTCCTGATTTCACCCTGTGTATTTATACTCCCTGTTCTGTTCTATCCCTTGTCGGTTATTGTTTGTGTGAACGTGTATGTTACTCCCGAGTTTACAATTAAATACCTTGTTTTTCTGCATAGCCTTCATCGTGCGGTTTCTACTGCCCAGAAACGTTACAGTTTCGTTGTGACGTCAAGACGAAACATTAGCATTTTGCCCGCCCACTTTTTGCGCAAGCAGACACCAGGAAAACTTAAACCTTAAATCTGTAGCTGATTCCTGTGGATATGGATAGCATCATGTTGAGAAGATGCTGTGCTCTACAATGTGAAGGTAAAGCCAGTTTTTTTCCCACTGCCCAAGGACGAGCATGTGAGGAATCCGTGTCCTAAACTTTTGCTGTGTTCCCTTTATTTTACGGACGACTGCTTCTCAAATCTCGGAGTTCAATGCAGGATTTGCGAACCGCTTGCTCTTGTAAGATGGTGTTCAAAATCCTTAGTTTTGAGTTTTATATTGTGTAGATCTCCTGCCAACTGGTTAACTCACATTATTAATACTTCTGCTAATCAGTTGTGGACCACTATTACCTATAACTGTGTCTATTAATGCAGATTGTCTGTCGTTCTCACTACTTTGAGGAAAGATTAAGCATGGAGCAAGATTTGTTTTACCAACGTTTATGTTACATCAGTCATTTACACTAGAGCTCGGCTAATGTATACATTGATACAGTTTCCACGTGTTCACCGCAATATATTAGAAAAATAAATAATTATTTTTCGGTAAATAAATGAGTACAAGTAAAATAATCGGTTTGTTGATGGACATGCACTTGTTAATGCTGATGGTGAGGAATTACAGTTGCAACATCTCATAATGTCCCTCAAACTAAGTAGCGTATCACTAAGAAATGTCCTGCTCGAGTTGTCCTTGTGATGGAGGTTCGGGTTGAATGAATAGTTCTTCCAATGTTTCATCATCGGACTCGCGCTCGCATTGAAATGGTAAAATCGACGTCACTGTTCGTTACTGTGTTTAGTTTACGGTGTAGGAAGCCTCAGGACACGCAGAGCTGATGTTATGGCAATGGCCGTTTTTGTTTTCGACACGCACGCTGTACGCGGTAGACCAATCACAACAGGCTGAGCTGTCTGGCCAATCAGAGCAGAGTAGACCAATCACAACAGACTGAGCTGTCTGGCCAATCAGAGCAGAGTAGCTCACGGAAAGGAGGGATTTAGAGAGATTGATTCATCTGACGAGTCGTTTGAGAATCATGAAAATGTGGTGATGTGCAAATGTATATTATGAGGAAATTAAACAGTTTTTTTTTTTTTTTACCTTTGATGCATGTAAAACTGTTGTAGGAGACTCCAAAACAACATTAGGAAACTTTAAAATAGCATAATTGGGGCACTTTAATATATCAATACTCAGTTTCTGTCATTAAAGAAGTTCGAAAACAAGCAGCTTTGCCATCATTACATAATTAGAGCAGAAATATTATTCAAATATTGGCCTTCGAAACAAAACAAAGCAAAACAAAGCAAAAAAATTTGTTTAATTGGTATGTCGATTTATTCTTTATTAATTCAACAAAATGTAACAGTTACACAACTGAAGACTATAATTAGTCCGACAAAATGTTCAAGGACTTTTCTGTTTTTATCTTGTACACCCCTTCATTTTGTTTGGCTCCGTAAATTAGAGCATTCTAGGAATTAAATTAAAATGTAGAAGGCATTCAATTAAATTCTGAATGGAGCATGAGCCTGACTCAAGGCACGGTCTCTATACATAAATATATGTACAGCAAGGATATACTTGCATGAAAAACAGGTTAACTGTGGCTGTCCATTAGGAGTGAACAGGTGGTAAACAGCCTGGGGTGAATCTCCACTAGATTAGAGAAGAGAATGTGATGTGAGTGAAAGCCAAACCCACAGCTTGCTCTCTCCTCTCCACTTGGACACAATCTATGTGAGAATTTAATGGCTCCCACGCTCGCATTTCACACAGTGTACTCGAGAGAAATGTGTGGAGCTCAAATAGTGCAATCTGCAATTATATTTTTTACATGTGGCTTAGTTGCTGATTTTGTTTTTCTTTCTTACATTGGAGGGGTTGGTTGAGTTAAAAGACGAACTTTACACTTTACATGCATTTCATAGCATTATCTTTCTTTTTCTGTCATCTATATACAGGTCCTTCTCAAAAAATTAGCATATTGTGATAAAGTTCATTATTTTCCATAATGTAATGATAAAAATTAAACTTTCATATATTTTAGATTCATTGCAAACCAACTGAAATATTTCAGGTCTTTTATTGTTTTAATACTGATGATTTTGGCATACAGCTCATGAAAACCCAAAATTCCTATCTCAAAACATTTGCATATTTCATCCGACCAATAAAAGAAGTGTTTTTAATACAAAAAAAGTCAACCTTCAAATAATTATGTTCAGTTATGCACTCAATACTTGGTCGGGAATCCTTTTGCAGAAATGACTGCTTCAATGCGGCGTGGCATGGAGGCAATCAGCCTGTGGCACTGCTGAGGTGTTATGGAGGCCCAGGATGCTTCGATAGCGGCCTTAAGCTCATCCAGAGTGTTGGGTCTTGCGTCTCTCAACTTTCTCTTCACAATATCCCACAGATTCTCTATGGGGTTCCGGTCAGGAGAGTTGGCAGGCCAATTGAGCACAGTAATACCATGGTCAGTAAACCATTTACCAGTGGTTTTGGCACTGTGAGCAGGTGCCAGGTCGTGCTGAAAAATGAAATCAGATGGAAGCATGAAGTGCTCCAAAATCTCCTGATAGCTAGCTGCATTGACCCTGCCCTTGATAAAACACAGTGGACCAACACCAGCAGCTGACATGGCACCCCAGACCATCACTGACTGTGGGTACTTGACACTGGACTTCAGGCATTTTGTCATTTCCTTCTCCCCAGTCTTCCTTCAGACTCTGGCACCTTGATTTCCGAATGACATGCAAAATTTACTTTCATCCGAAAAAAGTACTTTGGACCACTGAGCAACAGTCCAGTGCTGCTTCTCTGTAGACCAGGTCAGGCGCTTCTGCCGCTGTTTCTGGTTCAAAAGTGGCTTGACCTGGGGAATGCGGCACCTGTAGCCCATTTCCTGCACACGCCTGTGCACGGTGGCTCTGGATGTTTCTACTCCAGACTCAGTCCACTGCTTCCGCAGGTCCCCCAAGGACTGGAATCGGTCCTTCTCCACAATCTTCCTCAGGGTCCGGTCACCGCAGCAGCATTTTTTGCCACACTTTTTTCCTTCCCACAGACTTCCCACTGAGGTGCCTTGATACAGCACTCTGGGAACAGCCTATTTGTTCAGAAATTTCTTTCTCTGTCTTACCCTCTTGCTTGAGGGTGTCAATGATGGCCTTCTGGACAGCAGTCAGGTCGGCAGTCTTACCCATGATTGCGGTTTTGAGTAATGAAACAGGCTGGGAGTTTTTAAAAGCCTCAGGAATCTTTTGCAGGTGTTTAGAGTTAATTAGTTGATTCAGATGATTAGGTTAATAGCTCGTTTAGAGAACCTTTTCATGATATGCTAATTTTTTGAGATAGGAATTTTGGGTTTTCATGAGCTGTATGCCAAAATCATCAGTATTAAAACAATAAAAGACCTGAAATATTTCAGTTGGTGTGCAATGAATCTAAAATATATGAAAGTTTAATTTTTATCATTACATTATGGAAAATAATGAACTTTATCACAATATGCTGATTTTTTGAGAAGGACCTGTATATAGACAGATATATATAGCCAGTGTATATATATATATATACTGTATAATATACTAGTTGAGGATAAATTCTTAAATTTTACCTGTAGAGGACGTTTCACACCGCAAGCGTATTTTTTTCGGCGTGCATGTTAATCAATGAGTGCATTCACACCGAAAGCAGCGCGTGAGCGTCAAGCGAGCAGCAATGAAGCGGGGGTTTCGGCGCCAAGTCTATTTTTGCTGCGCTGCTCACGCTCAAAAGTGAAAGCAAGCTTTTGATGGACGAAATAAATATGATTTCACACAAAAAGTTCCCAAACTGCACAGGATAAACATATCTAGTGAGTTTTAACAAGAACTGGAGTAGGCACACAAAAGAAAATGAAGACTCACAAATATTTATAGAAGATTTACCTGTAGGTTTTTCAAATGTTATTTTATAAAAAAAAAAAAAATTTCCCTCAAAATCTCGCTTTTTCTTTCTCTCCTCCAAGAATCGAGGTTTGTATCGAATCGTGGGTCAAAAATCGTGATACGAACCGAATCGTGGGTTTGGTGTATCGTTGCAGCCCTAATGTATATGTATATTAAATGTATATATACATATAATATATATTATATGAATATATAAATATATAATGTACATTTCAGTTTTTTTTTTTTTTAGCTTGACAGCTTCTTTTGCCCATTCATTTCCATTGTATGGAAATAAGCAACTTGAACATAATGCTAAATATCTGCTTTTATGTTCCACGGACGGAATAAAGAAAATGATGATTAAAAAACATATTATACAAGGTTCTTTACAAAGTAAGCTTACACACCTCACACAATCTTCCTCCGATGATACTGAATCCAAGAGATCCTGATGTTCTTTGTAGGGTGACTTTAAGGCTCCTTGTATCTTCTCCCTGGGATAGGACAGAAAGAGAAACAGAAAAGAAGACATATTTCAGACGCTGCAACAGACTGCTATACAGCAGGTTTCAACACAGCTTCACTGACCACACTAACCATCTCTCCCCTAAGAAGTGGGGCTCTCTCCATTAGTTACCCAATGAAACGGCAAAGCCACATGAGATTCAGGGTATTTTCATATATCAAGCAGTGAAGACAGCCTCAGAGACACCTGGCAAAATCACAGTAAAGGTACTATAAATGTCTAAAAATAATTTATGAACATGTGGCCAGGTGTATATCACACTCACAACACAGTTAAGTATGCAGAAGAATTAAACCAGACTTATTTCCTTTCATATCAGGTTGAAAATACAAATATCTGGTAGTTTTATGGATGGGAGATTTGTTTTAGCAGCAGGTGTGGAAAAGGATTATTTTGTACCCAAGGATTGGGTATTGTTCAACTTTTTTAAAAATTTAATTCCATATTTAATTGCAGTGATATTTGTTAAGTAGAAATAAATCCATATTTACTGTTTTATGACGGACATCAAAATGTCTCAGCAGCTGAGTTGGATCAGATGTCATGAAGCAGAAGTGCCCAAGTGAAAATAAAGGCAAGGACTTTGACTTTTCAAGAATGACAGACTTAAGATAGCCTTAAAATATCTGAACTTAAGTGAGTTGTCTTTCAAAGAGTCCTAGCAGTGACATCCCCTGCTGAAACAGCAGCTGCAGGTGGAAATCTGTCACAATGAGTGAGAGAAACATCATGAGCTCTTGATTAGAGTCTGACTCAACCACAGCGAGCCGAGAGAACAAGAACGGACTCTTTTGTTAACGTATTATGTCCCTGAAGTCCACAAGACATGCCTCCTGTCAATTCAATTGGACTTATGTCTTAAGTTTGTTGGTTTCACAGACTATCCACTCAGAACGCCACTCAGATTGCTTGCATTAGATGAGAGACACCATAATTATGCATCTGAATACAGAATGAAGACGTTCGAGTTTTGTTTCTTTTGTTCAGATCTAGATCATTCAAGTGTGAATGCTTTAAACTGACATGAAAACGAACTGGCAATGCTGGCTTGGTGGCAGTGAAGTGTTTTAAGTGAAGGGAGAGTAATGAGAAATGTAAAATCAGAGGCTTCCAGAAGTTGTTTTGTAGTAGAGTCTTCAGTAGAATCCTACTGTATACATTGTAAATATTTTTTTGTATTTTTACAGGAAAAACAAATGTAAAAATGCAGAAAAAACAGATGTCCCTATGAGACACATCACATGTGATTATATTTTATATAAATTATTTAGCTTTATCTAATTTAGTCTATCAATAATGCACATTAGAGTGTTTTGTGTTGCATTTTCTGTTATGTTTATTGCATTATTTTAGTGTTATTCTAATGGACTTTAGTCTTTGTATGACCCTGTAAATGTCTATTATATGAGTATTGGTCATGGTTTATGGACAGAAGATGAACTGATTCATCATGTGGCTTTCTATTGTACCATCGATTTAATTATGTTGGTTATTTTAAGGTAAAAAGCTGATTTTTGTATGCTAATGCTAACTTCAGAAAAATATTTGGTTATACAGGCCCCAATATGTCATCCCGTAATATCTGAAACAACTTCATATTTTTGTTGTAGCTCTTAAGGCAAGTGTTAATATTATACTATATATTAAAGGAATAGTTCACCCGAAAATAAAAATGATCCCATAATTTACTCACCCTCAAGCCATCCTAGGTGTATATGACTTTCTTCTTTCAGCCAAACACAATCAGAGTTATATTAAAAAATATCCTGGCTCTTCCAAGCTTTATAATTGGAGTAAATAGTAATTTGGATTTTGAAGGCCAAAAAAGGCCATCCATCAATCATAAACGTAATTCACAAATGCCTTAATAACTGCCTTCTGAAGCGAAGCAATGGGTTTTTGTGTGTGTGTATATATATATATATATATATATATATAATAGAATAGGCGGCTCTTGCAAAAACCATGTAACTATCCTGTGAACGTGCGCACAGCTGTTGTAACTGGTGATTGTAGTTTATAAAGTTTTAAATATGAATTCTTTTTTTTTACAAAAGCCCATCACTTCACTTCAAAAGGCCTGTATGGTTTATTTAATGATGGATGGATACACTTTTTGGAGATTCAAAAACTCTATGCAATGCCATTACAAAGCTGGGAAGAGCCAGGATATTATTTAATAACTCAGATTGTGTTTGGCTGAAAGAAGAAAGTCATATACACATGGCTCGAGGTTGAGTAAATTATGGGATAATTTTCATTTTGGGGTGAACTAACCCTTTAACTGCAATTTCCATCCGCCATTCAGATAGTTTGGAAATACTTGTAGGCCTGTGTTTACATTTGTTTTCAGAAATGATATGAAAGCCATTAACTATAGCCTATATGTTGTAAATCCAAAGATGGCTTTTTGCTTTAGATAATATTCCATATTTCAAAAGAAATACTCTTTTCTTTGCTTTCCTCAAAACATTAATAGGCCTTGTCATCATTTTCCAGTTATTAATCTGCACTTTTGAGGGGTCCCATGGCCTCGCTGTCAAAATATCCACATCACGTTATGACAATATCTTTGTTCCCATCCATTTAATTTAGTTTCATATAGGACTTGTTTTTAAGAGTAGCCTATTCTCAGTTCCCTTTCGTTGTCACTCCGAGTTACGTCGGATGACGACGAATGGGGTTTCGCTTAGAAAGCCTTTCAACTTCGAGTATTACAAAACGAGCCAATGGCAAAGAAATGCCATGGGTCTGCGGAATTTGCATGACGTAACTCCGCCCCACCTCGTGGGTATAAAAGGAGGAAGTCCGCAACAGCAGTTTATGTTTTCGCTTCGGAGCCAAGTGTATTCTTCTCTCCACAAGCCAACTCTGAATTATCAGCTTCACGAACGAGTGCCTCGAGTGTTGGTGTGACGGCGATCTCCGGCGAGTGCGTGCTTCCTGCTTATCTCTGCAGTGGTTCATCAGAGAGCGCGTGCTTCCCCGGGCGCTTCAACACTTGAGTTTTCTCTCTAAAAGAGCGCACGCGGCACGTCTTTTTAAAGACGGCTCGCCCGTGCATTAAAAAAAAAAAAAAAACGAATGGTTGCGGCAGCTTGGTATCGGACTCTGATGGGCACGAGCGTTGTCTGGTATGTTTGGGCTTGATCATACTAGAGCAGCGCTCGTGGATGACTCATGTTCTCTCTGTGGGAACATGATCATCGCGTCATATAGGTCGAGACTCGGTGAACTCGCAAGAGTGAGAGTCCCCTCATCCACCCCCCGATCTTCGGCTGATGGCCAGGGTGACCTGAGGGTGTTGGTCTGGAACAAGGCGCCGACTCCGTGTCCGTGACCCCAGCCTCCCCTCAACGGCGGTGCCCGCTAGTGAATAGGTGATTCCCACGAGTCTACCCTCTGGTGGCCCGTGTGTTTCATTTAAAGCTACAGAGGATGATACTATGTTTGTAGCAGCTTCACAAGGTGGGTTTGATTCTCTGCGAAGTGACGACTCGTCACAGCTGCCACCCTCTGGTGTGCATACGGCTGTACCTGAGTCTGATCCAGAGATGACGGCCATGCTTTCCTGGGACGATTGGTTTTTGGTTAAGGCCGCCGACCCTCGTCCATGGCAACCCCAATACCTTCCCTCCCGGACGTGCATGATGAGATCTCGAAGTCCCAGAAGACCCCCAGGTTTTCTCGGGACCGCTCGCTGATCTCATCCGCCTTTCCCCCCTCGATGGGGCCGCTGTCACGGGTACACTGGAGTTCCCCCGGCTGAACGCTCTGTTGCGATGCTATGTGTCCTCAGAGTGCTGCTTCTCGGCGCAATCCTAAGCACCCGCCCGTGGTCTATGGTTTTCGTCTACATTTGTGGCGAGATCCTATAGCACCACGGGACTGGCAGCCGCCTCTCTGCAGGCCATGGCCATTCTGCTGGTCCTCGACCCAGATGCTCATGGACTTGCACGAGGGCGGGACTGACCCAGGGCTCTTCACTGAGTTGCGCGCCGCCACTGACCTTGCTCTCCGAGCGACGAAAGTGGCCGTACGCTCCCTGGGTCAGGTGATGCCTACCATTCTGTGGCTGAACCTGTCTGATGTGCTGAATGTCGCGCGGCCCCGTCTGTCCGACGTTCCCATATCCCAGGTCGGTCTCTTCGGCGGTGCGGTTGAGAACTTCGCCCAACAGCTCTCAACCACCCATGTGCAGACTGACGTGATTCTGTCCCGATGGCCCGCCGTCCGCTCAGATCCCTCGGTCTGCCCACTGCCGAAGGCGCCCCCCCCCCCCGCGGCTCCCACCCCGCCCGTTTAAAGAGACGGGCCGGCTCTAGAAGCCGCGGGCGGACGCCACAGCCCTCTCCAGCCCCGCCCCCCGCTACGTCCCAGGTTAAGCGGCGCTCCTGAGACGGGCTCCACAGAGATGGGACTCAGTTCTTCCAGGAGTTGGTAGCAGGACCACTCCTTTCCCCGGGGAAAAATCCTTATTCTCCTAAGAACTGACTCTCCCGTCTCTGGGAAGACAGAGTTCTCGGACGACACAGAGCGCCGCCCACAAGCCGTGCTCTCCTCGTCCCCCTCTGTCCCAGAGGTGCTTGACACGGCGTGCCGTCCACGGACCGCTTTGCCCCTGTCCCCCTCTGTCGCCAGACCCCTGGCAGAGCAGGCCCCCGCGGGACGACCAGCATGGTCCTCCCCTGGCCCCCTCTGTCAGGGCGCGGTTGCTAACTGTGCCCCCACACCGGGCCGCTATGCCGTCCACGTCTGGGCCAGTTACTCCGCTTCGCTGCCCCTCCGGGAGGACGCCTGTCGTCCGCTTGATCCCGCTGGTTCAGTTCCTGGGAGCCTGGTTAGAGCTTCCCCGTCTGTCCCGCTGGATCGCGCGCACCATCAGGCTCGGCTATGCGATTCAGTTCGCACGGTCTCCTCCCCGCTTCAGGGGAGTCCGCTCCACTTTGGTCGTTGGCAATGCCCCTATCATGAGAGCAGAGATTGCCACCCTGCTGGCGAAGGGTGCAATCGAGACTGTCCCTCCAGCCGAGATGAGGTCCGGGTTCTACAGCCCCTACTTCACTGTCCCCAAGAAAACCGGTGGGTTACGGCCAATCCTGGACTTGCGCGTGCTGAACCGCTCCCTTCACAGGCTGCCGTTCAAGATGCTCTTCCCCAAACGCGTTCTCGAATGCGTGCGGCCCAGGATTGGTTTGCAGCGATCGACCTGAAGGACGCCTACTTTCATGTCTCCATTCTTCCTTGACACAGACCGTTCCTACGGTTTGCTTTCGAGGGGCAGGCATACCAGTACGCGGTTCTCCCTTTCGGGCTAGCCCTGTCTCCTCGCACCTTCACGAAGGTCGTCGAGGCTGCCCTTGTTCCCCTTCGGGAACACGGGGTTCGCATCCTGAGTTATATCGACGACTGGCTGATCCTAGCTCACTCTCGAGATCAGGTTTGCGAACACAGGGACCTGGTGCTCCGGCACCTAGCTCATCTGGGCCTTCGGGTCAACTGGGAGAAGAGCAAACTTTGCCCCGTGCAGAGGATCTCTTTTCTCGGTATGGACATCGACTCGGTCGCCATGTCCGCGCAGCTTACGAGCGAGCGCGCGCAGTCACTGCTGACTTGCCTGAGACATCTCAGGAGCAAGAATGCGGTTCCACTGAAACATTTTCAGAGGCTCCTGGGGCATATGGCATCTGCAGCCGCGGTCACGCCGCTTGGAT
This sequence comes from Gila orcuttii, assembly GCA_026230005.1. NCBI lineage: Eukaryota > Metazoa > Chordata > Actinopteri > Cypriniformes > Leuciscidae > Gila > Gila orcuttii. The sequence continues at coordinate 27,984,384 of JAPDVR010000021.1, forward strand.
TGCTTCATATGAGACCGCTTCAGCTTTGGCTTCGCGACCGAGTCCCGAGGTGGGCATGGCATCAAGGCATGCTCCGGGTACCAGTTACTCCGACCTGCCGTCAGTTCCTCACCCCGTGGTCGAACCTCAGTTTTCTCAGGGCGGGTGTCCCCCTGGAACAAGCTTCCCGGCATGTTGTGGTCTCCACGGATGCCTCCACCACGGGCTGGGGCGCCATGTGCAATGGACATGCTGCTGCGGGCTCCTGGACAGGACCCCAGCGGCTATGGCATGTCAATTGCCTCGAGTTGTTGGCAGTACGCCTTGCCCTGCACCGCTTCCGGGCGTTGCTCAGGGGTCAACACGTACTAGTCCACTCAGACAATACTGCTACTGTAGCGTACATCAACCATCAAGGTGGTCTACGCTCCCGCCGTATGTCACAACTCGCCCGCCACCTCCTTCTATGGAATCAGAAGCATCTGAGGTCGCTTCGAGCCATTTTCATTCCCGGAGCCCTGAACTGTGCAGCCGACGAGCTCTCACGGCTTCAGCCCCTCCCTGGAGAATGGCGACTCCATCACCAGTCGGTTCAGCTGATTTGGGACCAGTTCGGGGACGCACAGATAGATCTGTTTGCCTCTCACGACTCGACCCATTGCGCCCTGTATTTTTCCCTGACCGAGGGCACGCTCGGCACGGATGCACTGGCGCACAGCTGGCCGCCGGGCCGCAAATATGCGTTTCCCCCAGTGAGCCTTCTTGCGCAGACCTTGCGCAAGGTCAGGGAGGACGAGGAGCAGGTCATTTTGGTCGCGCCGTATTGGCCCGGCCGGACCTGGTTCCCCGAACTTGCACTCCTCGCGACAGCACCTCCCTGGCCCATTCCTCTGAGGAAGGACCTTCTTTCTCAGGGACGGGGCACCCTGTGGCACCCTCGCCCCGATCTCTGGAGCCTCCACGTGTGGCTCCTGGACGGCTCGAGGTAGGTTTGAGTACCCTTCCACCAGCGGTGGCGGCTACCATCACTTCCGCTAGAGCGTCGTCCACAAGACACGTCTACGCGTTGAAGTGGAACCTCTTCGTCGTCTGGTGCTCTTCTCACCGAGAAGACCCCCGGAGATGCTCGATCAGCGTTGTGCTTTCCTTCCTTCAGCAGGGGTTGGAGCGAAGGCTGTCTCCCTCCACCCTTAAGGTCTATGTTGCCGCCATTGCCGCACACCATGACCTAGTCGAAGGTAAGTCGGTAGGGAAGCACGACCTGGTCATCAGGTTCCTGAGAGGAGCGAGGAGACTAAATCCTCCTCGCCCTCCTCTCGTTCCCTCTTGGGACCTCTCAGTGGTTCTAACTGCCCTGAAGAGTGCTCCCTTTGAGCCCCTGCAGTCAGTCGAGCTTAAGTTCCTGTCAATGAAGACAGCGCTCCTGGTTGCACTGGCCTCCATCAAGAGGGTAGGGGACCTGCACGCATTCTCCGTCGACGAAGCGTGCCTGGAATTCGGACCGGCTTTCTCTCACGTGATCCTGAGACCCCGGCCCGGATATGTGCCCAAGGTTCCTACCACTCCCTTTCGGGACCAGGTGGTGAACCTGCAAGCGCTGCCCCCGGAGGAGGCAGACCCAGCCTTGGCACTGCTCTGTCTAGTACGCGCTCTTCGCGCCTATGTAGACAGGACGCGGTGTTTCAGGACCTCAGACCAGCTCTTTGTCTGTTATGGTGGGAAGCTGAAGGGAAAGGCTCTCTCCAAGCAAAGGTTGTCTCTTTGGATAGTGGACGCCATTGCCTTGGCTTACCAGCAGCAAGGTCGACCGTGCCCCCTTGGTGTGACGGCCCACTCCACCCGGAGTGTGGCATCCTCTTGGGCTCTAGCGCATGGCGCCTCGCTAACAGACATCTGCAGAGCTGCAGGCTGGGCGACACCTAACACATTCGCCAGATTCTATAATCTCCGAGTGGAGCCAGTGTCCTCTCATGTACTCGCTTCAACTAGCTAGTACCGGACCCGCTCAGGTGTCTTCGCTTGCTCGCCATTCCACTCCTCGGACTGGATACGTGCGATATTCTCCTCAGGTGAGCTTTTCCGAAAGCCCTGAGTTCCTCCAGCACTCCTGACGTCGGCGCCAGTGTCTCTTGCCTGCGCGTCGGCTAGGTGCCTCCCGTGTGCATGGTCCCTCCCCTGAGCGACCCCCACATGTGTATTTCCACTGTAAGCCTCTCTGAGCATGTGTCTTTCCCTTGGCAAGCCACCTTGCCACCCCTGGGGTTGAAATATTCCACCTGCGGCTGGACACCCCAGTGTTCTCCATATGTTCCTTCGGGTCATATGTGTATTCTCTAAGTCCCCCCCCCTCTGGGTTGGCATTAATTGCATACTTCCCGTAGCTTGGGATATGCTTCCCAGTGTACCTTGATATTCCTGTGTTAAATGGAGTCCTTCGTCCAGTCTAGGACAGGGATCTCGATTTACGCAGGGCACTGGAAGACAGCTGAGAAGGTGGCGTGATTAGACTGGTAACCCCATTCGTCGTCATCCGACGTAACTCGGAGTGACAACGAAAGGGAACGTCTCGGTTACGTATGTAACCCTCGTTCCCTGAGTAGGGAACGGAGACGTTATGTCTGCCTGCCACTTTCCGCTGTACCGCGGGGATCGCCTGAGCTCAGTCTTGGCACCTCAGGGAAGAAACATAAACTGCTGTTGCGGACTTCCTCCTTTTATACCCACGAGGTGGGGCGGAGTTATGTCATGCAAATTCCGCAGACCCATGGCATTTCTTTGCCATTGGCTCGTTTTGTAATACTCGAAGTTGATAGGCTTTCTAAGCGAAACCCCATTCGTCGTCATCCGACGTAACGTCTCCGTTCCCTACTCAGGGAAAGAGGGTTACATACGTAACCGAGACGTTTCATCTTGATCCGTAATTCAATTCAAAGCAAAAAGGTAATAAACCTCACAGCAGGTTTCCACTTTGATTTGACTTACAAATTTAAACGTAATCTTCAAGATTTAGAGTTTTTTTATTTTTATTTTTTTTACAGTGTTGTTCACTGCATTCACACCATATCACGATATAGGCTACTGACCTTATCAAGAGGCAACAGGCATCTGTTTGACAGCGAGTCAATCCTGCTCTTGTACTCGGTGATTTTCTTCTGGAATGTGAGCGCTGTGATGCGCAGCTCGCAGTGGAGTGCGGAGAGTTTGGACAGGAGAGACCTCTCTCTCTTACTGAAGCTCAGGGACTGAGTCTTCAGCTCTTCCTCCAGACTCTGCGCTTTGGTTTGGAGGAGACAGTTGTGTGTCTTAAGTGCTTGGAGACAGCTGTGGTCCTCCGACCTCTCCTTGAGGCTCAGCGCCAGTCCACATCCACCCTTACAGACCTCCACCGCCCTGTGCTCGCATCTCTCCCGCATGTGTGAAGCCACATCCTTCAGGATGAGCACCGCGTCGCATCCTTCATTCCTGCATCTGACCGGAGAGAAGTCGCACATCTCCGCGTGCTCTGAAAGATCCTGGAGCTTCATCACCCGATTGCAGCCTCGTTCACGGTGGTCGCATTTGACGTCCAGTTTGAGAATGAGGTTTTTTAGGGGCAGGACGTGGTTCAGCTCTTTGGTGGTGATCTTTTGGCACAGGACAGGGCAGCTGCTGGTTTTGGAGAGCCACTGTAGCGCGCACGCGGCGCAGAAGACATGTCCACACGGAGTGCTGAGAGGATCCTCTAAAACTTTCCCACACAGTTTACAGATTAAGTCCGGGTCCACAGGACCCTCAAAACGGTCTAAATCAAAGCCCATAATCTTGACGTGACGTACGAGAACGACTCCGAAAGAAGGAAAGAGATGTCTTCCCAGTTCCCACGCTGATGAAATGAGAGAATAAACTACGAGTTTCACTCAGGACTAGAGGCGCGAGCTACCGTAAACACTCAACAAGCAGAGCAGTGTGCGCGTGTGCGCGTGCATGAGTGCTCGATTAAATACAGAAGTGTTGTGTAGCAGATGAGATCAGTGATGCTGATTCATATTTTTGTGATAACTATGATACATTAACCTGAAATAGAAATATTTTTTAAATGTTATGGCTATACTGTCACTTTTGATCAATTCAATGTGTCCTTGCTGAATAAAAGTTTTATTTTCTTAAAACAAAATGTCTCAAGAAGTATTTTATGCTCACCAAGTCTGCATTTATCTTACCACAATGGTCTAATTTGATCTTTTTACTATAACTTTTACTTCACAAATCTAAAAACATTAATGTGTCCACAAACCCCTCATTAAAAAAAAGACACAAAAAATACTTCATATTCAATATAATACAATGTCTATGTCATCACTAATTTCCAGATACACAAAATTAGATAAATTAACCTCAAAATGGTTTCCGCTTACTAAATGTTCACAAATGTTAATATTCAGATGAAATGACAAAATTAAAAATAGCATAGCCATTCGTCAAAAGTGCTGAAATGAGAGTTTGTGTCATATATGGCCAGGGGAAAAAATTAAGGTGGAGGAGTCATCACTCTAACATTGTGAAATATTATTACAATTATACTGTTTAACTGTTGTCTTCAGTGTCACATGATCCTTCAGAAACCATTCTAATATGTGGATTTTGTGCTCATTTCTTTTTGTTATCTATGGTGAAAACATTTATGCTGCTTAATATCTTTATGGAAACTTATTTTGCTGAAGAAGAAAGCACAAAGGAACAGCATTTATTTAAAATACAAATCTTTTGTAACATTTGTAAATGTCGTTACTGTCACTTTTGATACATTGAATGTGTCCTTGCTAAATAAAAGTATTAAATTCTTAAAAATAAAATCTGACTGACCTTTGAATATGTAGGCTAGGCCTATATGAAGAAAAAAATTAAGACAAAGTTTTTGCCTTGTGTATTTAGAGGGTTTTTTTTCTCAGTTGATTAATAATATCTATTGGCTAAACATATGTTTTACATTTTACTTTTGTTTCTATGTTATATTTCATAAATGTTTTAGCTATTGAAAAGATAAAACTATATACACACCTTTTTGCAGCATACGCACTGAATAATATATCATGTTTAAGGGTACACTAATGTAACTTATTTTTGATGTTATTCAAAATTAAGCAAATTTAAATAATGATTCAATACATCATCAATCTTTCTTCCAAAGGTGTTTTTGTCTTACCCTGGTTCATCATGGTAAGCCTAATATAAGTGTTTATATCTGATCATATTTTTGGTTTTCATGGGAAATTAAGTATACGCCAGTCGTCCATGCGTCTCTCGCCATATTTGTAAGAGAGAAAAGTTGTATGGTGTGGGAGTGGCATAGCATAGCTAGTTGTCACAACGAGAGAGAAAGAGGTTGACATGGATCATTTTGAATCACCTGTTTTAAACTCGTGATAAAACAAGAATCAACATTGGCTTGGCTATTCAGAGATAGCGAGAACTAAGGGATTTGAAGCGACAGAGATTGCGTTGTTATTACTCAACATATGAGTAAGGCATCTTATTGAACAGATAAATTGCCATATGTAGCTCTCTAACAGAGTTAATTGTAAAGCATTATCAATTTTAAAGGGTCATATTTTGTGCTCATTTCTTTTCTTTTGCTCATTTCATTTCTTTCCGCAGTCATGCACAGCCGAAGCACAACCAAAACATTGTTCTTCCGCAAAAAAAATGCATGCAGTTTTCTTTACAGATCACATAGTGTAAAGTTACATAGTATATCTTTAAGCCAGCTGGACATTGAAGTTTGTGGCCTGCTGTGGAAGCTCATGTCAGCAATGCACTGCTTCTTATCAGGCCTGCTGCATTTCTAAAGCATCAGCACTTGCCTGATCCCCCTGTGTAGATACAGCAGTGTTAATATATTTCCCAGCACAGGGTCAAAAGGCAGAAAAAGTGTTGTTAGAGGCTGCCTTATCAAACTCCTGAAGATTGGGAGGTAAATCTTCTGCGTCTTACATGACAGCTGGCTGTTTTTGCTGGAGGAAAAGGAAGATGGAAGAGTGCGCAATAATTAAAGACTTTCTGTTAGGCATAGGCTACGAGGAACAACGCTATTCATTAACATCTTGTTATTTTTTCAGCACCTAATTAAAGGGGATGTAAAGGGAACTATTTAAAGGCATGTGTGGGTAAACAGCATTTATCTCAACCTATTAGGTTTATGGGATTCTCTGACAGGCCATTTGACAGTTCACCTTGTAAATGAACGATTTTGAAGTCCAAAAAATAGTGTTCTGCATAGTTATTATGATGATGTCTTTTGGAACCATTCAAAAAAGGCAAAGCAAACATTCACAGCATAAAGAAGGTGCCTGTCATGGCTCATTCAACGCAAGTGCTGATAAGAAATAGCTAATGTACCCTGGAGACACAAGTAAAAAGATGAACAATCAAAAAATGTTAAATTATGTGATTATGTTCTGGTCTGGTATTAAAAGAAATTAACTGTTAAAAAAAACAATGGCCATATTTTTTATATTTGCTTGATTTGGTGAAAAAGCTGTGAAGAGACTGCAGATGTTTTGCTTCGTGTTCTCATGTTGTTATCAGCACTTGTGTTGAATTAAGCGTATAGGGAAAAATTACAAATCAACTGACAACAGAGCACATCTAACAGCTAATAGTGAAAATTAACAGCCATTGTCTGCATGAAGCCTGCATGACAGGATAGACAAAAAAGGAAACATGTAACAACTTAAATTGTGTGAACTGTCACTTAGTTAGTGTGAATTAATGCCTTAAAGCTAAAACAAAATTTAAATACTGTCATAATTTTCTCACCCTCAAGTTCCAAACCCATCTGTGTTTCTTTACTCTCTGAAAAAAAAGTTTTGAAGAAAGTTCACGCTGCACTGTTCTATATGTAAGTGGATGGGGGCCACTAATATTGGGTCCTACCCAGCAAACACAGAACGTTCCCCTAATGTTCCCATTTGTTTTTTTTGGGAACCAGATAAGAATGTTCTAGGAACTTTCTCTGTAGGTTCTGTTTTTTTTGGCAACATAAATAGAACCTTCCCATAATGTTCCCCGTTCCCTGCAGGCTATTTATTTAATAACCTAAATAGAACCTCCCAAGAATGTTCCCAGTAGGTTATTTATTTTATAACCTACCCAGATAGCATACATATCTGGGCCTCATCTGGGCCAACTATGGCTCAGTTCTGGCAGCGGCAAAGGTCATATTGGCCATATCTGGGCCACACACATCAAGCCGGTTTTAGTGTGGGTTGCTGTGTGTGGCTCTGCCGCTGCCAGAACTGAGCCATAGTTGGCCCAGATGAGGCCCAGATATGTATGCTATTGGCAGCCACACTCCGGTTTAGTCATTGCCGTCATTCCATGCGGTATGTGGGCCAGAAGAATGTGGGAGATGTGGACCACAACTGGGCCAGATGTCATTAGCTATCTGGTACAGAGAACCTTCCAAGAATGTTCCCTGCAGATTATTTGTTTTATAACCTACGAAATTGTGCCATGAGTTTTTGCAGGGTGGGATCTCTGCAAATAATGATGAAAAGGGGTTAATAGAACATAAGGGAACGTTACGGAAGAATAGGGGAACGCTCTGAAAACCTGGAAAAAAACCCGTTCTATTCCGTAACGAAAACTTTCCTGGATAACCGAAAACAAACATTACAAATACATGGTTTGGGAAAATTCTCAGTGGGAACCCAAAACTAACGTTCCCAGAACGTTCTTGGAACCAACTTTTTTTCTCTTAAACGAACATGTAATGTTGTTCTGTACAATGGCATTATTAATATGACAAATGTAACATGAGTACAGAGATGCAAGCAGTCAAGGAGAGATTCTTGCCAAGGGGTAATGCTTGGCAACCTCTACATCTGCAGGAGGAAACAGCTGCTGAATTATTGTGTGACCCGATGACTCACGCCACGCATTAAATCCTCTGCCTTGAATCACAGCCAATATATCCATCACATCCATGCAGCCACTCACTCATGACCAATGCTTTGTGTGAAATGACAAATACAGAGAAAGAATATGAATTTGAGTGTGAAAGGAGATTTTCTGATACTCTCTCCATTTCTCTGCAGATGAAGAACTGCTAACTGCTTCTCTGGTTATCTGAAGCGCCTGGGCTTGATTTAGGTCTTATAGAGCTCCCAGATCCAATTAGTTCCCTAAAGGCCCATTAGAATGAGTAAATCAAGCTAAAAAATCTGCAGAGCCCACAGTGCACTTCTTAAATTAACAGTTTCAAATGCTCGAGGATGGTATTTTTTCTCTTATGGCTCTTATCTCGGGTAATTTCTGCTCCTGATTACACTGCAAACTCTGACGATTTGCTACACCGGGTGCTTGAATTAAAGCAAGATAACCAATTTTCCTGTCTTTCACAAAATACATGTGGAGGTCTCTAAGATAATGCTGATGAAATCATTTTAGTTCACCTTCAGAGCGCAAGTTGTTAAAACCGACCTGAATATTCGTGCAATAGTGCCATCTATTGATTCGGCAACAGTAGGTGTAATTCTCATCACACACTCTGGGTGGCGCTGTTTTGCTAAATATAATTACTTACTTGCATGCTTGCATGCATGCATTCTGCAAAAAAACCAAAACAATTTGCTTTGTTTTAATCCTACAGAAAAGTCATTGGCAAACATAGGCTAAAAAGAATCCACAGGCTTATATGGGAAATATTAAATCTATGCAGTCTTTTTCTTAGTGTACACATGACAATGACATCTTGTATAATTATTTATTCAACCAACTGTCCGTCTAGAGTTTTGATTAAAATGTCCGCATGCAAAAGTTCTTCAGTGAGATTTAATCTCAGAAATTTTGTTTTCATCTCCATGACTTTTGCACAAAAGGAAAATTCTTTCAAAATACTCAGACACGATCATTTGTGTTGCTTTGTGGAACTACATTTAGTTTTGTAGACCGATTTAGAACTTAAAAAAGGGGGAAAGCAATGTTTCAAACATAACTGTAAATATAATTGCTAGGCAACTAATAAACTCAGTAATATACAGTAGCTAAATGTGCTAATTTAAAATTCACATTTAAATGTGCATGATCTTGTGAAAAGGTCTTGTTTTCTTTTCTTTTCATAAATCCCTGAGTGCTCAGACATACTATAAAGCATCTCGTCCGTGTCTCTTTGCTGTCTCATCCCTGTCTCGCTTCGAGAGCACGACTAGACCTTCAGGCCACGGAGGATGATATTTTCACTGCAGATGCCTATCTTCACGAGCAATAAATCATGAAGTTTTTGCTTCACCGTAACGCATGTTGGAGCAGATTTCAAAAGCGTATTGATTTTTTTGGGGCGATGGCAAACTACTGTCACGGTGTCATCCATTTGAGGTGGGACTGAAGTGTTCGGTTAACGCAGCTAGCATTGCACTTTTTAATGTACAAGACCACACTTGGATACTCAGACACCAAGTGTGATCAAAGCGAGAGCAGCTCATTTATCCTTGACTGAACCATGTTTGCTTGATGCTCGCCCTAATTTATGGTGGAAAATAGCATGCTTAAACCTTATGTAATTGAGCTGATTAATCAGCCTGGGTTCAAATTTAGCTTCATTAATAAGAACTAATCTCCAAATAAGTACTTGATTAAACTAAAAAACCTTCCAAATCCAGTGGTTGGCAAAAGAGAGGAGTGACTAACAGCACCAGAGAGGTAATAATATGAACATGAACTGACTGAAGTGTTGTTAATTACAATAAAAGAAATTGCTTGATATTTGTTTTTTCATCAAGGGACAGGTTTGGTGGTATATGTAGGTTTAAGTGTGAGTTAAGGGGTAAGGAAAAGGTCAACAGCTGTCATTATAGATGTAATTACAGAAATTAATTACAGAGGTAAAAACAGGGTTAGGGTAATGTAAAAATTAACATTCTACAATGTTAATCCCATTTGACTGCTGAAGCTGCTTCCATTGTAAATGTTTTTGCATGACGCTGTATACAAGTCGGTGCTCTCAGAAAATTTTGAGTTTACAAGTTGTGATTATGAGTTTCTACGAGGACCTGTATCTCTTAAGACGAATGCTGTTAATGTGCCTTATTTGCAGAATCTGAAATACTTTACATTTTAGAACTGTTTGTGCTGTTTTTCATAACTGTTAGTTGTTTTAAATTTTTCAAAATCTGTTTGTTCCCATTAAAAATAAAAAATGATAATAAAAATAAAATCTAATTTTCAGTGTGTACTCTATAGACCCCACATATATGAGTTTGAGTGCCAGCATTCAGCACATTCACTTTAATGCTAGGTTATAATGATGAGAAATGTTCCTGATTGATGCTTCTTTATTTAGTAGTCAGCTCTGTTGATAAGTGAAAATGAAGTGTAATTTTCTCTTCACTGTGTCCAGTCATTAACTCACTGTCAAGCTTACTTCGCCACTGCAGGAATGAGCCCAGGAACCCTATAATAAAGACTCTGTAAGATTATTTTGGTCTCAGGGAAATTTCAAGACAATTCAATGCATGACTTGGAAGTATTTCTTCTTCTTCTTCTTTACAATATTGAATGATAGAGAGCTGCATTATTGGGTAAAATGTCAATTTTCTTTCTAAGAGACCTAAAACATTTCAGTCAAGCTGGTTTTGTGGTTTCAACCAAGTTAATAACACGCATTATTTGCTGTGTTCATGTCAAACACTTTCTACACTGTGACCTAACCAGGTTCGGTGACGCGATAAAGCAACAGGTCATCAGAAATCGCATACTCTCTTGAGTAGGTACTTATTAGCATGCTAAAAAAAGTATGTTCTGTACAGTGTGAGTGTGTGTAGTATGAACATAATCTGGATGTATACATTCGCCATGCTGCCCTTATAACATGACATACAGCATCAGTTGCATTGCTTCACTGCATTCCTAAATCCTCTCCTGTGGCCTCATGGCATAGTAAAGTGTCCATCGTATTCTCACTTCAGAATCTCACTGGAAGTAGTAGGTCATCCGGGTACTTTCTGCCTACTCTTTTATGAGTGCTGTGAATTCGGACATACTACTTTTGTCACATGCTGTTTTTCGTCTACTATAATAGGGAAGTATACGATTTCGGACGCAGCCTTGGTTTCTAGCTCCTCCCACATAAGATTTTGTTGGTCAACAAGTTGGCTTCATTTCTTTCTGATCGCAGTTCGCATTCCTTTGTCCTTGGATGTGGGAAATTCATAGGCCTCAGTAGGAACTTTTAACTGGAACGTCCTCTCAAGTAGGATGGAGGAAGCGCAACAACCCTTACAAAAGAGAAGTTTATTCAAGTGTGAGATTATTAGTGTACTTCCTTTATACTAAAAATAATAAAGAATATTTTCAGTTTACTTTTTATGTACTTCTCAGAAATATACTTAAAATTGCACTCAAGTATACTTGACTTATACTGACAGAAAAGTATATTTGGTCTATACTTGTACTCAATATTTTGATCGAGATATACTTAAGTATTAAGTATTCTGAGTATTGGATTGTACTTTTGTTTATTCTTTTGATTGAGTAGCCTATTAAATACTTCTTTCCCCATAGTTTTATAAACTTTAAAAATACTGATTTATAAAGAAAACAGATATGTTCCTAATTCTGAGTAGGCCTATGTGAATTTTTTGATTGGCTAGTCCACTTAAAATCTTAAAGTCCACTTAAATTGGAATTTACTTAAAATCTGCTTAACTCTTTCCCCGCCATTGACAATTTTTTTTGGCTATCCATGTTCCCTTTCGAAGGGAACTCAACAATACGTCAACGACGTTATGGGGGAACGCCTCAGGCGTGACCGGTGTCTGAAATCACTATCAAATCACGTCAATCATATTGACCGGCGACAGCCCGTGAATCATTAGCGTGAATGATTAACGTGCGACCTGGAAGTATAAAAGGCTGCCTTGCAAACATGACAAATCATCTCATCGTCTTCAGGGACTGTCTGTTTGAAAACGCTACTCAATGAAACGGTAAGAAAATTAAATGTACAGCACACGAGTGTGCTTTTTCTGCCTAGGAGAAGAGCGCGCACGCGAGGTTCTCGAGGGAATCACTGCGTGAACTGTGAGCGTTTTTCTCTAAAAAGCTCCGCTCTCGTCTGGCCCTCTTCTCGAGTGAAGGGGGTTCAACGTCTGGTCCTCGTGGTCCCGCTCGTGCCGAGGCAGAGCGGCGACTTGCATCATGGGCGTCCAGATAGAGCTCGTCGATCACCTTGAGAGTGCTGTAAACCTCTCAGATGATTCGACGGCTGACGAGGGCGAACTGCAGGTCGATGATGAGGATTTTTCACCGACAGTTTCCTGCAGTTACTGCTCTTCAGGACGAGCAGGAGATGGCTTAGGAGGTTTATATAAAAAAAAAAAAATCAGGTAGATCCTGAACCCTCTCAGCCACCCTGCCCCGTGTATGCAGGTCTGGTGGATGTTGTGGAGCGCGCCGCCAACAGGCTATAGCTGCCATGGCAACGCGCTAGAGGAGAGACCGCTCGCGGTAGGCCCGGCGATCGGTTTCTCCCCGACCATACACCACCAGCTCAGGTGAGCCTTCCATTCCTTCCTGATCTTCACACAGAGATCTAGAGGGCATGGAAGAGCCCATACTCTGCCCGTATTCACTGACATCAGCGGGTTAATTTCGCTGATGTTGAGGGGATCGCAGAGCATGGGTATGTGTCGATGCCGCCCATTTGACGAGTCGTTTGCGAACTATCTCATGTCTGGGCAGGCGTCGACACTGAGAGCTCCATTTCTGCCATCCAAACCACTAAAGACAACAGCGCGTTTGAATGACAGAGCATACACGGCAGCAGTTCAGGCTGGTGCTTCCCTGCACACCATGGCGGTGCTGCAGGCATACCAGGCCGACCTGCTGCAGGATCTCGACCAGGGGGCAGGGATATCCCCTGAGGCGGTTACTGAGCCGCGCCGAACTACGGTTCTTGCGCTCCGGGCCACCAAACAAACTGCTGCCACGATCAGTCGGTCGATGGCGGCGATGGTGGCCACGGAGAGACAGCTTTGGTTAAACCTGGCCGACGTTGAGGAGAAAGAGAAGGCCTTTCTCCTCGATTCGTCGGTTTCGCCCTCTAAACTCTTTGGCCCCTCCGTGGAGGCGGTGCTTGGGAAGTTCAGGGAGGCGAAGGCGCGCTCAGCTGCTTTTAGGACCTGCATACCGCTGAGATCCGGTTCGACGCCCAGGCAGGCGCGAGGGCCTGGCCCTTCACGGTCTGAGGACCGTACACAGGGCCAGAGAGCCAGTGTCGCCTCTCGTGCGCCCCCTCCGTGGAGGAACAGGGCGCAGAAAAGGCGTGACTCCCGCAAGAAGAGGGATCTGAGGGAGGTTATCCAGCACAAGCGCATACAGCGTCGCTGATGGATAATCTCCCCGGAGGGCTTCATTAAAAAGAAATCCAGCCCTCTCCTCTCTTCTGACTCCCCAGACGTTCATTACATCAGGCCTGGGGCTGGGCCTGTGATAAGAACGATGTTCCAATGGCCCGCCTAGGCTTGGTTAGTAGAAACGCCTCTTTCAGGCATGTAAAGTAGTGGACCCCAGGTTCATAAAGAACTATCTGGCGAGTCTTCACTCCGCACGCCGCAGGTGAGCTGACTGGTCTTTTCAAGAGATAATTTTTGTGAATTAAAATTCCGAAATGTATCTCTCTACAGACCTCGTTCCCTGTATAGAGCTATGGGCTCATGTCATTTGCCATGTCATCAGGTAATAAGGTAAGAGAAGTTTCCTGGATTATTAGGGCCCTGAAGTTCCCCATTAGGTGGCCAGAACGATAACTATGTTAGCCTTCGGGTTTTTTAGCCACCTCAGGGTAGAGTAGTTGGTCTCTCTCTTAGAATTTGTTACTTAGAGTGTTGACTGACGCTAGAGCTTCAGATAGATCTTATGTCCGGCCCACGGGTCCGTTTGACTTCGACTGAGTATTTCGCCCCTTGAGCTCTGTTTGGGTTTTCATTAGGCTGAGCGATCTACAGCCTTTGTATGGAATAATACAGACTATATTCTTTAGTAAGGCTGTGGCTCCTCCGAGCCCTCAGATAGATCTATGCCTGCAGGCTGGCCCTCACCAGGGCCGCCTCTGTAGCTGGCCTAGGCTGTGCCAGGGATAATAAAGGCGCTCTGCTAAAAATTTAGCATTGCTTCCTCTGAACCTTCACTTTGTGAATGTAGGTTTCTAGCATCCCTGTATAAACAGCCTCCTCCCATGGGAGTCGTTAGGCCAAGGCCCGCCCCCTTCTCTGCATTCTGGGGAGACTAGAGTAATGCAGTGTGGTGCAGAGGATGGTTTGTAAGGACATGGTAGGCCTCAAACAGGCCTCCGTGGTATTTATGTCTTTATTGAGCAGGGTTAGGCCGTCTTTTGCTTCACGAAGAAGACTGGGTTTCCTGCCCGACCCTGCCATGCAGAACTGGCCTACGAATTTAGGCCGCCAGTTTAGGCTTCACTCACCTCGCTGAGCTACTGCTCGAGCACTAGGTTGTAGGTGGTTGGCTTTCATTCAAGCCCCACTCCCCTAGGTTGGGCACAGATACATTTCTGTCACCCTAGAGCCGCTGGCAGGCCCGCACCCTGGTAACCTCAGGGTGAGGTGTGAGTATTCCCCTGTGATTCAGGGTAGGTCTGAGCGCTTCACTCCCAGTTCTGTTTTTATCCTACCTCGCACCACTATGGCTCGGGTCGAGTATGAAGTAAGCTTCACTTCTTCTTTGGTCGAAGTACGCTCCCCTGAAGCCAGAGCATTGCCCTGAGCTGACGCCCATGCATAGATGGTAGGCCCCTGACTGATTGGGGCCTCCGTTGAGGCAGAGTGGTGTATGTTGTACTCCCCTTGTTTTTAAGGGTGCTAGCTTTCTTGCGGAGTACACTGCCATGGGCAATGTGATTAGGCACCAGGATGCTGTAGGTGCTGTGTAAACAGCTTTTCTGCCAACGAAGGCTGCGCCATTAGGTAGTAGGCCTCAGCAGGCCTCCTTGATTGGACAGCCCCCTAGAGGGCACCGTAGGCCAGCTCACTTTACGTGGTTGGCCTTGGTGGTTCGGGCAGTTGACTCACTGATGGGTAGTAGGCCTTTAAACAGGCCGCCTCGGAGGTGAGTCCCAACATTGTGGGACAGCTTGTGTAGTATGGTTCCCAACAGTGTACTTTATGGCAGAATATGACTTGCTATTAGCTAGTAGGCCCAACCAGGGCCTCCCTGATAGGCAAGTCCCCAGCTGGCTGGCCTAGCAGGCCACCTTATACTATCACCCGGACTCAGGGCTCAAAGCTACCAGTGGTTATCAGGTAGTAGGCCACTCAGGCCTCCCTGAAGGTGAATTCCCACTTAAGATGGTTCTCAGGTAGTAGGCCTCACCCGGCCGCCCTGAAGGCGAATTCCCACTTACGTTGGCTATCAGGTAGTAGGCCGCTCTGGGCCTCCCTGAATGTGAGCTCCCAAATATTTTGGCTGTCAGGTAGTAGGCCTCACCAGGCCTCCCTGAAGGTGAGTTCCCACATGCTGTGATTATCAGGTAGTAGGCTCCTCCAGGCCTCCTTGAATGAGAACGGTCCGGTAGTAGGCCTCACCAGGCCTCCCTGAAGGTGAGTTCCCACATGCTGTGATTATCAGGTAGTAGGCTCCTCCAGGCCTCCTTGAATGAGTACGGTCAGGTAGTAGGCCTCACCAGGCCTCCCTGAAGGTGAGCTCCCCACATACTGTGGTTGTAAGGTAGCAGGCCTCACCGGGCCTCCCTGAAGTTGAGTTCCCACGTACTGTGGTTATCAGGTAGTAGGCCTCTCTTGGCCTCTCTGAAGGTGAGCACCCCACATACTGTGGTTTTCAGGTAGTAGGTCTCTCTGGGCCTCCCTGAAGGTGAGCACCCCACTTACTGTGGTTATCAGGTAGTAGGCCTCACGGGCCTTCCTGTAGGTGAATTCCCACTTACGTTGGCTATCAGGTAGTAGGCCTCTCCGGGCCTCCCTGTAACGTTCCCTAGTGGTGCTGGGTTTATGAAGCTAGTGGTCTCTTGCTATCAGTTTCAGCTAGCCTTAATAGGCAGCTGCTGAAGGCGAGCTTGCGCCCTGGCTCGCTAAAGTGTTCATTCTCTGCTATTGGTTCCCTCTCGGAACTTTTTCTGCCTACAGCCTGGTTCGCCTACCAGGCAGACCTGTGCTCCCCTCACCGAGGGTCTCTATGAGCATGCGGCTTCCTGAGTCTGGTCAGACGGTCGTAGGCCTCTCGTGAGGCCTCCCAGTTAGATCAGCCCTTAGGCCTTCACAGGCCTCCTCAGTGGTTTGAAACACAGACACTGGGTTGATCCGTGGATCGAGTAGAGAAACTCCCCTCGCTAGCAAGAGTTGGAAAGCACTATGCTGAGTCATACTCTCCGGGATATCCCGTCTCTGAGATCCGGGCCGAGTGGTTCACTGCCAGCTTCGCAGTCCCTCGGGTTGGATGCCTTACTTAAGGCTTTGTTGTCCAGAGGCTCTGTCTTCAGACAGACAGGATTTGGCCAGACTAAGTGTCTATGTACTGACGCCAGGTCAGGCCGTCCTGGTGGCATTTCGGGGTGTGTACGTTCCCCTGAATAGTGACTGGCTGGGGTTCCTTCGGGTTCCCTAGCCACATTCCCTAGAAGGGACCCCTTCTAATTGGAAGCTGTGGTTCCAGGCCCGGAGCCTTCCCAGGTAGACCTTTCATTTAACCATGTTTATGAAGGTTTTTCTGTGAGGCTGTAGCTTGGGCTATGACCGTAGGGAATGCTGTCACTGACAGCCCAGTGTGACCTGAGGGTGAGTGGTTCTAGCGTTTCATTTGAAGTTGCTGGTTCTGACAGTTGTCACTGCCACTTGGCATGCACTCCCCTTAGCATGGCGGAGTTGGTATATCGTTCCCCATAACGTCGTTGACGTATTGTTGAGTTCCCTTCGAAAGGGAACGTCTCAGGTTACGACTGTAACCTATGTTCCCTGAGAACAGGGAACGAGACAATACGTCTCCCTGCCATGCCTCGGGGCTTGCCTACCCTACAGTCCCTTCAGACGATAAGGTGATTTGTCATGTTTGCAAGGCACCCTTTTATACTTCCAGGTCGCACGTTAATCATTCACGCTAATGATTCACGGGCTGTCGCCGGTCAATATAATTGACGTGATTTGATAGTGATTTCAGACACCGGTCACGCCTGAGGCGTTCCCCCATAACGTCGTTGACGTATTGTCTCGTTCCCTGTTCTCAGGGAACATAGGTTACAGTCGTAACCTGAGACGTTTTCACTGTTATATGGTAGAGGGCGCTATTACACATCTTCTGAAAGAGTACTGAATCTCCTGATCAAAACACAGGTGAAGAAGTTGCAGAAACAAGTGATAGAAGATTGCTTATGCAAATGTAGCCTAAAATAATAAAATAACACGATCATCACGATCACGATAACACGATCATCAAACATTAAACGGCATATAAATTCAAAATTGCCTAATGTTACAGAATTAAATGATGACCCAAGAATGGGTAGGCGTATATGACTTTGAAGCTTTGGGGTGTTGATGGACTCGATATACTCCATCTATGTTTTGATCATTATAGGCTATGTGTAGACATTTTGATATAGGCTATGTATTAGTTACAGTTGTGGTCAGAATTAATGGCACCCCTGGTAAATATGATCAAAAATGGCTGTAAAATAAATCTGCATTGTTTATCCTTTTGATCTTTCATTCCAAAAAATGTGCAAAAATCAAACCTTTCATTGAAGTAAAATAATTGAAAGTGGGGGGGAATCATATTTTTTCCTCCAAAACACGTTGGCCACAATTATTGGCACCCTTTTATTAAATACTTTTTGCAATCTCCTTTTGCCAAGATAACAGCTCTGAGTATTCTCCTAATGCCTGATAAGTTTGGAGAACACCTGACTAGAGTTCAGAGACCATTCCTCCATACAGAATATCACCAGATCCTTCAGATTCCCAGATCTATGTTGGGGCTTCTTCTCTTCAGTTCACTCCACTCATAAGGTCAGGGCACTGGGACAGTCATGGCAGAAGCTCCGTAACACATTTTTATGTTGATTTTGATGTTTGTTTTGGATCATTGTCCTGATGGAAGATCCAACCATGGCCCATTATAAGATTTCTAGCAGAGGTAGTCAGGTTTTGATTTTTTATATGTTGATATTTGATAGAATCCACGATGTCATGTATCTGAAAAAGATGTCCAGGACCTCCAGCAGAAAAATATGCCCACAACATTAAAGATCCAACGGTATATTAAATTGTAAACATGGGGTACTTTTTATCCTTGTGTGCACCAAACCCATCTAGCGTGTTTGCAGCAAAAAAGCTGTTTTTTTAGTTTCATCTGACCACAGAACCCAGGCCCGTTTGAAGTTCCAGTAGTGTCTGACAACTGTATTTGCTGGAGTTTGTTTTTGGATGAGCGAGGAGGATTTTTCTTCAAACCCTCCCAAACAACATGTGGGGATGTAGCGATTGGTTGAATATATATATTTTTTTGGTAGGCTTCTGACCCGAAGACTCAACTAATCTCTGCAGTTCTCCATCTGTGATCCTTGGAGAGTCTTTGGCCACTCAAACTTTCCTCTTCACCGTGCATTAAGACAATATAGACACACGTCCTCTTCCTGGCAGATTCATAACATCTTTAGTTAATTTGAACTTCTTAATTTTTGCCCTGATGGTCAAAATGGGGATTTTCAATGCTTTAGCCATTTTCTTACAGCCACTTTCTATTTTGTGAAGCTCAACAATCTTTTGCTGCACATCAGAACTATATTATTTGGTTTTACTCATTGTGATGGATGATTAAGGGAATTTGGCCTTTGTGTTTCCTCATATTTAAACTCCTGTGAAACAAGAAGTCACCCTGGTGTGCTAAAAAAGGTAAATATTAATGGGAATATACTTCAGAGATATTTTACCCGTAAAAAATTCTAGGGGTGCCAATAATTGTGGCCAACGTGTTTTGGCGAAAAACATATATTTCATAATGTGATTCTCCCCCCCACTTTCAATTCTTTTACTTCAATGAAAGGTTCGATTTGTGCAAATTCTTTGAATGAAAGATCAAAAGAATAAACAATGCAGATTTATTTTTTACAACCATTTTTGATCATATTTACCAGGGGTGCCATTTATTCTGACCACAACTGCATATGCTATGTGTTAGTTGGACTAAAATCCCAGCAGGAATACATTTTTATTTTATGAACGTGCAAACACAACTGCCACTGCTCTGATTGTATTGTCATTTTAGCAGAAGCAGGAGGTTCCTTCAACAGAAATAATACAGGAGCCTCTGTTATTGGCCCAGGTCTACATATTTTATTTACAGTAATAGTGCACTTTTATTACATATATTAAAGTTAATTACCATAAATAATTGGGAATTTACACGTACATTGGGTGCGTTTAAGGGTTTCAGTCAGATCAAACATAACACACAGCACAATCTATAAATTGATAAATATTACATTTTCAATCTCAGTTTAGCTTTGTTCGATGCTGAAACAATATCCTATCCAGGGTTAGGGTTATTTTTTTTTTTTTTTTTTTTACTGTGATCCAGTTAAAACTAATTCTTACAGAGTTTTAATGAGTTGACATGAAAAACAGGCAAATCATATTCATGTATGCTCTGCCCATATCTCCGACACTGAATATTTCAGACCAATGGAAAAATAATTGCTTTTATTGAATTGTTCCAGGTGAGGGAACCTTGTAACATGTACTTAGATTTTAGTATTTGATTCATTCATGGACTCTGAACGCACCCATTCCTCTATCTCCAAGAAAATTAACTTCACTAGGAAACACTAGAAATGTCTAAATCAATTAAGACTCTATGGGGTTTTTTCTTTTTAGATTAATATAGCTGATCTAACTGGCTTTTCCCATCCAATGTCCTTCTATTGGCCTTCACATAAAATCATCATTTCTGCTTCTGTGCCTGCAGGATAATCAATTATTTACTTCTCATCACCGTCTATTGTCCAAAACTGATCATCGCCATTATAGCATGCTGTGGAAAAAATCTCATTAAACAGCTTTCTCCTCAGCAAAAACATCATTCTGTCACCTGCCTGACTGGACCGTAGGCCGCGGGAAATTGGACACATTGCCACATTGAACCTATTTCTCCTAAATATTTGAGACTTCACCTTGCAGAACACCTTAATGGACAACATGGTCCGTCCTTCAGAGGTGAACCTGAGGCAAGGTGTTCTGGGTCCTTCTGTGCTGCGCCGTCTGAATGAGGTAAGAAAAAGCTATTGATCTGCACACTTAAAATTAAAATAATTGAAAAATTTTGCAGGATAGGGGCTTTCTCACCAGGTAGTTTATAGTGATAGTCAAGTCAAGTCAAATATATTTATATAGCGCTTTTCACAATACAGATTGTATCAAAGCTGCTTCACAGTATCAATCAAAACAACTTAACAATGTTTGTTTATTACTGGAAAAAAGACATCCAAGTTTGGTAGAGCTGATCAATGGTATGATTGGTTAATTAATTTGAATATCCCCAACTGAGCAAGCCAAAGGCAACAGTGGCAAGGAACCGAAAAACTCCATCCAGTGACCTAATGGTGTCCTAACACCCCATCAGATGACCCAATGGAGAAAAAAAAAGACCTTGGGAGAACCCAGGCTCAGTCGGGGGCCAGTTCTCCTGTGGCGTTTATGAACTAGAGGCCGAATTTACAGTAACTGTAAGATAAAAAATTTATATGAATGCCTGGGTAAATAGATGCGTCTTCAGTCTAGTTTTAAACTGGGAGAGCGAGTCTGAGCTACGAACAATATCAGGAAGGCTATTCCAGAGCTTCGGAGCTAAATGTGAAAATGCTCTGCCTCCTTTGGTGGATCTGGATATCCTAGGAATGACCAGAAGCCTCGAATTTAGTGATCTTAAAGAGCGCGATGGATTGTAAGGCGATAGAAGATCCGTTAAATAGACTGGAGCTAAACCATTTAGAGCTTTATAAGTCAAAAGCAATACCTTGTATTTAATACGGAACTTTATAGGTAACCAATGAAGTGATGATAAAATCGGTGTTATATGATCATATTTTCTTGATCTAGTAAGAACTCTAGCGGCTGCATTTTGGACTAACTGTAGCTTGTTTATTGAAGATGCAGGACAACCAGCTAATAAAGCATTACAGTAATCTAGTCTCGAGGTCATGAATGCATGAACTAACTTTTCTGCATCAGAGACTGATAGCATATTACGTAGCTTAGCAATGTTTCTAAGGTGGAAAAAGGCAGTTTTTGTAACATATGAAATATGCTTTTCAAAAGACAGGTTGCAGTCTAATGTAACACCCAGGTCTTTTACTGTAGCGGATAAAGTAACTGGGCATCCTACTATGTTAAAGTCGTGCTGTGAAAGGTTTTGTGGACGGTTTTTAGAACCGATAAGTATTACCTCTGTCTTGTCTGGATTTAATAAAAGAAAATTACGCGTCATCCAATCTTTTATATCTTTAACACAATCTGTCAATTTGGATAATTTAGCGTATTCATCTGGCCGTGATGAAATATATATTTGAGTGTCATCAGCATAACAATGGAAACTAATTCCATGTTTCCTTAGAATATTACCAAGTGGCAGCATATATATTGAGAATAATAAAGGGCCTAACACAGATCCCTGCGGCACTCCATAGTTTGCCGAAGTTATAATCGATTTTTCTCCATTTAAGTAGACGAAATGGTAGCGGTCAGATAAGTATGACCTGAACCAGCTTAATGCTTGTCCTTGAACACCAGTGTAATTTTGTAGTCGATCTAGGAGTATTGTGTGATCTATAGTATCGAACGCAGCACTAAGATCAAATAAAACTAGTACTGAGATACAGCCTTGGTCCGAAGCTAAAAGTAAATCATTTGTGATTCTAACAAGCGCAGTTTCAGTGCTATGATGTGGCCTGAATCCAGACTGAAACTATTCATAGATGTCGTTTTCTTGCAAGAAAGAGCCGAGTTGAGCGGACACAACTTTTTCTAATATTTTTGACATAAATGGAAGATTCGAAATGGGTCTGTAATTTGCTAGGTTATTTGGATCTAATTGTGGTTTCTTAATAAGAGGTTTTATAACTGCCAGCTTGAACGTTCTTGGAACAAGACCTAAAGATAAAGATGAGTTAATAATATTGAGAAGAGGCTCTTCCACTATAGGTAACACTTCTTTCAGTAGTTCAGTTGGTATAGGATCTAATAAACATGTTGTTGTTTTAGATGAAGTGATAAGTTTATTTAACTCTTTTTGTTCTATTGTTGTAAAGCATTGTAATTGTTCTTGCGGGGTGATAATTGCGGCCGAATTATAAGGCGCGAGCAAAGATCGAACGTTTACGATTTTGATTCTGATGCTTTCAATTTTCTCGGTGAAGAAGTTCATGAAATCATTACTACTAAACTGTAACGAGGTATTTTGTTCAGACGACGTCTGTTTATTTGTTAGTCTAGCCACGGTATTAAATAAAAACCTTGGATTATTTCGGTTGTTTTCTATTAATTTGCTGAGGTGCTCAGCCCTGGCCGTTTTAAGTGCCTTTTTATAAAGTGACATACTGTCTTTCCACGCGATTCTAAAGACCTCTAAATTAGTTTTTTTTAGTGCTGTCAGTTAAACGCGTTATTAACGGCGTTAACGCAAACCCATTTTAACGGCGTCAATTTTTTTATCGCGAGATTAACGCTCTTTTTGGCCAAGCAAACGTTGTAGTTTTTTTTCACATGCTGTCATCACACCGATAGCTAGACCGGAAACAAAACAACAGGCACGCCTCATACACTTGTTTGGGCTTGCGCGCCGGCCAAAGAGTAGTAGGCTAACGTTACGTTTTGAGTGGATGGCGCGAGCGCGAGACTCCGATCTAGAGACGTGCACTCTCAACGCAATAGAGTGCGGCGCGGGGCTAGATTTGATGGCCGAGTGCGAGCGCGGGCGCGTGCGGTAATGCACTCACTCTGTGTGTGCGGGTACGGGAGAATAAAACGATTCGCGGGACTCCCGCAAACTAGAAATATCTATGAATAAAACTTAAAACTAATACATTTTATTCATATGTTGCAGAAAAGCAACAAGAACAACTAAAACAAAATAGAAACGATTTACAGGCCAGAGTTTCTTTTTATAACATGTTTGCAGCGTTGAGCGATGTAGCCAATCACAGACATATGTGTTGATTTCTTGAACGCAATGGCCAATCAGATGCATTTAAAATAGACTCCCCTCACCGCTCAAAACTGACTTTTTGTTCAGTGCTGAATTCTGTATGCTGGCAAATCCTCTAATTATAACAAACAAAGTGTATATATTATGAAAGATGCATTGTGCAGTCAGCTTCATTGATAATAACAGAGATGTGTGAGATTGCGATGAACTGATGTCAGCTTTTTAGAAATTTTTAAGGGAGCGCACTTTGCGCGCATTCAGTCATGCCAAACCATGCACGCAGTAGCCTGCTTGCTTTTATGTTATAACAGTGGTTTGTGTGTTAATGCTTTAAGAACAAATAATTTATCAGGAGCATTTATGCTGATGTGTATGGTGGCGAAAGTATTTGGAGGTAGCCTACAAAAAAAAGTCTATTTGCGGGTGGGAGAAAGTAACATAGAAAGTAGTTGAGAACGTCAGTTATAACAACCCACGTATTAAAAAAATAGCTGTAATTATGAGCCCGATTTAAACCAGACCAATGTGTCGGGCCGGGCTGGGCTCGGACACAATGTGCACGGGCTTGGGTAGGGTCGGGCTTGATTTTTTGGGCCCGATCTAAGCTCTACAATGGATGACTTCAGACAGAAGCACATGGATACCACAGCTAAGAACAAACTTACTGCCGATCCACTTTTCCATGTTGATAAGAGCATTCGAATTAGAAAAAATAATGGGACTAGATGGGACTAGACTAGAAATAGAAATCAAGGGACATTTAGTATCGAAAAAAATGTGCGATTAATCGCGAGTTAACTATGGCATTCATGCGATTAATCGCGATTAAATATTTTAATCGCTTGACAGCACTAGTTTTTTTCCATTTACGGGTTTCCATTTACTAAATTACGGGTTTCTCTCTTTAAAACATACGTAGTATTATTGTACCATGGTGCTATACTTTTTTCTCTGACCTTTTTTAATCTAATGGGTGCAACAATATCCAATGTTCTAGAGAGAATGGTGCTC
Source organism: Gila orcuttii (assembly GCA_026230005.1). Classification (NCBI taxonomy): domain Eukaryota; kingdom Metazoa; phylum Chordata; class Actinopteri; order Cypriniformes; family Leuciscidae; genus Gila; species Gila orcuttii. Next base: position 28,008,573 of record JAPDVR010000021.1, read on the forward strand.
ATAGTGCTAGTTAGTTCGTCTAATTCATCTGTTTGTTTGGGTTCAGGCAGCAGCTGAGACAGATCAGATAAGCTATTTCAGAAATTATCTATGGTGGATGGACGAATTGTTCTACCTGGTCGATAACGTGGCGCAGCACGACATATTACAGCAGTGCGTAATATGCAAGTTACCAAGTAGTGGTCAGTGACATCATCACTTTGTGGAATGATATCTATATCGGTTGGATCGGTTCCATATGATATAATTAAATCGAGTGTATGATTAAGACGATGAGTTGGTCTGGTGACGTTTTGCTTGACCCCGAAGGAGTTTAATAAATCTGTAAACGCAGCCCCTAACTCATCATTTAAATTATCTATGTGTATGTTAAAATCTCCAACAATTAGTGCTTTATCGACGTTGACCAAAAGATCTGATAGAAAGTCAGCAAACTCTTTTAGGAAATTGGCGTAAGGCCCTGGAGGTCTATATACGGTAGCCAATGCTAGAGATAATAAGGATTTTTTTCTTACATCTAAGAGCGTAACATTTAGCACAAGCACTTCAAACGAATTAAACCTATGACGAGTTTTCTGAGTAACATTAAGGATATCTCTGTATATTGTTGCAACACCGCCGCCACGACCGATCAGACGGGGCTCATGCTTATAACAGTATCCTGGCGGAGTAGACTCATTTAGACCGAAATAATCATTTGGTTTAAGCCAGGTTTCAGTAAGGCACAGTAAGGCACAGGCATAGTGATAGGAACTAGCCACCAGGGCGGTTCCCAGAGAACTAAATTTTCTCATATGGACATTTTCCTGGTTGCATTCGCACCGGCAGTAGGAACTCTAAGTGAAGTGACGTAAACTCACTTTGCCGTGAAGTGACGTAAACTCACTTTGAACTTTTTTTTTTACGGTGCTGTCAACCGTTTCTTTTTGTTAGCGTGAAGACATTAAGGCTACGTTCACACTGTCAGTTTTTGGGATTGACAACCACGTTTACTTAAAAGTGTGAGTCTCGAAGTGTCCCGTCTTGAATACTGTCTGTGTGAACGTTCAACGGGAGTCAAGCCTGTATTCTCATACCCATACAGACAGTGATTAAAGATGGCGACGTGCATTAAACTGAAAAGTTTGATCACTTTTGACACGACGAGAGTCGAAACGAGTTGCATCCATCAAATCATCATTAACCGGTCATCCATTTTTGAGTATACCATCAACGCCTTTTTGATGGTATACTCAATCAAGTGTGCCTTGGCTTTTTTTTGGTCTGAATACAATTCTTTATTTCAAGCAGACACCATGCTTTTTGCTCTGCATAGCTTTTCATGCAATACAAGCCTCCAAACATTAGTCAAATCCAAATTTTATTATCTTGTTTGACATGCTTCGGTTTAGATCTTGATCTCCGCCTTGCAGACCTTGAGTTTTCTCAGCGGGCTGCGACACCATGCTTTAGTTATGAAGCCAATGATAGGGTGAGTGCCTGCTGAATTAAAGGAGCCGTGTTACAGGAGCTATCAGTCCAGAACTCATTAGAGAGGATGTGATCTGACGGTGTGTGTCAAAGCGTGAACACCGCACACAAATAAAATGTGAATGTGCTGCCTCAGCAACCCTCGTGGTTTCTCCTCTCTGAAAGCGGGCTGACTCAGTGAGAGGGAGAGCCACGTGGATTTAAAGGTCCTGTTTTCATCTTCCCGGCAGGTGGACATAAAGACCAGAAGCCATCACAGTTCACCCATTAACCACAGTATACTGTGTGTGGAAAAGGAGTAATTAAGACAAAAGACATGCTGGAGGTCTTAAATTGTTTCCTTTGTGTTCTTCGTTTGGGGAAGTGGAACGTCATGTGAAGAAAATGCTTAGATTTGTGAATGCTGGAGCTATCAAATTATCTTTCCCATATGGCAGTGTTTAATAAATATTATACATTATTAAACAATTTGTTAGACAGTTATTAATGTATGTCACGTACTGCACAGCAGCACATAACCTTGAAAATGCAAAACTGTAAAATCTGAAATTTAATGCCCAAATGCATGAGTAGTTACATTTGCTTTCTTTTTAAAACATATCAATAAATTAAAACATATATTTTTTTACATATAACACATTTTCTTTCAGTTTATTAACATAACATTACACAATGCATTAAAATACAATGGAAGCTTGTTTCCGCCACAAAATAAAAAAGGGTAATTGCGACTTCTTATATGACAATTCTGACTTTTTCTTGCAAATGCAATTTTATATCACACAATTCTGACTTTATTTCTGCATTTGCAAGGGGAAAAATGTCAGAATTGTTAGATAAAAAAACACAATTACATTTTTTTTTCTTTTTTTATTATTCCATTAAATCCACAATGTATTTATTTGAGAGATATCTCACAATATACACTGGCCCCAAAACGTATTTGGACACTTAAGTAACAATTAAAAAATGTCTTTTCATCAAAATATATATATAAAAAGATGCTTTTATTTTAAATATAACACAAGCACACTTTTCTATTCAAATATTTCACAAAAAGAAGTGTGTTAGGTTTTAGAATATGAACTAACAGATACATTGTTTAAAATGAATACAAAATGTCTTGGACATTTTCTGGTTGTCCGACTTTGTGGAACATGTTCATATGTTAATATAATGAACTACACCGGTGGTTATTCTGTTGGGACACCTGACTTCATACATCCACAAAAAATGACATTGAGATCATTTCATTACAAATAATTGAATAAGTGGCTCAGAAAATGGCAGTTCAGAGAAAAGCTCTAACAGCATTTGCTAACTGATGCCACATGGTTTGATATTTGTTTCTAATGCAGTGAAATTAATGTATTTTTAAGTGTGACTGTGTCATGATTCCTGTTTTGTGTTAGGACTTTTAAGTTGAAGTGTTTGTAAGTTGACTGAAGAGTTCAAATATTTTTGATGGTACAATGGTTTAAACACTACTCTGCTCTGAGTGTTTAATAAATCATGATATCCTATTAATGCTCAATATCAGTGAAGCATTGTCACGATCTCCAGTCTGGTCTCGTTTAATTTGAGACAGTATTCTCCAGCATTCCTGTCTCCTTCGTATCTCCAGTGTTACTCCAGAGTTCCTGTCTCCAGCGTTCCCCTGTGTCTCCCTGTGTTTGGGATTACCTGGATATTTACCTAAAAGAAGACGAAGTGTGAGCATTCCTGTTCCCAATCTTCACATCTACGATCTCTCTAGCATCTGCATAGACAGTAAATACCTCTCCATTTATACTCTAAATCCTATTACCTTGATTAACTTACCTCCATTACTCCATTTTGCTCATTACTGCAATAAAACAGAACTGTTGTTGACCTCTGTCCATCTCTCTGAATCATTCCGTAATAACCATATTTTTTGAGCATTTTATAATCAATTCTTAAGTATTGTTCGTTGTTGGTTCAGGTTAAGTAGGTACCTGATGTAAACATATACAGCCTAGTTGTAAAACCTTTTAAAAAATATTTCAATGTGCGCATATCTCTTTTTTTGTATATGCAATCCTGTGAGTATATGTGAACTAGAGTTGATCATTTGTTGGAAACAAAGTTGGCAGTTTTTGGCCAGAATAAGCTGCAAAGTGGACCAGATTTAATGCCGATTGTCAAAAGTCTGGTTCTACAAGACCAGTACTGAAAATCAATGGCGCTGATGTGGAAATAGAGATGATCAGGCCTACCTTACAGGCTTACAGTCTGTGATGTTTGAATAGTGCTCCTGCCATGAGTTACATGCAACAAAGACATTTCCAAGCCTCTTCCTTCTCTGCATCCATCTGTTTTCTCTGAAGTGGTTGTCATCTCTGATTGTACAAATTAACCGCTGCAGCTAAATATCTGGAACAAAGGCTTGAAATGTGGTATACAGAAAGGTGATAAAGCGACAGGCTTGTGGAACAAGATGCTCGGCTCAGATTTAATCCACCAGGCACATCATGCTGCCAGGAATTCACACCTCATAGTGAGAGAGCGAGAGATTGGTGGAATATACTAAAAATAACCTGGATGCTAAAATGTAGCCTATTTATTTATTAATTTCTCTACCAATTCAAACATCTGTTATAGTTTTGCATCAACAGACAAAAGCTAAAAAGGAACAGAAAGTGGCAATCAATAGTAATTTAGCATGGACCTTGAGGTTGCCCTCAGTTTAATCTGAAAACATTTTAGGATGTGTCTGTGAATTTACACACACACACACACACACACACACACACACACACACACACACACACACACACACACACACACACACACACACACACACACGCGCGCGCACGCACACACTCACACACACAACAAAGTCTATTATTATTCTGAATCACAGGATCAGCATTGCATTGAGACTATACTATGACTCAAAGATCAATTTTAGTCTCTGCAATAGCTAAACCTCCATTGAGACATTATATCTTAGTATCTAGTTGGTGTTAGAATGCTGGTCATTTCTCAAGTATGATTATTATCTTCAGCAAAGGGCAAGCCATGAATTTATATATCAAATTGTGTTTTATTCTGCTACAGAATCTTGGCAGTGAAGTGCTTATCTGAACAAGAATGTTTAGCGGTTTGTGAGATACATTTCATGGTGGTAGAGTAATATGTTGTCTGATCACACAAAACATCAATCATGCTTTATAGCTGTGATTTATTGCTTATAAAATGTAATAAAATCAGCCTAAAAATTCTAAATTATCTGGGGGGAAAATGTACACTGAAAAAAATGGCTTTGAAACTATTTTCACTCTGAAATTGGTTGTAAATTTAGGAATTACAAAATTACTTTAAAATCCCTATGGGAAAAATACATCTGGAACGAACTCAGTTGCCCAGCTGTTCTGATTGGTTGCTAGGGTGGTTACAAGGACATTGCTATTTATTTTTGCTATTTATACATTGCAGCATCACCTCTTTAATCAAAGAGTCTAAATCGGCTCAATCAAGGATTCACCCTCTCTAAACCCCTCCAAGTCCTTTCTGAAAATCTACTCTCTGATTGGTCAGATGGCCCAGTCTGCTGTGATTGGTCTACTCTGCTCTGATTGGTCAGACGGCTCAGTCTGTTTTGATTGGTTTACTCTGTTCTGATCGGTCAGATGGCCCAGTCGGTTGTGATTGGTATACTCTCTGATTGGTCAGACAGCCCAGTCTGTTTTGATTTGGTCTACTCTGCTCTGTTTGGTCAGATGGCCCAGCCTGTTGTGATTCGTTTCAACTCTGCTCTGATCGGTCAGATGACCCAGTCTGTTGTGATTGGCCTACTCTGCTCTGTTTGGTCAGATGGCCAGTCTTTTGTGATTGGTCTACTCTGCTCTGATTGGTCAGATGGCCCAGTCAGGGGCACGTTCAAGCTAAAATCGGTGTGCAACGTTTTGTTATGGTTTCCGGGTTGAACGACATGTTTCCTGGAAACGGGGTTTTAAATACGTTTTCTCTTGTTTGGTGGGTGTGTCAAAAATGTCAGCCCAATCAGTAGGAACATGTCTATAAACCACGCGGTATTAAAGAGACAGCTCGCACAGTGGGTCCAAGTAAAGACGTTTACAAATGTGTCCGCTGCAGCTCGGTATAAGCAACAATTGAAGATATTAGAAGACATGTTTGTTATAAGAGTTTTATAGTAAAAATATAGCATATCAACAGTGATCAGCAATAATGATAAGCCTTAAACTGACAATAAAAATAATAAGGTCATATAGATCATAACACAGTCTCAGAGGTAAGAAGTGGATTATCCTTCACCTGAAATGTTTGTCTTTTCATCCTGAAATGCGATATTGAATCACAATAATTAGAAACCACAGTTTCCACAAATCTCTATCCTCGATTGGGATGTTCTCTTTTATTCTGGATGGCAAGGGCAGTGACTGTAACATCGGGTGTATTTTGCTGTATTAAACACATATTTATACCGATTTTATCAGGCTCCGAAAATTCTTCAAAAAGAACACAAAGAATGGCCTTTTCAGCTGCCATAGTTGCAACTCTTGCATCATCAGAACAGGGTGTTCAATGCATTTGGTCTACTCTGCTCTGATTGGTCAGATGGCCCATTCTGTTTTGATTGGTCTACTCTGCTCTGATTGGCTAAATGGCCCATTCTGTTTTGATTGGTCTACTCTTCTCTGATTGGTCAGATGGCCCAGTCTGTTTTGATTGGTCTACTCTGCTCTGATTGGTCAGATGGCCCAGTCTGTTGTGATTGGTCTACTCTGCTCTGATTGGTCAGATGGCCCAGTCTGTTGTGATTGGTCTACTCTGCTCTGATTGGTCTGCTTTGTTCTGATTGGTCAGATGGCCCAGTCTGTTTTGATTGGTCTACTCTGCTCTGATTGGTCAGATGGCCCAGTCTGTTGTGATTGGTCTACTCTGCTCTGATTGGTCAGATGCCCAGTCTCTTGTGATTGGTCTACTCTGCTCTGATTGGTCAGACGACCCAGTATGTTGTGATTGGTCTACTTTGCTCTGATTGGTCAAATTTCACAAATATTTACAAAGAAACGTACAAAATGAATTAAATGTTAGATTTTGCAGTAGAAAGACTGAAATAGCATTTTCTTGTAAAACATACTCCAATAATCTTTTTTTTAATTTCATCTTTACAGTGTTTAGAGTCATGTAAAACAAATCATATAATCTTCATTCAAAAAATATGTGATGTGAATGTGACAAAATCTTAAATATAACAAAAGCTCTGTTGAGGTGAACATTTTAGAGTTTTTCCAATCATGAGTTACATGACAGCGTGCACGCACCAGACATTTTAATATGCCTCCACATTGATTTGGAAGATAAAGAGTGGCTCTTCATTACAAGCAGAGACCCTGAGGGTCTGTGCACTGTTAACTTCAGACGGAGGCAGATATGGATTTCCGTGCCTGTTCTCACCCTGGTCACTCAGCTCAGATATGTTTCAGGTTTAATATGTTCTAGGACCTCCGTTAATGACGTGCCCCAAACCCCGACTAATTCATTTCCTTATCTTCCAGCCGGGCAGGAATGTAGTTTGCTTTTAAATGAAAATGCATTTACTGGCATCATGATGGAACACTGGCCTTGATGAGGTGAGAACATCCCTGTCTGACTACAATGCTGATACATTGTCGAATTATCAGTACTGTTTGCCGTGATGCCAAATAAAAATAATTGGTGCATGCTAAGACAGTGTTATCGTGTAGGATAATTAGTGTTTCTTGCTAAGGCAGACATCTCTATTTGCTCAAATGCTCTTCAGAATTAAACTTCCCACACTGTTTGTTTTACGAACATAAATGTTACCTCAAATCATGTGGCTGGTTGAGGAGAGGAATTGATTTCAGTTCAGTCTGGAATTGAGTCTGGGATTAGCATGTTAGCAAACAACATGGTATTTGAAGCATAAAAAATTGCATTGCAATGCCCTTGTAACCATTTAGCAACATCATAGCAACCAATCAGAACAGCTGAGCCCAGATTGCCCACTTTTTCAGCGGAGGTGGTTCTAGAAGAATTTTTCCCATAGGGGTTTTAAAGTGTACCTATTTTGCTATTTTAAAGGTTCCTAGTTTTGTTTTGGATGTCTCCTACAATAGGTTTACATGCATCCAAGGTAAAAAAACAAAAAAGAAACACTTTCATTTTGTCATATTATACATTGCAGCATCACCTCTTTGTTCAAAGTTTGTTTTTATTGATTTTTACAATATACATCACATTCACAATCCCCCACTCCTCACCATCCAATTTAAGAATGATGCCCATACTATCCATTAATTCAAAATGGAATTGTAAGAACCGAGCATGCATACAATATTTACAAACATGCTAACAAACATAAACCTCCAACCAAATACATAAAAAAATAAAAAAATAAATAATAATAATAATAAAAAGAAATAAATGAGAGAAAAAAAAACAAACAAACAAAAAAAAAACAATAGTAGTGGCATTATTCAAACAGACTTATCAGCATAGTCAAGAAAAGAACGCCACATCTTAAAAAATTGTTTTTCCGATCCTCTTAGTGAATACCTAATTTTTTCGAGGCAGAGACAGGACATCATATCTCTAATCCATTGAGTATGAGTGGGTGGCAAGGGATCTTTCCACTTTAATAATATTGCTCTACGTGCAAGTAGGGAAGAGAAAGCAAGGACTTTACACATTGATGCTGACAACCATACGTCCTCTGGGGCAACTCCAAATAATGCCACCAGAGGTTCTGGCTCTAATCTATGCTGAAGAACCACAGAAAGGGTGTGAAATATCGATCGCCAGTAACGCTCTAATTTGGGGCATGTCCAGAACATGTGAGTTAACGTTCCCTCGGTACATTGACATCTATTGCACATAGGGCTAGTACCAGGAAACATTTGAGCTAGTTTAACTTTGGATATATGAGCTCTGTGTACAACTTTAAACTGTATAAGGGAATGCCGAGCACACATTGACGATGAGTGGACCTGTTTAAGGACACAATTCCAGGTGTCTTTGGAGAGTGGTCTGTCAAGGTCTTCCTCCCAAGCTCTCTTAATGTTATCCAGGGATGAAGATGCCAGATTGATCATTAAATTGTAAATAGTAGCAATTGAGCCCTTGGCCAATGTATTACATGAAAGGAACCTATCCAAAGGATTTTTGGAGGGCATCCCTGGGAAGTCTGGTATAAGTGACTTAACGTAATGTCTTACTTGCAAGACTCTAAAGAAATCTGACTTGGTAAGACCAAAACGTGATACCAATTGCTCAAAGGAAGCAAATACATTATCCAAAAATAAGTCTTTGAAACATTTTATCCCCTTTTGAGACAAACTCTTGAATGAACCATCCTGCATTGAGGGCGAAAAAAATAATGATTACGGAACACATGGCTAAGAAGAGAGGGGTCCCTAAAACCAAATGACTTCCTGAATTGGATCCAAATCCTCAACGAGTGTTTCACCACTGGGCAATCGACCGGAATATAAGAGGTAGACTGTAGTTTAGATGCAAGAAGTGCTGGAAGGGAAATTTGCTTGTAAGCATTTATTTCCATGTCCACCCAGGACGGTCTATTGGGCAAAAGGTGATAATGCCACCAATAAAGTGTATTTCGTATGTTAGCTGCCCAGTAGTAAAACTCAAAATTGGGTAAGGACATACCACCATTGCATCTAGGCCTCTGAAGGTATGCTTTGCGTAAGCGAGGGTGCTTACCATTCCAAATAAAAGAAGAGATAACAGAGTCCAAAGACTTAAAAAAAGACAGGGGAATAAATAAAGGTAAACACTGAAAGAGATAAAGAAATTTAGGAAGCACCACCATTTTAATAGAATTAATGCGCCCAATGAGAGAAATCTTTATAGGGGACCATTTAGAGAGATCTTTCTTAATCCGTTCGAGAAGCATGCCAAAATTATGTTTAAGAAGATGCTTATGATGGCGAGTGATACAGACCCCAAGATAAGTGAACTTATTTTTTACTAGTTTCAGTGGTATGTTTGAATACTGTAGTTGTGTAACTACCTCGTTAATTGGGAAAAATTCACTCTTGTGCAGATTAAGCCTATAACCAGAAAACCGACCAAAATTCTCAAGCAAAATAGAGCTGCGGGTAAAGAAGTTTGTGGATTTGACATAAAAAGCAGTAGATCGTCTGCATATAGAGTTACCTTATGGGCGGTCTCACCACGGGTAATTCCAGTGATCTGCTGACTCTGGCGTAAGGCGATTGCTAAAGGCTCAATAGCTAGAGCAAATAGTAGTGGGCTTAGCGGACAGCCCTGTCGAGTTCCGCGGTGCAAGTTAAATGGCCTAGAGTGCAGACCATTGCTTAGGACTACTGCAGAGGGGGTACTATAAAGTAATTTAATCCAAGAGAGAAAGATCGGGCCAAATCCAAATTTTTCCAAAACTAAAAAAAGGTACTCACACTCAACCCTGTCAAACGGCTTCTCTGCATCTAAAGAAACAACACATTCTGGGATGGCCTGGTTCTGAGAGTATACCACATTGAGTAAGCGGCGGATATTAAAGAATGATTGACGATTCATGAACCCTGTTTGATCAGGAAAGACGATAGTGGGGAGGACATCTTCAAGTCTAGAGGCAAGCACCTTCGCTAAAATTTTAACGTCGCAGTTGAGCAAAGAAATTGGCCTATAAGACGCACAGACTAAGGGGTCTTTATCCTTTTTGAGTAATAAAGAGATACAGGCTTGATTTAACGTCGGGGGAAGAGTCCCAGTCTTAAGAGACTCAGAAAAAACAAATGTCAAAAAAGGAACGAGTTGTACTGAGAATTTTTTATAGAATTCTGACGGAAAGCCGTCAGGTCCTGGGGTTTTGCCAGATTGTAGAGAAGAGATAGCAGCCGCCACTTCCTCCTGAGTAATCGGTACTTCTAAAAGGTTACGAACATCCAAGGATAAAGTGGGGACATTTAGTCGGCCGAGAAAATCTTCGCCTGCGAAGAGGAGTCAGATGTATACAAAGTAGAATACAAATCTCTAAACTTGTCATTAATAGTATTTGGATCAGTTGTGACCTCCCCGTTATCTAGACGAAGACCATTTATAATTTGTTTTGCACGTAGCCCTCGCAGCTGATTAGCTAAAAATTTCCCGAATTTCTCCCCACTTTCATAAAAAACACTCCTAGTTCTTCTCAAAAGGCCCTCTATCTCATTGGTTGAAAGCAAGTCGAGCTCTGATTTAAGTTTAAGACGTTTCTTATACAGATCTGGCGTGGGAGACCTAGCATATTGTTCATCTAACTTTGAAATATCATTAGCGAGTAAGATTTGTTTTTCTTTAGAGAGCTTCCTTTTATTAGCACCATATGAAATAATTTGGCCTCTAATATATGCCTTAAGGGCCTCCTACACTGTTGAATCTGAAATGTCCACTGATTTATTAATGCTTAGAAAAAAAGGAATTTGGTCAGCAACAAAGGAAACAAAATTATCATCTGCCAAGAGTGAAGTATTGAAACGCCAGTTCCTCCTAGGGGAAGGCAAATTCAGAAAGGTCAAATCAAGAGTAAGAGGAGCATGGTCCGATATAATAATACTTTGATATGCACAAGACTGAACTCTAGAAATTAAATCGTTATCCAGAATAAAGTAATCAATCCGCGAATAAGAGTGATGAACATTTGAAAAAAAAGAATATTCTCTTTTTTGGGGGTACAAGCGCCGCCATACATCCAAAATATACCATATTCAGAAAAATTGTTATTTAGAAAAATGGAGGATTTGTTTGCCGTGCATGGTCTAGATGACGAACGGTCCAGTACTGGGTCAAGGCAACAGTTAAAGTCTCCCCCAAGTATAAGAGAATGCGAATTTAGATCAGGGATAAGAGAGAGAGTATGTTTAAAAAAACTGACATCATCAAAATTAGGGGCATAAAAGTTAGCTAAAGTTACATTCTTATTGCATAGTGTGCCTACAACAATTATATACCGGCCATTCTTATCTGATTTAATATCATTTGGTACAAAGGGTACATTAATCAAAATAGCCACACCTCTTGCCCTTGCCTGGAAAGAAGAGTGAAAGATCTGACCCTTCCAACCACGATTGAGGTGATTGTGATCCGTAATGCGTAAATGGGTTTCTTGCAAGAAGGCAACCTCTGTTTTGAGCTGTCGAAGATGAGCAAGAAATCTGTTTCTCTTAACCGGATGGTTCAAGCCCTTGACGTTCCAACTCAGAAATCTCAACTCTCTACCCAAAAGAATACCTATCAGAAGCCTGTGATCGGAGAATGAAAATAAAAGAATTACAAAAAGTAAAATAACATAACATCAACAAAGGAACAACAAACATAAAAGTCATGAAGTCAGCATGACGCCATCCCATACAAAAACCCAACCCACCCACATAATCAACCCACCCCTCAAAGAACATTACAATGACAGCAAAACTACCCACTAGAACAAGAACTAAGTGTTCTGAACACTTCCTTATTTCGCCTTACCTTATATAATCCTCAGTCCCTTAAAGCAAAGTATCCTCATTATACAACATATAGATAACATTACCGTATCAAATAGTATGTTTAATATACGAGCAGACCCATGGCATAACTATAATTGGTTCACGAAGTATGAATACTTAAACATTCGACCAATATAATGAGCACATGGCAAGCCAAAATAAATGACACTGTAAAAAATAAATAAAAAATATCCCCTAGTAAACAAAAATAGCAATCAAACTCTTGCAAAAAGTATTTGTGATTAAACCAAAGAATAAACGAGATACATCATACAACAAACCTAGTTCAACAGTAGTATCAGCTCAAATACAACAGCACCAATCATTCATTAAAGACGTAGAAATGTCCCCATGATGTAAAACACTTCCAATGAACAGTAAACCGTTTATATAATGTCAGAGAGCTCAGGAAAAATTAAGTCAGTGTTGTACAACGGGCTCCCTCGTGACACAAATAGTATATAACGTTATAAGCCCACCGCTCAAGTTTATTGAACGGCCGTCATCATAACGCTAAGAGGCGCTACGGTGAGCCGTCAAAAATTCCTTGGCCTCATCCACTGATGCAAGCATCTTTTGCTCACCTTCCTTAGTTAGGATCTTCAGCCTTGCGGGGAAAAGAAGGGATGGCTTAAATCCAAGATTATAAAGCTCTGCCATTACCCCACGATATTGAGCGTGCTGTTCCAGAACTTCCGGACTGTAGTCATCGTAGATGGCGATCGGGTTGCCACGGTACTGCAAGGATCCTCTTCTTTTACGGGCCTCTCGTATCACCGCCTCCTTGGTCTGATACCGATGAAAACGGACTATTACCGCTCTCGGCCTCCCTCCCTGCTTCATCTTAGCGATCAGAGCCCGATGTGCCCTATCAAGTTCAGGAGGAGAGGGCAAAATCTGCTCGCCCATAATTTCGGACAGCATCTCGGAAAAGAACACTGTGGGCCGCGGACCTTCAACGGATTCCAGTAAGCCAATGATCCTGACATTATTACGCCGACTACGGCCCTCCAGGTCTGCTGTTTTGGCCTTAAGTTTAGCGTAGTTCTCAGTCAAATCGGCACATACCGCTTCCAGAGAGTGAATTCGCTCGCTGAGGAGGTCTGCGTTGGATTCCAGTGATGTTATTCGTGGTCCATGGTCCGACACTGCGGCCTGGACGAGGTCAAGTTTTGCCTCTAAGGATGTCAAAGCGGTTTTGAAATCGGAAGAGAGAGCGGCTCTGTGGTCTTCCAATAGGCTAGTCAAGGCTGACATGCTAACCTCGCCATGAGCCCCGGGCAAGTCGTCTTTTACGTTAACTGTGTCTTTCTTCTCATGTTTGGTTGATTTAGATGCCATTTTCTGCTTCCGTATTTATTAAACTTATCTCATTACATTCGGAAAAAAAATAAATCGATAGAGGATTATAAACTGATAAAATAGAAGAACTGTACAGGGAGCACGAGGTAGACGCGTGCTCACTCAAAGTCAAAGTCTCAAAGTTTACTCAAAGTCTACTTCATTTGCGTCCAAAACCGGAAGTCCCAGCATCACCTCTTTACTCAAAGAGTCTGAAACGGCTCTATCAAGGATTCACCCTCTCTAAACCCCTCCTTTTGGAAAGTCTACTCTGCTCTGATTGGTCAGATGGTCCACCACAACATGTTATTTCAGGCTTTGGGGTGCTTGTGAATAGCTTTTCCCAATTCTTTTTAGACAAATTGAAGTCAATCACTTAATCCATCACCAAAGACACCCCTCATACAAGTGACTCAAATGTTAATTTGATGTTATCTGATTCAGTTCACTCAACAAACTCTGTCTCTACTTTTAGTCTGACTACTCCTGTTGCCATTAGTGATCTAATTGTTAAGTCTAATTCCACATCCTGCCGGCTTCATCCTACACCTACTGTTTTGCTTAAGATGTGTGTCCTCGAGGTTGCACCCTTCATAACACATATGATAAACTGTAGTTTGGCTTCCACCATTGTCCCAGCAGAATTAAAAATGGCTGCGGTGACCCCCATTCTTAAAAAACAGGCCTTGGCCATCTAAACATGGGCAATTACAGGCCAATATCTAATTTAACATTCTTTAGCAAAATCCTTGCTATTGTGGCTTCGCAATTGTGATCATATTTAGATATTAATGGTCTTTTTTAACCTTTTCAGTCAGGATTTGACACATAAAATACTGATCTCTCTGCTTTCTGATATCGGCATCACTGGTTCCGCTCTTTCCTGGCTCATTTCTTACAGTGACAGAATGTTACAGCGACAGAATTTCTTACAGCGACAGTACTATATCACCATACAAGGGTATAGATCGGCCACTGCTTCGCTTACACAGGGTATTCCTCAAGGTTCAGTTCTTGGCCCACTATTGTTCATCATCTATATCCACTTGGTGACATCGTACGCAGGCATGGACTTCAATTTCATTTCTATGCTGATGACATTTAAATTTATCTTACCACAAGCTCTGATAAGACTCACTCACTGCATGTATCAGGGACATCAAGCATTGGATGTCCCTGAATTTCCTCTGAGATATTGGTGATTGGCTCTGCTGCCTCAGTCAAAAGGACGGACCTGTCCTTTGATATTGAGTTCATGTTAAGCCTTCGTCATCTATTGGTAACCTTGGTGTCTTAATCGACTCAACTCTATATTTTGACTCTATCATATTTCTTCTCTTGTTAAAAACTATTTTTTCCATTTTCGTAATATTGCACATCTTCGATCTTCTCTCACTTTAGCGGATGCTGAAACCTTAATTCATGCATTAATCACATCACGTCTGGATTATTGCAATGCTCTATTTCTTGGTCTGCTCAAAAAAGTGCAAGATTACAGTATGACCAAAACTCAGCAGCAAGAGTTCTCACCTCCACCAGGCGTTCTGCTCACATTACTCCTCTGCTTCATGACCTTCACTGGCTACCCGTGGCATCACGTATTCACTTTACCATCCCTCGTTTCCGGTTGTCTACTGTAGGTGGAAGGTCATTTAGTGTTAATGCTCCTAAATTATGGAATTCACTACCCCTTACACTTTGTATCTGTGGCTACATTCAAGACTCAGCTAAAAACATATCTATTTAACATGTATTTTGGATAATGTGACTATATGTGTCCTTATGTGATTGTAATGTGTGTGCGGGTGTGTAAATGTATTGTAATATACAATGTAAAGCGACCTTGAGCTACGGAAAGGCGCTATATAAATAAAACTTCTTCTTCTTCAGATGCCCAGTCTGTTGTGATTGGTCTACTCTGCTCTGATTGGTCAGATGGCCCAGTCTGCTCTGATTGGTCAGATGGCCCTGTCTGCTGTGATTGGTCTACTCTTCTCTGATTGGTCAGATGGCTTAGTCTGTTTTGATTGGTCTACTCTGCTCAGATTGGTCAGATGGCCACTCTTTTGTGATTGGTCTACTCTGCTCTGATTGGTCAGATGGCCCAGTCTGTTGTGACTGGTCTACTCTCCTCTGATTAGTCAGTGAGACTAAAAGTACGACTAAGAACGACTATAAGACGAATTATTGATGACTCAGTTCAGGCAGTTTAGAATCGGTTCTTTCTTTCGGGAGACAATAATTTTGCAATAACTTCAAACTTTACAGACCTTTTACATGCACAAACAGCTATATTACACTACATTAAATGTAATATTTGAAAAAGCATAATAGGGGCACGTTCAAAAAGTCTTAGAGTTATAAGCGCTTGTTCTATCCAGACTGGACCATTGTAATGTTCTCCTGGCTGGTCTTCCAGCCTGCACTGTCAAATCTCTGCAACTGATCCAGCTAGAGTGGTCTTTAAAGGAGCCGAAGAGGGCACACGTCACTCCTCTCCTCACAAAATTGCACTGGTTGCCGTTGCCGCTTGCATCCAATTTAAGTCACTGACGTTTGCCTACAGAACAACCACTGGCTCTGCTTCCTCCGACCAAAACTCATTACTTCAGACTCATGTGCCATCCAGAAACTTGCTCTCTGCAAGCGAATGTCATCTTGTGGTGCCATCTCAAAGGCGCACAAAATCTCTTTCTCGGACCTTTACCCTGACTGTTCCCTGCTGGTGGTATGATCTACCTAAAGCCTGGTTCAAGCCGTCCATGCTCGCGTTGTCTCCACTACTTTGACCATCGCCTTTTCTTTTGATAACGTTTTTTTTTCGGTTAAAAACAAACTACAAACTATCGCCACTGCATCCTCTTCGTCCGCCATGATTGTTTACTCTGAAGTCACGTTTGATCTCGAGGGATTTTGCAAGATTTTCCGTCTGACCTGGGAATGCTCGGGAGTCAAATCGGTTTGTGTGTGATGTGTTGATTTTGCCGTGTGGCTGCGCACCACACACTGTACGACCAAAACTGTTAGACCCGTGATTTTTTATCGCCGTGTGTGGGGTCTCTCAGGTTTGGAAAATTGTCCGACAGGCTGAACCAGGCTTTACTCAACCAGAGCTGCTGAGTCCGTAGTCATTTTCAAGAAACGGCTGAAGACGCATCTTTTTCGACAGCACTTGATCCAGTAATACTAACACTTTCTCTTCTCTTCTATTCTATTCTATTTATATAAACTTTTTTTTATTTTTTTATTACATGTACTGCGTTAGATTAAACTGAGAAGGGTCATAGCACTGTAAGTCGCTTTGGATAAAAGCATCTACTAAATGAATAAATGTAAATGTATAAGCTATGAACCAAACCAACGAGTTTGGTTCTTGTTGAGTTTCTATACTTCTTGTGTTCTTCTGTGCATATTGGCCAGTAGGTGGCGGTAGAGGTTTGTGATATGTGTACATTGATAATAGAAGAATAAGAGAGTCTGAAGCGTTGCACCAGCTGCTATCTGCGCTGTACTATTTTGCTACTTCTATTGTTCATTAAAAAAATCCTTATTTTAGAATGCACTTCATTCCTTCTTACTAAGAATATAACAAACTGGCAACGAGGTACTTTTCTTTTTGAAGATGGCAGCTGTTTCTACTTTTCCCACGCCATTTTTGCCATGTCCTGGAGAACCAACTATTAATTTCGAGACGTGGCTACGGATGTTCCAGAATTATTTGCTTGTTGTTGGTGCATCTGGAGATGCGTGGCCGGTCGAGCGCAAACGAGCACTACTGCTACATTGTCTGGGGACTGAAAGCCAAAGATTGTTCTATTCCTTGTAGAATCAAGGTGATTTGATGGAAGATGTGATTGCGGCCTTGAAAGCCCATTTTACCCCTCGATGGAACATAGTGGCTGAGTGCCACGCTTTCAGGAAACGTCTTCAGGCACTAGGAGAAACTACTGTATAACTCTACGGGAGCAGATACGCTTTACTTGTGCTCTGCTTTACTTGTGACTCTGCAGCTACTCTGGACGAAATGTTGCGTGATCAGTTGGTGGAGAACGTGCCCAGTCATCGGATTCGTGAGAGACCGCTTTTGGAATCTGAATTGACTCTGGAAAAACCCATTACTATTGCCACCCAAACAGAAGCTGCTGGTAAGCAAGCCAAATTATTATCGAATGCTCGTTCAGTTCCTGTGCAAGTGATACATGCAAAGTCTCCACCTGCAGCTGGATGTTTCCGTCGTAGACCACCTTTAAAGCCACCGTCTTCAATGCGTTCTTCAAAGCCTTCTTCAACTACTGCACCTGCTTCGTCCTCCCGGGAATGCTATCGTTGTGGATCACAGAAACAGCTCGCGAATGATCGTAGTTGTCCTGCTGCATCAGCACAGTGTAATAACTGTCAAAAGATGGGACATTATTCGCGGGTGTGTCGTTCGGGACAAGCTTGCTCAGTGCGTGAAATTGACTTGCCTGAAGTTCAGATCCTTTATGTGCATGACTCACTAACTGATAAAATTCGGTGCACTGCTCTCATTGCGACAGCAACTACATTTGTGCCTATCAAGCTTACCGTGGATTCTGGGTCATCTGTTTCTATCTTGCCGAAAATTGTGTATGATACACACTTCAAGAAAGACGCATTGCTGCCTCCTTCATTGAAACTGGTGACGTATTCTCATGCTCCGATTCCTGTACTTGGCTGCTTACCTGTCACTGTCTCTAAGGATGTCATCACCTGCTCCATGTCATTCTTTGTGGTGGAATCTGGCACAGCTCTGCTTGGGATGGATCTTATTAATGGGTTACATCTCCGTTTTGAAGGCAATTCAATTTTGATCTGACCGCCTTCATTACTCACAAATAACTTTTCAGATTTTGCCGCGTACCGTACGGACTTGCTTCAGTACCTTCTGCTTTTCAGAAAATGTTGGCAACAGTTTTACAGGGACTTCCGGATGTTGCCAATTATCTTGATGATATTATTCTCTGGGGACAGACGCAAACTGAACATGATCACATGCTCAAAGCCATTGTTCAGCGCTTATAAGATGCTGGACTGAAGCTGAATCAATCGAAATGTCAGTTCAACAAAACCAGTCTGCGCTTCCTGGGCCATATGGTGAACGTGCAAGGAATTCAACCTGATGAGGATCACCTTTCTGCCATTCTTCATGCACCAGCTCCAAAAGATGCACCTCAACTCCGCTCTTCCATCGGGCTACTATTGTGGTACAATAAGTTTATTCCTAACTTTGCCACGGTAGTTGAACCTCTGCGTGCGTGCATTAGGCAGGGCTCAGATTTCGTCTCGTCGGAGGAAGCTCAGCAATGCTTTGATGCTGTAAAAAAAGTTGCTCATTGACAGTCTGTCATTGTTCGACCCAGATTTGCCTACGGTGGTATCTACAGATGCCTTTGACTATGCTCTGGGCGATGTTCTTGCTCAAGTTCACGAGAATAAGACTGAGCGCATTGTCGCTTTTGCGTCCCGGACATTGTCACCTGCTGAACGCAAGTACTCAGCCATTGAAAAGGAAGCACTTACGTGTGTCTGGGCCATTGAAAAGTGGCGAACCTACTTGTGGGGTCGTAAATTCCTCCTGCAGACGGACCACCAAGCGTTAACAGTGCTCCTCTCATTCAAAGGTACTGATCGTGCCGGAATGCGCATTGCGCGCTGGGCAGTTTTTCTGTTTTTCTCGTCTGCCTTTGCCTGCTTCGGATGAAGACTGCATGGATGCTGAACCGGAGTTTGTGGCGTTTATGTCTCCTTCAATGTCAGCGCTGTCACCTCCTGAGTTTGCTTCTGCTTCCGCGACGTGTTCTGAACTGAGAGCATTACACACACATATAGCTCGCGGTTTGCCTTCCTCTTCAACTTCTGTGGATAATATTCTACGTCCTTACTTCAAACTATGTGACGAACTGAGTGTGCAGCACGATTAGGGGGTGTTCAGAGGATCACGTCTGGTTGTACCTGTCACACTAAGGCACACATTGGTGAGGTTAGCTCACGAAGGCCACAAGGGAATTGTGCGCACAAAACAACGCCCTCGTGAACTGTACTGGTGGCCAGGCATAGATTGTCTGGTTAAAAAGCACATACAGACCTGTCAAACGTGTCTGTCCTCTGACAAAACAGCCAACACCTCTGCTGCGCCGCTGCAGCCAGTGCCTTTTCCGTCTGTACCGTGGAACAACATAGCTATAGATGTGGTGGGCCCATTTGAAACCGCTGTGTGGGACTGTCGTTATGCACTGACATTGATTGACTATCACAGTAAGTGGCCTGAAGTCGCTTTCACCGCTTCCATCACTACTTACAATGTTATCACCTTCTTGTCATCTGTGTTTAGTAGATATGGCAATCCATGTACTATGGTGTCTGATAACAGAACCCAATTCACGTCAGCAGAATTTGCTACATTCCTAAAAGAGAGAAACATTCAACATGTACTTCTTTGTACCACCACCCTGCCGCGAATGGAGTTGTAGAACGCTTTCATCGCGTGCTGAAAGGCTGCAATCAGTCTGCTGTTCTGGAAACGAAGCCGTGGAAACCTACAGTCATGGAATTTCTCCAAGTGTATCGTGCTACACCACATTCTGCCACAGGACTCTCCCCGTTTGAGTTGCTTCATGGCAGAAGGATTCAAATGCGTCTTAATGTTCTTCCTCCTCTCACCACGCGTCAGGATGCTCCTGCGCTTCTTCAGCAAGTGTCTTTGAAACAAAAGAAAATGAAAGCATACACTGACTCCAGACGTGTAGCTCGCACTCCTGATTTCAAAGTGGGAGATTGGGTGCGTGTGCGCATTCCAACTCATGTTCCGAAAGCGCATCCAAGATTTACCAACCCACGTCAAATTGTGCATAAACTGGGTGCGTGTACTTACCTGTTATCAGACGGGAAAGAACTGGCATGCTTCTCACCTGGCTCGTTCTGTTGCACCTGTTTCGAAGACTACTGACATGGTTGCTGTGGACTTGTCATTTCAGTTTCGTCCTCCTCCTCCGGCTCCTCAAGTTCCTGAAGCTCTTCAAAGGGTATCAAAAGTAATTATGTTACATAACCAAGTGAATGCTTTGGTAATTTTGTAACTTTGTTATTGTGTTTCCCTTTTGTTCTTAAATATCTGTGTAGACAGTTTGGTTTAAGTGATGGGGAAATATGTTGTGTTCTTCTGTGCATATTGGCCAGTAGGTGGCGGTAGAGGTTTGTGATATGTGTATATTGAGAATAGAAGAATAAGAGAGTCTGAAGCGTTGCACCCAAGCGGCAACATTCTAATCTGAAAAATGAAGCCTACCCGGAAGTTCGAAAAACTGCAATACATCGAAAATCCGCTAGGGGTAGGTCCCAAAAGGGAGCAAATGTCCATAGACCCCCATGTTAAAATGTCCGTTTTCACAGCATAAATTCATGTTTTTACAGGTTGGTCCCATGGACTTTTATTGTATTTTCCACACTACATTTTTCTCATTCCAGAAGAAATTTTACTTGTATATATACCTCAAAATAGGGAAGAAAAGACTCACAACTTCCATTTCATTCCAACTTTGAGTAGTTTGAGAGGCAGATTGACTATCACATGGCCGGTAAAGTTTTTTTTTGTTGTTGTTTTCTTTTGCACGATTTGCTTGTTTTAGTTCTCTGATTGGTGGAGATTTCTTTGCATAATCATGTGTGATGTCGTTTTCCCACCAGGAAGTCCACTGTTAAATGCGATTATTTATAAAAAGAAGTTGAAATAATGCTGGCTGACAACTTCAACAAAAGCCCATTAGATCGATTGACAACCTCGGATCTCACAGTATTTCTTATGCTTATAAGTTTTCATTTCCCTATGGAGAAAATGAATGCACCACTCATTTTTTTAGATAGATTATTTTTTCTTCTTCTTCTCATTTGAAGTCTAGAATATTGATTTCAATAGTGCATGTTTCTAAGCTAACAGCATGATACTCTAATAAAACTATATAGCAATTTTACTAAGATGAATAAATTCTTTAAAAGTATTTTCAATGTTAGTTTATTTATGTTAACTAATGAACCTTATCGTGAAGTGTTAGAATTTTTTATTAAAAAAATCTTCATTTCAAGACCCCAAACAGAGCTAAAACAGACACATTCAGATTGCTAAAAGAAATTTGCAGTATACCATGATTGAGAGAATCAATCTTGTATTTGAATATCAGAAAGCCTAAAAGGGTTGAAACGCTGAGTTCATGTTTTCTGGTACTGCGTGGGGCTCATGCATGGCATGGTGGACCGTACAGACATGCTTAAGATGCTTCTGGCTAATATGCAGTGAGTTGTCACAGCAGCTGTCAGACAACGTAATCATAAAGAGCTCCCTGGTGTCTAAAGAGCATGGAGCACAGGCCCTGCTTGTTTCTGATTGCATCGGGGCATCGTGCATCGATTGCATCAACCCCCCCCCCCCCCAGCTTCCACAGAGAAGGATTAGCTGGAACTCTGCAGTCTTATGAGGCACCTGATGAAAGAAATGGAGAAATCTCTCGTCCCCTCCTCTCCTCCCTTTCCCCATTCGTCTGTTTTTACAGTGAGAGTCATTAGTGCATTACTGGCCGATTGTGTTGGCTCTGAACACGTGCCAGCCCTCTCGCTACTTTAGAGAGATTTTTTGGCATAGTCTTAGCATATTATTTGGAGAGTGCAACAGTTTATATTATATTCATCTTGCACTATGTGAGAGCCAGTATGCACTATAAAACTCATCTGATGTCAGTACTTAAAATCAGATGTCAAAATAAGCTAAGAATAATCTAGAACTGAAAAATGAATTGAATAATAAGCACGCTACTGTAGTTAGGCCAAATTAAGCATGCTTCAGGATCTAAACCAAATTAAGTGTATTTTGGCTTCAAATAACCATACAATATTGAACATCTGGGATTCAAAATGTAATTTAAAACTGCAAATAAAATTAAAAGAAACTGTTTTACATTTATAATAAGTGCTGCTGAAACCCATGTTAATATTTCAGCGTTTCAGTTGTTATGGTGATAATAATGCATAATGAAGAAAGTATATTAAAATGCAAAAATAAAGCATTCAGCAGTGGTCTCTTCTCAACATATTTACATTTAATGTGATGATAAATGATTTGATAATGAATACAGTGTCTTTAATATTCTGAGACCATAGTCCCAGGAAATTATGTGCAACAATTACATATTTCTGTTGTCATTTGCTCACAGATTTGAATTTAATAATTAGATATTTTAGAAGGCAAATAAGATTTTAAAACAGGAATATAAAATAGGAGTTTAAAAAAAAGAAGAAGTAATATATGCCTTAGCATCCTCAAAATCCATGGTGTTATTCATCACATTTGCTCTGGTGTGAATTTTTGGTCACAGTTTTGCTGGTTTTATAAAGTGTAATATGTAAAATTTCTTACACCCTAACAAAATTAGAGGCAATTAATCCAAAATATCTCTTGTGTATAAACTTAATGGAACTGGCTGCTATTAAATGCTTGGCTGTGCTCCTGAAGAAAAAGAAAGAAACAAAACAGCACATCATTCCCCATTGTCTGTCTTTTTCTTCAGATCGTCAAATCATGTGTGTATTTGGCTTTGGTATCATGAAATATATATATATATTTCTATATATATATATTTCTATATATATATATATATATATATATATATATATTTCTATATATATATATATATATATATATATATATATATATTTCTCTCTCTCTCTCTCTCTCTCTATATATATATATATATATATATATATATATATATATTAAAACCTTCTTTGACACCTGCATTTGATATTAAAACTGTGTTTTTACAAACCCCATTTTCCCCCCCATTTTAAACAGATGAAGATGGGACCCACACATCGCAGCTGATAGAACACTACTGTTACTGTCACAGTTTGGTTGAAAATAGAGATGAGTAAAGGATCTAAATGCAGCAGTTTTATGTTTATTTTACAACTCAGGAACTAGGCAACAAGAACAAAACAACCAAACATAACATGATGAGATCAGACAAAGAACTGAACAAAACACAGGGTTTAAATACACAGACCAAACTAATTAAAGAAATGAATGGCAGGTGTGGAAATGAATCAAACAATGAGTAACCAAGGAGACTAACTGAAAACTAGGTCACAGAACAAAAGCACATGATAAAACCACCCGAAACTGAAACGAACGTTTCGGCAACTACACCGTGACGACTACAAAAATAAAATAATAATAATAAATAAACCCACAACACCCTAGCAACTGCATAGCACAGTTGCCTTAAATGAAGTTGCTATGCTGCTGCTAGAGCATTACACTGCAGTTCCTAGAGTGCTGTTGGTTGTTGATAGGAAGCTGTTATGCAGTTGTCATTGTGGGTTGTTGCCAGGGTGTTGCTATGCAGTTGCTAGAGTGTAGTGGGTTGATGCTAGACCACACACAACACCCTATATATGGTTTATAGGAAGTTACTCTGCTGATGTGGATGGTTATTGGGACATCACAATGCAGTTGTGTTATTTAGTTGTTATTCTGAATGGTTGCCAGGGAGATGCTATTCAGTTGCTATTGTGAGTGAGTGGTTGCCAGGGTATTGCTATGTAGTTGCTAGGGTGTTGTGTTGCCTGGAAGTTGCTTTGAACTTGCAAGGGCTACTGAAAGTAATTAGAGTAGAAGAATACGTCTACTGTACATCTTAGTGGGGAAATTTCAATGTTTTTGGCTAAACCCAGAGTTAGTTCTCAAACCTAACTATTGAAAACTCACCATGATATCTAGATGTACTGTAGTGCTTAAAGACAAGCTGTGGAGTCAGGCGTGGGGGTTTGAACCACGAGCATTGACTGTGAAGGCAGATAACACGTTTTAGCAGGGTGCTACGGCACTTACAACCCTCAAGATGAGAGGAGATACATTCATTAGTCCATGACCTGCAAGGTCCTTCGGTGTCACTATTCCCTCAGATCCAAATCTCACGTTATTGAATTCGTCTCCAAAAAGCAATAAGCAGCATCCTCTTTCAGAGCGGCTGGGGACATGGATGTTAGACAACACGCCAATATTAAAGAACCACAGCCCAGGCAAATGAAATTATGGAGCCTCTTGCTTGCTAAAAGTCACCACCAACCGAACAACACAATGACCTCCTCAATCTCAGATTCACCTAGCCGATGCTTTTCTTCTTTTTGCTCCTCTGGAATTAGGGTTTAATGCTCCTCAAATAGTGGCGAGGAAAGTAAAAAACAAAGATGACACTCATTTAGAAGGGCAGTGGAAAAAGCACACAGAAACAGCTCTGTGAGGAAGGAAGAGGATCTTTGTTTCGTTGAGACTTGTTGGCTGTCTTAAAGTCCCCCTGTGGTGAAAATCCAGCTTTTAATGTTATTTATATGTCTATGTGGTGTTTTTAATATGCTTTCAGACAAACCATTTGCAAATTCATAAGCACTCACCATTGCTAAATATTTTCACCTTAAATCTGCAGTGAACCAAAGACAGTCTCAAAAATGCGGTTTGAAATCACTGGTGTTTCTGATGTCACAAACTACCTTGTGTGATCGTCAACGAGTGGATCACTGAGCTGGTGTGAGTGAGTGGAGGCGGGGGTCATTTGCATATTCATAGAACTGCGTATACTAAATGAGGCAAGGGTGTAGAGTTACATTCAAGCTATTTAAAGGCATGAAGAATTTTTTTCAAGGAAAAAACGTTTACATATGTAATTTTGGTGATCAAAGATGAGTTTTAAGACTTTAGTACTCGAGAAGCTTTGATTCTAAAGTGTTGAAAGAGCAATTCTTCAGTGTTTCTTCTCATCCGGTACTAATCGTTCATGCTTTGATAAAAAAAAATAGGGAGATCGACTGATGTAGACACTCATACTGTTCATTCCCATGGAGGTTTTGAAAGTACAATGCAGTGGTCGCCGAAGAGCATCTCTAAAGGTACTTCAGATACAAAATGATTTGATGGACTTTGATTGGAGAAGGAATATAGTTTTGTCTGTATGTATTTGTGAATTTTTCTCAATACATTACTGTGCGGGACTGTGTGGCATTGGACAGCAATCTGGCTCTTTTATTGTCCTGAAATATGTGCATCTGATTTTCCTGTTCCATCTTGCCATCTTTTTTTTTTTTTTTTACTTTTTTCTTTCCAGCATCCCACACACTGAACAGCCAGAATTTCACGTTTGAATGCAAGAGAGCATAGTTTGAGGAACTAGTAGATTTCATTCCAAACTTTCTGAGATTGTGTTCATGTGGATGTGTTGTCATAGCAATGATATTTAAATTCCCTAAAGGCAGATTACTTTTGAGGATCTGGTGCTAACACACATATGGGAAACTCACACAACACATGTATAATGTGATAGTATAACAATAAACTAACCTTTTTTTCTTACCAATAATTTATTTTCTGGTAGACCTGTGTGTTAACTTTAAAAGTCGTGTCTAATACTGATCTCATGGGATCTCTTTATTCTAGTACTATATTCTCCTGGGGGAGGAACTATATTTTTGTCCTGTTTCTTCAGGAATGACAAAGTGTCCCATGAGTCTTACTGGATTCTTGTCCAAATATACTCCAGGGCTGTTTTTGTATCTTAGTCAGCTTTAAAGTCAACATGAAATCAAAACGGACCCTACCTATTTTTTAAATACACATCTTTGTGCATGAATCATAAGTGCATGTTATTCCAAAAGAAAATAAATAAATAAATATATATATATATTGTGAATGTGATCTATCATCGTTGTCTGGATCTATTTTTAAATTCCTTCAAAAATACATACAAATTTAACTTATACAAACAAGACACAGACTTACATACATTTACTGCACATAGACCTACAATATGAATGAATGAATGAATGAGGCATTTATATAGCAGTTTCATATGTACTACTGTACACCCAAAGTGCTTTACAATCACATCAGGGAATCACAATAATACATCACTTCTATGATGTTTTCATTTCTGAATTTAAATTTTTTTTGAGAAACAAACATAAAACAGGAAATGATATCCCAGACAGCAACATAGTGTCTGCTCAGATCCGGCCCACATCTGGGCCATGTGGAATCCACGTGTACCAGATGTGGGCCGGATCTAGGCCGACACTATGTTGCTGTCTGGGATCAGTGAATGCCCTCATCACTGTGTGTGAAGATTAATAAGATATTATTATTAAAATATGTGAAAAATTAATTTGATTAGTTCAGGTTGTAAAATATCATGTGTTATGACTCCTAAAATACAGCTGTTCATTGTTTGTTCATGACATGTTCATGTTTGTTCATGTCATTGACCCAAATAACACATTAGATATGCTATTTATAAGATATTTTCAGTATTTCTGCTGTAATTATGACAAATGTGCTTTTTTTCAAACTTTATATAAACTGAAACTGGGAGTATTGATATATTAAATTAACGAACAACAATTAATTTTGAATTATCAAAAACGTCTCGGTTACGGATGTAACCCTCGTTCCCTGAGTAGGGAACGGAGACGTTACGTCGAGTGACGGAGAATGGGGGTTTCGCCTAGAAAGCCAATCATCTTCGAGTATTACAAAACGAGCCTATGGCAATGAAATGCCATGGGTCTGCGGAATTTGCATAGCGTATCTCCGCCCCACCGCGTGGGTATAAAAGGAGGAACGCCGGCAAAGGCAGATCATGTCTTCGCTGAGGAGCCGAGACTGAACTCAGGCGTCTACCCAGCGGTACAGCGGAAGTGGCAGGGAGACGTAACGTCTCCGTTCCCTACTCAGGGAACGAGGGTTACATCCGTAACCGAGACGTTCCCTTTCGTAGTCACTCCGAGTTACGTCGAGTGACGGAGAATGGGGGTCCCCGTGTAATCACGCCACCTTCACAGCTGTCTTCCAGTGCCCTGCGAAAGTCTGATCCCCCTGTCGTGATACTGGCACGGACGAAGGAGTCCTACTTAACACAGGAATACCAAGGTACACTGGGGAGCATATCTCAGAGGAGATATGCCGCAGCATGCCTACCCGTAGGGAGGACTTAGAATACACATATGGCCGGAAGGCTTCATATGGAGGAACACTGGAGTAACCAGCCCGTGGGGTGGCAACTTTCAACTCCAGGGGTGGCAAGGTGGCTTGCCGAGGGAAAGACACATGCTCAAAGAGGCTTACAGTGGACATACACATGTGGGGGTTACTCAGGGGAGGAACCATGCACACGGAGGCACCTAGCCGACGCACAGGCAATAGACACTGGCGCCAGCGTCAACAGTGCTGGAGGAACTCAGGGCTTCAGAAGGGAAGGCTCACCTGAGGAGAATAACCGCACGTATCCAGTCCGTGGAGTGGAATGGCGAGCAAGCGAAGACACCTGAGCGGGTCCTGAACTAGCTGGTTGAAGCGAGTACATGGGAGGACACTGGCTCCACTCGGAGATTATAGAATCTGGCGAATGTGTTAGGTGTCGCCCAGCCTGCAGCTCTACAGATGTCTGCCAGCGAGGCGCCATGCGCTAGAGCCCAAGAGGAAGCCACACTCCGGGTGGAGTGGGCTGTCACACCAAGGGGGCACGGTCGGCCTTGCTGTTGGTAAGCCAAAGCAATGGCGTCCACCATCCAGTGAGACAACCTCTGCTTTGAGAGAGCCTTTCCCTTCAGTCTCCCACCATAACAGACAAAGAGCTGGTCTGAGGTCCTGAAACACCACGTCCTGTCTACGTAAGCGCGGAGAGCGCGTACTGGACAGAGCAGTGCCAAGGCTGGGTCTGCCTCCTCCAGGGGCAGCGCTTGCAGGTTCACCACCTGGTCCCGGAAGGGAGTGGTAGGAACCTTGGGCACATATCCAGGCCGGGGTCTCAGGATCACGTGAGAGTAAGCCGGCCCGAATTCCAGGCACGCTTCGTCAACGGAGAATGCGTGCAGGTCCCCTACCCTCTTAATGGAGGCCAGTGCATCCAGGAGCGCTGTCTTCATAGACAGGAACTTAAGCTCCACTGATTGCAGAGGCTCAAAGGGAGCCCTCTGCAGGGCATTTAACACCACTGAGAGGTCCCAAGAGGGAACGAGAGGAGGGCGAGGAGGTTCTCCTCGCTCCTCTCAGGAACCTGATGATCAGGTCGTGCCAGAGTCGAGCCAAGTCTTCCCAGAGACTTACCATCAACTGCTTCGTGATATGCAGCTATAGCGGCCACATACACCTTCAGGGTGGAGGGAGACAGCCTTCACTCCAGCCCGTCTTGCAGGAAGGAAAGCACGACACTGATCAAGCATCTCCTGGGGTCTTCTCGGTGAGAAGAGCACCAGTTAACGAAGAGGTTCCACTTCAACGCATAGAGACGTCTCGTGGACGAAGCTCTAGCGGAAGTGATAGTAGCCGCCACCGCAGGTGACAGGGTACTCAAACCTGCCTCGTCCCGTCGAGGAGCCACACGTGGAGTCTCCAAAGATCGGGACGAGGGTGCCAAAGGGTGCCCCGTCTCTGAGAGAGGAGGTCCTCTCTCAGAGGAATTGGCCAAGGAGGTGCTGTCGCGAGGAGTACTAGTTCGGAGAACCAGGTCCTGGTGGGCCAGTACGGCGCAACCAGAGTGACCTGCTCCTCGTCCTCCTTGATCTTGCACAGAGTTCGTGCGAGAAGGCTCACTGGGGGAAACGCATATTTGCGTAGGCCCCGCGGCCAGCTGTGCGCCAGTGCATCCGTGCCGAGAGTACCCTCGGTCAGGGAGTAATACAGGGCGCAATGGGATGAGTCGTGGGAGGCAAACAGGTCTACCTGTGCGTCCCCGAACTGATCCCAGACCAGCTGGACCGACTGGGGATGGAGTCGCCATTCGCCAGGGAAAGGACGGAGCCGAGACAGCTCGTCGGCTGCAAGGTTCCGAACGCCCGGAATGTAGATAGCACGAAGGGACCTCAGGTGCTTCTGACTCCATAAGAGGAGGTGGCGAGCGAGTTGCGACATACGGCGGGAGCGTAGACCACCTTGACGGTTGATGTACGCTACTGTTGCGGTATTGTCTGAACGGACTAGCACGTGTTGACCCTAGAGCAGCGTGTGGAAACGGTGCAGGGCAAGGCGTACTGCCAGCAACTCGAGGCAATTGACATGCAGAAGGCGCTGGGGTCCTGTCCAGGAGCCCGCGGCAGCATGTCTGTTGCACATGGCGCCCCAGCCCGTGGAAGAGGCATCTGTGGAGACAACAATATGCCTGGAAACTCGTTCTAGGGGGACTCCGGCCCGTAGAAAACTGAGGTTCCTCCACGGGGTGAAGAACTGACGGCAGGTCGGAGTCACTGGGACTCGGAGCGTGCCGTGATGCCATGCCCACCTCGGGACTCGATCGCGAAGCCACAGCTGAAGCGGTCTCATATGAAGCAATCCGAGCGGCGTTGCCGCGGCTGCAGATGCCATATGCCCCAGGAGCCTCTGAAATAATTTCAGTGGGACCGCACTCTTGCCCTCGAACTGACGAAGACAAGTCAGCAGTGAGTGTGCGCGCTCGCTCGTAAGCTGCGCGGACATGGCGACCGAGTCGATCTCCATACCGAGAAAAGAGATCCTCTGCACGGGGCTGAGTTTGCTCTTCTCCCAGTTGACCCGAAGGCCCAGACGGGCTAGGTGCCGGAGCACAAGGTCTCTGTGTTCGCAAACCTGAGCTCGAGAGTGGGCTAGAATCAGCCAGTCGTCGAGATAGTTCAGGATGCGAACCCCGTGTTCGCGTAGGGGAACAAGGGCTGCCTCGACGACCTTCGTAAAGACGCGAGGAGACAGAGCCAACCCGAATGGGAGAACCGCGTACTGGTATGCCTGCTCCTCGAAAGCAAACTGAAGGAACGGTCTGTGTCGAGGTAAGATGGAGACATGAAAGTAGGCGTCCTTCAGGTCTATCGCTGCAAACCAATCCTGTGGCCGCATGCACTCGAAAATGCGTTTGGCCGTGAGCATCCTGAACGGCAGCCTGTGAAGGGAGCGGCTCAGGACGCGCAGGTCCAGGATCGGTCGTAACCCACCGGTTTTCTTGGGGACGATGAAGTACGGGCTGTAAAACCCCGACCTCATCTCGGCTGGAGGGACAGTCTCGATTGCACCCTTCGCCAGCAGGGTGACAACCTCCGCTCGCATGATGGGGGCATTGCCACCGACCATAGTGAAGCGGACTCCGCTGAAGCGGGGAGGAGACCGAGCGAACTGAATCGCATAGCCGCGCCTGATCGTTCGGGCGACCCAGCGGGACAGGCTGGGGAGCTCTAACCAAGCTGCCAGAAACTGAACCAGCGGGGTCATGCGAACGACAGACGTCCCCCCGAAGGGGCAGCGAAGCGGAGTGACCGGCCCCGGCGAGGGTGGCATAGCGGCCCTGTGCGGGGGCGTGGTCAGGCTCCGCGCCCTGGCAGAGGAGACCAGGGAAGGACCAGCGTTCCACGGGGGTCTGCTCTGCCAGGGGGCTGGCGACAGAGGGGGACGAGAGCGGTGTGGTCCGAAGACGGCACGCACTGTCGTCTGCGCCCTCTGGAACAGAGGGGGACAGGAGTGGCGAGGCCCGGAGGCGGCGCACACTGCTGTCCGAGAACTCTGTGACAGAGGGGGATGAGAGCGGCGAGGCCCGGAGGCGTCGCACACTGTCAGCCGGCTCTGTGTGCTCAGTGATGGAAGTGTTGGTTCTTTCTTTAACAGTTTTAGGGTACTGCCCACCCGTGGGTGAGCAGCGGGAAAACAAAAGATTCTCCCCCGGCCCTCCGCCGGGGGAAGGAGGGGGCCTGCAACCACCTCCTGGGGAAGAACCGGGACCATCACTGAGCAGGCCGTCTCAGGAGCGCCGCT